>JADLZK010012252.1:0-643024 GCA_015847255.1 Hyparrhenia diplandra | reverse complement strand
CTTATGAATGTCTATTAATTTTATAATTTGGTTGACGAGTTCATTTCTTGTTTCAAATTTTTAAGTTTAATATATGACAAAAATCTGGTTGTCTGTGGTGAGATCTTGTTGCCTGGTCTAGACAACATTCTTAGGGCTACAACCAAATAGTGAAAAATAGAAAAGGTCGCGCGTTGCTTGCTATGGCCAGTGTAGGTGGTCTTCAAGAATATATACAAGAACTATTTCTCATTTATAAATCGATTAGCTCAGATAGAAGACAGGAACCTAATAGCAATGCTGATTAGAATAGTAATAGCAACATTTTTTTTGCAGTTAGAAAAACTACTATACAACCTCAAGTTGGAGACACCTCTCTAAAACTTTTGAGAAAGCAGACATTGCTTTGTTATGCAATAGCATTACTCTTCATAGTTCTATATTGCGTAGAAAAAACAGGGGCATTTAGAAAAGCAGGGACATGGTTTACCTTTTATATCATTTCGATGATTCAGGGTTATTAACTTAGTTTAGTGGGTGAAGTGCGTCGGTAGTATCGTGAATATTTTTTCTACAACTTGAAAAGCAAAAACCAAAGAAAAAAACAGCTGTGCTAAGAAATGCAGTTCCACTCTGTATACCAAATAATAATAATAATAATACCAGTATAAACTTTAGCTTCGGTGAAAAGCTATATCGGAAAGGATTTTTGTGGATAGTAAGGCAAACTCTTTTAAGTCTAAATGTACGAAGTTTATATGTGGGTAAGCAATAGATAATCAATCGATCCTCGTTACTGCTGTAGCTGTACGCAGAAGGATGTCCGAAAGTCACGTATTTTTTTTAATAATGGATAATAAAATCCGCCTCTACATATAGGGATGTACACAGCCAATTATTACGAGAGTTTGTAAAATGAATAAACAAGTGCAAGCCGATTGTCTGCGTAACATAGACATAGGAACTAAAGCAAACGGAAAAAGATGCTTCCACCCTCTATTGAAATTTCTAGAGCAACCATCTCCAATAGCTTGCTCAATGCAACGAGGGCATCCTTTGCTTGCTCAAAGACGCCGCAATCGGGCCCGTGCGTAGCTAATAAGCTCCCCTGAAGATAACCTGCATAATAGAGTTAGATTTTGTTTTTTTAAAAATCGTGTCATTGCGACATCTCCAGATGGCCCAGAATAAGGCTGCCACACCAACCCAAATCAGTGGCTTAGACTGTTTATTTTGATTCTCAAGCCAAGTACCAAACAAATGGTTAATAGAAACAGGTTGGGTAAGGTTAGTAGCATAGAAAATAATGCTCCAAATCATCTTGGCAAAAGGGCAATCAAAAAAAGAGGTGTTGGATAGTTTTATTCATATTACAACACTCGTATTTCGACTCCCTTTCCAATTTTTCCTAGCAAGGTTGTATTTTGTCAAAACGACACCTTTTTGGACAAACCAGGAGGAAAATTTTAATTTTTAGAGGTATTTTTCATTTCCAGATTCTCTTATGTTGGAAGGGTGGATTTGTATCTATAGCATCAAGATACATAGACCGGACGGAGAACACTCTGCACTGGATAAACGCCAACTAAAATAGTCTTTTCCATCCACCGAGCCACATTAGAGACCTGAGCTACTAGGTTTAGCCACTCAAAGAGGTTATTATCCACTAAAGATCTTCTAAATGAGATATTAGGAGGATTATTAGTGGATAAAACTTTCGAAAACCGTTGCATGGCGATCCCTTGCTATATGATATAAGCTCGGGCATCTCATTTTGAGGGGCTTATCACCTAATCAAGTATCATCCTGCAATCTTGTGCTGGTTCCATCCTTAATTAGGAAACAACCTTTAGCAAGCACCTCATCTTTGATATGCATGAGGCCTCTCCAAAATGAGAGTCATTGGGTTTGGTGACACTGGTTAGAGTCTTGGAATTCAAATATTTATTCCTTAGCAAGGATTGCCAAAACCATCGGTGTTTATAAGATTGACAATCCATTTGGCCAATAAACATTTGTTTTATAGGTATAAATCTATAATTCCAAGACCACCTTGATCCTTAGGGCGACATAGGATGTCCCACTTAGCGAGTCTATATTTATGTTTTTGTGTAGACCCTTGCTAGAAGAATCTTGATCTGAATTTATCAAGATTTTTGAGGACCCCTTTTGGGACCTCAAAAAAGGACATCATGAACATTGGGAGACTACTTAAGACAGAGTTTAACAAAATAAGTCTCCCCCCATAGGATAGGTATTTTGCTTTCCAACAAGAAAGTTTTTTGTTCAAAGCGTTCTTCCACTTTTCTTCATTCGTAATTTAGGAGTTGTCTATGGTGCATAGGGATCCCTAAATATCTGAAAGGATATGCCCCTGCATTACAACCAAAGAGTGTTGTATAGTAATGTTCCATCTCTTTGGCAGCACCATAACAGAAGATTTCACTTTTGTGGAAGTTAATCTTTAGACCGGATAATTGTTCAAAAGCACAGAGCAAGAGTTTCAGATTTTTTGCTTGCTCTGGGTCATGGTCTAAAAAGATAATGGTATCATCAGCATATTGTAAGATGGACAAACCATCATCGATTAGGTGTGGGATAATCCCTCCTATTTGTCCATCGGTTTTTACTCTATTAATGAGAAGAGCTAGCATATCTGCAACGATGTTAAACAAGATAGGCGACATAGGATCTCCTTGTCTAAGGCCACGTTTGGTCTGGAAGTAGGGGCCTATATCATCATTGACTTTAACCCCTACACTGCCTCCTGTGACCATGTTCTGAACCCATCTACACCATTTGGGGGAGAACCCCTTCATTCGTAGAGTTTGTTGTAGGAAGGACCATTTGACCTTGTCATAGGCCTTTTTAAAATCAATTTTGAGAATGATGCCATTCCTTTTCTTAGTATGTAATTCATGGATAGTTTCGTGTAGAATAACTACTCCTTTCATGATATTCCTTCCTAGCATGAATGCCGTCTATGTCGGGCTCACCACTGTCTTAGCTACTTTGTTCAGTCTGTTAGTTCCAACTTTTGTGAAGATTTTGAAACTAACATTAATGACACAAATTGGTCTATATTGTGAATAGTAGTAGCATTTTGGGTTTTAGAGATTAGGGAGATAATTCCAAAATTGAGACTAAAAAGATCAAGGCTCTCCTTATGGAATTCGCGGAAAAATGGACATAAGGTCGCCCTTAATCACCTCCCAAAAAAACCTGATAGAATTCAGTAGGAAAACCATCAGGTCCTGAAGCTTTGTTGTGTTCCATTTGGAAAATAGCTTCCCTCACTTCGTGATTCAAAGTGAAGTCGCAATAAGGATATCATTTTCCTCTTGGGTGACTTGTGGAATATCTATAATTTGATCTTCCATCGGGGTTATTTCGGTTTTGCTCGTGAACCAAAAAAAGATTTTTATAATAGTTTGTAATGTGGCTTTTGAGACAGTCATCACCAATCACAACACCTTGATCATTTTCAAGACTAAATATATGTTGTTTTCGGTATGTTGTTTTCGTGTTTCCCATTGGCCACTAAGTGAAAGAACCTAGTTTTTGCATCTCCCTCTAATAAGGATTTCACTTTGGCTCTCTCGTACCATTTTAGTTCCTCTTCTCTCAAAAGAGAAACTAAGCGCCGTTTTAAGTATTGCTTGAGATTGATCTCATGATCGGATAGACAATCGGTCTCGAGTTTTTTATCCAATTCGTGTAAGAGTTCTAAAAGGGTCTTCTTCTCTTTCTTATAGGTACCTGCAGATTTGCAACCCACCCTCTAAGATACTGTCTTAGTTTACAGATTTTAGCTTGCCAACTCTCTAAAGGGTTGGATCCAGAAGTTTCAGATTGCCAAACATTTGCAACCATTGCATAAAACCCATCCCTTATTAGCCACCCCCTTTCAAATCTAAAGGGTCTAATCATGGTCTGGTGGGTAGAAGCACCAGTGCTAATAACCAGGGGAGTGTGGTCGGAGATATTCCGATCTCTTGCTCCAGAACGGTTAGAGGGAATTGATGTTCCCAATCCGTACTAACTAAAACCCGATCCAAATTTTCAAAAGTTGGGTTATCCCCAGTCCGCCCAAGTATATTGGCGGCCCGACATAGTAATTTCTCTGAGATCCGAGATTCAATGACCGCATTAAAAAGGTTCGGCCATTTAGGGTCAAAATCCCCACTGCTTTTGTCGTCAGAGTTTCGCATAATATTAAAATCCCCACCAATAATATAAGGGAGGCTTTCTTTTGAGCATGTATTTGCTATTTCTGCGAGAAATGCACTCTTGTTTTGATGCTGTGCTGGTCCATAAATAGAATAGAGGACAAATTTGAAGTCATTTATTTTATATCGTAAAGTGAATTTCACATAGAAATCCCCTTCGTCAATGGCTCCAATGTCAAAAATTGACATGTCGACTCCGAGTAAAATACCCCCGGATCTACCATGAGGAGCCATAGCATGCCAAAGAAAGTCACGCCCTCCACAAATGTTTTTTAGAACATGGTCCGGGAAAGAGTCACGATCAGTCTCGAAAAGGGCAATAAAATTAATCTACTCCTCTCTAACTAATTCTGCCAGAAATGCATGTTTAGCCAAGTCCGCAAGATCTCTGCTATTCCAGAAAACTCCTTTCATTTTAAAACAATTTTGGAAGGGGTCTTTGGCTTTTTAGGAGACTTGGTCTTATTATATTTTTTCCTACGCCTGATGGGAGATAGATCTATGATATGATCCTTCTCCTCTACCAGAGAGTTCTCATTATAATTCCCGCAAATGTGGTCAAGAACTGAATCCAGGCGTTCTTCCTTTTCATCATCGCTATTAAAATTATTTAATCTAGGTTTTGAGTTCTTTGAATTAGTGGAAAGAACTAATCTATCAACCTCTAGATTTTTAATAGCAACAACAGCATAAGAATTTAGGTCGATGCCTACCCTACCAAGTTTTGAAATAATAACAGAATCTGAAAAGCTAGCGAAAGAGTTACCTGAAGATTCGAGGTTCTTTTTCATCGCCATCCGTTCTATCTTGCATAGGGTGTGCTCGTCCGCCTTCAACGCATTCCTCCGGCTCCGTCGAAGTTGTGTTTTAGGGGCGACCGCCCCCAACACAACTGAAGAAACGGTGTGCTGGAGAGTGTCGTGGCCAGCTCCAGTACCGGCCAACTCCACGGCACCAACCGCAGAACTAGCCGGCGCGACGACAGAAGCAGCCTCAACCCGCGCGTTCGCCGATGGTCCACCAACCTCAGCCGGGGTTGCAGACGAGGAGGGCGCCAGCGGTATCCCCTCGACGACAGCACTCACTGACTCACCCACCACCTGTCCACCAGCTGGGGTCGCAGTGGCCGAGGGAGGCGCTAGCAGTCCCTCGACAACGGCAACACCTGCAGTGGCCGAGGGCGGCCCCTCAACGACGGCAACTGCAGGTCCTGTTATCGACGCCGGTTGCTGCTCTGGCCCACTCACATCTAGGTCAGCAGCAAACGTAGAAGCCACCAGCGCCAACGGCATATCATCGACAACTGCAGCATCCACCTGATACAACACCGGCTGCTGCACCTTGACTTCAATCACCTCACCCTGGACATCATCACCCGCCAAAAGAGTCTCAACGCCGGCATCAGGACTAGCTGTGGCAGGGAGCAGCTCATTAGCAACAACGACTTCGGAGGCAACTTGCTTGAGCTGTGTTGAATGCAACTCAGTAGCAGGGTATTGAATGCAACTCAGTAGCAGGGTACGTGAGGGTCGACGACCAACCACTAGCATCACCCAACACCACCGTGGCAGCCTGCCCGAGTCCCTCCTCCATGCCAGCAGCAAGAGCTGGCACCTTCACCGAAAGATCACCAACAGCAGTAGTGCAAATGAACCCAGCCGTGCCCAAGTCGTGCACATGTTGCTGCGCTGTGACACTCACAGAAGTCACAACCGTGGTAGGAGGCAGCTGTAAAGCATCATTGACTGAGGCAACCTGTTCGAGCTGTGCTGACTGCAGGTCTGAAACTTGAACGTTTGGCACCTCGTCATCAACAGTAGGGTATGTAAATGAGGCTGACCATCCACCAGCATCACTCTCCAACGCAGCAGGCTGCCCGTGCTCCCCCACCACATCAAGGGCAGTAGCAGTCTGGCCCAATGGTTTTTCATCACCCGCCTCGACCCCAACAGCACCAACAGCTGAGGTAGCAGTACCCTCGCCCGACAGCAGCCCCTCAGTCGGTATGACGTAGGAGAACAATGGTGGACACTCCACGGAAGGAGAGTCAATCAACAAAGGATGAGGTTTCATTGGTGGAGCTAACAAGACATTAAACGTGGTCAGCTCGTTCACAGTGAAAGGAGAATGTCCCATCATCTTGTCATCCAAAAATTTGCTTACTTCATCAAAGAAAGTGTCGCCATCCATGGTAGCATTTTTATTGGAGGTCCCACCACTCGAAAGCGAAGGTAGAGAACCACCGGTAGCTGAAGAAGAACTGCCCTTCTCTGGAAATTTAGGAGCATCATCATCATCCGCTTCTTCCATCTCACGATCACCATCAAAATCCTTGTTATCATTTCCCAGGAGATCATCATCATCCGGATAAATCTGAGGTTCTTCTTCATCAAGCGTGAAATAAAGGCGAAAAGAGTTCCCCCTTGACACACACATCTCCAAATGGTGGGATTTTTTTCAAATCAAGAACCGCCACCAAAATTCGGATCTCTCCCCGTCTGCGAAGGTGATACATATCCACCTTTTGAGTTGCACCAATCATCGTGCCAACAGCCCACAACTGAAGGAAGGAACGGTGGATGAGGTACATTTGTGACTGTCACCCAAACCTTTTCTAGCACTTTAATAGGCTTAACCTCATCCACATACTCTTTAAACAAAAGTGTACCTTCCTTATTCTTTTGTCGTGACTGTTTGAATAGCTACCATACGGTCGAATTCCTTCTTGCTCGAAAGGGACAATATAGGACTGACCCCTCACCTCCTGGACTTCCCAATCGCCAACGCAAATGTAATAATCCTAGCAAGCTCGGACAGCAGCAAACGAGCTGGAACTTCCCCCATTGGACTGTAACTTGTGCTACAATTGACTTTTGAGAAGAAGAAATAATGTCATTGAAGTTAGCGGCTTGAATTTGGAAAAAACCCATACCATCTTCAGCTGCACCACAGTAAGCAACCGTGGGTTTTGGTCCACGCAACAACGGACATTGATTTGTGTAGTGACCCAGCAGGCAAATGACGCATTCCAAGTTTCCAGGTTTCTTCCTCTTTTGCCTGCCCGCCTCATCGGATGGGGCAGCCACCGCCAGCGCGCCCGATTGGTACCGCTGCAGAATCGTTGGCCATGGCTCCCCATCTCCCGGTTAGCCGCATCGCCACCCGGGGAGGCGCCTTGCCCTGTCGGCCACTCCCCTGCCACGATCCATTGCGAGGGCACACCCGCGGGCAGCAGGATCACCACGCCCGAGTAGGCGACGTTCCACGATCTCCGTCAAATCCTCCACGACCGCGACCACCTTCAGGACCATCACGACCATGGCCCCCATCCAGCCCGCCACGACCACCACGATCAGCAAAGAATGGGACCCCGATCAGCGCGACCAAGATCAAGCGACCAGGACCATCACGGTTCGCCGCCACGCCTTGATCCCCAACACCACCCCCGCGGCCAGCCACGTATTGGCTCCGGCGGCGAAAGCGGCGGCCTTGACCACCAGCCATCAAGACGGCGCGAAACGTCGGCTTCGGTGAGAGGAGATCCGGCGGCACCACGGGATTGATGAGGTGTCGCCTAGGTCTGCCGGTGTGTGTCGACGCGAAGTTCTCTCGCTGTGATGGTTCGTGAGAACTCGGTTGTGGTCCGGGCTTGACATGTCTTGGTCGAGCCCAACATAGGAATGGGTCGTTCGACCGAGTCGGGGCGGTTTTGATCCACTCCTCCGGTCCTCCAGCTTCAATTTTTGATTTCCCGAAGATACCGGATCGAGAGCCTGAACTGCGCGATAATGTCGCCGACGGAAACACATCACCGAGCATCACCGGGCGGTGTGATCCGCGGCGGCGTAGAGGGCCCCTTCCGAGTGACTTCCATGGTGGCTTAACCGCCGTGGCGGCACCGACATGGCCGCCACAGCGGATGTGCGGCTTTGCCCTCCTCGCTATGCGGTTGGCCCCAACCTTGGCCATCGGCTGTAATCCGGGCGGCGCTACTTGGCGTGGGGTTGGCAGCCACCGACGATTTCTTGGCTTGCACAATACCTTCAAAACTTTCGGGCGAGGGAGTCGGCTTCCCGAGGTATTCACACTGGACTCGAATCGTAATCCCAAAACTTGCCGGACACAGGAGGTGGCTTCATCGTGGTGAAAGGAACGAGGCCTCCCCGATGATTCTTGACCTCACTGCATCACAATCGAGATGGCGAGGGGGATCCCTGGCTGTGATCTGTCGCAATGCCTTCTTGATCGACGGAGCCACAGCGACGCCCGGCATATCCCATGGATTGGGCTGCGACGATCAACAGGGAAGGGTCACGTAGCGACGATGGGGGAAGAGGGAAGGCACCGGGGCCGTGAGGGCCACCGGCGGTGAGAATCCCGGTCACAGGCTAGGTCGCCGGTGGCAGGTTCCTTCACGGAGGATGGACAGAGTCAGCTTAGCTCGCTCAAACTTGAGAACAAAATGCTCTGGAAAGTCACGTATATGTGACGCATTTTATTGTGCTAGCTCGGCTAGATGATGTAGAAGAGCACAGCATCACAGCACCGGCTCGTTCATCCGTGGCGCTACTAGAGTTTGCCCTTGGCTGAGCGCTAACAAAGAAGCAGTGGCACAATGTTAACCCGCAATTGGATTTTCCTCCTGCTGCCACTGCAGCCTCCCATGAGCTTGGCCAGGGACCAGGCCCACCGTGCCAGGAGCCGGTGCTGCATCTGCCGCAGCGGCTGGTGAAACCCGCTGCCTAGCCACCTCGCCGGTGGCCTGCTGCGCCAACGAACTCGAGCCGGTGGCTTGCGTTCGGCCATTAGCTCTGGTGACCCGTAGCCGGCCATACCCATGCCTGGCCAGGAGCCGCCGCTCCGACGACACGCCGCCAGACGGCGCCATCGGTGGCGAAGCACATGGTGGAGGTGACCGTATTTTGGAAGCAGTCTAGTCAGTCTCCATTGGCCATGATTGAAAGGTCAGGGTAGTCTGCGGGCAAACAACGGGAGGCTTCGCCACCGTGCGTCCGTGCCGCAGCTCCCGGCGCTGCCGGCCGTCCTCGTGGCTATGCTGCCTGTTCAAAGCCACACGAATCCGCGTGGCCCGTGATTCACCGCACCGCAGTGCTGTGCTGCTTGTCATACCGCGCATCCCTGCGTCCTTCGAAGCGGCGACGCTGGAGCCTGCGCTGGGCCCATGAGCACCCGCGTTCTCTTTGGTCGAGACTCGGGAGTCGCTACGAAGCCTCTGGAACCCGACTTGTGTACAAGCCACGTTGAAACGCTGGATGATCGTCCGTTTGAGATCTGACACTGACACTTGAGAGATAAGCAGGCGACGTGGCCCAATGAGAGGCCCGGAAATAGTGCAGAAATCGTATTGAGAAGAGAAATCGTATTGAGAAGATAGCCGTAAATGCTTTGATTTGCCACATAGAAACGGAAACAGTAGTAGGTGAGAACATGGCAAGTGGGCCGGATTTTCGTTTTTTTCTTTGAGTTTAAGTGGGCCAAGATTTTAGTTTTTTTTTTAGTGGGACACTACTACTGCCGCCGAGAGAAAGCGTGCATGGGCTGTTCTTCCAGTTCGGCTTTGGGCACCCAACAAGGCTACTAATCCCAACAAGGCTCGGTTGTTGCTACAAAACAAGCCATGACGATCCAATCCAAGCAAATAAAGGCCCAGGCGCGATGCCATGACAGTCAGGTTTTAATGACTTACATTTTGAAATGGACAATGTTGATTTACGAATCACATCCTCACATATCCTGGAGCTGAAACTGACCCTAATTTGACAGCACCAGTTATATATTTTTGATGATTTCTTCTCTGGGAACATATACCTGAGCGTGGGTTGGTCACCCGGGTGACAACACCCTCTATTTCACCTGAATTTTGTAATTATTGAAAATCGTGAAACAAGGCCATATTTCACCCAGATTTGATAACCATAGGATCAACATCAAATGGTACAAATGAAATCAGATGGTACAAATAAAAATTAAATGAGGAAAAATAAAGATAACAACATGATAGAGATTCATACATAGCACATTAAAGATGATCGATTATCAAAATTCAACAAATACAGAAATTAAGAATTTACACCACTATATGAATACATTTACACTGAACTATATTAAATTTACACCATTATATTAGGTGTAAAAATACAATCATCTAGTATAAATTAGGACCTGACAATACATAACACCAACTTATAACTTGATACATGATTTTAACATGCTTAACAACTTCGAACTCCAACCAATTAAGAAAATACTGTATTAGAACCAAGACAGACGATTTTAACATGCAATGAACCATTTGGATCTACGGTGGAAGAGATGCTGAGGCAAGTTGTCATGCGGCATGAACACTGCAAACAAACAATTAGCCATCCGACCACTGTGCAATTGCCCATAGCCCTGCCTCATCCTGCAAACACAAACAAACAGCCATTGAGACAAATAAAAAATTATGCAAAGACAAATAACAAAGGACATATTTTTATTATGGAAGGCAAAGTTAAATAATAGGGAAATGCAAACTAATAAGACATACAAACAGACAAATTGAAGATGATTTTCGACACGGCTATTTCTCAGTTCATCGAATGAGGACAGCAGATATACCTTAACAACTCGTCTTGAACTAAAGCAGAAAAAAATATCGAAAGTGATACAAAAATAGTTGCCTCAGATTAATAGCTACTACTGCTTTTTAAATTGTAGTTCATTTTGGTTTTTCTACATACATTGATTTTGCTATGCATCTAGTTATACACTATGTCTAGATACATAGTAAAAATAAATGAATCTAGAAAAAGTCAAAGTGAACTACAATTTAGAACGGAGGGAGTATTTCACCTAAAACCGATAGCATACAAGAAGCACAAACACAAAGATTCGAACGTGTTGATCGCTTGACCAGCAAAACTGAATGCACGCATGCATTTAGGGCCTGTTTGGATGGAGGCCCGAGTACTTGCCTTCGGTAAAAAGTGTTGCCCGAGAGTTGCCTCGAAAATCGATGGAATCTGCCCCGGCTAGGCAAGTTAGGTGATGATGCGCTTGGTTGGAAGCCCGTGCTGAGAAGCTAATAAAAGATATAATACCATTTTAAAACATACATGGTTACTATTATTACATATAAACAATGATAAATAAAATTATCCACATATTTTATCAATTAATAATATATTTAAAATTATAAATAAAATTAATAGATTTCCTACCTATTTGCAAAATGTCGGAAGGAAAGACGTCACGAGGAATTACATAAGTGTGTACATGGTGCTAGTGCACGCTTTATTGGTACTAGTAGACCACTTTGAAATCTAAAAAAAGAACGTAATTTGGACTCGTGACTAGTGCAAGTTTATTGATGTACGTTTTTTATCCGATGGAATTTCGTGGTACGCAGAGACAACAAGTGATGAGAACGGGTGATTAGTCCAGCAACCCAAAGAAATGCAACCAGGCGACCCGTTTTCGTGTGCACTTGCTGCTCGGGGGCGATGCCCGGCAAAGACATCTCACCGGGGCTGCATCCAAACACGATCTGAGGCAACACCCACCCACCCTACAGGCCGTACACTTTTATCCGGTCTCAATCCAAACACGCCCTTAAGCCTGGACAGAGGATCAGAGACAGAGGGCCAGCACATCTGCATCTTGGGTCTCGAGACGGCGAGAAAACGGCGGCACGGCATCTGGGCCCAGTAGACCCTAACGGCCAACTCGATCATCTCCGTTCGGGCACAAGATCTGACGACGAGAAAATCGGGTGAGCAACGTGTTAGTTTCACCCGGGTGAGGTACAGATTTACCGAATTAATTAACTCGGCAGTTTGACCCACGCGTAGTAGCATACAACAAGAGGTCAGCTTTCCTCCTAGCAGTGATCCCCATGGTCTCGCTCATGTCGAGCTCACCAGGAACGACGCCCTCCGGCAGGCTCCAATCAAAGTTGAAGAGCAAGCTGGCGAGACCGAGCTCGACGTTTGCCAGCCCGAACGCCATCCCAGGGCAGATCCTCCTCCCGGCGCCAAACGGGATGAACTTGAAGTCGTTGCCCTTGAAACTACTCGCGTCATCACTAAGAAACTTCTCAGGATGGAACGCGTCTGGCTCCTCCCAGCAATCCGGGCTCCTAGTGATGGCCCAGGCGTTCACGAGCACCATGGCTCCCTTGGGCACGTCGTAGCCGAGTATTCGGCACTGCTCCTGGCATTCCCTTGGCAACAGCAATGGCGACGGGACATGGAGTCGTAGGGTCTCCTTGATCACCAGCTGTAGGTATGGTAGCTCGCCTAGCCGATCTTCGGTTACCTTGGTTTGGCCAGTGAACACTCCTCTAACTTCTGCTTGTGCCTTGGCCATGATGCCTGGATTCCTCATCAGCTCAGCCATCGCCCACTCCAGCGTTGTTGATGTTGTTTCGATACCCGCTCCGATAATATCCTACATGGAGTAGTGTATACAAAAATGTACAATTACAATGTACATACTTCACACAAGAATTGAAGACATCAATTAACATTATTTGCAAAATACATAAACACTCACAAGTAACACCGCTTGGATTATCCTCATGGTGAGAGGGAACTCAAGGTCTCCTTCCTTCTGGATCCGGAGGAGAACGTCAACCAGATCCTCCTCCTTGTCTTCTTCTTCTTCTTCTTCTTCTTCTTCTTCTTCTTCTTCTTCTTCACCTGACCTTCGTTGCTCTAGGTGCTCCCTTAACACTCCATCCATGAAGGCGAACAAGGACCGGTAGGTAGGCTTCCACCTCGCGTACCGCCCAGCGGCTCGAGCACGAGCCAGCCACGCGGCGATGGGAACAGGTCTCGGGCATGAGCCCGCTGGCCAGCCGTGCGCCCTCGTCCACCAAGTGCAGCAACGCGTGTCCCTGTCCTTCACCTTGAACCGCCTGCCCAAGACGGCGGCGCAGCGACGCTGGCCGCCACGCACACGGCGACCATCTTACCGAGGTCCACGAAGCGCGCAGCGCCGCCAGCCGGGCGGCGGCGACGAGGACGATAAGACGGCTTGGACCAACCGAACGCCTCCTCGCGCTACCGGCCGCAGGGATCGACGCTCCGCGCCAGCAGCTCCACGGTGCGAATCTTGAGTTGCCGCCAAAGGGTCGCCGCACGGAGCCTGTGAGAATGCCCAGCCGCCCTTGGCCGCCCCCCCGATGGCGAGGTCGGGGCCTCGCCGAGAAGATGGCGCCGGGGTCTTCATCACCTCTTTCGCCGTGTCCGCGTGGATGCCACGGCGACCGGATCTCACCCAACTTGAGGAACATGAGAGGCCCGTGGGCGGAGCCGGCAGGTCCCGCAAGGCATGGTGCACGAGGGGAGCCGTGGAGATGGTGGATGCCGAGGATGGGGAGCTGCCATGGGCCCGAGGGGAGCCTCAAGGCCGTGGCGGCGCTACCAGCCCCCAAGGGAGATTTCTGACAACGACTTGAGGAGGAAGTACACAAGAGGAAGAAGAGCTAGAAGACAGTAGTAAGCACCATGGTTCATGATTGCGATCAGGGCCGTGCCGTCGAATTGTAGGCCCGGTTCGAAGCTCTAGGTGAGGCCTAAATCAAAGTTCCATATATAACAAAAATAATGTATATACAGTAGAGAAAATGTGATATATGAAGAATAGTACCTTTTTAAACTAATATTTACTTGAATAACATCATTCTCTTAGTGTTCTTTGAAATAAAATCTTCAATAATATGCTCATAGTTGATCTTCTCGAGCAATCCACTCTCAAGTGCTATCATAGCCAAACTATTAAGTCTTTTCTTGTGTCATTGTAGAGCGCAAGTATGACTTCAATAGCTTCAACTTAGAAAAGCTCTCGCCGCTGATGCAACGGTCACAGAATGGTTAATAAAATTCTATAAGCAATAGCTGCATTGGGAAAAGAACCATGCCGCTTTAGAAACTTAAGGATTTCAAGAAGACCCATGTTTTCTCTTGGAATGAAATTCAAGAATTCTCAATTCTATATAAAGTTCATTGGCATCAACGCCGATTTCCCATCTTTTTTGAGGATCGCTTCAAGATTGTCGCAAGAAGATTTCAAGCTCTTACTATCCATTGACTCGCAATGAATCGGTAAATAAGAAACCAAAATTCTTTTGGTATTCTTGATATTGTTCAAATCTTCTTGTAAGCGAGGCAATAGCTTGATCAACAATAGGTGTAAAATAGGTGGTCCTAAACAAATCCTCTCGAGAGACAATGTGGCAACATTTGGGTCATCCGGGTTCTCATCAAATTGTCTCTTTCTTTTTAATTGGTCGCTTTTTTAGGAAATGTTGTGCCGATATCTAGCTCAAGTGCAATTCCTTTAGCTGCCTCCAATGCTTCTAAGAACCCAGCTCTGTACCCTTGGAAGAAAGAAATCAGTCCTTGCACTTTCTCAATAGCGACATCAATAAGCATATCCTTTGATTGCAAGTGCTTGCTTACTATATTAACAAATATACAGTACCTGCACCAAATGACTATTGCCACTATAAATTCAAATTCTCCAAGTTCATTTTTGCCAAACCTTTAGCCTCACTTGCTAGTACCGGATCGAGATCAACATCGGATACCTGAAATTTAAAAGAAAAAAAGCTAAGTCAAACTTTTGAGGAGAGCCAAAGAAAATGTATAGTTATTAATATGTGATGCCAAATACGAGAAGTAGAGCCTCTCGAATGTCGGCGCATTGAAATCTGATAGTTTTAACACTTTTCAACATGACTCTCCCATCGTGTAGCCGACAATCGACTTGAGAGTCAATGTTGTTATGTTATCTTTTCTTCGAATCTACCATTTCTTAGTGGAATTAGCAAAAGTTTTATAAATGCGTTGGATGATTCCAAAGAAGTCTTTAGCTTTACCACAAGTCTTGGCCATGTCACAAAGTGTCAAATTAAGACTGTGGGCAACCACAAGCAGAATAGAAAAAGCTCTAGGATTTACATCCAAAAGTCTCCTTTGCACCCCTTTATTGTTTCCTTTCATATTTGACCCATTGTCATAACCTTGGCCTCTCACATCATCAATATCAAGATCAAGACACTTTTAGTTCATTCTCCAACACCTCAAAAGTCTCTCTCCGGATGTATCATTTACATCTAAAAATCCCATAAAGGATTCTTCTATGGAAATATTATCTCAAGATAAATCCACATATCTTATTATTAAAGACATCTGTTCTTGGTGGCTTGCATCGTGGGTACAATCAAGTATGACAGAGAAATACTTTGCTCTCTTTATTTTCCCTATAATTTCTCGACTTAATAGCGTAAGCAAGCAAGTGTATCAACTCATTCTCAATCTTTGGATCAAGATAATGAAGATGAGTTTCTTCATTTGTAATACGACGAACATGCTCTTGGATAACTGGGTCAAATTCTCGCCAACATCTCTACCAAGCCTAAGAAATTTCCATTGCTATCTTCATATAGTTTGTTTGTTAGTACCGCGAAATGCTAGAGTGTGCTTGGCAAGAAATTTAATAATGCAAACAATTCTGAATAATACTTTTCTCCAATGGTCTTTTTCTTTCTCAAGTTGTCACTGAGCTGTTTTGTCAATACCTTCATTACTTTGCAACCTACTACATAACTCATACCAAGTGGTCATATTTGAAACATGTTCTTCACTTGTCTCATGCTCTTTAAGCCTAGTACCGAGATGTATCCAATCATTATACCCCTCATTTGCCAATTGACCCTTTCTATGCCCTTTTTGTAAATAATTTACAACTGAAGCAAAATACTTTGTCGAGTTCCTTAGAATAGACAAGCCAATCTTATTGCAATGCTCTCCATTTGGTAGAATTCTAGTATAGAACAATGCAGAAAACCTTCTAGAATATTTATCCTTGGGACCTTTCTGAAATAACAAGTCTCTTCTAGGCCCCTTTTGTGCTAAAATATCTATCTGTTGTGGAGTAAGTGAATCCCAGTATCTTGGATCAAATATATCAGGCTGAAAAAGAATCACTAATATCCTCACTATCAGGGCCCTGCTCATTGTTATCACCATCATTATTTATTTCATCATTTGGGTTATCAATAGGAACTTCCTGAACCTCAAGTACGGGACCTTGATCTTGATCAACTACCTCGTTACCGGAAAGCACGTTTGATTCTTTTTACAATAAATCTATCCATCGCTCTTTTTTGAGGTTGAGTTAACTTCTCAATTCTTTGTTTCTTCTTACGCTTTTTGGGAACCAGATTCAAATTTTCTAATTCGATTTGAGGAAGACATGGCTTCAAAAACGAAAAGAATAAAATTAAAATTTTAATCTACGAGTGCTTATAATAGGAAAAGTTTTGAATTGAAAGAAAACATTACCTGTGTCTGCAATCCCGTAGGGGCTAGGGCCTCCACGTTGGCTTCAGGCTTGCTTGCTTGCTTTGCTAATCTGCTTGGCCACGGTAGGACGCAGGGTCGGCGGCGGCGATCTGCATGCCACGATAGGACGCAGGGCGGCGGCGGTGATTTTCTTGGCCACGATACGACTAAGATGAGCGGTCAGCCAGAGCGACTCTCAAACTTCTGCGCATGTGCTTAGCTCTAGTCTAATAATAGTTAAGGCCTTTTATTAATGGGCTTATTTTTTGGTGGCCCTGTACGAGCGCACCGCTCGCACACCCCTCCGCACGGCCCTGCATTGCGATACTTGGTGCCTGTGTGTGTGCCTATGTTTTACTAATTTGGCCTGGGAAGTATACAACTGAAAGATTCTCTAAAAAACAAAAAAGTATCAAGTGGAAGAGCTACAAGACAAGTTGCATTCCTCAGTATTTTTATGCGTTCCATGTTGCCAGCTGCTTCTTTCTATGTAAACGAAGTGTCTTTATTGTACCTATAAAGCTAAAAGAAATGTAGTTTCAACTGGGTGATTCAGGAGAAAATTGTACATGCCTGCTAACGAGCAAACTGTTAGGCTACTAACATGCACGCACGTAGAAGTTTTGGAATAAAGCAGGAGCTGAAAATAGCCAAATGACTGCAAACTAGTGTGCGTTGGTTAGGTCTCGTGTGATCAAACTTGTTTATCAGAGTTCAAGTCTCCAACTCTTTAACACTGAAGCTTATGTTGATGGTTATGTTTTGTTTTTAGTTGTATCTTGTTTGGTGACATGTCTACCCATCCTGTGCGGCTCCTATATATGGTACTATGATCTCGTGAGCCATAAGATATGTTGTTTCTTTCATTCAAAAGTACCGATAAAGATATATATGCATACGTTCGAGTGCTCATAGAACTTGAGTCTGTGTAGTTTCTTTTGGGGAGCCTGGGAGGTTTAGACTGTGTTTGGATAGGGATCACTACAATTAGTCACCTGTCATGCACTTCTTTGTGTCTGATGAACAATGCCCATTCTTTTCTATAATGTGATTTTGCCAAAAGCTGTTTGGGACTTATAGGTCTGACTGTGATCAGCTCTCCTGACCCTATGCGCGTGCTTAGATTTCAAAGCTTCTTCAAGCTTCAGCTCCAAGTGAAGTTCTATATGGAAATTATCATTATAATGTGCTGTAGCATTTGGATCACTAGAAACGATGTTATCTTCAGAGGAATCCCTGCAAGTTGCCTTCGATGTCTTCAAATCCACGTTTTAAATAGCGGCGCTATAGCGGCGGCGGAATAACTCACGCGAAGCTATCACACTTTGTCGCGCTTATTCGCGCTTATTTGCGCTATAGCGCCGCTATTCGTGCCACTATTTGCGCTATAGCGCCGCTATTCGCGCTATAGCGCCGCTATTCACGCTATAGTGGCGGCGACATTTGACGCTACTACAGCGTAGCTGCCGCTATAAGCGGCGCTATACACCCGCTATAGCGCCCAATAAACGTCCAGAAAAGGCCCGGACGCTATTTTTCATAGCCGCTATTTAAAACATGGCTTCAAATCTTCAAAGAGATTTTTGGCCAACTCCTTTGGAGAGCTAAGAAGAAATATTTCGTGACATTGAATCATGGCTAGAGCAAGTTGTGTAATTGATAGCATTTTCTTTGTTTTTTCTATTTATCTTAGGCCTGTTTAGCTTTGTTTTTGCTGTTTCGTTTCTTTAGCCCTCTGTACTTTGTTTGAACTTAGCTGTAACCTGCTTAGTTGCGTAATAAAATTTTCCAGTAGGAGCATCGCCGCTCCTCCTGTTCTTTTTTTTTTTTTAAAAAAAGGGCGACACGAGACCGCCATGATTCTCAGAGGCCCAGCCAAAGCGCGCATGGGCTTCTGTTCCTCCAGTTTTCGCGGCACCCAAATACAAAGCGCAGCAGCATCAGGCGACTTGATTGTCGGCCCTGGTACGAATCTCCTCCAGTTCGGGAACCAAGGCCCTGTTGTAGGTAGCATATAAAAGACCATGGTTATCCAATCCAAGCAAATAAAAGGCCCAGGGTTTTCTAAGGAAAAAAAATGCCCAGGCGCGATGCCATCGCAGTCGGCTTTGCCGGCGTCGATGTGTGTGTTGACGATTTTGCGTTCCGTTGCGCACTTGTTGTAACAGACAGTAATAATAATAATAACCTCGACTATTTTTGCTTGCGGTTGAATAGATACGTACAAAATGGACAGGATAGTCGTCGGTCAGCCAATTAATCATCATCGCCACGCTGGCCAGGCCGGAGAAGTGTGTGCCGGCCTATCACGATCGGACACGGACAGGATACGGCTAAAGGCTCGGGTCACGAGTTCAGCAGAGGCCGGCAACGGCCGGTGGAGGTGTCATTCGTGCGTGTTGTCGCATGCACACGAGCCTCTCGGTCTAGGCGGGCTCTCTTCCCCTAGGTCGTCCACGGGAAGCTCTCTCGTGCGGTTGCGTGCATTAGGCAGAGGCAGGCAGCACCGGATCCGACGACTCCGGAAAACGATGGAGACTGACCATGAGCAAACACCTTGGGATTGGATTGGATTGGATTGGATTAGCATATAGATGCCCAACGGGCGTGCCAGCCCCCAGCCCAGCCGACGTCGTCGTGCGTGCGGCATGGCCTGCGTGTCGTGTCGTCATAGGCCGTGCCTCTGCGGGCTTCGTGCGGGCTGGCCCGGCAGCACGCTTTTTCCTCGTGTTTCGCGTCAACCCAAAGGCTTTTAGCACGAATAGGCGAGGTAGAGTCGTGGATTCTGTTTTGGCGGTGCGGGGAAGTCGGAGACGGCGCCGTCTTTGCGAGGCGGTGGAGCTCGGCTTGGCGGGTCGACGGTCATGGACATGACGCTCGATGAGGCACGCCGGTAGCCGTGGATTCGAGGAGCCGGACAGGGGCAAGTGGCACCATGGGGTCATATCGATGTCGGGAACAAGGGGGAGCTGGGGTTGGGACTAGGGCGTCGCCCATCGCCACCGGCCCGCGATGAGGCATGGGATGTGATTGTTGGGGCTACAAAGAAAGTCAATGCCCACCCACCGTGAGTCCCAACGGCATCCCAACGAACGAGGAAGTCGAAGTCGGGGAGATGGGATTGACTGATTGAGAAACGAGGATGAAGTTAGGGTTTGGTGTTATGGGCCTTTAGCGGGCCAAGGGGTTGTTGGAATGTTGCATCACCGGTCGCCTCCTTTTACCGGGTCGTGCCACGGGCCGTGAGGCGCCCCAAGCACGGCCTGGTGCCTCGTCTTTGGGGCGGCACGGGCATAGTGACCTTTGTGTCGGGCCAAAACACCGTGTCGTGGACCATGCCGCGAGCCCGCGGGCTGCATGGTCAGATATAGATTAATTAGCACGAGTCACGCAATCTAATTGTGATGTGACCGACCAACAATTTACGGTAGAGGGGGGTTTGTAATGCAATGCAACTGCGGGTTGGGGGATTATTCGTGGTTGGTTCATCGGGTGCAGATTACAGAGGGGGCTTGGGTTTGGGTTTATAAGTCGGTGTGTTGAACTGGCGATGTGAGCGAGGCAGAAACAACCGCGGGAATCACGCGCCGGCCCGCTCGTGTTGCATAATTGCATTATTACAATGCGGGACTTGCCCGCCGCTGGTCCCCACCTGCCAGACAGAGGGCGCGGCTAATAGCCGGTGGAGTTGATTGAGACTGAGTACATCACTCCTTAGAGCAAGTATAATAAGGGTGAATCAGCAGACGACGCAATCCATATCAGCATATTCTAACGTGGAGGAGGGAGAAAGCTAGAGAGGGAGTGGAGTTGACGTCTGGTGAATCGCCGGCTATTAACCGGCGTATGCAACACATGCAGGTCAGATTGGCTGCTGCCTCTCGTCATACCAAGGAATCACATTAATTGAATATGGGGCTGCCACTGGTGCTGCATGGCCGAGATGAAGTGGCACACCAATCGCCCGTGAGCCGGCGACTTTATTAATCTTGCTCTTATCTTGTCGTAATGGTAGATCATAACAGTTTTCTCTACCTAAAATGAACTTATGAACATACACGCCCACGGCCAGCTCACAGAAAAGGCAATCACACTTCACACACATATACTTCAACACACTAATACATAGTTTTGAGGTTCGGAGAACAATATCAATTATTTGTAGTGCTCAATCCCCGTGTAGAAGGATTGCATGCATCGGATACTACTGAAGAAGCAACCGAAGGTGTGATGGTTGATGATCCAACACACTAATACAACTTTGCAGTACATATTATTTGCAGTACACGTAGCATGTGATCTGTCGAACTGGAGCATTCATTGATCAGTGCTTGTGGTGCTTGGGCTTCTTTACTATCATCACGGTGCAGTGCGCGTGATGGGCGCAGTAGTCGCTCACACTTCCAAGAACAGCCCTGAAGGAGATTGAGCAAAGTCAGAATACGATACTGAACTGAGAACAGTTGTTGAGACACTAGAAGTAGACGAGGAAAGGGATGTACTAGAGTTGAAATATAAAGCAGTGGCCATTGTAGTAAAGTAATTGTTCCTAGCACGCAGACAGAGAGTGAAAAAGGTAGCAAGAACGAGTGTACTGTATGCGAGGTACAAAGTAAATCAGAAGTGGTCATGCAACATATTAGAGTCGGTTTATTCAAATCATACACGCTAAATAATTCTTGTTTAGGCTCGTTCATTGGTCAGGGAACATACTAGAGTTTTGGTATTCTGTAGTATGTTGCCCACAAGTGGTGATATCATTACTGTTTTGCCACATATGAAAAGAACTCGAACACCATCGATGTTAAAGCAATTTTCAGGAGACGAGCATGTCAATTTACGGTTTTCATTCATCTTAATCTAGATTTTTTTTAGTGGTAGACATGCTTGCTATCAGTGACAACAGTAAGAGATGGCAACAACTCTGTCTATAGTAAGAAAACAGGGGAGAAGAGGGGAGAGCAGGGGCACAAAGTGAGTGAGGTGAGATGTTCGAGGAGACCTTTTGATGGCTCCGTAGCCATGGCTGCCGACGACGAGCATCTCGGCGTGGTGCCTCTCGACCGCCTCGCAGAGGACGCTCCTAGCGTCCCCCTCCACCGCCTCAAACACACCGTCGCTCACCTGCAGCATGCCATGGAATATATATGTAAGCAAAGAGATTAATTTGCGTGACTGCAGGTAGGTGATGGCCGACCGGCGTGGTACCTGTGTGCAGAGGCCTTTGGCCTTTTCGATGACGCGCAGGGCGGTCTTCTTGAGGTCCGCCTCCACATACGGGAGCACATCCGCGGCGCCTGAACGAACGAAATCGATTGGATTATGTATGATAAAGACATAGAAAATCATATTGCACATGGATGATGGATGGAGATGGAGGTAGGTAGCATACCAGGGCCGGCGAGGCCGATGGCGGATGCGGCGGAGGGTTTGGCGGTGACGACGACGAGGCGGTACTGTTGCGGCTGTCCGGGCGGGAAGAAGTGCTGCAGCGCCCACTGCAGCGCGTAGAAGCTGTGCTCGCTGTCGTCCACACCCACCACCATCGTCATCTTCCCCGGCGCCGCTTCCGTCTCAGGCACCGCAGACGCTGCTGCTGCTGCTTCCGCCATGGCTCGCGAGCTAGCTACCTCTGGATGGCTGCTCCTCCGATCCCTCTCGATCAGAGCTCCCCAAGGTTGGACTTGGACAGTTGGACAGGTTGCTCGCTTTCCTGGGTTCCTTCCTTGTACAGCGCGCACAAGCACGATACATCACTCGCGGTCGCGGCGAGCCTAGAAGACACGGGAGGATAGGAGGTAACACTACTACTTGTCTACTTGTGGCCGGCAGCTGATGCTGTCCGTCCTCCACTCCACCGGTTATTAGCAGAGCACGCAGCGGCCTCTGCCTGGCAGGTGGGGATGGATCAGTGGCGAGCGGGTCCCGCGTCCTAATAATGCAATGCAATTATGCAAAGCAAGTGGAATTCCGCGGGAACCCGTGTGATTTTCCTCTACCTCCCGCGGCTGTCACATCAGAATCAGATCTCCGCCCAGAACGAGAACCTCTGCATGCGACAACACGCACAGGATGACACCTCCACCGGCCTTGCCGTTGCCGGCCGCTACTGAACTCGTGACCCTTTATTCGTCCGCTGTCCGTGTCCGATCGTGATGGGCATACACTTCTCCGGCCAGCGTACGTGGCGATGATGATTGGCTAGGCTGACCCACGACTATCCTGCCCATTTTGTATGATACAACCGCCCCCAAAAATCGTCCAGATTATTATTACAATTACAACAAGTGCGCTACCGAACGCCAAAGCGTCACCGTACATTAACAGTAACGTGGTGATGGCGCCGGCCGGTCACCGTACATTAACAGTAACGTAACGCAGTGCCGGATCATCCAAACAGTTCAACCCGATAAAAAACAGCAAAACCTGTTATGAAACGGTATAGACTAGTTATGGAATAGTGCTAACCAGACACCCATCTATAACAACTCTATGGGAAACCTCCACTAAGGGATTTCTTCCGGCGTGCGCAGCGCATGCCACATCGCCCAATTTCGCTTATCCACTTATTCTCTTTTCTACCCTTTCATTTTTACACATCCGAAAAGGCATTGCGTTGCATGTCTCTTAGAATTCCATCGGTGGAGAAAAACGAAAAGGACTATAATTTCTCTTCCTCTTCCTCACCATCTGTAAAAACACGATCGACTCCATATATATATATATATATATATATATATATATATATATATACACACACCCCCGAAAACAAATAGCGCTATAGCGCCGCTATATAGCGCCATTTGAAACACCGCGACGCTATTGTCAATTTCCACGCTATTGGCGCTATAGCACGATATTGCGCCGCTAAAAGCACGCTATTTCACGCTATTGGCGCTATATCGCGCTATTTTCACGCTATTGGGCTATAGTGGCGGCAGCAGTCGGGTGCTACTTAGAAGTTGCCGCTATTGCGCCGCTATATAAGCGGCGCTATAGCGACGCAATAGCGGCGAATAAGCCCGTAAAAGTCCGGCGCTATTTTCCATAGCCCGCGATCAAAAACATGGACACACACACACATATATATATATACATATATATATAGGACTGCGCTATTTGGTACATGTAGGCTCTAAATACTATTTAGAGCGCCGGCGGTTTCAGGAAGAGCTCCGGCGAGCGTACCGAAACCGTAAATTTCCCTCCCCGTAGCCGTAATTCTTACTACAAACTCATGTCGGAGCGTATGCGCAACCGTAAATTTCCCTCCGGCAACCGTAAGTATTACTACAGCCTCCATGTCGGAACTTTTTCGCAACCGTAAGGTCTTATCACGCAACCGTAAGTCTTACTACAGCCTCCATGTCGGAACTTCCCACAACCGTAAGTATTACTACTAGCTATGTCCTTGCGCCCATAAAATGATTCATTCGAAGAGTAAGTATTACTACCGGTGGGATAACCGCCCATAAAATGATTCATTCAAAGAGTAAGTATTACTACCGGTGGGATAACCGCTCGTAAAATGATTCATTCGAAGAGTAAGTATTACTACCGGAGGGATAACCGGGTTTCGTCTCCACGGGGGTAAGTATTACTGCCGTTGACCGAAGGGATAAGTACTACTACAGCTTTGTCCTTGCCGCCCGTAATTGATCCAATGAAGAGTAAGTATTACTACCGAGGGATAACTATCTAAACAACCACGGGAGTAAGTATTACTACCGCTACGCCACGCAGAACCACAAAATCCATGCCCAAAAACATTCCAACCGTAAGTATTCCTCCCAAACCGTTGAATAGCCAAAACGTAAATTTATTGTTAACATTTTCCGGCAGCAGTAAAACTCGTGCATTTTGAAAATAGTTTGTTTGTAGTAATCCACCGACATACCGCTTAGCGACTCTATTACTTTTTGTGTCATTTTTTAGAAGCAATTTTCTTTTAATCGAACACTACTTGCTACCGTGTGATTTCAGCTAATTTTCATAGGATCTAAAATTAGGAGTATCATTCTCATACCCAATAATAGAAATATTATCCGAAACAGTGGTAACAATCATTAACAATCGGTATAGTGTTGAAAACTCATACATTTGGAGAGGCAACACAGATCAGTGGAGTTTTATTCATGGTGAAAAATGTCACGCAAACAAATACTAGTAAAATCTCCATGGCGAACGTGTCCACCATGCCGTTCAAGAAACTTTGAACAACTGGAAATACATATGGTAGTTGTTTTCTTTTTTGAAATAAAGCGGGATATGGAAAATGTTGTTGTTGAAATAACAACATAGTTACAAGAAGTAGGTGTGCTTTTGTACAGAAAAAGTCCAAAAAATCAAATCAAGCAGCATCCATTCCTAGAGTTCATCAATCGACGTCCGCAACAACGCAGTGTTTTTCCCTTCGAGCAGCCAAATCTAAGAAACCGTGTCAACAACATCTGCCCTACAAGCAGCATCAGATTCCGATATGAAGTTCTCCACCTCGTAACGGGGACACTGCTGTTCTCCACGTGCAAAGCTGAGAAAATTCCGCAAAAATAATAGAGGTACAGAGAATTAAAGTGCGCTGAGCCAAAAAAGAACGAGAGTGACACAAATCAAACCCACCTCTGGCTTCTTCCCCAATCGGGAGTAGCGGCGATGATGTAGAGCCTAAGGCAAATCGGGAGTAGCCGCCGCCACCGATGTAGAGCAGACGACGTCCCAGCCGGGGGTTGCAAGGGCGCCGTCGTCGTAGCTGATCCGGCGAGGGGGCTACCGAGGGACGAAGCTGTGCTCGCCGCTGCTGCAAACGATGGGGAGAGGACGCCGACGCTGCTGCACGTAGGGAAGAGGGCCGATTCCGAGATCGGGCGCCATGACGCCGCACGGAGAGTTCTTAACGAATCCGGCGGTGTAGGCGGAGGTGAACGCGCCCGCGTTCGCGACCCACCACCGTGCCCATTGTCGCAAACCGGTTGAAGCTGCTCAAAACCAGTGGGTAGAGCACCGGCGTCGGTAGGGATGGAGGCACGGTCGGGGCAAATCGACGTTGGGAGCGTAGGCATAGCCATGGTAGCGTTGAAACCGATGAATGCTACCCGCTCGAGTAATATATGGGCAATGGCGAATTAATGCTGGTGAAAATTACGTGCGTGATTCGTGCGAATGGTGAACCAAACTTACGGTTACGAATAGGATCATTCATTCCCGGGTAGTAATACTTACGGTCCAAGTACTGTTGTCGAATGCGGTGCACATCCATGATAATGTTGGTAGTAATACTTACACAGTCACGTGTGTAGGACTGGGCTGGTAGTAAGTATTACTACTACGGATTGGTCCCTCAGCTAACAGGTCTGAGATGGTTGCACTGGATGGACAACGCTGGAAGTAAAGGTTACTCTCACAGAGGGGGACATTTACGCGTGCGGAATGGTCATCGGAGCTGGGCGGCGCGCCGCCGTGGCTCTAAATATTATTTAGAGCAGTGCTTCCTCAATAGCAGTTATATATATAAATAAAATAAAATAGAACTATTACCTTATAGCTAGCTACAGAATACCATATCCTGTAACCGGACCCAACGAGCGTGCTTGATCGAACCCAAAGAGGCTCGTAATCAGACCCACCGGACGCGCACCGTTATTATTATATAGGACCAGTCGCCTGGCTGGGCACCATTAATTAGCATTAATTACCTATGACCCAAAATAGGGAAGGCACGTTTGGCATGAAAATCCCCAAATCCCGTCACCCCGTCACCTGCTCCCATCGCAGTCCAGCTTTTTCCGCCGCCCCGGCGCTCCGTCCGCGGTCTACCGGTGATGGCCCCTAGCTCCTCCCACAAAAGTGGCACGGCGGCTCCTCCTATGGATCCTCTCGGTGGCCTTCCTCCTAGCGGTGGAGGAGGCGGCGGCAGCTGCTCTTTCGTCACCCGCGGTGTCGACCCTCCTACCACCGATGGCGGCGCCGACCCTAGCGCAGCCCGGCCCGGAGCCATCCCCGAACGGCGGCGCGCGGGTTCCGCGGCCATGCGACTCGCCCCTTGCAGATCGAGCCGAGCGCATGGCACCCACGGTCGCGCTCGTTCATCCAGAGGCGGTGGCCCGGCACTCGTCGCATCTTCGGTGGCAACAGTATGTCGAGGTGAGCCCTGCACAAATCTGCATCCCTAGATAATCATGGACTGAATTTGCTTTTGGTCTGTATGTATCTGGCTGATCAGTTTGATTCCAAATTCTCGGACCGGATTGACGATTATTATCTCCGTGACGCACTGGGGTAGTGGGGTATCTTTTACTGGATGCAGTAGCAAATTGGTGATGCTAGATCTTACATCTGACTGACCTCTTCAGCAACAAATAAGTGTTCATCCGCTCCTTGTTTCATACACCATCTCCACCAACAGCTTATTTTTTTTTGTGCCTAATGCATCATGAACGATATGGTAATGCTTGTATTTTTTTTTAATTTTAGAATGTTTCTTGTTGGTGAGGAGGTTAGTTTTAGATGTGGAAGTATGAGTTACTCCCGTTGGTGATTAGCCTAAAATTCCCCCCTACTGCTAGTCGTAACCTTGTAAAATTGTACTATTGTTATGGTAACCAATTTCTAAAAGCAACTTGACATCAGTTGTGGTAACTCACTATTCTAATTATCAGCTTGAGTCATCTGAATTCTGCAATTATTACATGGTAAATATTTGACTCTTCATTGTAGTAAGTAGTAACTACTCTAAAAAATAGCTTAATACAAATTTTTGTAACTATTTTGTAGTAAAATTTTATGACTTATCATAAAAATTTCATGGTAAATTCGACTTGTCGCTTCTAGTAATTGGCCCGGTCGAAACTATTGGAAAGTTGCCTGGTCGCGTGTACCCTGCACATCCCCATTAGACTAGCAGAGACAGGCTACAAGGTGATTTATCTTATCCATGTGTGTTTGTTAATGGCAATTTTACACTGTACATACTTGGTTCACTGATGCCCACCGCAACTATTGCCTCTGATTTATGTTCGCCTTCTTAGTCCCTTTTTTACTGATGCACATTGTTGGTCTGATTAGGCATCTCAAACATGCTGCATAAGCTTCTATGATTCTAGTGAATTTAAGTAGTAATTAATGCTCCCCGCTTTCAACCCAAATAGTTGAATATCGGGCCCTTTGTCCGATTAGGGTAAATTTTTTCTACACTCTAGGTGTAGTTACACCCATGTGTATATCTCAAGATTTATGGTATATATGACCGAACAAAGTGCATGTGGATGAAGTATATGATTATACTAGACCATCCCGTAACATCCCAAAATGGCCAAGTGGGCCCAATTCGCGAATGGGCCGATGTTCTTGTATCGAGGGCGATGGGCGGGACAACAGCGGGGGTTCTTGTACATCCGGACTCAGGGCAATTGTAGGCGTCGCGAGGCTCACCAGAGCAACGGATGTTTAGTCCCACATCGTGAATCCTAGGAGTTCCGCACCAACTTAAAAGCCGAGAGACGGGGACGCCGTAGTAACCTTTCGGTTAACCGTTTTGAGCGGCGAGGATGAAAGTTCAAAGCGGGTTGCTACGCTAGTGGGACCACTCCTCGGTAGAGTGGGCACGGGCCGTCTTGCCGGACCGGATGTTACACATCCATGGTGGTATATACGTTAAGTATGCATTCATACTTTGAGTATATGGATATATTTTTTTTTATACGGCCAGGTAGTGGCATTTTATGTAATATATTAAAAAATATGGGTTCCATCGAAATTTTTTCGTAGTAAGATCTAGAGTATCTTAATATGAGTATCTAAACATACTCAAACCAATAAACAAGTATGAACACATACACAATGTGGTTTTTGAATATGCGTGTATAGAAAGTGCACCATATATATATATATATATATATATATATATATATATATATATATATATATATATATATATAGGGTGATACTATTAGGGCTCTAAGGCTCCCAATAGTTATTAAAGCCTACAGCCAGCTTCCTGGTTTGGTCCGCACCAGGCTGGGAGGCGCACGCACGTGGGTGGTCCCCCCGCGGCCCAACCAGCCCACCCAGCCCAACCAGACTGGATGCATATAATCCAGGTCAGAAATGCGTACGAACTTTTTGTTGCGACGATGTATACAAAGCAGTGGTTTGAGTGAATTTGAACCAGTTCTGTCGACGCATACAAACCTCCCCGCGAGCTGACTGTTCCACCTGACACAGGCTCACACATGCTGACATGCACGCACCCACTCGAATTTCTTCCGTTTTTCACGATAATTCTTCAACGAAGCATCGGATTCAAAAACGGTTTTCACCATTGAACTACTGACACTTTTGTGCACGATTCAAGCTCCACTTTGAATATTTTTTCAAAAATTTGAAATTCAAAATTTTGTGCACGAGGATAAGGAGTTTATGCTTTCTATCTGTGCATATTAACTTGTGTGCGAGTGCATAGAAACATGATAGGTGCTCTCATCTTCTCCAAATTTTGAATCATACCACATAAGGGCTGATTGCATGCATATATTCACTCATCGTGGTGCATATAGATGTTTTGCCATCAATGTTGCCTAGAAACTAGTGGTTGAGATGCATATACTCACTCGTCCAGATACATATAAACGTTTTGGCATCGGTATTGCTTCTAAATTAGTGGTTGAGATGCATATATTCACTCATCCGGATGCATATAAAAGTTTTGACTTCAACGTTGCATATAAATTAGAGATCAAGATGCATAAATTTACTCGTCCGGATGCATATAAATTCACTCGCCTGGTTGGGGAGGAAGCGCGCTGCCGGCGAGGACCGTCCAAACGACCAAGCTCGCAGTTTGCCCTACCCCGTGCCCATGGTTGTCGTCCAACATCCGCCATGCTTTCGTCATCATCTCCCCTTCACACCCACACCGCATGCGAGAAAAAAGCAGAGGATGTGTCAAACATTACAATCCATTGCGCATTAAGCATACAAATTAGGGTGGAGGTGCATACAAGCATAAAATAGAACAGTGCATACAGATCAAATAATCTCAATCCATTACCACATGAAGCATACAAATTAAGTTGGAGGTGCATATCAGCATAAAAATTAATAGAATAACAATGCGTATGGATCAAACAATCATAATCCATTGCACATGAAGCATATAAATTAAGGTGGAGGTGCATACAAGCATAAAAAAAGAACAGTGCATACAAATTAAATAATCACAATCTACTACACATGAAGCATACAAATTAAGGTAGAGGTGCATACAAGCATTAAAAATTTAATAGAAGAATAGTGCATACAGATCAAATAATCGCAATCCATTGCACATGCTTACATTGTCGCCTCATACAAATCCATCACACCATGCATACACATCTCACGAACATACAAAAACACATCACACACATATACAAAGTCAAGTTTCCACACGTTGTTGTCGTTGTGCCCTACACGCCCATGCTTGGGGTCTTGCCACGATTCCATGCTTGTCCAGCGCCACCGCCATCGCCGTTGTCGTCTTGCAGACACCACGCGTCGTGAGACACCATAGCTCTGCGCCCAGCACGCCGTCGATGCCGTCGTCGCCGCTATTGCCGTGTATGCGCCACCACAACTATCAAGATGCATAGATATTTTATTATGTGTGCATACTGAGACAAAAAAATAAGAATAAAGAAGCACAAAAGGTTGGGAATAGTGCATACGGAACCAATGAGCGATAATTTAATTACATATCATATGAGAGACCGCATACAAGCATAAAAAATTAATAGAAGAACAAAGTGCATACGGATCAAATAATCATAATCCATTGCACATGAAGCATACAATCTAAGGTGGAGGTGCATACAAGCATAAACAAGAACAAAGTGCATACGGATCAAGTAATCGCAATCCATTGCATATGAAAGCATACAAATTAAGGTGCAGGTGCATACAAGCATAAAAGTTAATAGAAGAACAAGTGCATACAGATCAAATAATCACAATCTATTGCACATGCTTTATGGAAACAAGCATACAAATCTTCCGATCTATCAATTTCACTATACATACAAAGATAAAAATGTGCATACAAACCTTTTTGATCTCATACGCCGTGGTCCGCATGCCCCACGCATCCTTGGCGGGGGTTTGTAGCTGCGGTGCAAGTCACATTTTAGCCATGCATACCAACGCATGCACACATAGCATACATGAAACGATTGCATACGAACCATCATGGAAGCGGATCGGGGCACGCCGTTTGCACCGCCGAGGTTGCCTTTGCCGTAGACCGGCGTGCGGATCGGGGGACGACCGGCGTCGGTGGCGGATGGAGCCGCCGAGGTTGGACGACGCTACCGACGTTGTTGGGGAAGACACCACCGACGGCCACGCCTCCAAGCCGCTTGGCGGCCATGCATACAAACCACCATGAATTAGTAGCATGCATACAAACCCGTCACACCCATGCATACAAAACTGCAGACGCCGCCGGAGGAGATGCTTCTACCGGATAATCACCAACATGCATACGAACCGTCAAGGCCGCTACCAAAGAACCGCCAACATGCATACGAACAGCCATGCCGCTACCGGCGTGATGGAGCCGGGTTGGAGCCGCGAGGAGAAAAGCCGCCGTCGGCGGAGACGACTCAAGCGGTCGGGCAAACAATAGAAACATGCATACGAACCTACACGGACATCGGCGATTCAAGCAAATTAGCACCAAAAACGGTTGAAACATGCATACAAACCCACGCCACCGCACCGTCCTCGTCGACGACCCGGATCGAGCCGTGCTCGGCGTCGCGAAGTCGCAGACGGGGTAGCTTTTGTAGCGGCGCCGTCGAGGGGATGAAGAAACCGTCGCGGTTGATTGCGTCCCAGCGCATGAGCTTCTTTGGAGGAGCGCCCTTGCCCGGTGAGGGAGAGGAGGAAAGCGCCGCGCCGCCGTCACCGCCCGTCGGCGTTGCCTGCTCCCAGCCACGCCGGGCCACCTCGTGGTGGGCGCGCGGGCAGCCGCGGCAGCCGCCCGTACTCGGGTGGGGCGAGCCGCACCATCCACGCCGAGAGGGGGGGCCGGGGATGGGGCCACGCCGCCAGGGAGGGACGGGGATCGCGCCGGCGGGCGGCCGGCGACGCCCAGCGCTACCGGTACGCGAAGTGGGCCGGGAATCGGGAGGGCGGGGTGGCGCCGGGGGGTGGGGGATCGGGTGGGGATCGGATAGGTCGGGGATATTTATATATTGGGCCGATGGGTCGGTGGGCCAGCCGGCTCGCTCTACCGGGTTTCGGGCACCGGTTTGGTGGCACCATATTTGCTTTGTTTGGCTCGAGGCTCCCCTTAGCTATTGGAAGCCTAAAGCTCCTAATAGTATATATATATATATATATATATATATATATATATATATATATATATATATATATATATATATATATATATATATATATCTCCGTGTGTGTGTGTGTGTGTGTGTGTGTGTGTGTGTGTGTGTTAGCCGAATTTAGCCGTGGATAGGCGTTGAAAGGCGTGGAAGCGTTGGATTAGCACTCTTGGCGGTGAAACGTTGGACCGCCGCCCAAAACAGAGAGAAAGGTTGATCGTAATTGTGAGGTTCTACCCCGCCGTTGGATCGAAACCACCAACCCTACCTGTTGATCTTAATTGTGAGGTTCTACCCCGCCGTTAGATTAGGCGGTAACTACCCCATCTAATCACCTTTATTCGTATAAGATGTCTTGGTTAGCAAGGACGCTTAGTGCTTCGGATAGGTCTATAGCCTCGTGTAGCAGTGATAAGTCGGTTAAGGATATGTCTAGAACATCATATAGTTGCATAAAAAAAACTAAAAATCAAAATAATATTGATACCACATATCGAAAAGATTATGTCTCTAGTTTTGAACTTAGTGTTTGGTCTTGATCTTCAAACACCTTGTTATTTTGTAAAATCTAAAAACAAAAAAGATTTCCAAATAGATAAAGAGCTCCTCCGTAGAGAAATAGATCTCCCAAAAAACAAAGCTAAAAAAGAGAGATATCTCCAAGAAGTAGACCGAGTCTTTCGGTTAAAAATTAGAGAACTTTGGCACAAAGAAATGATTGAGCAGAAGAAGAATATATTCTTCTTTGATTGGTATGAAAAGAGTCAGATCAGACATTTTGAAGAATTCTTCAAACCGGGTTCTCGACAGGAAGGCAAAGTTGAGCCTCGAGTATGATATTGACAAGACGCCATTATAAAAAGAGACTTCGAATAAGTGTAAAGTTGTTAGTGGCAAACCCGATCGAACCTATTGGTCTACCACTTAGGCTAATTCATGCTGAAGTCGACATCAAGGAAAAAGGAATTGAAGCTTGTCCTTTCGAACGACTTCTAATCCTATCTATCTTTGAGCCCGAACACATAAATCATCCAATAGAGCCACAACACATATCTTTGCATGCCCTTGGCCGCCAGACTAAAAGCATAGAAGTCATCTCTTTTGATGGGATAAAGCCCGATAAGGATAAAGTCGAAGAAATCGTCCCTTCGAGGCTCTCGTCTTGTCATCCTCAATCCTCAAATAGTCATTCCACTTTTCATCCCACAAATGACTTCTTCCAACTTCAAACATAAAGGTTCGGAATCCTCATGATCCCGGGAACCATTCAATAAGATATTCCAATCTCCTCAAAAAGATACTTTCCTCACAAAGGAAAGGCATGAAAATGAAATGTCTCGGGATGAGACCGAAAGAACTCATCCTACCCTTGATGACCGTGGTCATCACCAAAATTATATCACCCATGGTCCTACGAGACGCCTTAGATGAAACAAATCTTACCTTGGGACCTAAGCTATGCTCAAAAACCTCTTATGAGTTGTTTGCCTCAAATAAAAAATCTAATACTAGATGCATTCTTTTAATCTTTACCCAAAGGGTTATTGATCCGTTTGGAAAGAATTATCGACAAAACATGAGAAAGAAGTTTCTTGGCTTCCAAGATTATTTCCTCGAAAGCGGTTTGCTAGAAACTCAAAAATGGGATATCCATCGATATTTATATGTTCCCAATCTCTCACCTTGACAATGAATTGATAATCCATCCTTGGAACAAATATATCATTCTCAAGGCCGATCTAGGTCCAAAGAATCTCAAAGATCTCAAACATATCCAAACCAAAGATATATCATTTCAAACAACCTTAGACCAATGACAATCTATAGGAATTATCAAAGATACTATCTCAACCCCCGCTTTACTGACTCACGAAAAATATAAGGAACATTGGGATGGTTTGAGATGCAAAAATATGATAAACTTCCAATGGGATAAAGATCCTTTCCTATCAAATTTATATATCCCTCCGGATCCTAATCAAGATTTTTGTAAAGAAAAATACATATCCGGCTTGCCTTTTCTTGAAAATAGAAACTCATTAAGAACCATGAACCATCAAAGACCGGATATAAGACAAATAAAAAAATATACTGATTGTAAAAGCGAGAGTTATGTAATGATCCTATGGTTAAGGAAACGATCAAGATTCAAATAGAGAGAAAAGATGGGAAAAACTATTGGTATAGAAGGTATCAATCTAGTCACCGAAACCCCTTCAAAAGAAGCCCGAATAAAGACCAAAGATATTATAAAAATAAAAAGATAAAAGCCTTATCAAAATCTAAAGATAAAACTAAGATAAATAAGTATGATAAAGAAGATTGTGAAAACATCTTGGTCCTTCTTCGATCTAGAGCGATTCTTTTAGAAACCTTTGATTCTATGCGAACCCAAAAGAAAAAGAAGTTATCCTTGAAAGATTTTTATCAAAAAATAACAAAAATAGGCCTGAAAAGATATTTTGTCTTTGCGAGATAAGGAAGAAAGTCTAAAAAGGAGAAGCAAGCAACAAGACCTAGAAGATTTATCCAAAGAATATAACAATATCAAGGAAGATTTGAGAGGCCTCAAAACAAAGGTAAAAATCCTTGATCTCCAAAATAAATACCATGCTTTGAAAATCAAAATGAAGAGATAGTTGGATCTATAGAAAGATATTTTAAGCAAAAATGGTATCTTTGAAATTCAATACAAATTCAAAGATGGCTTCAACTTTAAATATAAAACTCTAATAGATTCAAAAGTGCGAGATGTGAATTGCATTAGAGAAGGAATTATACCTTTCAAATATTTTGAAAAATCATCCCACCCAAGCCATCTTCTCCGAATCGGGGAGAGGGGTGTGGTAGTAGGCCAAAGAGTCATAGCGGAGATCCCGTGCGTAGCGTGAGTGTTGGTAAGCCGAGGTCGCGGAGGTCATATTTTCTCTCGGATAGAGTTCGGATCGACCAGCTTAGTCTTGAGTTGCGGACCGTGTTAGCCGAATTTAGCCGTGGATAGGCGTTTAAAGGCGTGGAAGCGTTGGATTAGCACTCTTGGCGGTGAAACGCGTTGGACCGCCCGGCTCGAAAGCAGAGAGAAAGGTTGATCGTAATTGTGAGGTTCTACCCCGCGTTGAATGGACCGAAAACCACCTACCCTACCGGGTTGATCTTAATTGTGAGGTTCTACCTGCCGTTAGGCCGGTAACTACCCCATCTAATCACCTTTATTCGTATAAGATGTCTTGGTTAGCAAGGACGCTTAGTGCTTCGGATAGGTCTATAGCCTCGTGTAGCGATTGATAAGTCGGTTAAGACTATGTGCGTGAAGAATGCATCATCTATCTGTTTTGAAGATATTGAAAAAAGTATTGCTAATTGCAAAATACCAAAAATAAATATTAGAGAAATCTATCATGTAGGAACCTTTTCTCTTCGCTCGATTATTTCATAAAAACAATTGAAAAAACATGTCGTATTAGTTCCATGCATGAAACCTTGCAACTTCTTTCTGAAAGAGAAATAAATGACATAAGAGCCAAACCCCAATATCATTATCTACACTTTGGTCCGGTCCAAATAGCTATCGATCCTTGACCGTAAAAAGGCTTAAATGTATCCATCCTAGCCTGCCTAAGAGATCAGTAGAAACAAAAGGTTTCGAGATTCCTTGCTCGGTATGGTTGAGGCCGGCCTTAGCAATGGTCCTGTTCTTCAACACTTTTCCCGATTTCTCGGTGTCTCTCTCGGACCCAAATATCCACAAAGGCCTCACACTCAATCTTCAAACATCGGGCTTTGATCTTGAGCCGAGAACCGAAAAACATTTCGGTAACCTATAGAATTTATTATAAAGCCATGACCACCTTAGCACCCCTCGCTGCTAAAAAAAGTCACACCAAAGGGCTTGAGTACTCTTCTTCAAGCCAATCCCGAAAACAATATTGTCACTCCCAAATCCTTAAAGTGGGATGAGATAAAACTTCCTAAAAAGTGGACTTTGACCCATGCGGTTGAGCCACAAATTCTTCAACAAACCGAAGTCCAATGCATCCATGAGACACCCGATGGGGATGTTGAGGTCACCTTCTCTTCGAAAAGAAAAGACTTCATGCAATCGAGACCCTCTATTAGTGTCGACAATAGACCTCGATGAGGCCACACAATATTGTCTATGCTACTTATGAGGATAATTCTTATGAGCCATCAATCTCGATTTCGACATCAATGTCATTATAGTCGATGACCCGAAATGCCGACACCCTGTTATCTCTCATCCTTAATCGGAAGAAGAAGAATTCCAAATAGATAAAGAGCTTCTCCGAAGAGAAATAGGTCTTCCCAAAAATAAAGCTAAAAAAGAGAGATATCTCCAAGAAGTAGACCGAGCCTTTCGGTTGAAAATTAGAGAAGTTTGGCACAAAGAAATGATTGAGCGTAAGAAGAATATCTTCTTCTTTGATTGGTATGAAAAAAGTCGATCGTACACTTTGAAGAATTCTTTAGAACAAGTCCTTCACAAAAAGATAAAACGAACAAGAATCGACAATGATAAGATTACCATGATAAACAAAACCTCTAAGGACTGGAAGACGCCAAAGGGAAAGCGTATAGAATCTATCCATCCACCACTAGAGCCAATCCAATTAGAAGTTAATGCCAAAGGCGAAAGCGTTAGAGCTTGTCCTCTCAAAAATATATCCAAAACTACTTATGGTGAGCCCGCCAAGGTGGAACACATAGGTCACCTAGTAGAACAACAAAACTTCTCAAACATATCCTTGCATGCCCTTGGCCAACAAACGGAACGAATAGAAGCCATTCTTATGGATGGGACAAAGCCCAAAGGTGAGGTGAAGGTTAATATTCCTTCTAGTTCTCGGACCGATGGTCCCAACACTTAAATAGTCGTTCCTCCCTTCGTTCCTCACATGATTTCCTCCAATCTCAAGCTTGGAAAGCAGAAGCCATGGGATCCTCCATGTCCGAGGAACTCATCAATGATTTATCCAAAGAAACTAGGAAATCTAAAAGTCGGTAAAAACATAAATCAAATCACCGATGGAGAAACCGAAGATGTGATAAACAAAATCAAAACTTTCAAAACAACAACCCAAACAAATTTATGACAAGAAATTATTACCCAAGGCCAACCTATGCGGATCTTCAATTTGAAGAGGTGCCTCACATAGCTAACATGACCTTCAATGGCAAGGAGATAGTCGAATGGAATCTTGATGGGTTTGTTGAATACCGATTTTTACCATGTGTCATCAAATGATCATGTATGCAAACGCTTGCATAGCAAATGGAAACAAAGAAAGAGATGCGGCCCAAATGATTATCATAGGGTTTTGCGGGACGCTTAAGGGGTTGGTGGGATCACTATCTTACTAAAACCCAAAAAGAATCCATAATTGATCTTTGTCAAACTAGATGACGATGGAAGGCAAATTATCCATATAGATGAACATGGACGGTCTCTAGGAGCAGATTTCGGATGCCATCTCTACCCTACTCTATAATATAGTTTACCACTTTGTCGGTAACTATCGATATCTATGAAAAGAATAGGGAGCAAATCGATAAATCAAAATGCGAAGTATGTCGATTTTTAGATGGTATAAAAGATTCTTTCCTATCAAAATTATACACTCTTCCGTGATCCTAACAAAGATTTCGAAAGAAAAATATATATCCGCTTACCTCCCTTATTTGTTTGAAAAAAGTTAGAAACTCTTTGAGAACAGAGGGTGGAGGGAGTATCAACTTTCAAAGTCTAGATGTAGGAAAAATCACCCAAAAGATTCGGATGGTAGGAGCCGAGCTATGCAATGATTTAAAAATTAAAGAGCGACTTAAGAAACAAAGGGCTATTGGAGAAAAAGAATTGGGAGATTTTTGCTACCAATTTGGTTTTCAAGATCCCTTTGAATCTAAAAAGAAAAATTTCACCAAGGAACCCTAAAAAGTATCATGGGAAAGCAAAGCACCCAACCAAGAAAAGAAGGCATAAAAGGACATATGAAAATGCCTCTAAATATTTTACAAAAGATCCCAAGCCTTATGAGAATAAGCAAGTAGATCTTGAAGATCTTTCAAAAGAATATATTCTTATCAAAGAAGAATTAATAGATTTTAAAAGAAGAATCGAGATTTTAGAAGTTCATAAGAAAGATAACCATGAATTTGCTAAAAAACCACCGGATGATGAATTAATTGGTTCAATTGGGAGATATATCAAGCAAAAGTGGTACAATCAAATAACATATGAGTTCTATGATGGGTTTAGCTTCACATACAACACTCTACTAGATTAGTGGTGTCGATGTAAACCGCATCGAGACAAGATATCGTCCCATCTAGGTATTTCATAAAATCTACTCATAGAGTCCACTCTGTTTGAAGGTCATCAATTAAAGGTAAATTACAAAATTCCCGAGGTTGACATTTGCATTGAAAATGTTCGTATCAAAACAACATTCTTGCTTGTTGAAAATTTAAAAAACAGATGTTATTCTTGAAACCCCTTTCTTTCTTCAATTCGCCCCTTCATGGTTCTGAGAAGAAGATATCCAATTTCAAAAAGATGAAAGAAAGGTAAAGTTATCATTTTCATCAAAGATAGAAAAAACAAATCTCAATCAAATTACGTAATATATACCACAACAACGTATTCCTCGGTCATGACCTCCCACAACAAAAAAAGGAGATTACTTACCAAAGATGTTATCCTTATGACAAGTTCATAAGTAACTCCAAGGAAGTAAAATTGCAAAAGGAAATGATAATGCATAGCTGGGTTTTGATGCTAACAAAAAGGATTCTTTTGATGCAAAGAACACCTAGAGATGGCTCCTCATATGAAGTACGAACATCTTATTCGAGATGAGTACTTGGAGGTTGCCGGTACTTCCGTAAGGAGATCGAGATCGGTTCAATCATAATTTCAAGGTCAATGACTTGCGGCAAGGGTTATTAAACCCCGCCTCGCAAGTTAAAACCAAAAAAGATGAGGCTCATGCTCTAAATGGGGGGCATATTATTTAAAAATATGAGCAAAGGGAATCTCCCTTGCAATCAAGATAATCTTTACGTCCCAACGTAAAAAGATTGCCAAAATTATCGATGATCACTCACGAAGGAGGATCTTCAAAGATATCGATTTACCAAAAGATATATGATCTAGATGATCCCGAATCAAATTTATTTGATCACAAAGTATGTGATCCCGAAAAACATGTTCGAAGTATTCCGATCTCCACAAAAAGATGCTTTCCTTCAAAGCCAAAAAGATGTCTCATGATGAGACTCCATACACTAAAGATGCGTCCCACCCAAACCAACCTCATCCTTGAAGACTTTGAGCCCCATCAAAATCATGCCACCAAAGACTCCTTTAATGAAACCCACCTTGCCTCACCAAAAAAGACACAAACAATACCAAATTGCCACTAGTACTCCCTATGAGATGCTTATCCCAAGGCTAAGTTTCAAAACCGAGCAAACACTTTCAATCCTTACCCAAGATATCATCGAAATGATATGGAAAAAATATAAACAAAGACGGATGAAAGTATTCCTTGGTCTCCAGGAATATTTCCAAGATTTATTCACTGGGAAATACAAAAATAAAGGCATATCTGTCAGTATTCATATATTCCCATTTCTATACCTTGATAGCAAACTTATCATCCGGCCAAGACACAAATATATCATTCTCAAGGTTGATATCAACCTTAAATATTTCGTAAACCTTCAAACTCATTATGCTTTGAGATATCACCTTGCAAACAATCATAGATCATGGATTGGTCCATGCAGTCTATGGATCCATGGAAGAAATCCTCCATTCGATTTAGGTATCGCCATAAAAAGAAGCATGCGTAAAAACTATATCATGTTAAAGGAGTAATCAAAGTCTTGTTCTACTCGTCACCTCCAAGGTTTACTCCTCCACTACGGCCTGCAATGCATGATGTTTATATCACCAAAGATACTCATCTCTTTCCCAAAGAATATATATTATGATGATCGGGAGAAGACTACAAAGAATTGCTCTCCGTAGATACAAATCATGACAACTCGGAGAACTTTCCACGAAGCCAAAGAACTCGAAGAATGTGTCGGGTTTGATCCTACATATCACATGGTTTTCCGAACAAAATTATGAGGATCTTTCTTCAAGGAAACCGAAAAGGATTTGGCACAATTACCGGATGTGTTGGAAGATTAATAAAACCGGATTATGGCCAAGAAATACAACTACGCAAAAGAATATCGAGAGTTCATGTCATGGCAAGATATGTGGCGGCCGATGAAATTGATGGAACAGGCAAAGACCAATGATATACTCAAGAGGAAGAAGATCAAAATATCTAGCAAGATAAGTGGATGATACTATACAAAGGAATCCACACTATTGAAGATAAGAATGATTTTATCAAGATTTAAAAGGCACATCATGAAAGCCTTTCACCGGGTCAAAAGTATCATTATGAAGATGCTTCCCTTTCGTGAAGTCAAAAGTATCATCATGAAGATGCTTCACTTTTGTGAGGTCAAAAGAATAATCATGAAGAATAATACTTATCAAGAGTCAAAAAGGTAATCATGAAGATTCCTTCATCAATTGTCAAAAGGATCATCATGAAGATTCTCTACCAACAAACTTCGACGACGACCGCCAACTACCGCGCCAACCATACCCTTGCCACCGCTATATAAGGAGAGGAAGAGGCAAGGGAAGGGGCATCATCACTTCCACTTCGCATCACTTGCACCCCGCATCACTTGGATCACCTGCAGAGCACTTGATCACTCCACCACCACTCCACATAAGTATTGTAGTAGTGTTATGTACACTAAATAAGAGACTCACATCCGAGTCCGTGTAAGAGTTTGTGAGAGTCTTATGAGAGTCGACTAAAGCGACCCCGCTTAGTCCGTGTGTTTCGTGTGCTTGTAATGTGTGTAAGAGCCCGGAGTACTACTCGGAAGGATTCACCTTCTAAGGTACTTACCCTATCCAGGACTATGTATGATTGTTATGTTTGTCTATCATAAATAGAAAATCCAAAAATATTATATATATGTTGTTTGTTGTTCTTCGTTTACATTTTATCTAGTTTGTTTATCTTTTGTGTTGTTCTTTAAGTTTCTTTACATTTACTACTTCGTCTTCATTAAGTTTTGTTCTTTAAGTTTACTATTTCATATTTATGTTTGTTTACTTTATGTTCTATTCTATCTTCCGCATCGCATCCGTAGTCATTATCCTTCTTGCATAAGCATCTACTTTTCCTGCATTGCATCTACACCATAAAAGCCCAAAAACACCTCCTCCACAGACATACCCTCCTTATCCTACCTAGACACGGGCGTCCCAGTCGATCAAGGATACCGGACTTTTGCCTACACGCGTGTACTTATGCTTGTGTTGATCCTACTCGGTACTTACCGTATGCATCACTAACTTCGCCCCGAAAAGCGGCGGCTAATCCTATCCCTCTAACGCTAACGATAGCCGTTTTTCCGTCGTGGCGTAGAACGCTAAGACGTCTATCGTCTCCCGAGGCGATTCCACCCGAAGGAACACTTCTCACGTGACTCGAGTTCTTTCGAGTTCTCTAAAACGCCGCTACACAGGCTAACACGAGAACAATACAAGAACAATACACAGAGGCTTCTCCTCTAGGGTCCGTAGCATAGACTCAAACTTACATGGGCGGCTCTGAAAAAGCGGGGATTCTCAAAGCTAAAACGCTCCATTAAAGCAAACAAGCTTACATACGGCTTTCCCCTTTCTGAAACCCCAAGCACTAGCACAAACCTTATTACCTTACAAGCGGGAGAGGATCGCGGGACCTCGGAGTCACAAGCTAATTTACAAGGTGGTATTGTTGCGGTTGGTGGTAGTGGAGTACTACTACTAGTGGTATTGGCTTGATCTTGAGGTGCTACGAGATCGGACTATGCATGAGTGGTGTCTTCGATCTTTGAGGGCTCATACCGGTGAGGGTGCGTATGTCCTCCTGCTTTTTGCTTTGGATCACGAGGGCTTCCTTCTCATTTTATAGAGCGAGAGGGGCCTTGGAGCTTCCTCGAGGATATGCCTTAGATCCTTCGGTGATCGCTGAGCGTCCTTTGATCACGAGGTGGCATGGTTATCTTGGGCGACAGCGTGGCTTCCTCTTCAATTATGCGTGGCACATCTTTTACCTTTTCCTCAGCGGATAAGGAAGGCGTTCAGTGCTCGGCCTTCAAGCTGAATGCTCGCAAAGACCTTGTCTTTGCTTCATCTTATATGCATGTGCATGGTTATTGGATGGAAAAGACAAGGTCTTTGTCGGCGACATTTCTTCATTTGTCGATAAGGCGCCCGATGAGCTTCAATAATCATCAACGAGGAAAAATATCTCTTTTCGGTTATGCATTTCCTTTTTGAACATATTTTTCAAAAATTATTCACCGGTATGGGTATACGGTCTTGTTCGAAAAATGTATAACCGAAAAGATATTGGTTACAGCGAATTGAAGCTCATCGGCATATCTTACGACAATCAAGAAAATGTCGCCCCTCTCGCTCTATAAAACGAGAAGGAAGCATGCATGTAAATAAAGCAAAGACAAGGTCTTTGTCGAGCACACTTGAAGGTCGACCGTGAATGGAGCTTCCTTATCTGCCCGAGAGGAAAGGTCGAAGACACCACGATAATTGAAGAGGAAGCCACCGGCATTCCGGATAACCAATACCAGGAAATAGTAGTAGCGTCAACTCCACTACCACCACTGCATAATACCACCCTTGTAATTAGCTTGTGAAGCCTCCGAGGTCCTCGCGGATCCTCTCCCCGCTTGTAAGGTAATAAGGTTTGTGCTATGCTTGGGGTTTCCGGGAAGGAAAGCCAATACCACTAGTAGTAGTACTTGTTTGCCACCGTAATGGAGCACCTTGTAAATTAGCTTTGAGAATCCCTCGATCCTTCCCGCTTGTAGAGTAAGCCCATGTAAGTTTGAGTCTATGGGAAAGCTTTTGTTTGCTTTAATGGAGCAGCTTTCAGAATCCTCCTCGCATGCCCATGTATTGTTCTTGTATTGTTCTAGTTAGCCTTCGTGTAGCCATTGTTCTCTTTTTAGAGAACCCTCGAAAAAAGAACTCGAGTCACAGAGAAGTGTTTCTTCGGGTGGAATCACCGGGAGACGATAGACGCCTTAGCTGCTCTAATGCCACGACGGAAAACGGCTAATCGTTAGCGTTAGAGGGATAGGATTAGCCTGCTTCCTCGAAGAGAGCTAGTGATGCATACGATGAGTACCGAGTAGGATCAACACAAGCATAAGTACACGCTATAGGCTTAAAAGTCCGCATCGGCTGAAAGAAGATCCCGTGAATTTTAATTCCGCATATCATCCCGCATATTCACTAATCGAGTTCATAATAATCATGCACTCACGAGTATTCACGCATATCGCTATCGTTGAATAGTGGCAAGTGCTCGCATAGTAGCCGAATAGTAGAGGAATATTCACACTCCGGTATATACTAATCAAGATCATATTAATCACGCACGCATCTTTGCATCCATCCAATTTTCACAAGTGCTCCAAATAGTAAAGCACTTTGAAGTGCCCGATTCACTTCAGGTGAAGTGCTCGTGCCTTGTTTATAATATCCTCAATTTGAATAGTATCAAATATTTTAAATAGTGACACGAATTTGAATAGTAATACTTGAATTTGAATAGTCTTTGTAAATAGTAACTCATGAATTTTAAAATTTGAATTTCGAATCCAATAATTCCCAAGTGTCCTCTAGTTATATTTTTATTGTGTTGAGTGGTATCGATTTAGGTTAATAATATTGAAAGTATATTACAATTAAATACCTTGTTCATAATGGAAGAAATAGATAGCCAAATCGGGTGCTATGAGCAGTAAGATAAAGAATATCCCTAATGAATACTTTACTAATGGAATAAGCAAATGGCCTCGCTATAAGAAAAAAGAAGTTTATTTTAAAAGAGAAATTTATAGACTTAATCAACTTAAGCAAGAAGTTGAGTTGAATATAAATAACAAGAAAAACATTGAGGATCACAAAGTTATAAATATTATGCATAATAATATTAAAGATAACGATATATAAGTGAAGATGAGCAATGGGAAATAAATAATAAGTTGTTATTAGAAAGTTACGAAGAAGAAGAAGTAGATAATCTTTGAAAATTATAATGATTTTATAAACTCCTTAGGTGATGATGAACTATGTAATTTAGATAATGCTATGGAAGGATTAGATATAATATCTAATAATATTCTGAAGAACCAAAAAGCGAATTAATGGACCAAGATAATTGTGCACATGATTGGGTAAAAGGTAGAGGTGACTATAATATAAAGTGTACCTTCAATATTCTATCCTAGTCAAGATAATAGAGCTACATGCAGTACATGTTTAAAGCAAGCATGTGTTTCATGTTTAAAATCAAATAATCAAAATGGAGACATGAAGTAGAAATAGAATTAGAAGATAGATTATTAGCTAGCGAGTTAGAATTTTAGAGAATAGAATAAATAATTTAGAAGAAGAATTAGAAGAATTAAGAACTAAGATAGAATTCAATGACATAAGTAAAAATGAAGAAAAAGCTCTTGGTATCTTTGAATTAAAAGATCAAAAGCAAGATTAAATAAAAAAATAAAGCGTGTTAAATAAAAATAATGATAAGACTATGCAATTAAAAGATACCATACTAAATTTTGGAAGTAGATTTATAGTTAAGTTGCCATTTAAAAGAATTAGTAGGTATAAGAATACCAGTAAAATTAAACCTAACCCCTACAATTACCTATAAAACATTAGCATTATTAGATACCTAGGTTGCACAAAAGAACTTAATACATGATAAGTATTTTGTAAAATGCCCGAGAAATAGTCCATACAATAGATCAAAATAAAGCGAAATGTCTCTTGATATATGCGGAATAACTAGATTCCATAATCAAATAGCTTATAATGTTGAAGTATAAATAAATAATACAAAGTATATAATAGATGAGATCACAATAAGAGACCTATCCGGGATAAATGTGGATATGTTGTTAGGTCTAAGATTTTTTACAATTTTACGTTGCAAACAACAATCATACATGAGCAAGGAATTACATTTGTACCCTATCAAGATAATATCCCATACATAACAGAAGTGGTAAGAAATATAAATTCTAATTTAGAAATTGAAGGAACTAAAAAGAATACAAATGAAGAGTTAGGTGAAAATATAGAAGATTTTTATATAACAAACACATGTATAGAATGCTTTGGTTTTACAATCCTTAGCGTAAATTGGTATAGAGATATAAAAATCTAAAAAAGATATAGATAAAATAGTTCAAAAGATTGGAAGATATCCAAATAATTGGAGAAATACCAATAAAGCATTGGGATAAGAATGGTATAATATGCAAAATTAATATAATAAACCCAAATTACATAATTAAGACTAGTCCTATAGAAAATTGCCCAAAGATATAGCTGAATTTAAAATGCATATAGAAGAACTATTAAAGCTAAGAGCAATAAGAGAAAGTCGAAGTCCTCATAGATTAGCAGCTTTTATAGTTAGAAATCATCTTTGAAATAGCTAGAGAAAAATCAAGAATGGTTATTAATTATAAAAAGACTAAATGATAATACTATAGATGATGGTTATAATATCCCAAATAAACAAGAATGGATAAATAGAATTCAAAAATTTTGTAAATATTTCTTAAAATTTGATTTAAAAGCAGGTTTTGGCAAGTAAAATGGCGAGAAGAATCAATAGAGTGGATTTTGCTTTCACACATGTCCTCAAGGTCATTTTGAATGGATAGTAATGCCTTTTAGGATTAAAAAATGCCCCATTATTTCAAAGGAAAATGCAAAATATATTTAATGAAAATCTAGAATTTATAATAGTTTATATTGATGATATTTTAATCTTCTCAAAATCTTACAAAGAACATATAGCTCATTTAGAAACATTCTTTAGAAAGGTAGAACAACATGGATTAATACTATCTAAGAAGAGAATGGAAATATGCAAAGAAAAGATAAACTTTCTAGGTCATGAAATTGGAGAAGGAAAAATTCATTTGCAAGATCATATTGCTAAGAAAATTTTACAATTTCACGATGTAATGAATGATAAAAAGACTTTGCAACAATTCTTAGGAATAGTAAATTATGCTAGAAATCATATTGAAAATTTAGCAAAGTTAAATTTGGACCTTTGTATGCTAAACTAAGGAAAAATGGACAAAAATACTTTAACTACGAAGATATAAAGCTAGTAAAAATTATAAAAGAAAAAATTAAAAGATTTAAAACCCTTAGAGTTACCCTTAGAGGCTAATTATTTTATTATAGAGACAGATGCATCGAGAATTAGGATGGGGCGCTATACTTAAGCAAAAGCCTAGTAAATATTCATCAAAGTTAGAAGAAAAAATATGTAGATATGCTTGGGTAAATATAAGTTAAAAGCAATAAATAATATCTTGATAGAGAAATTCTAGCGATTATAAATGCTATAAATGCTTTTAGATTATATTTAGGGTTTAAAAATTCTGATGAAGGATGAATTGTGAAGCTATATGTAAATACTATAATAAAGTTAATAGCAAGAAAAGTTCAACTAGAAGATGGGTTTTGTTTGAAGACATTATTACTTTGGAAATGGTTATAAAGTTATATTTGAGCATATAAAAGGGAAGGATAATATCACCGCCTAACATATTTTCACGATCATCCGCTTTGGGAATGAAGAGGGATCAAGCCCTAGTCCATATGAAACCGAATTTTACCATTTTGGAAATGATAATAAGCTAAGAATCTTCCCACCAAAAACCTTTAACTTCAAACCCAAAAATAATGTTATCTTAGATAATGTTCAAGAATGCATATTAGATAATTTACGTATCAATATAATAATAAAAGGGATGAAAAAAGGTTATATGTTAGCAATATTAAATAGCCCAGCGGAGAATATTTTCATATAATCAATGGAAAAATGCAATCAAGATTAACACCGAATATAAAGAAGAGAATCCTTTGTATGTTATATATGAAGGAGCTAGGCGAGAATTTACACAAAATATGAAGAAGTTATAGCTCAAAAAAATAGAAAGAAAGAATAAAGGGGGAATACAATGGAAAAAATATTGAAAGTTGATGAAGCTTTATCATGGGCAAGAAGGTTGATAGGAATAAATTACTTCATAGAGCGAAAGCAAAAGACTATATTCAAAAGCATAAAAAAAATAAATGAGAATAATATCAATATGACCAAGTACAAATACCTCGTGAAATTTGGGTTCATCAAGAGTTCCCTCATATAAAGATATTGCAAAAAAAAAGATATATTGAATGAAGATATTATTGAAAGAAAAATAAAAGAAAGGCTAGAAGCTATAATCCCTCAATTAAAGAAAAATATAAAAAAAGAACTACTGCGAGGAAGCAAGATATGAAATAAATGAAAAATTTCATTCCAGTATACCAAGAATATGAAGAGAATATAAAGAAAGATTATGAGGAATACATAAAAAGAAAGATTATGATTCAAAAATGAATATAAATATATCCGATTATGATAATAATGAGAAAAAGAAAATAATGAAATGATAGATGAGAACATGTTAGATATTCGTGGTCATGGGCAACCACGAGAATATTAATAAACACGAGGATACGGATTTTGAAGATATTGATTAAATAAGCAAAATCAATATATTGGAAGTTCTATGAATATATATATTTGCATATGTTGATAAGGTGTTATCAACAATTTGGTCAGGGAAATATTATAATACACATGCGAGTTTTTGATTTGATGTTTTGCAACATCAATCAATTGGGCGTGGAAGACCGTATACCCATACACGGTGAATAATTTTTCGAAAAATATGTTCGAAGGAAATGCATAACCGAAAAGATATTGGTTCTTGTTGATGATTATTGAAGCCTCATGACGGCGTCTTACGACAAATGAAGAAAATGTCGCCGTCAAGCGACGGCGCAACTCCATCCAATAACGGCACATGCATGCAAGATGAAGCAAAAGACAAGGTCTTTGTCGCGCGGCGATTAAAGGCCGATAATTGAACGCCTCTTCCTTATACGCGAGGGGAAAGGTAGAAGATGTGCCCGCGCGCATAATTGAAGGGAAACCCGCGTTGCGTTCGAGAAGATAACCATACCAGCCCGGGATCAAAAGGCCGATTCGGCGATCGGTCACGAAGGGCGAAGAGCATATCCTCGAGGAAGCTCGAAGGCCTCTCGTTCTATAAAGCGAGAAAGGAAGCCTCGCATCAGCGAGTGCAAAAGCGGAGAGAGCACACGGACCCTCACCGAAGGAGCCCTCGGCATCGAGCCCACCACTCATGCCTGGCACGATCTCCGAAGCACCACGAAGATCAAGCCAATACCACTAGTAGTAGTACTCCACTACCACCCAGCATACAATACCACCTTGTAAATTAGCTTGTGACGGAGGTCCTCGCGATCCTCTGCTTGTAAGGTAATAAGGTTTTGTGCTAAGTGCTTGGGGTTTCGAAAGGGAAAGCCGTATATAACTTGTTTGCTTTAATGGAGGCGGTTTTAGCTTTGAGAATCTACCTTTTTACGTAGCCGTCCATGTAAGTTTGAGTCTATGCTCACGGACCCTAGAGGAGAAGCCTGCAATGCGTATTGTTCTTGTATTGTTCTTCGTGTTAGCCCGGTTAGCGGCGTTTTAGAGAACTACGAAAGAACTTCGAGTCCGATGAAGTGTTCCCACTTCGGGTGGAGCTGCACGGGGAGGCGATAGGCGTCTTAGCGTTCTCGTCGCGGCGAAAAGCTATCGAGGTTAGCGTTAGAGGGATAGGATTAGGCTGCTGCCTTGAAAGAAGCTAGTGATGCATACGGTGAGTACCGAGTAGGATCAACACAAGCATAAGTCTGCAGCGTAGGCGAAAAGTCTAACATACTCAAACCAATAAACAAGTATGAACACATACACAATGTGGTTTTTTGAATATGCGTATATAGAAAGTGCACCATATATATATATATATATATATATATATATATATATATATATATATATATATATAGGGTGCACTTTTATACACCAGGATAACTACACCCACCGAGTATCCACGGTAACCTGCTGTCCGGCATCGTAGGGACCTGGCTGCCGGCTTCCTAGGCCCTCGTTAGTGGATCACGTATATCAACCCCGTTAACAAATATTGAATCTTGCTTGCGTGAACTTCGGCCGCGGGCTGATTTAATAATTTTCAAATATATGTCACGGCCAGTTTGCTCACGTACTTAGTACATATGTATACGTAACCTTTTATATAACTATCTTAATCTTAGCGCGTATATATACATACTAATATGAGAAGAGTATATACACATACATTGTGAATTTGGGTGTATATACAAAGAGTAATAATACACATACAATACTTTATTTTTATGAAGGAGTAAGTATATACACATACTTTTTTGAATGGGAAGCGCGTATATATACATAATAATTTGAGAAGAGTATATACACATACTTTTTTTAAATGGAGTATTTGTACATACTTTTTGGAATAAGTATTTATACATACTTTTGGAAATAGAGTATTTACACATACTTTTGGAATGGAGAATGTATACATACAGCAAGGTTAAAGATAGTACAAGTGAATACTAGTACGTGCCAAGATATATAAAACGATGGGATACTTTTTTTTTAACAATAAAATATATGTGCATACTTTGGTGAGAAGGGGGTATGTATACATACTTTTCTCAACAAAAAATACACCAATGTATCATCCGTTTACATGCTGATAACACGTATTTAAACTCAACAGATATGCCTACAATCACTTCGTAGATTCAGTAATGAACTCTGAACTTGTTACTTCAGTGTGCCATAGTAGATATAGTCGAGCTTTCCTGGACTGGACATCATGATTTCAATCTAATAAACCAATCAGCAACTATTGTCGTAATAAGCCCAAAAAAATTAGGAGATGTGATACAGAAACTTGATGCATACCTCTTATATATGCAGGCGTTCCTTATACTGCAATCCAAAACAAATATATAAAGTGATACTGCAATTGAAAATATTATCAAATGATACGATCTAGAAAAAGTATCTAAACATATTAATCTGTGTGGAAAGTATATAAACATACTCTACTTGGTTGCCGACCCAGCGAATTCGAATGGCGGCCGGCGTGCGTGAATACGTCGATCAGGGGACGATGCAGGAAAGGAGGCGCGGTGCAAGCACCTTGACTTGACGGGCTCCGAGTACGCAGGATCCAGATCGTTCGGGAGGGTGCTCGCCTCCAGTTGCGCCGCTGCGGTGTTGGGGTCGCGCCGCTGCGGTGTTGGGGTCGCACCCGCTGCCAGGGGCCGCCGAGCGCGCCGGCCTAGCCGCGCCGCCGCCTGGGGCCGCGGAGGCGATGGTGGGGAAGAAGAGGACCGTCATCGCGCTTGAGGAAGATCTGGCGTGCAGCACCTCGCCGGGCGTCGGCGACATGGAAGCGGATGAATGTGTTGCGTCGCCGAACTGACTAAATGAGTAAAGGAACATGCTGTCAGCCATGATTTATGCCTACGTATATACTGGACCCACCGTCTCCCCAGATCCGCTTTTTTCACGCTAATAATCAGGACATCCGCTCCTAGTTTCATTTTAAAATCATGCAAATACGCATGCCGGTACCGTACAAACGGATCAAGTTTTTAACCCGTTAGCTCCCGTAACAGGCGGGGCTGCCCTCTCGTGTGCACCTAACAGGAGGGAGGGTGTAGGAAAAATTTACCATATCTATCTATCTATCTATCGAGGCTGCTGCCACCAGATCTGAAAGCGCTGTTAGGAAGGAAACTGTCCGTCTAAAATTAAGTAAATACCAAATAATAATCTCCAAGAGAAACAACCAGCCGCCACGAATCCACCCGGTCGGCGAAAAGCGGGAACACGGCTTCGCGGCGGCGAAGGCACCTCAGGCCCTCCTCGGCTGGCGCGAAAGAGCGCCCAGCGGCCACCGCGGTATGGAGGTGGGCGGCCTTCCGATCTTGGGGGGCGCTGCCACCATGGGAGGGCGCCATCGCCGCCATGTGGATGATGTCGTCGAGGAAGGCGCCCTGCTCCCACACGAGATGCAGCGGTGCCTCGGTAACCAGGCCCGACCCGTGAAGATGCGCTCAGAAGCGACCCGCGAGCTGCGGCGTCCAAGCAAGGCGGCTGCCCTTTTGCCCGATGCCGCCCGTCTGCATCTGGGCGTCGGCGGGGCCGCCGAGGAGGGAGCAAGGAAGCGCGCCGCCACCTCACGCCCTATACCGTGCCGGCCGTCAAGCCACGAGGGCGGCGAGGGCCTCGCCGCCCTCGCCGAACCTGCCCGCGACCTTCTTAGCCGATGAACCCACGAGGGGAGCCCGGCAAAGCGCCCAGAAGAACCTCCCACCGCTTTCCTCCAGATGGAGATCGCGTCGTGGCGTCGGTGGGGATGATGTGGGGGCGCCCGCCGCCCGCCCGATGCCAGGGGTGGGAGAGAGGGCCGCGTAATGCGGGTGAGAGGCGAGGCCAGCGTGGCATTACGGCCGGGGGAAGCGCATGGGTATATAGTAATAAACGCGAATCCATATGCGGGCGAAATTTGTGGACACGGTGAATCTCATACTTAAGGCTAGTCTTAAATGCAAGTTCCATGGGAGTGTCATACACATTAAATAATACGCCACATTAGCAAAAATCTTGACTTAGCATAGTCATTAAATGAGGAAGTTTCATCGAGATAAGAGAGGAGTTCCTCCCCATGAAACTCATCACGGCTCGGTTTACCTAGTCTATAGTCTTGGTAAGCGTGCCGCTAAAGCTTGATGCATTAAAGCGGCCTTACTGCCATGCAACTAAACCGAAGGAACAATTGCTACCATCGCTAGGAGTCCACCGGAGTTGGAAGCCCTAAGATTTAAAGGCAATTCGGGGCTGCTAATGGGGTTTAGTTTTGATCCTTCCCATCGTGAGTACGTCCTAAACCAACCAAGTATATAGTGTTCTTGATATTGTGCAAAATTTATAGTTTTTTGCTTAATGTTTGCATTATTAATTTAGTTAAGCGTTCATAGGATACCATTTAAGTAAAGTCCCGCATCAACGCGGGGTATTCATCTAATTCTTGTTATGCTAGACACACTACTCAATATTTTGTTTACGGCGGCACTAGCGGCGACGGACGGACGTCTTGGCGTCTAGGCATACGCCGCTGCCCGGCCCAGGCCCACCCCGCATCGTGATGCCCCACGCCCAGCACCGGTTGTGGTGCCCCTTTGCCCACCACCCCGCGCCAGCGGCGCCCCGCCCCACGCGCCCGCCCCGCCAGCGACTCCCCAATCGACCATGGGGAGCTCTGCAGTTTCGGTGCGCGGTGGGCGCCCCCAGCCCCGCCATGGCGAGCCGGCTCGACCCCGACCTAGCCATGAGGGGCTTGACTTCCGACCTCGGCTCGACCATGGGAGGGTGTAGCGAGAGGTGGGAGAAAAACACTTGATACGCACTTTTGAAAGCGGCCGAGGAAACCAATAGTTGAAACATACACATGAAAGTAGTTGAAACACTTGAAACACCATTACGAAAATACTAGAAAAACACACGATCTACTTTTTGAAACATCCAAAAAGAACAGTTAAAACATACTACTGAAACTAGATGAAACACTTGAAACGCCATTCTAAAACACTAGAAAAACACGATCTACTTTTTGAAACATCCAAAAAGAACGGTTTAAAACATACACTAAAACTAGATAAAACACTTGGAACATCCTTCTCAAACACACTTGAAACTATTGCACCCATCCGTAAACATCGAATAAAACACATACCACATATATGCGAAACACATACAACATTGAGATAAACACGATTGCAATTTGCATCAAGAAAAAAAAGATGAAACATATCTCTCAAACATGTGTAACACTCAAAAGCGTACTATTGCATCATGCCTCACGGAAACAAATGTAACATATCTCGATCTACTTTTACAATATACAAATGGTTCCGATTGAAAACATACCTCTCAAACATACGAAACAAACAAATGAAACATTAGGGGAAAAAAAAAAAAAAAAAAAGCATGTGGGTGAAGCTCCGGTGGTGGGAGGGCTTTTTACCGACCAGAGGCGGGGGCGGCCAGCCTGTAATTTAGTGACCGGTCGGGGGGAGCACCAGGGCGGCGCCTCCGGCTGACCTAGAGGCGGCGAAGAAGCTCAGAGAGGACCGGCGGCCTTGAGGGTGAAGCAACATGCCGGAAGATGCGGCGGCCAACGGTCAAGGTAGCGCAAGGCGTAATTCCACGCCCCATAATCTGGCTGAGGGGGGCAGGCGGTGGCGCTGGCGGCCCAGGTGTCGAAAAGTGTGAAGCCAGTATGTGAAATGGCGGTCACGGCATGCCATCGATTAGTCGGTTAAGTATTATGCGGGGAATAGAATCACCTCTTTAATGGGTTGCCCCAACCGGGACTAAAGGACCTTTAGTTCGGATGAGCAATCCCGGTTGGAAGCCGGGACTAAAAGTCTGAACTGGTATTGTATGTCTTTCAGTGTACTAGTGAAGGTCGAGAGCTAGTTGAGGGTACAGCGCGCTGCGTCTGCTCCCAGGGAGAAAGCGGCGTGTCGGGGTGGGTTGGGAAGCCGGCAGGGTGGTTTTTACCATAGCTCGCTAGCTACGTACTACCTCTGGCTGGCTGGGTGGGTGGTTCCTCTCCTCGGATCCCTCTCGATCAAAGGTTGGACTTGGACAGTGGGACAGGTACCTCCTAGCTCGCTCGCTCGCTTTCCTGGGTTCCTTCCTTGTACAGCACGCACGCAGGACCAAGCAGAATCACTCGCGGCGAGCCTAGAAGACACGACACACTTGGCGACAGTGGCGGGCAGCTGATGCTGATCCTCACTCAACTCCACCGGTTTCGCAGCGCCCTCTGGCTGCTGCTGATCCTAATAATAATGCAATGCAATTATGCAAAGCCAGTGGGGTGGAATTCCGCGGGCAGCTTCCGTGGACGACGAAGAGGAACCCCGCACAGACCGAGACTCTTCACTCCTCGTGCTGACTGACTGACTGACTGCGACGACAAGAGAGCCCGTTTTTCAGGTGGTGCTAGACGCTCTCGGCGACTGAAAACTGTACATGGCGTGCGTGCAGCCGTCCGCCGACCACACACGGTTCAAGAAATTGGACCGAATTACTTATTTTGGGCCTTCCCGTGCGATTTGGGGACTGTTTGTTTCGATACCTGGGCCTTCCTTCCCGTATTAGAATTAGTACCTGGGCCTACAATCAAGTTTTTGAAAGAATACATTGGGCCCTCAATTAAGCAGCCTGCTGCTATTGGAGTTAGGTGCCCAAAGCAAAAACTGGAGTTACAACAACACACGCCAGCAAAAAAATGCACACCACTAAAATCTGGCCCATCCACTCAAAGGAAAGCTTAAATCTGGCCCACTCAAAAGAATGTTGTCTTTTTTTTTTTTTTTTGATAGTCTTGACCAGGCAACAAAATCACCACAGACAACCCAATTTAGACGTACGGTAATCATCACTTAAACGTACTCCCTCCATCTTAAAAAAAAGTATCGTTTTAGCTTTTGTAGACTCATCGTTTAACCATACGTCTTATTTAAATTATTTGTATAATTTTTTTTTTTGTTATGACTTATTTCATCAATAGAGATACTTTAACAATGATTTATTTATTTTATAATTTGCATAAATTTTTTTGAATAAGGCAGGCGGTCAAACATGATGTTTGAAAAACCTAAAACGACAATCTTTTTAGGATGGAGGGGTATCAGGGGGAGTATTAGGGGACGTCTACGGACGGCCAGCGTGGATGACAGGTGTTTCTTCTAATCAATCCTGTCTAGTGCTAGAGCCAGTGCATCCCCAAAACAAGACCTACAACAAAGTTATTTTCTATTTATTGACATTTGATAAAGGACTTTTTGTTGACAATTTCGTTTTCTTGTAACCCAAAGTACATAGGTCCTTGTACTTGCCCATATATAGATAAAATAATTAGCACAAAGTAGTGCAATTAGCACATGTTTTCTAGGTACCAGCTTCATCTAGTGCTCGAGATGTCCATAGGTAGGTCTTGTCATTTGCACAATTGCACATGTCCGGGTTTTGTTTTTTTGTTTTTTTTTTTTTGCGACCAATATGTCCGGTAGTTTGGCACTTCACATTACGTAGTAACAGGTTGTTGTCTGTCGGTGGTTTTTAAACAACCTCCCTCCTATTTTGGCCCTTCAATACATACCTAAAGCACAAATATCCCTTTTCAAACAACAAATATACTCACTCCGTTCAATGCGATCTCCTTCGTTTAAGCATTGTGCCCATAGACCAAGAAACACTCATGGACCCGTCCTTTTACAATAAATCTGTGATCTGTTAATGTGCATGTCTGCATACAGCCAAGGAGCAGCCACAAACCCTCGCATGCAACCAATCTAATTTTAGGCAGGAGTCACACACTGTGGACCACTTTAGACGAAGGAGATTGTTGGGAAAAAAATTGCTTAGACAGAGGAGATAAATGGATGGAGGGGGTAAAATGAATCATTCAAAATCTTACAATGGAGGACTCATGGCCCAGCGACCTTGGGCCTCCGCCCGTGTTCATCGGTGTTCGACTCTATTGAATGTAATTCATGTGCAGCCCATATATAAAGGGAATTAGGCCTACTCAGCTAAAAAAAAGGCTGTAACGATGGGTGATGGTGGTGGCCCCATTGCTTATTACCTTACAAGAGAGCAACCGCCAATAGCAGGCTGCACAACCTCCTTGGACCTGGCATTTAAGCCTGCTATACATGAGCAAAACTAGCCCGGCCCAAGCCCAAACGGGTTTTGAAAATAAATTCAAATAAAGGTGAAAATTCATGAAATATAGTAAAAAAGTATGAAAAAAATATCAAACTTGGACATGGAGCTCTGATCACGTATCTAAGCTCTGAGAAAAATTATGAAGCCAAAATAAAAAACTTGGTTTTGCGGTGCGTGTTTGGTTCTCGGCTAAAATACCACAGGCGGGCTATAGGCAAAAGGTGAGATTTGCAGAAGTCAACCTATGACCATCGGCAAAGGTGATTACCACATGGCGTTTAGCGAGACAATGTGCGTTTTGTACAAAAAAAAAATCTTTGTCGAGAGCTCATGCGTGGCCCTACGACAATGGGTAGGACCGTGGCTCCCGCGAGATGTCGTTTTTTTTTTAAAATAAAAAAGAGAGATTTGTCGAGAGGCGGTAAAATTTTCGGCAAAGGTAGGACCACGTGGCGGGTGATTTCTTTGGAAAAAAGCAAAACAAATGGATTGGCGAGGTCACCGTTTTGGGGCCCTCGGCAAAGATGTCATTCTTTGCGAGGGCCCTGCGTCCTCTCGGCAAAACAGCGTGATGACGGCGTCGAGGTTAGCCGGGACCTCTGGGGCGTGTAATGCGTGCGAAAGGTGGTGCTTTCGGCAAAGGTTTGCTTTACGGCGAGATTTGCGAGGGTCTGGCTCTCGGCTTTCTTTGAGAATACGGCGTTCGGCGAAAACACGACGGTCGGCAAAATAAAACTTTGCGAGAGCGTGGCCACAGCTCTCGGCAAAACATTGTACTCTCGGCAGCTGCTGAGTTTCCCTTAGTGAAAGCCATATCTATGTGTATAGAAGATGGGTGAAAGATATATATTGAATCATATATAAGAAATATATTTAAAATGTGTTTAAACACACACATTTCATGTTGTGTAATACATAAAAAAAAAAAAAATCCACCATTCTTAGTCAATATAATCTAAGCAACCACACATTTCTATGCTTATTTTTTAAAACATGGAATATCTACATATTTTACCATTGCAAAAATCATAGAAAAAAATGTAATCAGAAAAACTATGTCAAGATAAATAAAATGTCAAGATAATAAAAGCATGGACTGGTCTATATTATTTACCATGAAAGATTAGAAGATAAAAGTTGCTAACCTTTAAAAAGAAAAAAGATCCCGCTTCTGCAAAGTTGCTACTCAGCCCTGGACAGGGAACATTAGTCCCAGTTGTTAGGTCAACTAGGGCTAAGTCCTCTAGCCCGGCTAAAAATGGTTCGGACAAAAGCCCTATACCAAAAGTCTGTTCTCTACTTGCTTCACCCTCACCGTCGTCTTGTTCCCCTCCCGCACATTCTCGCTCGATCGATCAATGGGGTTGTTGAAAACAATTGAGCAAGAAAAGTCTCCTTTGCATTGGTCTTTAATCTGGATTACTACTCAGAAATAAACAATAGAGTTGGGACTGTATATCCCTACGTCCCATGGGTTTTGTCGTTTTGACTTTTAAATTTCATGTTTGACCATCCGTCTTATTCAAAATATTTATACAAAATCATAAAATAAATTAATCAATATTCAAGTATCTTTATTGATAAAATAAGTCATAAAAATAAATTATATTTGTGTAAAAATTTGAATAAGGCAGCATTAAAGAAAAAAGATGGCAGCGGAATCAGGGGTGACAAACTTCGGTGGGGACGGAGGAGTAGTAAGTATTGTAAGCCAGGTCATACATCCTCTCAAGAAAAAAAAAGTATACAATTCTGCCTCACTTGTACTTCATGCCGGCGATGTTAATTTTTCATAACCACTCATGTCGCATTATAATTGCTTTCGATCGATTAATGGGGTTATTGAAAACAATTACGAATTGTGGCTTGTAGTCTAATGGTAGGGCGGTCGGTGAGGCAGCTACCCACCGGGGATCAAATCCTAGTGCTCGCACCTTTTCCTAGGATTTTCCCAGGATTTACCGGCGTTATGCATTCAGTGGTAAGCGATGTTCCCATCGGCGGCGAGGCGCCAATGGTGACTTCAGGAATCTCGGTCTGCGGGTGCTCGAGTCCTTGGAGGTGCTTATAGGGGTAGGGTTTGCGTACGTGTATTCATAGGGGGTGAGTGTGCGTGCGTGTTATGAGTGTCTGCGTTGTACTGTTTAATTCTAAAAAAAAAAAAAATTGACCAAGAAAAGTCTCCTTTGCATTGGTCTTTAATCTGGATTACTACTCAGAAATAAATAATAGAGTTGGACTGTATTCAGTATTGTAAGCCAGGTCGTGCATCCTCTCCAAGAAAAAAAATATACAATTCTGCCTCACATGTACTTCATGTCGGCGATGTTAATTTTTTCGCAAGCACTCATGTCGCATTATAATTCGTGTAAGCCAACTGGCAGAACCACCGCATCGGTGAGAGCCAGAAGCAAGCAGTTTGTCGTGAGATATATCCGTGATCACTGACTTCTCCTCGCCGCCGTCGTCGCCATGTTCCCGTCCCGCACATGCAGCCTCGCTCGATCGATCCAATGCCATCATATGCATATGCTTTTGCAGGCTGGAATGACCGAATGGTATTGTCTTACTGAATAAGGAGGATCCTTGGACTGAAGAAATGGAACACGTAGTTTCGACGGCAGGCTTTTTCGGTAAGTAGGTAAATGACCGCCCGCGCCCCCGCCCGCCGCCCCCCCTCCGCCGTCCTCCCCACTCCCTCCCCCCCTCCCGCACTTCTTCCCACCTCTCCCCACCACCCAGGCTACACGGATCTGCTTTCGCGAGCTCTCGCGCCCCATACCACCATGCTGGGTTGCCCAGATCGGGGTACGCCCGCCGCCATGGTGCAAGGATCCCCATCCCACCCCGCCCCGGTCTGGGCGAGGGGATGGAGGAGGAGGACCTCCTCAAGCGGCCATCCGCCTCACCCGGCTTCGACGGTGCCCCGGGTTGGAGGGCGTCGGCGAGGGAGGACGTCAGCGTCGGCATACGCCCTTGCGGCGATGGATGCGGCGACACCTCTCTCCTCCCGTCGCCTCGCTTTGCCGGGAGATGCTCAACCTCGGCGGTGGAGGCAAGCTGCCCCTGAAGCGATTGGGAGGAGTCCGTCTCCGACATCGGCGAGACCGCCCGTTCCCCACCCCGGTGACAAGGGTAAGTCGCCCAGGTTCGGGCAGTCAAGAAGAAGAAGCGACGGCAGAAGAACTCCTCCCACTTCATGGCGACCGCGGAGCAAGCGTACTGCGCTGCTGCCCTCGCATGATCGCCGTCGAGGGGAAACATCGGTCGCGCCCCATCTCGGTCGGGACCGTCTCTCCGAAGCCGGCGGGCCGCTGGGCGCCAAGCCACCCGGCAGGGCGCGAGGCTCACGGACGCCGAGGGATTCTTCACCGTTAGCGGGAAAGAAGGCGTTCGCCGCCGTCCCTCGATGCCAGGTGCCGACGGAACTGCAAGGCGAATGCTTTAAGCGCGCCGGTCGGGGCCGTCTTCCATCGATACTGCGTACCCGCCTAGTTGCTTCTCTGCCTCGGCGGCGAGGCACCGGCAGCTGCTGCCCGTGGATGCCCGCCCAAAGCCGGGCAAAGCGTCGCCACTCTCTGCGGCGGACGGCGCCGGCGTCTCCCGTCGCCCAGCGGCAGCAACCCGGCACTCGGCGGCTCCCTCTCTGTTGATCCGTGGTGGGCGTTACCTCCTCTCCTCGGGCTCCCACAAAGTACTCGGCGTCGGGACATTGGCGAGGCGCGGATCCGCCTACTCAACGACACCATCGTGGGGGCCGGGCAACTCGTCTCAGTGACGCCTCGTCGGGGTGACCAGGTGGCGTTGGGCGCTGCCCACCATGCGCCGCCACCTCCTCCTCCACCACCCACGCACCTCAAGCTTCGCCACTCCAACAACGCGACTCTTACGCCGCGGCGGCCCGAGGTGTCTTCGGCGGATCGCGGTGGAACAACGTTAGGCTCGCCCCAAGGCTGGTGGTCACCCCTCGCTCGGCGGAATCTCGGGGCGCGGAACGGGGCTCGGGCTATCTCTCCCGGCATTCTTCGGTGGGGGAACGCCCACCCGTGTCCACCAACATGGTTACCAATCTCTGCCCGGCAAGCCTTCGCCATAGCGCGGATGATGTCACCGTCGGGATCAGCTTGCTAGGCGTCTTCGTTCTCAACTTCCGACATCGATTCGGCCCAGGGACCGTGTGCTTGAGACACGGCGGCGGCGAGCTTGCCTCTGGCGGCCGTGGATGCGGACCTGCGCTCCATCCGGACCTTCCACTTCAACGGTTCTGGCGCTCAAGGGTGCCGCTGCCGTAAGGAACACGACCGACCGCTCGGGCGATCTGGGACATGCCTGCGCCAACATCCGAGGAAACCGACCTGCGGGACATCCCGGAGGACAGCGACTCCGAGAATACCATAGCGGTTTGGTGTAAGCACCCCAACTTCATCGAGTGCTCAAAGGTCATCTTCATCCCGGACGGCGCGCGATCATTCACCCAACGGCGGCGCCTTCCTCCGGGCATGATGTACATGGTACGTGTTAAGCCTACTTGCTTACCGGGGACTTTTCAAAGCCCAACGCACGAGCCCTCCACGCCTCTACCCAAAAGGGTTCGGATCATGTCCTCCCCGGATGTGGATTCGGCTACACCTCTAGGCACAGGCGGGCTCTCTGCCGTGGCCGAGCACCCCGGCGCCACTTCACTACTCGGCTCCACGATGGCGCCGGCTGCTTTATTACACTTTCGACTCGGTGGCCTCGCCTACGGGCGGGGGAACTGGAGAACACGGCGGCGTGGGCGGGCGACATGCTCCCACCAGCCTGCCGATCGCGGCCACCATCACGGCGCCTCCATGCGGGTGCCGCAGCCGGCGCCGGCTCCACGCCCGGCCCCTGCTGCTGCATCTATAGCGGCGTTCATCGGAGTCCATCACCACGCGTGGAAACACCGCTCCCACCGGCGAGCAGCCGGACATCGTAACTTCGCGCCCCGTCGCGCTCGCGATTTGGAAGCTTCGGCCGGCTTGTGGCTAGCCGAAAAAATCGGCTTACCGTGGCGCTCGGCGAGAGATAGGCTGGCGGTATCTTGGAGACAAATGGGAGGGGCCGCGGGGCGATGCACCCTCGGACCTCTTTGGATCGGGACTGTTGGCGCTTCCATGCTCGCCGGTGGCGACGTTCCTACCATCCGGTAGGAAGGTATCTTGTACTTTTTCCGCTCATGCGCCCGGGCGCCATCCTACCCGGTGGCCGATGACCTGTGTTAGGCGGTAGCGTACCTCATCGCAACATTGTTCTTCATGGATCCACGACCCTTCTTCTCAAACGCCGCAGCGGCCCGAGCGATCGGGCGCGTCCGCGATCGATCGCGGTCATTGGTGGGCGACCACCGTACCTCCTATTGTGTGTATTCGGAGTCCAAACTGAAAGCTATGCTTGTCTTTGCGAACATGGACCCTAACGGGCTCGGACTTTGATTATGCTTTCTTGCCATCGGTGGGGATTGCGGGTGGGGCGATCCGCGGCTTGGAGGCGTCCACAGGATGCCCAACCGAACAGCCGTAGGTTTTTACATCCGCAGTGCGCTGTCGCCCTCGCCCGCTGGCGCGGGCGCCACAGTGGCTAACAAATGTTCTGGGCGGTTGCCTTCTGCGATAAGGCGCGATTCTGCGGGGAGCTGCGGGACATCGGGGCTGCGTACCGAGGAGCCATGGTGCGTGTGTGGGGACTTCAACCTGATCGAGGCGGTGACAAGAACAATGGAAGGCTTCATCGTGGTCTAATCGCGCGACTTCGGCGGCGCCCTCGACGACCTTCTCCTTCCCGGGGAGCTCGGCTGCACGGTAGATGATTCACTTGGTCCAATGCGAGGGACCGCCCAACGCTGAACGTCTTGACCGGGATGTTCGCGTCGGACGGGCTAGAACTATTCCCACGGCACCACCTACGCGCCCTCTCCTCGGACTCTTCGACCACACTCCGCTCCTTCTAACCTTACGCACCGATCCATGGGCACCCCCTAGGTTCGATTCGGCCGATGGCGCCGGGTTAGACGGGTTCCAAGGTGATCGGGCGGGTTTGGGGAACGGCGGCCCGAGCGTCTCGGCGTGCGGTGCATCGACATCAAGCTCCGGCTGCTAAGCGCAAGCACTCAAACAATGGCGCGCCAAGCAAGTGGGAAGCATCGAGGCTCCAACTTGCGGCGGCGGGGGGCTTACATCTTGAGTTCGATGTGGCCCGAGGAAAGCGCGGACTCTCTCGACCACCGGCGTGCATTGCACCGGGATCTCAAGCGCACTCCACGGCGCTCGCCTCCCTTCACCGGGCGATGGCAAGGCGGCGGTCACGCCGCGAGACACCTTAGTGAGGCGGACGCATCGACAAGATACTTCCACACTGCAAGCTTGCCACGCGAAGGAAGAACACCATGCTAGCAATCCAACACGGGGCCACATGTTCACGGGCATGAGGCAAAAAGAGGACATCATTTTGAGAATTCTCGACGACCTCATCGGCACCCGTTCCTCCGCACCAATTGCCTAGACCTAGGTCGGCTCGGCACGCCAAGCTGGACCTAGAGGCACTCGTCCGACCTTTCTCGGCAATCGAGGTCGCGGCGGTGAAGGAGTCACCTTCGGTCGGGCTCCGGCCCCGGCGGCTTTGGCGCGCAACCTTCCTTAAGGTGGCATGGTCCGTGGTCGGCCCGATTGTGTGGCGACTATTCGGGCACTTTGGGACATGGACTTAGAGACTTAGCTCGTCAGCGAAGCCCACATGGTCCTCCTACCCAGAAACCGTCGCCCGGCCCCTGCGTGACTAGGCCCATCGGCCTCATGCACACCTTCGAAGCTTTTGCCAAGTGCCTAGCCATGCGGCGGCTCCCTTCATGCAGCGGCTCATCAGCGACAACCCGATCCGCTTTCATCAAGGGCGCGGGATCCATGACAACTTCAAGTCGGTCCGGCCATGCAAATGGCTGCCGCGCCTGCCGCGGCTGCCATTTCTTTGAAGGTGGCCCTTGCTAAGGCGTTCGACTACGTGTCACGGCCTTTCCTCCTCGAGGTGCTTGAGCATATGGGGTTCCCTCGGAGATGGAGGGCGGGTGTCGGCCATGCTTGCCACCGCCCGGCACTAAGGTGCTACTCAGCGAGCAGTCGGGCCATCGGATCTTCCACGCTAGGGGGTTCACGACAAGGAGACCCCCTCTCGCCACTCCTCTTCATCATCGTCATGGAGGTCCTCAATGCACTCATCTCCGGCCGGCCGTCGAGGACATCTCGCCTTTGCGGGGCGGGCTGCTTTCTGTGAGCGTCGATCTATGAGCGACCTAGTCGTGTTCCTCTCGCCCTCGGCTACGGACTTAGCTTGCATACGGGCGTCTTTGGGCGTGTTCGCGGGGGCATCGGGCCTCGCCACGAACACGGACAAATGCATGATCACGCCCATTCATTGCTCAACGGAGGGGCGTGCTAGCCATTCAAGAGTACTTCCCTTGCGGATCGCCGACTTCCCCATGAAGTACAGGGTGCCCGCTCTCGTCGAACCCGGCTAACCAAGGCACGAAGGCAGGCCGATCGTCGATGCGATTCGCGGCATGCCTACCCACTTGGAAGGCGGGTTTGCTTACCACCGTGGGACGGGCTACCCTAGCTCAAACCACGCTTTCGGCCATTCCGGTGCACACTTCTATCTGCTGCGCTCTTTCATCATGGGCAATCGGCGAGGTCGACAAGAGAAGGAGGGCATTCATCCGGGGGCTGGGGCGGACACGCGTGGCGGTGAGGCGTGCAAAAAGGTCGCTTGGCGATTGTGTGCTTTCGGCCAAGGAGGATGGCGGGCTCGGATTGCGGACCTCACGCATTCTTGGCCGCCCCTCAGAAATTGCGTTAGCGTGGTTGGCTAGAACCATGCCCGATTCCATCGTGCTATCCTACCGGTGGTAGCGGCGCATAGTGGATGCGATGTTCGAGGCATCGGTGTCGGTAGTGGTCGGTGACGGCGCATCGGCCAAGTTACGGGCGGCGGCAGCTCTGGGGCGGCCCAATCTCTACCACCACCCCTCGCCTCTTGGTGGCGGTCGGCTCCACGAAGACGCGAAGTCAGTCGATGTGGTATGCGCCGGCAACGGTCGGTCGGGACATCACCGGTGCATACACCACGGCGTACTAGTGGAGCGTCCGACCTGCAGGTCAAGCTACGGGGCATCAACCTCACCCGGGGACCCCCAGACGGGGTTCATTTGGAAGTGGGCGTGGCGGGAATTACACCAGCTCTTCGGCCTATCGCGCCTTCTTCTACGGATCTTCCCGGCTACTCGGCGCCAAAGAAGCGTGGAAGACCTCGACCCCTCAAAGGTCAAGTTCTTCTTACGGCTAGCCATCCATGGTCGGCTCACGAGCGGCGAGAAGCGGCGGATGCGACACTGACCTTCACCATCGGCCGGATTGCGCATTGTGCTCCGCAGAGGTTGAGGCGACCCGATCACTTGTTCTCGGGATGCGTCTTGGCGAGGAACTTTGGTTCGGCTACTTCGCCTCGCGGGCCTAGACAACTATGCCCGAGCGGAGACATCGACCGTCACGGTGGCTTGAGTCGGCGTCGCCGTTGCCATCGGTTTAAATGAAGCCCGGCTCCTTGGTGCTCCTTGTCACACAGGAGATCCGGAAAAGAGCGCAGAACGCGCACATTCGACAACTTATCCTCCTTGCTTGGGTGGTCATCTTGAACAAGGTCGTGTATGCGGGCGGATGAATGGTGCGCGGCCGGCTCGGGGTCTTTGAGCCGCTACTCTCTATGATGCGCTAGGCGGCTAGCACTTCCCTTAAAATCGCTGTCGGTTTTAGTTTAGTACAATTTCAGCGGCGCCGTTAAAGCGGCGATTTATGTCTAGTGTGCTTCCTCAATCTTCAGCGGCACCTCGCCAACGGGGTTGGGGGTTGTAAAACATTCTATTTTCCCTTAATGAAGTACGTGCTAATGCGCTTTCAAAAAAAAAAAATGTATTGTCTTCTTAGCGGCAAGCTAGCGTATATAAAAAGGCGGCGGCAATTTGGCGGTGAATAAACAATGTACACCATCACTGCATTGCAATAGAAATTGCATGCATGCATGTTACGATGATGTAACCGTCCTAGCTAGAGTACTCGATTATATATGGGCAATGACCCACGGCCGCGGCCCGCGGGCGAAAAAAACGTCTCGTGCCGCCCGGTGAGCAGGGATTTTCATCACGCCGGGCGGCCCATGGCACGATAGACAAAAAACATCACATTTTTTTTCAGTTTTCAAATTCAAGCCAAATTTGATAGTTATTCATAGCCAATTGACATTCAAAATGAAAGACAAGGACAAAGTGTTTCAAAAAGATTTGTTTGTGTAATCTTTGCCTCATTAAAAACCTTTCTAGGTAAACCCACCCTTGTGGGAGAAACCTAGAAAGGAAAAGAGTATAACCAGACTCAAAATTTATTCAAGTTTCAAACATGTCAATTGTCAATCATCTAGCCCTATTACAATAGCCATCTCGGTGGCAACATCCGGCAAAAGTGAATCCGCATTCACATCGGGTTCAAACTTTCTATCCACATCTAGCAAAAGTGAACCCTTGACCACACCACTCACTGAGAATGACTAAGTGATGTATACCAAAATCACCAAGGGTCCCTGCAAAAGACCAGATCAGTTTCTTTTCTAAGAACTAAAGCAAAAGAATGTAGCAATGGAGAGTGAAAGATCTTTACCTCCTATGCTTTGTCTTCTTCTTCTAGCCACCACCAACGAAGCTGTTACCACCATGAAGCTGTTGGTGCGGTCTGATGCCGCCGGCTTTGCCTTGCCCTTGACCCACATCATCAATCCCGAGAGGTTCTCAAAGGGCGCCACCGGTCAAAGTCCTCAATAGTATGTTGTTCTCTCCTTGCTCCTAGCTCCCAATCCTTGATGCATGTGAGCATCTCAACATGCTCGAGGCAACAAAGCGCCACCCCCGGTCTTGAGTATCCTACACTTGGTGAAACAAGACTCAGGAAGCAAGAATAGATGCGAGGAACAGGACATAATATCTTTTGGCCAAAATAGACAAGATAGGATAGGTTTGCTTGTGGTCACGCCACGAGCAAGATATCAAAGTTTTTGGAAAAGAGCGTCGATCATCCTTTGTCTAAAAAAGTTTGGAGCTCACTAATAACGGATCTTTGAAGATGAGTCGGGTGCACGAGAATTACCAAAAGAGCCTTCCCCATGGCTGTTTTCTCTTACCGGGGGAGGATATAAAAAAGGCTGTACAGGGCCTGGTAGATCTTCTTTGTTGCACCAAATTTGTCAACATACTTGGCAAGCGGTCTACTCAACTCATCTTTCACATCACCATAGTATACAATTGTAATTAACTCCTAAAGCCTTACCAAGTAGATCAAGTAATGAATACAACCCCTGCATCTTACCTCTAGGATCACGAACTAAAGCAAAAGAATATAGCAATGGAGGTTTCTCCCAATATTTAAGTAATTTAAGCTTCATAGGTAGTGCAATTGTTCTAAAATTAATATCGATTCAGCTTGTTTCAAAAGCTCGGCAATGTCAAGAATATTATGCAGAACCAATGGAGAAGTAGGGTAGTAAACACCGAGATAGAACAACGGTGCACTCATAAAAAAGTTCGGGGAAACTCATTATCTGTTCAGCAATATGCCAATGCAAAGGAGTCAAAAGCTCCTTACCATAGTTTGAATTAATGAACACCAAATCTTCCCGAGTTGGGTCTCACCAACCCTAATGGAAGGTCAAGTCTAGCAATCAAAATGCACAACTCCATGCGAGCAACCATAGGATCATAAACCCGGTTTTCAAACCATCGGGATTCAAAGCAAGCTTAGCACGGGTCTTAGTAGCATGATCACGTTTACGAGCAATTTCATATGCCTAATCAAATGCCCGATGCCGATGGCGGATCTAGCGGTGTACTTAGCCCTACGGTGCTTTACGGATGGCGGCTACACGAATCTTGTTCTCACGTATCTCATGGAACCCGGGTCCAAACCTTAGATTTCTTCTTACCAGTGGTAGCGAGTGTCACCAGGAGGGATGAACACCGTCGTCATCGTCATCAATATCGATGTGCTCGGCTGTGTACCAACCGGAGTGTCACCGGCGTCGATGCCGAACAAAGGCGGCGGCGTCCTCACCATGTCGTCGTCGTTCTCGAGCTGCGGCTTCAAGCTCGTCGTCGGTGTTGGGCGCTAGGTCCTCGCCGTCTGAGGGGCGGGGCCCCCTGCATTGCGCCCGGCACCGGCACCCGGACGGCCGGCGGCGAGGCCCAAACGAGAACGGACGGGGGCGGGGGGGGAGCTGGGCGAGGCCGACCAAGACCTCGGCACCGCCCCTCAGCGGTCGCAGGCTGGTGGCCTGGCCATGTCAACTCTAGAGGAGGGAAGACTTGGCGTCGAGGAACCACCAAGCTCAGCCTGCAAAAAACCAAAGGCAAAGGATTAGACAAACGGCGGCGGCGGCGGATCGAGCACACAAAGACGGAGGCGGGGAGAGGGAGGTACACTGGATCGGGCCCAGCCCGGAAGCCAAGCCAACAACCAACCAGGACAAAGAGAGGAGCACGGAGAGAGAGAGAGGATCCAAACAACCGGAGGCAAAGGATTAGACAAGCGACGGCGGCGGCGGCGGATCGAGCAAAGAAACCAAGAACTCACATGTTGGCGGAGAAAGAGAGGAGAGAGGGGGGGAATGGATGGAGAAGATAGAAGAGGGATTTGAACTCGAGATCCGGGCGGAGTGAAGGCGTCGAAGTGCGACGGCGGCGTCGGAAAGCGGCGGCGAAGTCGGAGGCGAGCTGCTTGTCTGTGGATCGAGAAGAATCGAGACGGCTTCAGGCGAGATCGGAGGGGCGAGGCGGCGGCGACGCGGGGGTGGGGATTAGGGTTAGGTGGGGGCGGCGGCCGCGTCCTCGGCTTATATCTGCGGGCTAGCGGGGATGCAAGCCGTTGGCGGGCCGGGCCGCCACGGGCTGGCCATTTCCACCGGGGCGCGTGCCGTGCCGTGCCTAAATCTTTGGGGTGGCGGCCGGGGCGACGCCCACCCCACGGCCGGGCGGCGCGGCACGGTATAAATTGGGCCGTGCCGGGCTCGGGCGGGCCAAAACACCGAACCCACGGGCGGGCCGGCGGGCTCGGGCTGCATGCCCATATATATACTCGATGCAGGCAGCTTGCAATGCAGAGATCAGGATAAAAAATTTCCTCACCTCACCAATTGGTCTATCCATCCCAACTACCAAGACAGAGAGATTTAAAGGGACGAGGGTTCTGACATGTAAAGAATTTATTAGTCCCCACTAGTGAGTACAATTTATTCTTCTAACTCTAATTATAATATCATCCAAAATCTAAACGTGCTACCACTAGTGATGACTTCCTAATCGAACCAATCCTAGCGAAGACTCAACTACCATTGGATGACTATATCACCCGCCTAGGGGGCTTATTCAGACTCCTTGGGTTCTTCCCACGTTCATCATTATGGAGAGTTTGAACGGGTCATGGGGTCTTAAGAAAAGAGCTGAATGACACCTCTAAGACAGAAAACTGTAAGATAAGTTCTGCACAATAAGAGTAAGCATAATAGCACGTTGCAAGCCAGCTGAATGCGACGAGGAGAAGCGAGTAGAGAGAAGAAGCGGGCTGTAAGCTTACAGCTGGCTACGACACGAGGAATCAAGAAACTCTATGAGAGAGACAAGTAGGTCATGCATTAACCGTGAAGAGCTAACTACTATGTGAGTGGGCTGGGAGAAGGATTACAGCCAGCTAGCGTGTTGTATTATTAGCCTTGCTCTGATTAAAATATTTGTAGTCTTGAACAATTTTGAAGACAAATATATAATAATGTTGCAATTAAAGAAGATCATTACTTACTCCACGAAGGAGGATGCCTTTCGCTTGCATCATTTCACTCATCTAGGTCAATTACTTGCATTGCTTGTCTGACCTCGTATTAGTCTTGTTCAGTAAAGAAGATCAGACAACGAACCACGAATAGATTAGACTCAGACTGTCCGTGCCAAACATGCATATTGTCACGGGCCGCTTCATATATGCAAAACGCTGAAAATCGAGGATTAATACAGGCAATTTTTTCATAAGGAATTAAAGTAATGTTTAAGAAACGTACAGTTCCCTGGAAGCGTACGTGTGCCTAACTCCCTAAGGAGTTGGCCCATAAGTTAAGTGCATCCCGTTCCTAGATGTTTTGTTAGCTGGCAAACAATATGATTTGAGAAATGAAAAATGGCCTAGTACAAGTATAAAAGATAAGCATAAACCAAAGCTAGAGCGGACGCCTCACTTAGTCACTTCGTTCATCAATCATGGAGGACTGGGTCTACTATTCCCTCTCTCCATGATCATTTGCATTGCCCTGTCCTTCCTTCTCTCCTTGATCCGGCCAGCCACTGCAAAGCTAGCGGGCGAGGCCTCCCCCTTCCGCCAGGCCCCCAACGCCCGGCGCTGTCGCTACTACTTGGCCCTCTCCTCTTGCTAGCTTGGACAACCTTCAACATTGAGCCAATCATCCGTGTTGCCCGGTCCTGGTGCGGCCCTGTCTTCACAATCTATCTCCTCCCATCTTTCCCAGTGATCTTTGTCGCTGATGGAGCCACGACACGCCGTGTTCTGGTGCAGTCTTGGCGCGGCATTTGCTGACCGCCGCCAGTTAACCTTGCCACCCGCATATTTACGGCGATCAGCGCAGCATTACGACCGGTGCATATGGAACCCTCTGGTGCGTGCTCCGCCGCAACCTCACCAGCGAAGCCCTCCACCAATTGTCCCTCCGCCCGGTATGCTGCAGCACGCCAGATCCGCTGTCACCAGCCTCGCTGCGGCATCAGACAGCAAATGCACAATGTAGTCGTTCTCCAGGACTGCTGCACCACGCCATCTTTCACGTGTTCACAAGGATGTGCCGGCGAGGGGCTCAGTGATGGCGCGGTAACGTCCATCACGGCGCTGCAGGGGAGTTCGTGTCGGCGGTGGTCGGCTTTCAGGTGCTTGGTGTGTGCCCGCCGCTCACCAAGCTCGTGTTCGGGACGGTGGAAGAAGATGCTGTCCATGCGGCAGCGGCGGGAGGGATTTTCATCCCTCGATACGGGCACGCCGGGCATGACGCTTGGCCGCCCGGTGACAACCGCTGTGGATTGCTACGTGGATTCAGCGCTTTCGGCTTCCGTATCCCCGAGGGCGGCGGTGGCGTAAAACCCGACGAGGCGAGATCGTGGGCCTGTGCTCGAGTTCTTGTCGCGACCGACTCGGCGATCCGCAGCGATGCAATGGACCATGGCCAACCTCGTTGCCCAACCGGTCATCGGGCGCGGCCGGCTGAGATACGCCACGTCGTCGGGCGCGGAGGCACGTGTTGTCATCGGGGCGAACACCTGCCTCGGATGCCTACCTCGAGGGCGTTATCTTTGGGCGCTCCGGCGGCACCCGCCCGGTCGCTTCATGCTGCCACACGCGGCCACACAGATGGCGGCGCGTTGCTCGGCGGCTTCATGGTGCCAAGGCACGCGTCCGGTGAATTTCATGTTGGGCAGCATGGCGATGCACGAGGTATTGGCGAGACCAGCGGTTCCTTCCAGAGGCGGGGTGAGGGCGTGGACCTTGGCGGCAGCAAGGAGATCAAGATGATGCCGTTCGGCGGGCGCGGATCTGCCCTGCCATCGACGTGTCGTGTCCGTGCCCAAACTGCGGCGACGGGTCCTCGACCACGGGCCACAAGTCGGGCGGCCCGGGAAGGCTAACCCACGCTATGTGTCGGAGGACATTGGGCTTCCGTAGGAGTTTGGACTCGTGAGGCGCCTGTGGCGCTGTGAAAGAGGAATTCCTCAGATCCTATAAAGTCTCGAGCTCGCCGTGGAAGGTAGCTATCGCATAACGAACACGTTTAAATTTCTATAAGATTCATCGCTATTCCTGCATCTTCTTCTTCCCCTTCCCCGACCTCCTGCTGCTTACATCTCGGTATCGGAGACAACGGTTCTCGGCACCGGATTCGGCCAGTAGCGACTCCATTGGCTGCTCGATTCCAATGGATTCGGTTGAGTTCGCCGATTTGAGTTTGTGCACACAAATTCGAATCGAGGCGTCTGTAATTCGATCCGGAATCGCGCTTCATGGTGCGTTCGTGAATGAACGGAGCAACCCTCTGCTGCTCCATACCCGCACTTCACCAGCGTCCGAAGCACCTTGGCGTCATGTATCCTAACGAGGAAGCTCATCGTCGGCGAGATCCGTCGGTACGGGTACTCGCCGGCGGGATGGAGCGTCGCTTTGATGACCTCGAGAAGAAGATCGGCGAGAACGAGACCGCTTTGTCCGCCCGCCTCAAGCCCAGGCGCCCGCAAGGTGTTCGGCGATCTGGCGGCGAGCGTGGATACTCTCATCGGCGACTGCGGCGGCGACATCGACCGCATGTCGAGCCCGAAGGCGGAGGTGGGTAAGATCACCAAGTATATGGAGAGATCCATGGTGGGCGGCCCCCACGACCGCCCGGCATCCATGCTCCAGCGCCACGGTGCTGAACTCCAAGTCTACCTCAGCAGGCATCGCCATGGCCCGCTGTGCGAGGAGAAGCTCCGTGGCTCGGAGTTCCACAAGACCGCTCCCTCATCGCCAACGATCTAGGCTCATCAGCCCCGTCGCAAACCGGTGCTGCCAACGCTCTCGGCGTGCCTGTGTCGTCCTATGCATCGTGGCTGCCCCATACCCATCTGCGGGATCAGCGGCCAACCAGCCCAGCGGGCACCACGTCGGCGGGTGGCTATGGGTGGTTACCACTCCAGGGCCACCACACCCACCCGGTATGTCTCATGCCTATGCCCCAACCCCACCTCAGCTTCCTATCATGTACCTAGACCACCTCCTCCGCCGCCAAACAATCACTATGAGTCCGGTATCGGGGGATTCCGGGGTGATAGTTCGTGGAAACTTCCTAAGTTCGAGTTTCACGTTTTGATGTTGAACACCCCAAATTGTGGATTAAACAAGCTGTTCATTACTTTCGCCTCTATCGTATTGAGGAAGGGTCTGGGTTTCTGCTGCAACCATGCATTTCAAGGGGCAGCCAAGCGCTGGTTGTCTTCTGTGGAAGAAGAAATTGAGTTGACAGGGTGTGATGAGTTTTTGCTAAGCTTCTGTCGCACTTTGCTAGAGATGAGCATGAGCTGCTGCTGCGTAGGCTATTCCAGATCAAACAAACAGGCCCCGCTGCTGAATATAGTGAGAAATTCGCGGCAACTTGTTGATGAGCTAACTGCCTATGCCAAGCACCCTGATCCTCTTTACTCTGTACAACGATATATTGATGGTCTTCGTGATGACATTAAAGCTGTCTTGCTTGTCCACAAACCGTCTACTCTTGATGCTGCTTGCGTTTTGGCAGAAACCCAAGAAGAAGCTCTGGGTGTTGCAAGGCGTCCTTCTCGGCGCTATGAATTGCCTTCCTATTCCAAGGCAGCAAGCTCGGTGCATTGCCATTACCAGCTCCTCGACAACCACTTGCTGATGTCAAGGCGGTGATTGGGTCTACTTCCTCTATAAGCGTTGAACACAAATTCAAGTCTCTGCGTGCGCAGGGTCTCTCGGTTATTTGTGGTGCCAAGTGGAGCCGTGAGCATCGGGCTGCACGAGAGCAGTGCAGCCTCACATGGTCAAGAGTTGCTTGATGTATTTCCTGATGATGACGATGCTGAGGAGCCATCACCTCCACCTTCACCTGCTGCTCAGGTGATGATGCACCTTTCTATTGCTACAGTAGCGGGCTCTAGTTCCCCAACACTTTCTGTTTGTCCGGTGAAATTCAGGGGCATCAATTATCTATCCTGTTGGATTCTGGGGAGTTCACACACCTTCCTGAACCATTCCTTGGCTGAGTCATTGGGGAGTTCAGATGTTAACACCAGGTGTGCAAGTACAGTGTAGCCAATGGACAAATTCTTACCTGTGATACTCATTTGCCTGCAGTTACATGGTCTGTTCAGGGTTATTCTTTTGTCAATGACATTAAGCTGCTGCCATTAAGCTCTTATGATATGATACCGGGTTTGGATTGGTTGTATAGTTTCAGCCCCATGCAGGTCCATTGGTCACAAATAAAGGATCTCTATTCCTTATGAAGGCAAATCAGTGTTGCTGGTAGGGGAACAAGCTCAGTTGCCAGTGGGGTCAATTTTGAAGTTGTCCCTGATTGAAGACCATTCCAGTATATCCAAGACTCCTTCCTTTCCTCCTGAGATTCAGCTGTTACTGGATGAGTACAATCACTTGTTTCAGCCTCCTCAGGGTTTGCCTCCAAGCAGAAGTTGTGACCATTCCATTCCTCTTATTGCTGGAGCACAGCCTGTTTTTGTCAGACCATATAGGTATGCTCCCATGCTGAAATCTGAGATAGAAAAACAGGTCAATGACATGCTTCCGTCTGGCATTATCCAGCCAAGTGCTAGTGCCTTTGCTTCCCCTGCCCTGTTAGTAAAGAAGAAAGATGGTTCATGGCGTTTTTGTGTCGACTACAGACAGTTAAATGCAATCATAGCCAAAACCAAGTACCCAGTACCAATCATTGAAGAACTACTTGATGAATTGTCCGGTGCTTTGATATTTCACCACTTTAGATCTCCAAGCTGGGTTCCACCAGATAAGAATGAAGGATGGAGAATAGTTCAAGACTGCATTCCGGACTCATTTTGGACAGTTTGAGTTCAATGTGATGTCATTTGGACTAACTGGAGCACCTAGTACATTTCAAGGGGCTATGAACACAACCTTATTTTCTTGCCTCAGGAAGTTTGCATTGGTTTTCTTTGATGACATCTTAATTTACAGCAAAACATTTCATGAGCATCTGGAACACCTGAGGTGTGTGTTTGATCTCCTCTCCAAGGATCAGTGGCATCTTAAGCTCTCCAAATGCTCCTTTGCCCAGAATTCTATTGCCTATCTTGGTCATGTGGTGAGTGGTCAAGGGGCTAGCACGAGATCCATCAAGCCGTCGGCTATTGCTCAATGGCCCGCCCCTCTCGCTCTAAAAAGAATTGAGGTCCTTTACGGGGCTAGCCGGGTATTATAGAAGATTTGTACGCCACTTTGGTATAATTGCCAAGCCCTTAACCGCTCTACTCAAGAAGCATACACTATTTATCTGGACCCCTGAACATGATATGGCTTTTCAGACCTTGAAAACTGCTCTCTGCCGGCCTCTCTGTCACGCACCCCTAATTTTACCGACCCTTTGCCATAGAAACCGATGCATCGACATGCGGCATTGAGCCGTTTCCGATGCAAGATGGGCATCCTTTGGCATTCTTGAGCAAGGCATTGGGTCCTAAATCTAGAGGGTCAAGTCAACTTATGAAAAAGAATTCATGGCCATCCTATTGGCGATTCGGACTTAGGCGTTCCTACTTGCACTTCCAAGAATTTATCATTCCGACCGACCAACGCAGCTTGACTCAACCGATGCACCAACGCTTACATACTCATTGGTAGCGGCTGGTGTTCAATAAGCTCTTGGGCTTGCAATACCGGATTGTGTACCGCCCCGTTTACGAAATTGGGCGGTGATGCTCTTTCCCCACCACCGCACCTATCGAGTACTGTGCTATTTCTTCTTCGATTACTGTGTGGTTGAAAGTCTGGTGGATAGTTACATTGATGATGAAGAAGCCACTTCTATGATCAGCAAATTGGCCCTCGATTCCACTTCAGTGCCACAATTTACTCTACAATCTGGAATATTGCGCTATCGCAATAGAATTTGGGTGGGCACTGGTTCCCCACTGCAACAACAATTGCTGGTGGAGTTCCATTCTACTGCGTGGGGTGGCCACTCCGGTGCACCTGTGACTCTGAGCAGACTCAAACAGCACTTTGCATGGAGGGGCATGAAATCTGATGTGCTACAGTTTGTCAAGTCGTGCACTGTGTGTCAACAGTCCAAGTATGACAGAGCTCGGTTACCAGGAGTCCTAGCCCCTACCTGTTCTTGAAGCCGCTTGGCAAGTTGTCTCGATGGATTTTATTGAGGGCCATCCTCTGTCAGCTTCATACAATTACCTCTTGGTGGTAATTGATCTCTTGACTAAGTATGCTCACTTCATACCATTGAAACACCCGTTCACGGCTGAGTCTGTTGCTGATAGCTTCTTCCATCACATTTATCGCCACCATGGATTGCCTCAATATATTGTCTCCGATCGAGACCGTATCTTCACATCCAACTTTTGGTCCGAGTTGTTCAAGTTGGCAGATGCCAATCTGGCTTGTAGCTCTGCTTACCACCCGGAGTCTGATGGTCAATCAGAGCGCCTCAATCAATGTCTTGAAACCTATCTACGTTGCTTCTTGCATGCCTGTCCTCGCAAGTGGAGTCAGTGGTTGATCTCTGCCGAATACTGGTATAACACTTGTACCCATTCTGCGATTGGTCATTCACCTTTTGAAGCTCTCTATGGATTTGCCCCACGCATGCTGGCTGTGGATCCTGCCAAGACTGTGAATGAGGAAGTCAGTCGTTGGACTGCTGGCCGTCAATGGATGGATACTCTTTTACAACAACACCTCAATCGCGCCAAGCAAAGAATGAAGAAGCAAGCTGATCTTAAACGCTCTACGAACGGTTGTTTGCAGTAGGTGATCGGTGTTTCGAAACTCCAGCCCTACGTTCGACGCGTCTTTGGCTCCCTCGAGCACATGGTCGGCATTCCAATTCTTTGGACCTTATCGTGTGTGCTTGCTCGCATTGGGTCCGTTAGCATTACAAGTTGGAACTTCCTCCACATTCCGCCATACACCCGGTGTTCCATGTCTCCCAAATTAAGAGGGCCGTCGGTGCTTCTCATCGGTAGTGCCACCGATGCCTAATGCGACTTTGCTATACATTTGTCTCCGTAAAAGGTTCTCGCAGAGCAAGACGATCCAAATGAGATGGGGTGTCTCAGCCTCAAGTGTTGGTCAAATGGAACAATCTTCCGGTCGAAAGTTAGCTACTTGGGAGGATTTTGAAGCCGGTGCATCGGGAGTTTCCGAGTCATCCGCTTGGGGTCAAGCAGCCGCCTCAAGGGGGGGAGAATGTCGGTACCGAACTCATCGGCGACGGGTCCCGACACGGGCCACAAGTCGGCGCTCCAGGAAGGCTTACCCACGCTTCGCCGGAGGACATTGGGCTTCGTAGGAGTTTGGACTCGTGAGACGCGTCTGCGCGTGAAAGAGGAATTCCTCTATATCCTATAAAGTCTCGAGCTCGCGTGGAAGACAGCTATCGCATAACGTAACACGTTTAAATTTCTATAAGATTCATCGCTATTCCTCTGTATCTTCTTCTTCCCCAAGTCTCGCTCCCCTTCCCTGACCTCCAGCTGCTTACATGTCGCTACTCCACCTACAGTACTTCATGGCCAATCTGGTGAAGGACTTCGAGTGCGAGGAGGTGCCCGGAGAGCCCGTGGAACTTGGCGAGAGGCTGAGCTAACCATGGTGATGCGACGCCTCTTCGTGCCACGGTTATCCCATGCAGTTAATTTAATCTAGAGTAAATTTCACCAGCGGTCCTTAGTGTATCATCCTGATCCAAACCCCATCTCCCACTTCTACAGTGCTGATGTGGAGTATAGCATGAAGAAGATCTACGGCTCATGCTCAGTCAAGATTACAGAGGACTCATGCTCTCTCAACTCTTTTTATTGATCTTTCATCCGTTGTTGGTGTTTATTTTCAATTCTAATTTGTTGACGTGATCTGTTTCCTTCTCCAACCCTTCAATCGAGTTTATATTTCTACATTCACAAGTCATCTAGATATTTCCATTGTCAACCGGCAGCGCGCCCCGTGAGCTAACACTATCAATTTAAATAAAACCGGCAGTATTATCGAACAAAAACACAGCCGACTTGATTTAAACCCACGGCGTTGATAGAAATAAAACTATCGGTTTCATTTTAAACCGCAGAGTTGCATGTCACAACACTGTCGGTCTAATTTTAACCGCATTGTTAGTTTATTATCCGACACTGATGTTTCTGCTAACATGGTCGGTCGATGAGCAACGGAAGTTATTGTTTCTGTTTACACTGTCGGTTCGAATTTATCCGTCATTGCTATTTCTGTTAACACTATCGGTTTTACTGGCAACTTACAGTGCTATTTGTGTCAAACCGACAATGTTGGTGTAGTAATACTATCGATTTGTTTATCATTCAGTTTGTGCAAACCGACATTTTTGTTTTATAATTTATCTTATTTTATTAAATTTATTCATGGAATCCAGTTTTTTCCTAAACCCTAAACACTTTGTACAATAATATCAACAAACCATTACAAGGTTTTATGGTTACATACAACAAACTCCACTAAATGTTCTACTGAACTAAGCCTACCGCAACTTCCAAGTAAGAAAAATAATAACCACGTACATAAATAAAAGCATGACATCTTTTACAAACCAAGGAGCAATTCTTCTAATCTTCATATCTAGGGCGTGTGGCTTCTCTTCAATCTCCGAGCCACTTATGGATAAAGTTTGCACCATAGTAGGTCCTTATTGACGCAAACTAGGGTTTACACCAAACACACTTGGATGGGTCTTGGGCGCCAAAGAGGTTGCACACAACAACAAGCAAAGACGAACTCGACGACCGCCAAAACGACCAAGAGATCGAGAGGGCTGATGTAGAGCTCCGGTTTCACTAGAACGACCTCGTAACGCTCCTTCGAAAGATCCATCGGAGGACACATATGAGGGGTCTCCTAACATCAGCAAGGTCACCTAGGATGCCAACGGAATTCGTCGAGGAAGCTGCCGGACAGCAGGGTAGAGGGGTTGGAGAAGAGAAATTAGGGTTTGAAGAGTTGATTGGTTGATCTTGATCAATTGGTTGTAGATGGGATCAAAACGGCCATGAACCTCTCATTATATAGAGGGGGGGTGGTCTTATCCCCTTAGGAAACCGTCAAATCACGTTTCCAAACACCAAATGTTTCCAAAACCCAATCACAAACATGATCGGTTTAGACACGTGTTTTGTGCGTAACGTGCCGAACATGATAGTCGCTGGCATCGCCTGACGCGACTGCGGCTCAAACGCGTCCGTAATGACTGCGCAGATCGGGGTGCCGGCCACCGACCTGCGTGCCGGACACGATCCATAGAAGCCTACGGGCGGACTTTCCGTCGCATGCCCACGAAGAGACCATCGGACGCGTAAAGGGTTGGCGCCCGGTGCGCACTCCCACTACTACAGATTTGTACATCATCATCGCTGGGCTCAAACCCCTTCACCGCCGAAAATAAACCGCAAAACCAAAGCAGAAGTGATGTGGGGTTTGAAACACTGCCGGGTGTAAAACCCGACGCGCGGTGATTCGTAACAATACTACCGGGTATCACTACCACCCGGCAGAATGACTTGAAATAAGACTACCGGTTTGCACTATAGCCGACAGTGTTGTGAAACACAACACTTTCGGTTGTGTATCAAAACCGACAGTACCATATGAAGGAACACTATCGGTTGTGGGTAAACCAACAGAGTTGTTTACGATCACACTGCTGGTTACACTTGGAACCGAAAGTGTTGGTGTCTTGTTTACCGCCGGGGTGTTTCGAAACCTACATTGTTGTAGAGAGTCCCACTACCGGTTTTTTGGACGTCCAGTAGTGATTGATACGGCAACAGTGCTGATTTGTGATAGCCGGTAGTGTTAGGAAATTAGAATGACAGGTAACTACAACAACGTAGAATGTTAGGTTTATCAACAAAACATTATCATAATCACATGTTCAGATCACAGAGTTTTGGTCACCAGCCATGTAGTCTAATAGTTACAGTACCTCACATGTTTAAATCACAGGGTCAGCCAAGTAGTCAAATAGGTATAGTAGCTCAAATGTTCTAGATCACCCACAACATCAACAAGAAACTATAGTAGTTTATTGATCCGGTCCGTCCCCTACCCGACCGCAAACCACCACACGCACTTTGCAATGGAAAATCGTCCCCTCTTTTGACACTACCTCATCTTTGATGAATTTGGCCACCTCCTCTTGCGTAAAGGTCTTTGCGATCTCCGACGGTAGGATGTGGTTGTGCATCAATTTCATGCGTTGTCATTCAGAAAATATATATGAATCACTAGATCATTTTATTGAATTATTCAAAAAACCCAAATGAATTGGGGAGTATACACATAGTTTTGTCTTGTTTTGCCGTTATCCCGCCGATGAATTTAAACATCGCCCACATTACATAGTAACCGCACTGATCGATCGCCGTTGGTTGCTCTAATCGATGCACATCGCATCCCCCATTCTATCAACCTTGAATGGGACAAATGCAGTCCCCGAGATTTTTTTTGTCAAGACACCGAGCCACATTAAAAAGAGTGAAAAGGGGAAAAAAATAGAATGCACTATAATGATATCAAGTTCGATTAGTGGTCTAAAAGACCTAACAAAAGGGCCTATATAGAGAGAGTTGAGCTTTACCGTGGTTTACAAAAGTAGTAGTAGTAGAATCTAGTTAGAATGAAATTGTACCGGTCTCACAAGCATCAAATATATATTGTGGGTTAGAAAAACAAAGGAGCATGTAAAAAAATAGTGAGCAACTAACTTGCATGACACACGTGATGTCAAAATTAATATGTTATTAGGGTCACTTACCAGTTCAGCACCTCTACTAGTGGATCCGTAAGAGAAAGTGGTTTTTGCTTCGAGTCCCACACCAAGATTTTATTGGTGCTCGGGATGGACAACAACGAAGACAAAATGGTTGTTGTAATCACAAATTCCTAATTATCGAATCATCTTAATGAGAAGATGCATAAATATGAATTAAAAGTGGTGAACACATACTCGCAGTTGTAGGCTAGTAAGATTTCTCTTTTCTCATGCATCACAAATTCATCAATAATAGCAATCAACCGCTCCTTCAAAGACTTCCGGATCTTTCCCCGTTGAGGCCTGTGGAGACTAATTTCGAAGTGAATATGTTGGGTTCCAAGAAGCCATACTTGCTGAATTTGCGGATGCTCGCAATAATATTTTGAGATACACCATAAAACCATGGGTAATGCTCAAAACTTAACAATTTGTGACCGGACAAGAGTTAATTGCATTGTCGTGTGAGTCGGGTACTTACATGGTCCACAAATCATCAAATTTGTATCAAGGCCGCGTTGTTGGTATAGCCGAAACAAGAACTCCCATGGGATAATCTTGACTTCGGACTTGAGCGCCCCACCGAAGCGTGCCAAAAAAGTGTGTTGACACAAAATGCGCCCTTGTGCCTCACACACAGAAGTTGAATTAGCTAGCTTCAAACAAAGCCCGGGCGCCTTGATTCGAATGCATGCCCGCACGTTTGACCTGAAACTAACAAGAGATAAAACCATGAGAGCAGAACATGCCTGTTGAGACCAAGATAGTTCCACATGTACGACCACGAAGCCACTTACGACAACATATAGCTATAGAAGCTATCTGCCCACGAAGTTTATAGATGCATTCGTAAGCATAAACAAAGCATGTAAATGTGCGCTTACAATGATTATAAGAAGACATGCTTGAACAAGTGAAAATCAACCATCAAGATATAAAATTGTAAAGCTCATGACATAGATCGATTCCACTATCAACATGATAATGACAAGTAGGTAATTCATAAATATAAACCTAATCTAAATAACACATGCATAGGCTATTCCAACTAGTCTCGCGCACGCCTAGTTTTCCTAAAACCCATCTAGTGTAAACCCTAACAAGTTAATCCACCGCATGATACAACTTGTTACAGATCTAAACCACTTCTCATAACTAGATTAATCCACCGCATGATACAATCTAATCATAGAAAGCTAAAAGCATGCATATATCTAGATAGATCTATAAATACTCACTACTGTTAAAAGCGTAACCGTATTCGGTAAGCTTACCGAATCGGGGTCCATGAAGAAGGAACACACACGTGAAACGTGATTACATCTAACGATATACGAACCCTCAAGAACATGTAACAACTTAGATTGATCTAAGCTCGGCTATAATAAACACAAGATCTACTTGTCATGATAAGATAAATATAAAAGCTTTTAAGAGACAACTAGATCTATAACAATATGAAGCCGAGCCCTATCAATCTAAATTGGGCAAAAAGTGTGTGCAAACATAATAAAATAAATAAAATAAAGCATGCAACACGTGGTAACTTAATGAATCTATTAGATCTTACCAAATCTAATAGAGCCGATAACTAGTTCCAAGCTAAATCTTAGACTGCCGCACGACTCACGATCTAACGAGAGAACCCTCTTGTCCTAAAGCTTAAATCTACCGCATGATACTAAGCATGGTAACAAGACTACTTGCATCATAATCTAAATCCACCGCATGATACTAGACATGATACAAGGTTGCTTGGTACTCACGGAGGTTGACGGGTCAATGATTCCTCTCGCGGCAACTCAACGACACGACTTGGACTCGAAGGTGGCACGGGGCCGGTTTGGTTGTATTGATTGTAGAGAGTTTTTACAATTTCCAAGGGTTTAATATTTATACCCTGGACTTGACACGAGTCTTAACCGACTATGATTACAAAGAAGGAAAACCTAGCTAGAGGATAACTTGGACTCCAAGTCTTTTCGGAGTCGTTGACGACGTGTACATCGTGGGTCCTTCCTTCTCGGGTAGCTTGCTCCAACGCTCGCTAGCTTGCCGAATCATCCTTGATAACTGACCGCACAAAGCTTTGCCGAATCCGCGACTCAGCCAAATGGTGACAGCTTCCCGAATACCGAACACTTTGCACGGGCTGCCTGCCGAATGACTTCTTGCCGAATATCTTTTATTAGCAGCTTGCACTGGCCTTTGTTAGCATCTTGCACTAGCCCACCTATCATCCGGGCTTACCAAATTTCGGTGTTAACATTAGAAAGGCGGCAAAAGGCTTTTGCGAAATTTTATTAGACAAAGAAAAAAAAGAAAGTACAGTGTGCATACAACCAAGCAACCAACTCCAACCTGAGATACATTTTCCGGTGAACCTACTCAAAATAACCACTCTAACCGGGACCTCAGGCTCAAAAGCAAAATGAAGAAATAAAAAACTACTGAGCCACTCGACTTTCTGTCCCATATGTCCTCTTTTCCTATGTAATCTGCTCCATGGTGCGTTGATAATGAATGATATCATCTTTACAAAGTAAAGCTACTTGAGACGCTTGTAGGGATTTGTTTTGGAATGTTCTCCTATTCCGTTCCTTCCATATATTCCACCAGAAATAGATCATGATTCCATCAAACCTTCTCTTTTGGGTCTTGTCAAATTTGGCCCTGCATTTTCTCCACCATCTGTGAATTGATCCTACGGTGTCCACCGTGTCAATGATTGAGAGATTAAACCATCTTTTGACTATATCCCACACGTGTATGGTGTAGGGGCAGTCTTTACACAGGTGCGCCGGGGTTTCTGGATCCATCACGCATAGCTTGTAGATAGGGTCGTTCTGTCAATTTGTTTTCGCTAGATTGTTCGCTGTGAGTATCTTGTTATGCAACAAAGTCCAAGCAAAGAATTTACACTTTGCTTCCGTCTTAGCCCTCCATATCGGCGACAACTTTAGCCTACAATAAGATCCTTGGAATTGTATTTGGTAATCACTCTTAGCTGAGTATTCTCCGTTTGTGGTCCATCTCCATTGAATTGTGTCTTCAGTACTCGTGTCCCTTTGGATTCTGCTTACATGCTCCCATACCGTTATGTATTCTTGTAATTCCTCTCGGTTATCCACTGGCGCAATGTGTCCCACCCATCTATTATCTCTTAACGCTTCCTCCACCGATATCTTCTTTCTTCTCTTTTTTGGAAAAGCCTTGGTGCCAACGACTTTGTCGTTTGTCCTTCTAGCCATGATGAGGTCCAGAAGGCCATAGTTCTTCCATTTCCTACTGTCACCACCGTTGACGCCGCAAAGAGATCTTTGTCGCGGTTGTCACAAGGTAAGTCCAGCTCGGCCCATGCCCTATCTTGGTGTTTCCATTTATACCACATCCACCTTAATCTTAAGGCCCTTGCAAACCTCTCTAGGTCAAGGACCCCTAAACCTCCTTTGTTCTTCGGGCGGCATGTTGTAGGCCCCTTTATAAGGGAATGCCCACCAGAAACCTTTTCCGGTGTCTCACCTTTCCATAAGAAGCTTCTCCTCCACCTGTCTATCTTTCGTATCAACCATTTATGTTCCGGGAATGCCGTCATATGGTAAATCGGTTGCGAAGACAGTACTATTTTAACTAAAGTCTCTCTCCCTACCGAGTTAAGTAGTTTGCCCTTCCAACCTGGTAATCTGGCTCCCACCTTGTCGATTAGAGGCTGCACATCTATTCTCCTAAGTTTCCTGGTATGCAGCGGTAGTCCCAAATATTTGCCCGGAAACTTTCCTATTTTTCCTGGGAAGTTCTGTAGAAGGTGATTAATCATTAACTCATCCACTCTTATTGGAAAAATCTCTGTTTTTGAGATGTTTATTTTGAGACCCGAGCATTCTCCGAAAAAAGTTAACAACTTTAGGAGCACGTTTAAATCAGTGGCCGTGGGCTTGCAAAAAATTGCAGCATCATCAGCATATAGGGAGAATCTTAACTTGGCTGCACTAGGTAGCACCGGTTCGAAAAGTTGTTTTTCTGCAGCCAACTCTATGATTCTCTGAAGGGGATCTATGGCCAAAATAAATAGAAGTGGTGATAGGGGATCCCCTTGTCTCAATCCTCTTGCGTGTCTAATTGCATTGGTTGGTTTTCCGTATACTAACACCTTTGAGGAAGCCGTTCCAAGCAGCGAAGCTATCCAATCTCTCCATTTTCCACTAAAACCAAGAGCTTGCAAGACTTCAATTAGGAAGCCCCACTCGACGGAGTCGAAAGCCTTGGAGATGTCTAGTTTTATGAACAAAGCCGGCTTCTTCTTTCTATGCAGGAGTTGGATCACTCTCTGTGAATAGATAAAATTGTCGTGGATACACCTTTTCTTGATGAAAGCATTTTGGGCATTGGATACAAGGTCGTTCATGCGAGGTGCTAATCTGTTAGCTAATAGCTTTGTGATGATTTTGGCCACACTATTGATCAAGCTAATTGGCCTATAGTCCGAGATCGTATTGGCCCCTTGCTTTTTAGGTAGTAGAACAATGTTTGCTTCATTCATTAGCTTAAGCTTGGCCATCCTGTGTGAATAAAAACCCCAGATCACTCTTTATAATGGTCCAACATTTCTTGTAGAAAAGCCCAATAAAGCCATCTGGTCCGGGAGCCTTCTCTGACGGCATCTCCTGAATGACTTTGGCCAGTTCTTCTTGTGTGAACGGTGCGTCCAAATCTTCCAAGTTATGCGGCATGTAACCCAAAGCATTCCAGTTCATGGCTTTTGTTCTGTTACCTGGTGTTCCCATAATTTTTGAGAAGTGCTCATATATTAGCTTTGATTTTTCCTCTTGTAGCACAGCCGTCCCTGTGTGATCCGTTAAAGCTAGAATGAACATCTTCTTCCTCCTAGCGTTGGCATGGAGATGGAAGAATCGTGTATTAGTGTCTCCTTTTCTGATCCAAGTCAGGCGAGAATGTTGTCTTGCCCTGGACTTTTGTATCGCTGCCAACCCCAGTGCCTTAGCCTTTAGGTATTTCTTAAACTGTTGTTCATCATGCGTCAACAACCTTTCCTCGAGGTTGGCTAGAGTTATATTTAGAACGGCCCATCGAATCTTCCAATCGCTGAAATTCTTCCTCCTCCACAGTTTCAGGGCCTTCGCCGTCCTAAGGAGTTTTACATGCACTCTTAATATTGCATCTTGGGTGTTCACCGGTTTATCCCATGCTTCCTTGACTATGTCTACGAAACCCGGCCAGTTTGTCCAATATGATTCAAATCTGAACCCCTTGTAAAATTCCAGATTCAGCTCTCCTTGCAAAAATAATGAGCAGTGATCTGAGCCAAGGGACGCTAGGGCCTGTAGATGTGTCCTCAGAAAGAAATCTAGCCATTCTGTTGAGGCGAAGACATGGTCTATTTTTGTCATCGTTGGTGTTTGTTGGTCATTGCACCAGGTATATTTTTCCCTTGAAGTTCGATCGGTGCCAAAAGGAGATTGTCAATTGTAGCTTTGAAATTGTTTAGTAGTTGCAGGTTGACCCGGTTGTTGTTTTTGTCTTGCACCCTATAAATTAAGTTGAAGTCTCCCAATAATAGCCACTCTGGGAGCATATGTTGTTTTAAATCTGTTAGCTCTTGCATGAATAACATCCTTTCTATGTCCGTTTGTGGTCCATATACTCCTGTGATGGACCAAGCTCTATTATCCGCAAGCATAGTTATCGTGGCCGAGACTGTGTTGGCTGTGGTGTACTGGTTGTCGATTCTAAAGAAACGATCCGACGCAGCGATAAGAATCCCACCCGATACTCCGTTAGCCGGTAGGAAAGCCACGTTCTGAGCCATATCTCCCCCCACCGTTTCGTGCAATAACGACTGCGTCCACATCGATATCTTTGTTTCCTAAAGGCAAACCACAGACGCTCTAGAGGATATGATTTGATTACGCACACTGGCTCGTTTAGCACCGTCATTCAGGCCACGAACGTTCCAACAGATCACATTACACTCTTTGGTCGTCATCTATTAAAACCAAAACTACTCTGCCACCCCACTTTTGAATAATAGAGTCGCCTTTGGATGACTCCATCCAGTACTCGCACATGTAGCAAACCAACTCAAACTGATATGGACCTCTAGCTCAGAGTCTTGTACCTGTTTTAAGTTTACAGGCAGGGAGTCTGAAACTCCAATGGCCTAAGGCCTGAATGACACAAATCTTAGGAAGTTCAGAAATGATAGACAACCCGATTGGCTCTAACGGCCCGAATGGCCCGACGGGCCTGAATGGCCTCTGGCAACTACGATACAATGGGCCCGTGGCGCAACCCTCAATGCATGGATGGATTAACATCTGGTAAACCTTGTGCGACTCTTGCTGAGGGCCTAGGCCTCCCAGCCAACCCTGACCGGCGCAACGCTGCTGCTCCGGCCCTTCTTGCTCTTCGGCTTGCTCTTTTCTATGCCCTTCTCGATCAGCACCTGGATCGCGTCCATCTTCACCTTCTCCACTGGCCTCTGAAAATGGTTGAGATACAAGTCAGGGTTTTCATCCTCCTGATCAGGTTCTTCACCTGATAAATCTCCTAGCTTTCTAATGAGCAGCTGTTGCGCTATTTGGACTGAGTCTTTCCCCGCATTGAGCCCAGCCTTTTGAGCCAATCTAGTGCTTTTTCGCTGTGTTGTGTTCTCTATGGTGTTAACCTCCCCATGCTCTATGTGGTTGTGGTGTTCTGGAGACTGGTTTGGCTGAAAGCCTTCCTGGATCAAGGGTGGTTGTGGTGTTCTGGAGATTGAGTCCAAGAATTCCTCAGTTGTCATCTGAACGTGAGTGGACAGAGGAAGTGTGGGGTTTAAACTGAGACCACTGGGTGGTACGAGCATGCCAACGTTGGACTCCATGTGTGCGGGTTGGTGTGCCTGACTTATCGTTTCAACCTCCTGAACCTCTATGTTCTCTGTCCTATTACTGATAACTGAAACCTCCACTTGAAGTATGGGAGAATTGGTGGTCAGTTGTGTAGTACATGTGCCCTCAACTGTGTTCCTATTGTCAGGCAAGTCTGGCTGATGTATGTGGTGTGGTGTACTCAGGAGGTTTGACTCGCTCATTGCCCTGATCTCATCTAAGCTGCTCTACTGGAATGGGAGAGCTCGGCTGTGCCACCTCCAGAGAACTCTGGCAGATGTTATTTGTTGGTAGGATTGAATGACTTGGCTGGTCAGGCAATACGGCCTCACAGTAACATTCACTACAGCCATACATCTCGACATCATTTACACTACTCAAGTGATCGTGACTAGGAGCTTCTACAGTCTCTATCTGAGAGGTTGTGTTGGTGGGACCTAGTTCATTGAGAATTTCTGGTGTGTACTGCTGGCTATCCTGACCTAAGTGCGTTGCATGTATGGTAGATGAACAGGGATGTTTACTCAAAGAGTTGACTGGCGAAGTAAACTGCAGCTGCAGGCTCTTTAGGGTCTCAGCCAGGGTATGCTGAGCTCTGTTCTTGTGGAAACCACCCTCTGCGGACAACTTCGCGAACATCAGGGGCTTGGTATCAAGCTGGAGGTGTATAGCCCTTTGACTCTCCTTCTCCCCTGTCTCCTTATCCAGGAGGATGTGTCCCACCTCATGCTGGAGTGCTATCACCGGCTTGTTCTCGGTAGTAGAAAAATTCACCCTATGTGCATGCATTAATAATCTATAACCCCTATAAAGAACTTTCAAAACCAAGTAAAATACACTGTAGGTCCGTTAACTTGTGGCCTTGTCCCAAATAAGTCCAGCAACTTCAAAACCAGGTATTTTGGCCCAAGAACTTTCATACATGTTCACTCCAGGTCCAAATGGTGGTTTTGCCATGTTATTTATCAAAAACGCCCCTCCTTCAATCTCTAGTCTCACACGTATGCCCTCCCCATCTCCTTCGCGCCCTACTGGCTGAGAGCCGAGCCAGCGTCTACGACCAGCGTGGAATTCCGTCCCATTGGATGTGGTCCGTGTCGCGCTCCGCCATGAGCCTGACAGCCTCGACACGGCACGGTAGGAACGTGCATGCCCGCGGCGCGCAGGTTACGGCTGCAGCGCTGGCCTGCTCGGCGTGTCCCTGGGGAAGCAGTAGACCGCGGCGCCGATGGGCGGCATGGCGCACAGGAAGCCTGGGCACGCCGACCACAACTGCGGGTGCACGCACCACTCCTCGGGCTCGGCGGCGGCGCCACGGCCCTATGCCCGAACGGAACGTGGGCGCGCCAGCAGCTGCAGTAGAGGACAGGGAGGAAGAGGAGAACCGAGCGGGCGGGCGGGTCCGCGGGTCTGCCGCACGACGGCCCCTCGCAGGCGCCGCCGACCGCGCTTCCGGGGTGCCCACAGGAAGCGCACGCCCGCCGGCTCCAGCCCGAGCACGAGCGCACCGACGTAGAGCACGGACCGCGCTGCTGGCCGTCGAGCCAGCGCATGAGCCCCGCGCTCTCCTCGCCACCGCGTGCGTGCTGCCAGGTTCGAACGTGCAGACCCGGCGCCCGCCCGTCCAGTACGGCACCATCACGCGGCCACGGGCGGCGCAAGCTTTCCTTGGCCGCGGCGAGCAGCTCGGCCTCGAACACCAGTGACCGCGCGGCGAGGAGCCAGCCGTGGGCGTCGATGGTCTCCCCTACTACTCTCGATCCAGATAGGGTAGAACCTGATCCGCCAAGTGTGGCCGGCCGCCAGGAACGCCACCGACGTCGAGAAGAACACCACGCCTTGCACAAATCTAAACAAAGCGTAACAAACGTCGTGCACAAAATCCATACAAATCATTTGTACGTGCAAGTAGATACTCCTCTTTGCAGTTTTTGGTTTGCCGTATATATTTATCTAAAAAAATGAACATATATATAGAGCGGCGTCCTCCTCCTGATCTCTAAGATCGATCTATTACCAGCTTGCTTTGCATGCCACAACCATGGCGACCGCCGCCACGCATCTGGCCTTCACGTCCGGGTGGAGGAAACGCTTGCTGCTCCCGTGTTGCAGGTACTCCAGCGACGATGCCACGCCGCGGATGATCCTGTACCGCCGCTCCCATGTCAGCTGATCAGGCGTCGCTGGTAGCAGACGAAGAGCCTCTGCTCGGCGAACCTGTAGGTCTGCCGGAAGTAGTCTTCCTTCCTAGGATGATCGAGCCGGCTGACCTTGGAGTGGAGGTCGGCGAGGATATCGCAGGAGACGGACCAGGCGTAGTTGGGCAGGATGTCCGTGGACAAGACGTCCATGGCGGGGTTCAGCGAGATCTTGGCGAAGGCACGGCTGCCGAGGTAGCGCGGCGTCAACGGTCCGGTGTCCGTGTAGGCATGCACGCGTCCTAGCTCGGTTTCCTTGGTCGGTGTTGACACCCGAAAATGGCCGGATGTATTTTCAGATGTTTGGGCATGTTAAGCTAGTCATGAACGTGATTATAACGATGGCTAGGCGACCCCTCCGGCAACTCCCTGACCACTCCGAGCAGCTCGCCGACCGCTCAGAAGCAGTCACCGACGTGGTTGTTCACGTTCACGTAGGATATGGAAAGCAAGATCGCAAGGCAAAAGGAGGTATATTCATACACGTACAGCCAGAGTACCATAAGTTGGCTGCATATATTATGTTTGGTCAATATATGGCAAGTTTCAAGTACAGGACAAGGAAGTTCTCGATTATTTGGCCAAGGCAATCAAGATGATATACGTGTATACGTGTATATGGCCATATCTTGGGATTATTGCCGTAAAGCACTGCTATCAAAGGAGGTCCATCATTGTCTTTGAAGCGCCGGACGCTTGGGTTCGAGGAAGCAGCGTCAGTCATTGAAGAAGCAGACGCGTCTGGCAGACTTGTCTTCGTACGCGCGTGGCCACGATGTACACCGGACGCGGCCCGTCGTCACGACTGACACGCAGCATGGCGTCTGGCGCCCTCTTCCCAGGCGTAACAAACCCCCGGATGCAGGTTCGACTGTGTCAGTCGCCCTCACGCGCGTCTGGCGAAGGGTCGTGCGGGGGGCTTTGCTGGACTGCACCAGATGACTCGAGGGACGCGTCTGGTGCATGACTGGAGTCTGCGAATTCCAAACCGATCTATTGTGATCGTGTTTTAGGAAATCGTTTGGTGATTGGAACGTCCTAGGACGGTTTCCTAAAAGGATAAGACCACCCTCCTCTATATAATAAGAGGTTCATGGCCGATTTGATCCCATCTACATCCAATCGACAAACACATCTACTACCGTCTTGCTTGTAGGTCAACTCCCTCTTCTTCTTCGCCGCCCGATGTCATGAACGGAAGATCGGCGACAACAACGCCCTAGAGCGGTCGCCCGGCTAGGGCAGCCCATAGCTGCTGCACGCCCTCACGGGGTCCGTCCCCGGGCGTGTGGGGTTTCGGGTTTCAAGAGACTTCGCCGGCGTGTCTTGCGTCACATCCGACGAGGCTCCTCCGACGACGGCGTGTCTTGCGTGTCGCGCTCATCGTTGGAGACACACGGTCCAGTGTGGACATCCCTAGGCGCTTGCCGATTCTCGATTTTCGGCTTGCCCCACGTAGAGCGATCTAGCTTTTGTTTTGGTGTGTTACCGATTTTATCGTCAACACACTTTTTTGGCGACTCGGGGGCGAAGATTGATTCGGCTCTACTTTGCAGCCGATCAAATTTATCTGACCTAGCTATTATTCTTAATTGATCTATTATCTTTTACGTGATCGCCGTATATTTGGGCCTCAAAGCCGATTACAGATTCGGTCTTGTTGCTCTGACAATAATCAGGCCACTACGGCCGGTTGTTGTCCTGATCTTCTTGGCTGTTGCAATACGCGTCAGATCACAGAGGTGTTGGATCAAAGCAACGCTAGGCTTCAACACATCCAGAAACTGCTACAGCCACGTATTACCATTGGTCAGCTACAGTATCACGTGGAGGGCATCAGGAAGACAATTGAATTAATATCTATTGCTATTCATATTTGCACCTACGAGAGAAAAGCTTCAATTCTCGCTGCTGCACGTGAATCAAATATATATCTCTGAATATACATGGAGTACCGAGGTGATCCATCGCAATATTATTACTCCACGCCTGAGGTAAAGCTTGCAAACTCTCATGATAATTCTAATAATTATTTTGCAAGTAATATAAATTCCCATGATAGTGTTGCTAGTTATAATGATGATAGATATGTTCCATCGGCGATTTCTGTTAACAAAGAGCCGATGTATGCTAAGAATTTATTGAGTTTTAATTCTTCTAGCAACATGTCACATATGCGTTCATCGGCTATAAGTTCACAACGTGACATGCCGATTTATGACAAAATAAATTGCTCTCCAAAATCAATATCTTATGCGGTATTGATACTCATGATTCGGCTACGCCGTAATAACCATAGCCGAATCAATAAAAATCAGCGCCCTATGATGGTGATTATTCTCGTAATTCGGCTTCAATTAATTCTAGCGAATTAATGAAAATCCAACAAGATACGGGGAAGATGTTGATTATCATTCAGCTGTATTTGACTTTCTTAAAGCAAATTATGCCAATCAACGTCGGTCATGCCGAAAATCCACCCGGATCTTCTAAATGGAGAATGCCCGCATATCACCGACCTTATATGTTGTATTATGATTACTTGGAATATCCTAGTGGTTGGCAGATACCTAAATTTCATATGTTTAATGGAGAAAGTGGTAGGACTGCCATAGAGCATATTGATGCATATCTCTCACAATTGGGTTCTGCCAGTAAAGAAGACTACATGAAAATACGGAATTTTCCGTTATCTCTCACTGGTATCGCCTTTGCATGGTTTACATCTTTACCCGAAAATTCTGTTTGGTCATGGTCTATTCTAGAGAAATTGTTCTATGAATTCTTCGGAAGAAACACAGAAAAAAGGCCAATCAAAATTAGGACAATGGTTGAGGCAGGATGGCTAATTGATTATCAAAAGGCATACCTCACTACGAGAAAATTGTGAGAAAAAAATCGAAAGCATACTACTCGACACCCACGTTGAATGGTCAAACCGACTTGTCGGTCGGATAAACCGATTGCCTCTCATAATCAAACCAAATTGGTCTCTTCGGCACTCAAAGCCGATACAACCAATTTAGAAGATTCGTTTTCTATAATGTGCAGGAAGGCACTTCGCGCGGTTGAGATTGCCATGAGAGAAAAGAATCAGAAAGTGCTAGAGAGGGCCGGTTCTATGGTGCAAAAACATATCCAGCCAACTTGCAAGAAGACACCTTCGATGGCTGAAATTCTAGAGAAAAATAATCCGGCCATCTTAATTCGACCGGGGCAAGCTGATTCCACTATTGGAAAAAATGTCATAATCGGCGAGCCTAGAGAGCCTAAGAAGAAAAGGCAAAATTCAGATCGTGAGGTGGTCTTTGGAAAGATCTAGTAACAATCGGGGAAAGCCTCAAGATCACCATCAAGTCTTCTAGGCTCGGGGGCAAGCCCAAAGTGCCATTCATAAGCGGATGTCAATCACTGGTGTCATCATCCAAAAGGGATTGCTGGAATCAATTTTTAGAACTAGTGGACAGAAAAAATCAGCAAGACCGATTGCTCAAATCGGTCAAGCTATTTATAAGCAAAAAGTGCAGCACACACATAAAGGTGGAGTATTGGTTCCTCGCTCATTAATGTGTCAAGATCTTCACCAAAGGAGAGCGTGTGCTAGCGAAATTCACAATGGACAGCAATACTTACCTCGTAGCCGATTGAGCCATAGCCAATCGTGCTTCGATAAGAAAAGGCCCACTAAGTCGGCTATGCCAACTACCTTACTTGAGATGGCTAAGCCGACCCCGAAGCACCGAGTTGCCTAAGGTTGCTGCCATTGAGCATGAATCGGCATTGGCGACTTCGAAGTCGGCTAAGTTGATTCCAATTGTTGTAGATTTTTCCACAGGCGCTTCAGCAAGTTTCGCCACTACTATGGTGGGTGTCGAGATGCAAGAAGAGTCTGAGGAGGAAATCGGTGACGTTAGAGAGAGCACACAAACTCTTTCCATAGGTATTGCTAACGATGAGACCATCAAGAGCGTAACCTTGGTTGCTACATCTTTTCGTCACTAAGGTACAAGATTACATCGGCCTACATGTTGTCTTCAATTGGAAGGTCGATGATAATGTGTTGTTAAAGTTAAAGTTTTTCCCAATGCTTAATGTGAATTATACATATATGTGGATTGCTTTACTCATTTTAAATTCAATTCATACTTGGTCCCGAATGAGATATAAGTTTTGCAATTACTTGGTTTTTATGATTCGGGGCTAAGATTGAGGAATATTGCTCATGCCGATGTTTGTTTTAAATTTAATTCTATGACATCTGGTATGAATGATAATTGTAAAGGTGCGGCCGAATGGATTGATCTCAAATTTAATCTCTTAAACTGTTAAAGCATTGAAGCCGATTCTAGAAAATCGGCTTACAAATTTAATGCTCACCTTTGGTTCTATCTGTTGTGATCATGTCTTTAACATGTTGCTTGAAAAAGTAAATTTATTAGGCATATTGATCACAATGCTTTGCCATCAATTCAGAACTTGAAAGAGCTTATATATTGCAAGTTGTGTAATTCATTTTATCATAATACTCATAGTTGCAATGTGTATTTCATCATGAAATCAATCGGACATTTATAATGACCGATTGAGGTTTTTGAGGCTCAACAAGTGGACCGATTAGATTCAATCGGGCACGATGGCAAACAGGTTTTGAATCGGCTTGCACTACTAGCAGATTCACTTGAAGCTCAAGGCTCTAACGCTCAAGAGAGAGATGGAAGACCCTCAAGTGAAGACAGAAATTGTTGTCCATGAAATTAAAATCGAAGATGTTTCAAAGGATAGCAATATTGCTTCGATGTTAGAGAACACTTGGGGGCAAATAAAATCTTTCCATCTCTACCAAAAGCTGATTAATTCTATTGAGCAAGGAGAATCGGCTGGAGATCCTTCTTTGGAGCATGTTCATCAAGATGAAGGAAAGGAGGATGCTCATAAAGCTAGTGGAGGCAAGAGGCATGACGAGGAAAGAGGCAATAGAAGACCGAAGCTTAGCTTCGAGGAGCTTCTAGCTAAATATACAAAGATAGGGAAGCAAATCGTTTAAAGAAAACTCAAGCATCACAGTTGCCTCCAAAGCATAAGCCTAAAAAACAATATTGGCAAAGAAAGGTGAATGTTCCATCATATTTCGAGCCACAACATGTGAAGTATGCAGCTCAAAACACTTGAAAGAGTCATCTTACAAAGACCGATTTGATCAAAATCGGTCCGAGCTATGCCAAAAGGGAAGGTGGTAAAACAAGTTTACCGCGTGAAGTATGATGGACGGAAAAAGAAAAAATCAGATCTGAATGTTACCATTGAAAAGCCGGTTACATTGTTGAAAAAATCTGGCTATTAATGGTAAACAAGTTGAAAATTCATCTATTAATGTTGTAGGTACTAAATCTGAACAAAGGAAGGTAAAAGTACCTAAGACCAAGAGAGAATTGCTGCTGTCCACAACAGAGACTAAACCGATATGCTCAATCGGTTTACCAAGATGGCAGAGGAAAAGGAATTGCAGAAGCTTAGTGCAGAGAAGCTAAAAAGAAAGGGGCCCTAGCATGGGTTCCAAAAAGAAGCATTGAAGTTAAAAGGGATGATGATCAGGCAAGTGGTGCATCACAAACAAATAATAAAAAAAGGAAAAGATTCAGAACACAATCGCCAAGTTGGAGGTTTGCACCAAATCATCGAAATCTTTGGTCATGGCATCATCAATTTGCTTTGCCTTTGTGCGTATGTGGAATTCATCCCTAGGTGAATTCATATGGCCGATACTTTGTTATCGCCCTTAGTATGCAACATAGCCGATGAATATTCACAACCATCGTGCTATTGGAAAAGCCCCTATGGAATTTTACTTTGATGACTTTAAGTCTGGGGGCATGATATATATAAAGAATTAAATTAGCCGATTATGTATATGCATGCTTTAATCGTGCCTCTACTTTGTTAATCAAATTTGGCCGATTAAGTGTGTTAATCGTGCTTTTTGTTGCTTGTATGCATGTGGTCAGCGAGGGTCCAGTCTTACCATCGGGCCAATTTGACATGGAACTCTTACTGTAAGACCAGCTTAGCCGATCATAAGATCGGCCAGGCCGGCTGTACTGCCATGCGCCCTGTACCCTCCCTGGCTTACTGCTGTGCAATTAGTTAGGCAGTTCTAATTGGTGCCTTGGTTGCTTGCCTTGTTGGTTATGATAAAGCTTGCCGGCCGGGCAAAGCTAGAGCCTGTACGTGAGACACATTCATATAGTGAGGAGCATGCATATATGCTTATATGACTCGTGCTCTGGAGCTTGCATGAGAACGATATGATGCTGCTATTTCTGGACAAGTCAAAGACTGTTGATGCCGCTGCATGATTGGTTTCGCCGATTGCCTAATCGGCTTGGCCGGTCAGGCTGTTACACCTTGCTGCATGCTCGCCACCATGTTGGTGCTTGCTAAATTAGGCAGAGCTCGAATATATTGAAGTATACATGGCGTGATTTATTAAGAAACCAAAGACGGTCTGGGAACTGACGTGCTGCTGCAACTGAACTGTATTGCCGATTGACCCATCGGCTTGGCCAGTTAAACCTGCTGCAGGTCGGGCAAGCCGAGCCCAATCCGGCTAAGCCAGATACGTGTATTGGCGTCAGGCGTTCAGGCAACCAAGCTGGTAATGAGCTAACCGGGTTAGAGTAGCGAGGCTGGCCTCAAAGCGGCCAAGCGGTTTTCAGCGGGCAGCCAGGCCGACTCAGCCCTGGGTGGCCATCGATCGGCTAAACTGATTGTTCAAATCGGTCCTGCCGATTTTGTACTGGTCATGCAATTTTATCCAAAGAACTTTCAAATCGGTCTAAGATTATTTTTAATAATTGTAATACCGATTAGAAGATTAGAGGATTCGTTCCTTCATTGAACTTTTGCAGGATCCAAGCTCTATGGCTGACAAAAGTGTTCGGCGGAGTTTATATAACGATGAACTCTATCAAATGATCACCGATGGTTTGTTGCTGAAGCGTCTAATCAAGTTAATCAAAAGAAAATTGAGGACAATCCAAGAAGGTCCCTACAATGTGATCAAAGTGATTTTTCGGGAACTTATATATGCTAAATGCAGTCAAAAGAAATGGCCGATATTTAATATCGCCCTTACTCACTAAGCAACCGATATGATGGGTATTCGTGTTGTTTGGTTTTTGTTGTCTTGTTTTCAGGTTCGTGCTACACCTCGCCTGAAAACAGGGGGGCATATGTTGACACCCGAAAATGGCCGGATGTATTTTCAGATGTTTGGGCATGTTAAGCTAGTCATGAACGTGATTATAACGATGGCTAGGCGACCCCTCCGGCAACTCCCTGACCACTCCGAGCAGCTCGCCGACCGCTCAGAAGCAGTCACCGACGTGGTTGTTCACGTTCACGTAGGATATGGAAAGCAAGATCGCAAGGCAAAAGGAGGTATATTCATACACGTACAGCCAGAGTACCATAAGTTGGCTGCATATATTATGTTTGGTCAATATATGGCAAGTTTCAAGTACAGGACAAGGAAGTTCTCGATTATTTGGCCAAGGCAATCAAGATGATATACGTGTATACGTGTATATGGCCATATCTTGGGATTATTGCCGTAAAGCACTGCTATCAAAGGAGGTCCATCATTGTCTTTGAAGCGCCGGACGCTTGGGTTCGAGGAAGCAGCGTCAGTCATTGAAGAAGCAGACGCGTCTGGCAGACTTGTCTTCGTACGCGCGTGGCCACGATGTACACCGGACGCGGCCCGTCGTCACGACTGACACGCAGCATGGCGTCTGGCGCCCTCTTCCCAGGCGTAACAAACCCCCGGATGCAGGTTCGACCGTGTCAGTCGCCCTCACGCGCGTCTGGCGAAGGGTCGTGCGGGGGCTTTGCTGGACTGCACCAGATGACTCGAGGGACGCGTCTGGTGCATGACTGGAGTCTGCGAATTCCAAACCGATCTATTGTGATCGTGTTTTTAGGAAATCGTTTGGTGATTGGAACGTCCTAGGACGGTTTCCTAAAAAGGATAAGACCACCCTCCTCTATATAATAAGAGGTTCATGGCTGATTTGATCCCATCTACATCCAATCGACAAACACATCTACTACCGTCTTGCTTGTAGGTCAACTCCCTCTTCTTCTTCGCCGCCGATGTCATGAACGGAAGATCGACGACAACAACGCCCTAGAGCGGTCAGGCGGCTAGGGCAGCCCATGCTGCTGCACGCCCTCACGGGGGTCCGTCCCCGGCGTGTGGGGTTTCGGGTTTCAAGAGACTTCGCCGGCGTGTCTTGCGTACTGCGCTCCCGACGAGGCTCCTCCGACGACGTGTCTTGCGTATCGCGCTCATCGTTGGAGGCACACGGTCCAGGTGTGGACATCCCTAGGCGCTTGCCGATTCTCGATTTTCGGCTTGCCCTACGTAGAGCGATCTAGCTCTTGTTTTGGTGTGTTACCGATTTTATCGTCAACAGTCGGTTTCCATGGTGGGATTACTCGGGGACGGTCCGGTGTCGTGCTTTCCCTTCCCAGGTGAGAAGGAGATGGAGGAGGGCATACAGGTGAGATGAGAGATTGGGGGGAGGGGTGTTTTTGATAAATGGTGGTTTTGCCCTTTGGACCTGGAGTGAACCGGTATGCAAGTTTGCTGGGGTAGATAACTGGTTTTGTAGTTGGTGGACCTATTTGGGACACCGCTACAAGTTAATGGACCTACGATGCATTTTACTCATTAATAATCTATAACCCCTATAAAGAAGACTCCTACTAGGGGAGTTCTCTGGCTCCTGGTGAAGCCACGTCACCGGTATTCTGGATCCCGCGTCTTCCTCTGTTCCCCACCCAAACGTGAAGAGTCGTCCGCCGGCCGTCTCCTCCCCTTCAATTTTCTTCGGCTCTGGCCGATTGCCTCCTCCGCGTACGCGTTAAAATCCGCTGCCTCTTCCCCTGCCGCGGCGCGGCCTCTTCCCCTGCCCCCGCACCGCCAAGCTTTGCTGGTCGCCGGCCTCCTCCCATAAGATGTTCTTCCGTCCGCTCCGGCTCACCCAACCCTGGTGGGCACCTTCAGGCTTCAGCGACCCGTTCACCTCCTTCCGTGGCCGGCTCCTCCCCCTGCCATGCGCTTCTCCTCCCCTAAGATGCTCTCGCGCCGCGCCCGGGACATGGACCCAGACGACGAGCCGTCGGCGCAGCGGAAATCCGTCGCGCGCGACACGGAGCCTGCGTCCGCGCCCGCGTGCACACGCCCACGCGCCGCGCCGCGGCGTGATCAGCTATGGTGACGATCCTGTCGACAGGTGACGGGTTCAGAAGGTGATTGAAAGTCGAATCAATTGGATTGGAGAATTGGAAATCCCGCTGCCGTTTTCACACAGATTGTGTGGATTGCTAGCGGTGGAGGATTGTGCTTTTTAATAAGAAGAAAACTTGAATCAACCTCAAGTTCGATTCACCTGCTGCAATTGTCACGTGAGATGTTGCATATAGGGGCGAGGCCTGATGTTCAGGACTGAATTCGGTGTGGCGTTGTAAGGGGATACGAGGTTGGTTTATGCGTCATTGTTGTAGGCTCCTGATGCATTTAGTCATTGATTGGCTGCAGGAAGCGCTGGAGGCTCATGACGGTGCCAGCAAGGGGAAGTACACGATTGGGCTTGGGCAGGATTGCATGGCATTCTGCAGTGAGGTCGAAGACGTTGTATCTATGAGGTATGTTCATTTATGTTGGTTCTCTTCTATCTTTGGAATTAGAACTCCTAAACCAAAGAGTAGAGAAACTAGCAAGCAATTGTGGTGAAGATGGATGTTTTTCATGTAACGCTCTACTTGGTGTGCAAATGCTCATGAAGTGAAATTCTCTCAGCTTGACAGTTGTTGCATCCCTGCTTCAAAAGTACAACATTGATCCTATGCAAATTGGACGCTTGGAGGTTGGTAGTGAGACGGTGATAGACAAAAGCAAGTCCATCAAAACATGGCTGATGCAAATTTTCGAGGTTTGTCACCTGAGACACAAACTCTGCAATGTGGGGAGCACTTCACCACTAACCCAAAGTTGCAATGTGGCATTTCATCATTTTGCTGGCTCTACTTTCAGTTTCACCTAATAATCTATCGCTGTCAATGTTTGCTATGAAATACAAACACAGGAAAATGGTAATACTGACATTGAAGGAGTTGACTCGAGCAATGCATGCTATGGCGGAACGGCTGCTCTGTTGAACTGTGTGAATTGGGTTGAGAGTAAATCATGGGATGGACGCTATGGCCTTGTCGTTTGCACAGTTCAGTCCTGGTTGATGTTCGTGCTCTTAGCTCGCTATCACGACATCATCCACGGTCGTCACTGTCCACCTGTTGCTGCTGGCTGCAAATACTGAAGGTTTCCTATACAACAAGTCCATGGTCGTCACTTTTCCATTCAGATTATTCTTTGTATTTTTTTTTCTCCTTTGCTTATTTATTTAGTCTGGCGCATTTCATTCCGAGGGCATCATTATTATAAAAAAGATTGATCATTCACCTGACAAAATTACAGAATTTACATATAAAGTGTTTTGGTCACTAAGACAAACTTGTGGAATATTCCATTATTTTATTTGCCTTTTAAGGTGAGAGTTCCTTGATTTTGACCAAAGTTGGCAACATAATCGTGATTATCAGCTTGACTGTGTAGTTCTTTTGAAACTGCACAATGGAAATGTTATTAGCAACAACATAGCGAACGGTTCCTTTTTCATCTGACATCATAAACATATTCATTGCTGTACTAAATAGCTATTCCTTATATATTTAATTGCATAAGCTACACTCTAACAACTAGATTAATACTTACAGCAATCATCATCAAAAATATAAGTTTCAATTATTTTCTAAGTGCCCGCAGCAACGCGTGAGGAATTCACCTAGTTTAATAACCGTACAAGTACATGTTATTAATTTCCACTGTTTAGTAATCATGAAGAAGTATTCCCTTAAAATCACCCGATGACACTAAGGCCTCCCATTCGGTTACTGGAGAATAAATACCGCCTAACTGTTTCACCACTACAAACGTGTTTTATTAGAATGCCTCCCTTTTTAAGTAGAGACGGTTTTTGTTTTGAGCTGCTCCTACTATGGTGTGAGTCACCCTTACTATAGGCAAAGTATGAGGCGCCCTTATAGTGGACACAATAGGGACGGTTTTTGTTATGAACCGCACCTAGTATTAGCGGGGCGGTTCAATTAATAGCCGCCCCTATTATGGTCCACAAGGGGCGACTCTATATTGAGGCACGCCTACACTGATTTACCGAATTTTAAAATGAGACACTAAAATTTTTTTTTTTAAATGACATCGGATGGAAAAACTTCCTAAGTAAGAATTGTAGATCTCGAAAAGTTATGAATCTCTGTTGTTGACCACTTTTGAATTGACTTTATTTGATGCCTCAAAATGTGGGTTTGAATGTCTAAATTTTGAAATTTGAAATTTTCAAACGATCTCGAATGGAAAAACTTCCTAAATAAGAATTGTAGATCTCGAAAAGTTATGAAGATTTGTAGTTGACCACTTTTTTATTTCAAAGTCATCTTGTCATGCAAAACCTCCGTTCAAATGTCAAAAATTTGAAATTCAAATTTTGTAAACGACCCGGATGGAAAAACTTCCAAAATAAGAATTGTAGATCTTGGAAAAACTTCCTAAATAAGAATTGTAGATCTCGAAAAGCTATGAAAGTTCCAAACTTTGTAGTCAACTTTCACTCGATTATTTATAATATGTGGGGATCCGGAACCCACTATGAAATTCCTTGTTTGGGTTTTGATAATTGATGAAACCACTAGTGGACTAATCCTATGCTTTGAGTGTATGACATAGGATAGGATTATCCAACTTGAAGAATGGAGCATGGTGGTTATTAATGGTGATGGTCATGGTGACATGTCAATTGTGCTCCAATGAGAAAAACAAGAAAGAGAAAAAAATAAAATGGGCTCAAGGTAAAGATATATCCATATGGCTATTTTATTTTGCACTCAAGACATCTAGCGGATGTGAGTGATTTAGGTTTGATAACCGTACTATAAAGAGGAGAGAATCATAATCGCTTTATTCACCTAGTGCCACTAATTTGAATTGCAAATTACATATGCATATGAGGTAGTGACGTGGTGAGTCGATAAGAATCTCGTTAGAAAAGGTTTGAGAAATGCCATCTATTTGTGCTTAAGAGGTTTGACAATTTTTTTGGATAAGATGGCATGACATTTGGAGTTGAGATTTGATGGAAATCTTGGAAGTTTTTATTAAGAAGAAAGAGAGAGAGGAATATATATATACACACGTGTATATATACACTTGTACATGCATATATGTTGCTCGTGCTTGCTTGCTTAGCTTAGCTAATTCAAATTCGAATGGGCGACATGGCGCCGTGCTAGTGGCCGGCTGGGAGAGCACCATGGTGCACCGCTACTTGCTTGTAAAGAAAAGAAATAAAAAAGAAAAGGAGACTTTGGACGTGATCGAGCTGGACTGCTGGGCGCTGCTGATCGGATGTCCGAACCCTGCGCCACGCTGCTGCTGCTGGGCTACGCCGCACTGCTGCTTGCGCTACCGTGCTGGGCCTGCCCGTCAACCAGATTGCTGGTCCTTCTGCTTGCTGCCGCTCGGCTGCTGGCCCAGTCGATTGACGACGGCAACGCTGCCAAGCTGGGAAGCTAACAAAGCCAAGCAAATTCGCTACTAGCCAGCTGCCTGAAAGTTGCGTACCGATTCACTCATTCCAGCCAGCAGCCGCCGCCCATTGCTTCCAGAGACCGCTCGTGAAGAACAAATTGCTCCCATCTGCTGCTGCTTGTTTCCGTTCGAGAGCTCGTGGAGGTCGATGCCGACCGTTGGCGGCCGGCCACCTGCTCTGGAGTATATGTTACAAGCCCACACGCAGGCCTGGCCAAGAACACCGAGACGGGAGCCCAAGAGCCCAATCCGAGCAAGCGTGTGCGTCGCCCCAACAAGAAGGTCCACGGGCCCGAGTGGGCGTGTATCCAATGCAAGCCCAAGACGGAGGAGTAGTTAAAAGGCAGAGCCGTGTAGAATCAGACATCATCTATCTTGTGAAGAAAGTTGAACTCGAGAGAGGAGAGCTGAGTGCCGGCCGGCGTCGCCGCCGCCGGGAGAACTTGTATCTGTGATAGTATATATCGGAGTTTGTCGTGTGTGCGTCGGGTGTTCCTGGTGTTGATTGATCGGGTTGCTAACAATCTGGTATCAGCTCGGAGGACCAGCGCCCGGCGGACTGGATTCTTCTTCGGCGGCGTCTCACGAGCACTTCACACGGTTCCGGCGAGCGCAGGGAGCTATGGACCCGTGGTGCTTCAGGGCTTCGAGCGGGTGGACGCCCGTGCTGGCGCGCCTCGAGGCGCGCGCAGCGAGATGGACCGCCGCCACAGGGGAGAGGTGGAGCGAGCTCGACACGCGGCGGACACGGCGGAGGCGGCGCAGCGCACGCTCAGCGAGCGGTCGATTCGGGCGAAGCGGCGCACCGCTGAAGCCGTCCAGCGCGCCGACCATGACGAATCGGCGCAGCGGGAACAGAACGCCACCGTCGACCGTCGCCTCAAGTCGCTGGAGGCGTACAACCTGTCCCAAGACCGGCCGCGGTCGTCGCCGACAACTGGGGCGGCCACTTCGAAGGGCGGATCGCAGATCTGGAGCGGCGCACCGTCGACCTCGAGCTCATTCGCGCTGGGGCGGACGGACGGCAGGCGGACGCCTCGGCGCTCTGGAGACCGCCCGCGACGGCGGCCCTGCGGCTCTGGAAGCTGCGCACGGAGGCCAACATCGACGACGTGCGCTACGACATCCGCACCCTTCGTCGTCCTCATGAGTCCGCGCCGCCCTACACCGGGATGCCGGCGTGGACTGGATCGTCAGCCATGCGCCCACCTGCAGGCTTTGTCGACGATCGGCCCTACGGGCACCGCTACGAAACGACTCCACGGGTTCCGGCCTATGGATCGGTGACGACCATAGCGCCGCACCCGGCCAATGGTATGAACTTCCTCCCAAACCCGGTGATTCTCAGTTTCTTCATTCCTCATACCACGCTCCACCTAAACCAAATCATACATCCCCAACCCATCCCTATTTCGACCCCAATTTCCCACCCAATCCACCAAATCCTCCCGACCCCAGCCACCAATTCCCCAATTACCAGCAGCAGTTCAACCAAAATTACCCTCAATTTCCAATCCACAACATCCAGCACTCACATAGTTCTCCAGGCCAGTATGACACCAACCACACCAGCCCCAACCATAATCCCAATCTCGGGCACCTTCCCAAGTTACCGTTCCCAAAATTTGATGGTGAGGATCCCCAATTCTGGATGAAATGTGCCTACAATTACTTCCTGATGTATGGCGTGCACCAATCAGTTTGGGTTCAGTGTTCCACGATGCAATTCACTGGAGCAGCGAAACGCTGGTTTCAGTCCGCCGAGCACAAGATATCCTCCCAAGACTGGCCAAACTTCTGCCACATGATCCGCGAGTGATTTTGCCGCGATCAACACGAGACCCTAGTCCGCCAACTCTTCCGCATTCGAATGCAAACTTCAGTCCAGGACTATGTCGATAAATTCTTTGACCTCGTAGAACAATTGACAGCCTATACACCAAACCCGGACCACCTCTCGTATGTTCAGCGCTTTATTGATGGGTTGCGCGACGACATCCGTTCTGCTGTTATGATTCAGCGTCCACAAGACTTGGATACTGCGTGTACCTTGGCTTTGATACAGGAGGAAGCTGCCGAGCCCGGACGGCGCCGTGATTCTAGGCGCGGCGACGCGCTCCCATTCAAGACGGCGCTGAACAGAGGCATGCTGCCGCCGCCTGGGCACACCGGACGCCTGGGCGGAGCGGTAGACGGCGAAGACAAGAAGGCGCCAGAGGGAACCCGGCCTCCCCTCCGTGCCGCTGGGTTCGATGACAAGTTCCAGAAGCTGAGGACTTACCGCAAGGCCCAAGGACTATGCATGAGATGCGGCGAGCGGTGGCAGCCTGGCCACAAGTGTGCCCCCGCGATGCAGCTGCACGCGCTACAAGATGTCTGGCACTTGTGTGAGTCTGCATTTGAAGTGGACAACCCTTCTGAAGCAACTGAACAAGAGGACGTTGCAGACACATCGACTGAAGATGCCGTTCACCATCAGATCTTTTCTATCTCGCCTGATATTCAGTCCTCGAACCAACCCCCTCGTTCCTTACAGTTGTAGGGCAAGGTACATGGTGTGGATGTCACCATCCTGATTGACTCGGGAAGCAGCCATTCATTCATCAGTGATGCTGTGGCCGCCCAGATTCAAGGCCGCCGACCTCTGGCGATTCCACTTTCTGTCCAAGTGGCTGATGGGGCGCAGATCACCTGTTCTGAAGAAGTTCAGATGGCAGCATGGTGGGTTCAGGGGTATGAGTTCCACTCCAATCTGAAGATCATTCCCTTACGTTCATATGACTTAATCATCGGCATGGATTGGCTCGAGGTATTCTCTCCGATGAAAGTCGACTGGTCTGAGAAGTGGATTATGATTCCATATGGGTCTGGTCAAGCTCTCTTGCAAGGCCTCAATTGTCAGTTATCCTCTTGTTCAGTAGTTCAGCTGTTTCACATTGCTAGCGATGCAGTGGCCTCTGATCCAACTCCAGTTGACCCAGCTGTTCAGGATATCTTGGATCGTTTTCAGTGTGTCTTTGCAGAACCCAAAGAGCTACCGCCCCGTCGTTCGTGTGACCACACCATTACATTGGTGGCGGGTGCCTCCCCAGTATCGGTCCGTGCCTACCGTTACAACCCAGCTCTGAAATCGGAGATAGAGACTCAGGTCACCGAGATGCTTCAGTCAGGAATGATCCAACCAAGTAAGAGTGCATTCTCCTCACCTGTTCTGCTCGTCAAGAAGAAGGATGGTGGATGGTGATTCTGTGTCGACTACCGCATGCTCAATGCGCTGACCGTCAAGTCGAAATTTCCAATTCCAGTCGTGGACGAGCTGCTAGATGAGTTATCTGGCGCTGCTTGGTTCTCTGTACTTGACCTCCGCGCCGGTTTCAATCAGATTCGATTGGCGCCCGGAGAGGAACACAAGACAGCGTTCCAGACGCATTGGGGTCACTTTGAGTTCACGATGATGTCCTTTGGGTTGACCGGGGCACCTAACACGTTTCAAGGCGCCATGAACTCCACTCTGCTCACTCTTCTGCGCAAATGTGCCATCGTGTTCTTCGATGACATACTGATCTACAGCAAAACCTATGAAGAGCATCTGCTGCATATCGAACAAGTGCTGTCTCTGTTAGCCAAGGATCAGTGGCAAGTGAAGTTCTCCAAATGCAAGTACGCTCAGCAGAGCATCGGATACTTGGGCCATGTCATCAGTAAGGACGGCGTATCTACAGATCCTAGAAAGGTTCAAGACATCAAGCTCTGGCCTACACCTACTGATATCAAGCAGCTTCGCAGTTTCCTTGGGCTCGCGGGTTACTATCGAAAATTTGTCAAGAACTTTGCAGTCATCGCTAGGCCACTTACAGACCTCCTCAAGAAGGGTGCTCTGTTTGTTTGGACACCGTTGCATCAGTCAGCATTTGAGACTTTGCGGATCGCTTCTCGACGACAACCCCATCTTTGGGCGCTTCCCAATTTCTCCAAGACCTTCAAGATACAGACGGATGCAAGCGACACGGGAGTTGGAGCAGTATTGTTACAAGATGATCATCCTTTGGCGTTCGTCAGCAAATCGTTAGGCCCTCGAACACGAGGCCTCTCGACTTACGAGAAGGAATATCTCGCAGTTTTGGTGGCAATTGATCAGTGGCGCAGCTACCTACAACACGGGGAGTTCATCATCTTTACGGATTAGAAAAGCTTCATTCACATTGCAGATCAACGTCTTCATACCCCGTGGCAACAGAAATTGTACACAAAGTTGGTGGGATTGCAATACAAGGTAATTTACAAACCTGGCATCTCCAATTTGGCGGCCGATGCCTTATCGCGCCATCCAGTCCCCTCTGCTCACCTCACTGCTATATCCTCGGCAACACCTGTCTGGCTATCCCAAGTGCGCTCTGGCTATGACAGCGACCCCGTGTCCACCTCGCTACTCCAAGAGCTCTCAATTGCGGCTGACTCTCATCCACCGTATACCCTGAATGCTGGCATCATACAATACAATGGAAGAATTTGGATTGGCAATAACGTTCCTCTCCAGCAGAAGATTATCGCAGCTCTGCATGATTCACCAGTTGGAGGCCACTCTGGCATCCCTGTAACTCTGAACCGCGTCCGCAAATTGTTCAGCTTGGCGCGGTCTGAAGTCAGATGTGCAACAGTTCGTGGCCGCTTGTACCATCTGTGCCTAGGCAAAACCTGACCGATCGAGGTACCCAGGCTTACTTGCTCCCTTGCCAGTTCCTTCTGAATCTTGGCAAGTCCTGACAATGGACTTCATCGAAGGCTTGCCTCGTTCTGGGAACGCAAATTGCTTGATGGTGGTTGTAGACAAGTTCAGCAAATACAGTCATTTCATACCTCTGCTTCATCCGTTCACTGCGCATGATGTCGCTCAGACCTTTCTGGACACTGTATACAGACTCCATGGCATGCCGCAAATCATTGTGAGCAACCGTGATAGAATTTTCACCTGCCTTCTATGGTGAGAGTTGTTTCGTGTTGCGTAGGTTCAATTGGCGATGAGCTCGGCGTACCACCCCGAGTCTGACGGGCAAACGGAGCGCGTCAATCAGTGCCTCAAGACGTTCCTTCATTGCTTCGTCAGCTCCTGTCCGCGGCAATGGCTTAAGTGGATCCCCTTGGCGGAGTACTGGTACAACACGAGCCTCCACTCGGCGACTAACAAGACCCCGTTCGAGGTGCTCTACGGCCATCCTCCCCGCCACTTCGGCCTGTCTCCGGCGGTGGTCACTGCTTCGCCGGATTTGAACGCGACCTTGGCAGCGCGTTCCATGATGTTGGACGCCGTTCGCCAACATCTCCACCGCGCACAACAACGCATGAAGAAGCAGGCAGACAAGCGGAGGTCCGAGCGCTCCTTCAACGTCGGCGCGTACGTCTACCTCAAGCTCCAACCGTACGTCCAGACTTCATTGGCGCCTCGTGCTCACCAGAAGCTCTCCTTCCGCTACTTTGGGCCGTACAAAATCTTGGAGCGCATCGGCACCATGGCGTACAGGCTGGAGCTTCCATCTTCCTCGGCGGTCCACCCCGTCTTCCACGTCTCCCTGCTGAAGCCGGTGCCACCAGCCAAAGCACCAGTCTCCCAAGCCCTCCCTGATGTGGATGACAAGCTCCAAGTCCCAGAGAAGATTCTGCAACGGTGTCTCCACCAACGCCGCGACGGACCGGTACCTCAACTCCTCATCAAATGGTGTGGCCTCGATCCCTCTCTCGCTACCTGGGAGGATGCAGAGGTGCTGCGTCAGCAGTTTCCGGCTGCTCCGGCATGGGGACATGCCGGTCCTCAAGGGGAGGGGGATGTTACAAGCCCACACGCAGGCCTGGCCAGGAACACCGAGACGGGAGCCCAAGAGCCCAATCCGAGCAAGCGTGTGCGTCGCCCCAACAAGAAGGTCCACGGGCCCGAGTGGGCGTGTATCCAATGCAAGCCCAAGATGGAGGAGTAGTTAAAAGGCAGAGCCATGTAGAATCAGACATCATCTATCTTGTGAAGAAAGTTGAACTCGAGAGAGGAGAGCTGAGTGCCGGCCGGCGTCGCCGCCGCCGGGAGAACTTGTATCTGTGATAATATATATCGGAGTTTGTCGTGTGCGTCGGGTGTTCCTGGTGTTGATTGATCGGGTTGCTAACAGTATAAAGGCCTCCCTCTCTGCTACTGACTCCCCCTCTTGCAACTCAAAAATACACAGTGAGCTCCCCTGTTCTTGCTCTTCAAACCCTAAGTGAGCCTCAATCCTCAAATTCCTCTACTCCTTTGATTCGAGCTGAAATCAAGTGAGGGATAGTACTCTAGAGATTGATTCAAGAGGATTTCTTCCCTCTCCTCTCTGTTTCCTTGGTGGATTTGTGTTCTTGAGAGGAGGTTGGGAAACCCTAGTGCATTGCATATTGTGATTCAATTTCGTGGCACTAGGTGGTGATTGCAATTGTGGTAATCTTATTACTCTTGGTGATTGCCGTCACCTAGACGGTTGGAGTTGGATTGATTGGTGAGGGGATTTGGTGATTGTGTCCGCCCCCAATCAAGGTGATATTGTGAGGGGTTCTTGAGCTTCCCCGGTGGAGGACCGAATTGCTACTTTAGTGGATTGCTCGTGGCTTGTGAATCCCCTCTTATGAGTGATTCATTGGGCTCCCTCCGAGGGATTTGGCACCGGCCATTAAGCTTGTGAATCATCAAGTGGGTGTATCGCCATAACGAGGACTAACGTGCCGGCAAGCACGTGAACCTCGGGGATAAATCACCGTGTCTATTGTGTTGAGCTCGTTGGAGATTTCTTATTGACATCGGTGATTGGCATCATCCTCTACACTACTCCGGCGGTGTTGTATTCTAGCACCTCTTTGCATTATTTACATTGTTTAGTTTGTCTAGCTTGATTAGCTTGTTTACCTCCTAGTGTTAGAATTAGTTAACATACCTTGCTCACCTAGGAGTAACTTAGCAACCTTGTGTGTGATTAGAGATATTAGAATTACTAGAATTGCTAAGAGGCTTGCATAGCTAGAGAGAAGCTTCACTTTAATTTGTTACGCCGTCTTATTTACTAACCACCTTGCTTAAGTGTTGTTGTAGAAAAGTTTATTAGGCTATTCACCCCCTTAGCCATTTAGGACCTTTCACACTACGAACACATACATTCAGCTAGCGCAGTAGAGTGGAGGGTCACGCGCGAGGCGAGGCCAAGGTCGCGGGTTCGAATCCCCGCCGCAACATTTGCAAAAATCGTGAAAAAATGGCCATGTGTGGGGGTTGTGGGTGGCTGACCGGTGGGGGCCTCGGCCCATTAAATAAAAATGTTTTTTTTTGAATTTGAAAATGCGAAATCTTGAATTCACAGTAGGGGCAGCTTAAATTGTATGGGCGGTTGCATCACCAACCACCCCTACAGTGGTTCCACTGTAGGAACGGAGAGTTAGGAGCAGCTGACAAAATTGCCTTACTGTACGTAGTGTTTCTTCGTTCAAAATTGAAGCCAAGCGATGGATAGAAGCTGCCAGCGAACTTCAGCTGCTCGCTACCCCCTAGCTAGCAATTGTTTTCTTGAGTCAAGGAATGTTTTGTTTTACAATGTAGCTTTCAAAGTTCATTGGAGCCGGCAACGACATCTTGTATATAAACTCTTTTCCTTTTAGTACAAAGATATGCACACTCGTGCGTATTCAAAAAAAAAAAAAAAAAATTCTTCGTAAATCAATATAGAACCTAGGAATGGTTCCGGACACAGAACTCTGTTCGAAAGAAACGGACGCAATGTAAGGCCAGTCTCAATGGGGAGTTTCATCTCCTAGTTTCCAAGATATGAAATTTTGATATGAAATGGACCTCTCCCACAATACAAAGTTTCATCACAGGTTTCATTGATTATTTTACTATTTTATGGATCTCACCTGCCCTATCATCTCTCTTCCTGTTATTAGTTAATGAGGGATGAAATCCAATCTCTTTCTTAGTGGGGATTTCACACGGTTTCCAAGTCATTGGAAACAACGCTCAAAAGGTTTCACCATGGTAAAACTTTTTCTTCTCTCTCTGTAAAATTTCATGCAAAAAGTGAGTTTATGATGATGTGGCACCCTATTTAATGTGCATTAAACCCCGTGAAACCCCTCATTAAGACTAGCCTAATGATGACGATGCATTTTAAATAGTTCCTAATATGGATTTAGATAATTTCTTACGTTTTGACTACTGTATTACAAAACAGCAACAGATCGTAGTTCAATTATAAGCACTTTCTTTTAATTAAGTAATTAATTAATATATATATATATACTAGTATTCTATTGCTTGGTAACTTGCACGTGGATAAGAAAATTATAGCAAAACAGGCATGATTTTCTAATTTACTTGATCACTGTCAGTCATTTGATGTACCTGCATTACTTGTCTAGTTGCCTTCTCTAGCTTGATCAGTCAGTCAAGCAATAAGTTCTTGAGAACAAAGGGAAAAAGGGAAAGAATTACAAACCAAAACCACGCTACCAACAACTCGACACAGGAAAAAGGGGAAACAAATTTGGGACTGTTGACACGAAACTAGGGCTTCAAACCAACACACCGAGAGGACCTTGGACGCTCGCGAGGTTGTGATCAACCTATAACAAGTAGCAAGACTCACAACTTGATCACCAAAACCGATCTAGAGAACGGTAGAGGCGATGTAGAGCTTGATCTCGATCGCGAGAGAGCTTCGAACGACCTCGAAAGGATCCGTCGGGAGGAGCGCACACAAAAGGTTGCTCTTGGGTCGGCAAGGCCATCTAGAACGCCGGCGAAATTCCTCAAGAACGTCGTCGAACAGCAAGTTTAGGGTTTGGAAGAGAAAAAGTAGAGTTTAGGGTTTGTGTATGACGATTGGATGTAGATGGGATCAAATCGGTCATTAACCTCTCGTTATATAGAGGGGGTGGTCTTATCCCCTTAGGAACCGCATTGGATGCATTTCAAAGCATGAAAACCTGCCAAAAACCGTTGAGGAAAGAAAACAGTTCGAACAAGTCACGAATCGCGCATGTGCGCAATGCGCCGGACGCTGACAAGCAAGCGCCCGACGCACCTGGCTCCGCGCCGGGCGTGGTCCAAAGGACCCGGCGCCATGCGGTTGCGCCGGGCGCTCCGCGGACAACGCGCGCCACAGCGTCCGGCCGCGGCGGGCGACGCGCAGTCTAGAGCCGCCGCAGCGCGCGGGCTTGCGCCGGGCGCCAAGCGTCCCCGCGCCGGACGCTGTATGGCCAGCGTCGGTCGCGTTGCTCCTGCGCCCGTTCACGCGTTGGACGCGTCGATTGAGCTTCAGCGCCCGGGCGGCGCCGTTTCAATCCCAGCGTCCGGCGCATGTTAGGACCGAGCAATCGACCTCTTCGCCGGATTTCTTCATTTTTGACCTTTGACTTTCTCTTGACCCTCATAAATTTGTTTTGTGGGCTGCTATCTTAATTTTGACTTAACTATAAATAATTGAATATATCAATATTTATTATGATATCAAATAAGTATCATTAGATTAGTGGTGGGATATATTTTTATATATATCTATCTGGTGTCATAAATATTAATATTTTGATCAAAAACTTGGTCAAACTTTAGATACATTAACAAAGAGTGCATCTATAGAATTGGATTCTTATGTGGATGAAGGTACGTTGGAATCCCATCACACATATGTATGCACACGTTGGAATGAGTATGGTCTTACTGGCAACTGCATAAAAACAACGTACACCATCATGCATTTGCAATAGAAATGGCATGACAGACGTCATGCATGCCGCATGTACTGCTGTGTACACCACAACAAAGCTGAGTCAGCCCCTGGCCACCTCAGCTAGCGTGCTGCACATGCACCTAGTAAAATATGGAGACTAAGACAAATCATCTCACTTAATTAGTCCCCATAATCACTTAATAATCTTCTTATAATTTCTGCTCCAATCTCCACCAAACCTAACCAGACAATATAGTATGACGATAGTAGTATCCAAGGTCTAGACTAGTAACAACGTACGGTTGGAACGAGTCCTAGCGAGTAGCGACAACTCTACTCCTGCCATTGCATGACTATCGCCTTAGCAAGAGGAATTATTCATATATTGTACTCCCACCCTTCCAAATTATAAGTTATTTTGATTTTTTTGGTTCATCCAATTAGTTATGTATCTAGACATATTATTGTACCTACATGCATAACAAAATGGATGTAACAAAAAAAAGTTAAAATGATTTATAATATGGAACGAAGGAGTAATTAAGTACGTGCATATATTTTGGAAGATCACTGGGTTCCCCACTGCTGCTCACCAGGTTAAATATTTGTGGTCCTAAACATTGAAGACAAATATTGCTCCAAGGAGGGTGCCTTTCATTTGCATCATCTGTTTTGGAGATCACTTGCTTGTCTGACCTTGCATTGCCTTGTTAATATCACGGTCTCCGTCAGACAATGAAGCAGCTAGTAAATTATGTTCAGCACCTTTCAACCAAGATGGACACTACTAGAAAAAAAAAAAACAATTTGTGAAACAGCGGGCGGCTATGATCTAAAAAAATTTGTTAAACAGCGGGAGATTGATGATTTCCAGCAACATTCATGAAGCTACAGTGCCTCCCACGAAGGTTAGAGATGATGTTGCTAATAAAACTGCCTCTCAAAAAAAAAAAAAAAAAAAAAAAAAAAGGAGGCGCCGTTTGTAAAAATCACTTCTGCACTAGTGAAATCTGTTGAAGAGTTGGCTCCCTAAGCTAAGTGCATCCCATTTAGAGTGTGTATATATATATATTAAAAAATTCCATGTTTTTTTAGATAATGGATTATAAAATCCGGCTTCATCTATCGAAATGGATAGAATCATCTATCAAAAGACCAATTATTACATAACGTTCAGACACCACTCACACTGCAACTGAGGCACCAGGCAGCCAAGTTTGAAAAACAAGGAATAAAATAAGGTTCGATCTAAATGTGACCAATAAATCTTGTAGATAACCATCCTTTAGAACTAAAGAACTGCAGCGCCGAAGTTTCAAAGTAAGCTTCTTCAGATACTTAGCTTCTCTTTCTAGATAGGTAGGTATAAAGGTTGTGATCTTTGTGTGAATTGTGTTGGTATGAAATCGGGAAAATTGATTTCTGTAGAAGTTCCTTAATTGACGCGCAGGTCGGAGAATGTTTCTGCTGTTGCGGATTTTGTACATCTTCCATCAAGTGTTTGTAAGCCTGCTTTTGTTATCTGTCCCGTGGACCCTTGTTTATTTATTGCTTGGATGATCAGTTCTGTGTGTTAAGTCTGGTCTGCATGTAGTTTTTTTTGCCGAGTTGCTTGTTGGGTTTCGTTCAAGGAATGTGTTTAATATATGCTGTCGTGATACTTGTTGGGGAGTGGAGATCGTTGTTTTGGTTGTACAAAATTCAGCTTTTTGCGTCTTGAGGGCTAGTTGACAAATACACAGTAAATTACAGCTGCAAAACCTATTGCTGGTCGCTAATTGCTATTCTGAATTGATCCAACAACAGTATAATGAGAGATTGAGTGGATGGGCTTTTTCTGGGTCTCACGGATTTTAACGGAGGCAGACCGGACCTTATAAGTGGCCCGCTCAGTTAACAGAGGTATTTCTACCGGCGGGCTCTTTATAATAACTACTTTTGTTAATAGATTTTGCGAGGCGGTTTTTTTTGTAACTGCCTCGATTAATAAAAAGCGTCCGTCTCAGTTAATGATAGACATTAACTAAGGCGGTTGACATTTTTGCCCGCCTCAGAGGGGTTTTGAAAAGGTCACGATAATATCTTTTTGTTAGTAGTGTGATTGTAGGTTGAGATGAGTAGGTCTTGCAAGGGCATATATAGAAAGGCTGCAAAAGCTGGCGGTGAATAAACAATGTACCACACCATCATGCATCACAATAGAAATGGCATGCTAGACGTCATGCTTGGATGTACTGATGATGCACACCACACCAAAGCTAAGTCGGCCCCCAGGGCCCTAGCTTCGAACTACATGCACCTTGTAATATGGAGATCAGGACAAATCCCTCACCTCACATAATGGCTTGTTTCGTCTATCCCCTCCCAAGAGAGAATGAAAGGGATTAGGAGGATCTTGATACGAGGATTTAAGGCATGTTTGGTCTTATCCACAAATCGCCCTGCTAACTTCCGGTATGCCAGAACGTTGTAGACCAAACATGCCCTAAACATGTATATTTCTCTATTTACACTACTAGTTGGGAGCTTAAAAAAACCTGCTTCACCCTCTGCCATGTTATATTCTAGTGGGGATTAGTAGAGAATCAATTCTCATCAGCTCTCAACCATGCTCCCTCCTATGAATCTAATGGAATCACTCTACTGGAGAATTCAGTAGTAGAGCTGAAAAAATAAGGGAGTGGAGCTCTCAAACGGACCCAAAGTCACCTACCAGTGACAACTTAGTTTTTGAACCAATCCTAGTGGCCTATGACACCTCTAAATGCACTAGGACAAAGTACTAACTGATGTACTATTAGAGAGACAAACATCAGTATTTTTCATCAAATATATGGTGGAATATTGTGTATACATAGAAGATTTCACCAAACATAGGAGGTGTCCTCCCTCAACCCCTCACACTCCGTGGAGGCCTCCGTTCCAAAAGAAGAAGAAGAAAAAAGCTCACTCCCTCCGGCTGCCCTGTTCTCACAGCAGGTTTTTTTTGGTAGATCCCAGCCGAACTTGTTTGTTGCGTTCCTTTATATATATGTACACATCTAGATAAAGCAGGGACTCCAGAAACACCTCCAGTATATGGGTGCTTTTGGTTGGGCTTTTAGCTGCTTTTGCTTTTGCCAAAAGCCAAAAGCCAACCAAAGGACTCAAAAGCCACAACAGCTTTCACCCAAAAACAACTTTCACTCTAGTACAAATCCAAAAGCAGCCTTCCCCCCTGCTTTCAGCTGCTTTTAGGTACAAAATTACCGACCTGCCACTGGTTACAGAGCGAATCGTTATTTTCTTATTCTCTTCTATTTGCGTCTTCCCGGTCACGAGCCCTTTCCCGTCCAGCTTCTAGGCGGCGCAGCTCCTCCCTCTCCGCCCAACGGCGACGCTCCAGCAACCCCACCCGCGCTCGCAAGGCCGGACACATCCAGCGAGCTCCCGGCGGGCGAGATACCGGCAGCGCCCCATTCTCTTCTACAGGTCTGACGAGCTCTGATGGCGGCCATGGAGGCACCCCCCTTCCACGACCCCTCCTCTCACTTTGCTCCGATAGTGGCCATGGAGGCGCCCCCATCTTCTCCCCTATCTCCGGCGAGCTCCGGCGGGTAGTCGGCCGGCGAGCCCCATCCTCTCCCCTAGCTCTGGCAGCGACCATGGAGGCGAGCCCCCTCAAATCCTCCCCTGGCTCCTCTGGCGAAATCACGCACAGGAACGTGGCCATGGCCTGCGAGCCCCGCCCATCGTGCCCTAAGCCCTGCTCCGATATTCTAGGCGCGGGCACTTGATGCCCCGGCTCCGCTCCTCCCAGTGACGGAAACTCCGGCGGCACTACCAATCGGGCTCGCGAGTCCCATGGCCAGCAGGCGGCAAGCGGGCAAGATCCGGCGAGAATCCATGCAGCTCCGGCGAGCCACCTCCCTTGCGAGGCAGCGGCGGCCAGCGAGCCCTCTCCCCTGCTCTTGGGCACCCTCCCCTTCGCCTCGCCTTGGAGCTCCCTCCCACACGTGAAGAAGAAAAGGACACGCTGAGCAGGGTTTCAAAAGTCACAGCCGTTGAACCAAACGAGCTTTTAACTTTCTCACAGCTACTTTTCACAGCTGCTTTTTCTAAAGCCACAGCCCACAGCTGCTTTTCCAAAAGCCACAGCCCAACCAAACACACCTTATGTTAGCAACAAATGTTTCCGTGAAGTATGAATGCACATTCAGCATACTTGCAGGCTAGACACACATATAGAGAGTCTGTTAAAGGATGTATTTTCTTAATAATAGATAAATTTAGCTTTACAAAACTATTTGACTAGTCTCTTGGACATGCTCTAAAAACTTACTGTTGGAACGAGTCCTACCGAGTAGCAACAACTCTACTCCTGCTATTGCACGACAATCGCCTTAGCAAGAGAAAATATTCATATATTGTACTCTCACCCTTCCAAATTGTAAGTTATTTTGATTTTTTGGTTCATCCATTTAGTTATGTATCTAGACATATTACTGTATCTACATGCATAGCAAAATGGACGTAACAAAAAAGTCAAAGCGACTTATAATTTGGAATAGAGGAGTAATTAAGTACATGCTTATATTTTGGAAGATCACTTGGGTTCCCCACCGCTGCTCACCAGGTTAAATATTTGTGGTCCTAGACATGAAGACAAATATTGCTCCAAGGAGGGTGCCTTTCATTTGCATCATCTGTTTCGGAAGATCACTTGCTTGTCTGACCATGCATTGCCTTGTTTAATATCACTGTCTCGATCAGACAATGAAGCAACTAGTAAATTATGTTCTGCACCTTTCAACCAAGATGGACACTACTAGAAAAAAAAAACAATTTGTGAAACAGCGGGAAGCTATGATCTCAAAATTTGTTAAACATTGGGAGATTGATGATTTCTAGCAACGTTCATGACAGTGCTGCCAAGGTTAGAGATCGATGCTGTGCTAATAAAACTGCCGCTGTTAGAACAGGAGGCGTTTGTAAAAATCATTTCTGCACTTGTGAAATCTGTTGAGGAGTTGGCTCAAGCTAAGTGCATCCCATTAAAAGTATATATATTTTTTTAAAAGATCCATGTACTACAAAGCTTATAGGTAGGTATAAAGGTTGTGATCTTTCTGTGAATTGTGTTGGTATGAAATCGAGAATATTAATTGATGCGCAGGTCGGAGAATTTTGCTGCTGTTGCGGATTAGGTACACCTTCCATCAAGTGTTTGTAAGCCTGCTTTTGTTATCTGTCCCGTGGACACTTGTTTATTTATTGCTTGGATGATCAGTTCTGTGTGTTAAGTCAGATCTGCTGTAGTTGCTTCACTGCTATTACCTTGTGACGTTACAAGACCGATATATATATTAAGTTTTGTTGCCGAGTTACTTGTTGGGTTTCTCTCAAGGAATGTGTTTAATATATGCTGTCGTGATACTCGTTGGGGAGTGCAGATCGTTATTTTGGTTGTACAAAGTTCAGCATTTTGTGTCTTGAGGGCTAGTTGACAAATACACAGATTAAATTACAGCTGAAAAATTAATGTTGGTCGCTAGTTGCTATTCTGAATTGATCCAACAACACTATAATGAGAGATTGAGTGGATGGGCTTATTCTGGGTCTCAGGGATTTTAACGGAGGCAGAACGTACCTTATAAGTGGCCCGCCCAGTTAACAGAGGTATTTCTATAGGCGGGCTCCTTATAATAACTCCTTCCGTTAATAGATTTTGCAAGACAGTTTTTGGTAACTACCTCGATTAATAAAAGCGACTGTCTCAGTTAATGGCATGCATTAACCAAGGTGGTTGACATTTCTGCCTGCTCTAGAGGGGTTTTGAAAAGGTCACAACAAATATTTTTTTTAGTACTGTGGTTGTAGGTTGAGATGAGTATGGTCTTGCAAGGGCATATATAGAAAGGCTGCAAAAGCTGGCAGTGAATAAACAATGTACCACACCATCATGCATCACAATAGAAATGGCGTGCTAGACGTCATGCTTGGATGTACTGATGATGCACACCACACCAAAGCTAAGTCGGCCCCCAGTGGGCCCTAGCTTGCGTACTACATGCACCTTGTAATATGGAGATCAGGACAAATCTCTCACCTCACATAATGGCTTGTTTGGTCTATCCCCTCCCAAGAGAGAATGAAAGGGGTTAGGAGGATCTTCATACGAGGATTTAAGGCATGTTTGGTCTTATCTACAAATCGCCGTGCTAACTTCCGGTATGCTAGAACGTTGTAGACCAAACATGCCCTAAACATGTATATTTCTCTATTTACACTACTAGTTGGGAGCTTAAAAAAAACCTGTTTCACCCTCTGCCATGTTATATTCTGGTGGGGATTAGTAGAGAATCAATTCTCATCAGCTCTCAACCATGCTCCCTCCTATGAATCTAATGGAATCACTCTAGTGGAGAATTCAGGAGTAGAGCTGAAAAATAAGGGAGTGGAGCTCTCTCAAACGGACCCAAAGTCACCTACTAGTGACAACTTAGTTTTTGAACCAATCCTAGTGGCCTATGACACCTCTAAATGCACTAGGGCAAAGTACTAACTGATGTACTATTAGAGAGACAAACATCAGTATTTTTCATCAAATATATGGTGGAATCTTGTGTATACATAGAAGATTTCACCAAACATAGGAGGTGTCCTCCCTCAACCCCTCACACTCCGTGGAGGCCTCCGTTCCAAAAAAAGAAGAAGAAAAAAGCTCACTCCCTCCGGCTGCCCTGTTCTCACAGCAGGTTTTTTTTGGTAGATCCCAGCCGAACTTGTTTGTTGCGTTCCTTTATATATATGTACACATCTAGATAAAGCAGGGACTCCAGAAACACCTCCAGTATATGTTAGCAACAAATGTTTCCGTGAAGTATGAATGCACATTCAGCATACTTGCAGGCTAGACACACATACAGAGAGTCTGTTAAAGGATGTATTTTCTTAATAATAGATAAATTTAGCTTTACAAAACTATTTGACTAGTCTCTTGGACATGCTCTAAAAACTTACTGTTGGAACGAGTCCTACTGAGTAGCAACAACTCTACTCCTGCTATTGCACGACAATCGCCTTAGCAAGAGAAATTATTCATATATTGTACTCTCACCCTTCCAAATTGTAAGTTATTTTGATTTTTTGGTTCATCCATTTAGTTATGTATCTAGACATATTATTGTATCTACATGCATAGCAAAATGGACGTAACAAAAAAGTCAAAGCGACTTATAATTTGGAACAGAGGAGTAATTAAGTACATGCTTATATTTTGGAAGATCACTTGGGTTCCCCACCGCTGCTCACCAGGTTAAATATTTGTGGTCCTAGACATGAAGACAAATATTGCTCCAAGGAGGGTGCCTTTCATTTGCATCATCTGTTTCGGAAGATCACTTGCTTGTCTGACCATGCATTGCCTTGTTTAATATCACTGTCTCGATCAGACAATGAAGCAACTAGTAAATTATGTTCTGCACCTTTCAACCAAGATGGACACTACTAGAAAAAAACAATTTGTGAAACAGCGGGAAGCTATGATCTCAAAATTTGTTAAACATTGGGAGATTGATGATTTCTAGCAACGTTCATGACAGTGCCGCCAAGGTTAGAGATCGATGCTGTGCTAATAAAACTGCCGCTGTTAGAACAGGAGGCGTTTGTAAAAATCATTTCTGCACTTGTGAAATCTGTTGAGGAGTTGGCTCAAGCTAAGTGCATCCCATTAAAAGTATATATATTTTTTAAAAGATCCATGTACTACAAAGCTTATAGGTAGGTATAAAGGTTGTGATCTTTCTGTGAATTGTGTTGGTATGAAATCGAGAATATTAATTGATGCGCAGGTCGGAGAATTTTGCTGCTGTTGCGGATTAGGTACACCTTCCATCAAGTGTTTGTAAGCCTGCTTTTGTTATCTGTCCCGTGGACACTTGTTTATTTATTGCTTGGATGATCAGTTCTGTGTGTTAAGTCAGATCTGCTGTAGTTGCTTCACTGCTATTACCTTGTGACGTTACAAGACCGATATATATATTAAGTTTTGTTGCCGAGTTACTTGTTGGGTTTCTCTCAAGGAATGTGTTTAATATATGCTGTCGTGATACTCGTTGGGGAGTGGAGATCGTTATTTTGGTTGTACAAAGTTCAGCATTTTGTGTCTTGAGGGCTAGTTGACAAATACACAGATTAAATTACAGCTGAAAGATTAATGTTGGTCGCTAGTTGCTATTCTGAATTGATCCAACAACACTATAATGAGATATTGAGTGGATGGGCTTATTCTGGGTCTCAGGGATTTTAACGGAGGCGGAACATACCTTATAAGTGGCCCGCCCAGTTAACAGAGGTATTTCTATAGGCGGGCTCCTTATAATAACTCCTTCCGTTAATAGATTTTGCAAGACAGTTTTTGGTAACTACCTCGATTAATAAAAAAGCGACTGTCTCAGTTAATGGCATGCATTAACCAAGGTGGTTGACATTTCTGCCTGCCTTAGAGGGGTTTTGAAAAGGTCACAACAAATATTTTTTTTAGTACTATGGTTGCAGGTTGAGATGAGTATGGTCTTGCGAGGGCATATATAGAAAGGCTGCAAAAGCTGGCAGTGAATAAACAATGTACCACACCATCATGCATTACAATAAAAATGGCGTGATAGACGTCATGCATGGATGTACTGATGATCATGCAAACCACACCAAAGCTAAGTCGGCCCCCGGCGGGCCCTAGCTTGCGTACTACATGCACCTTGTAATATGGAGATCATGACAAATCCCTCACCTCACTTAATGGCTTGTTTGGTCTCCCCTCCCAAGAGAGAATGAAAGGGACTAGGAGGATCTTGACACGAGGATTTAGGGCATGTTTGGTCTTATCCACAACTCGCCGTGCTAACTTCCGGTATGCCAGAACGCTTTAGACCAAACATGCCCTAAACATGTATATTTCTCTATTTACACTACTAGTTGTGAGCTTAAAAAAATTTGCTTCACCCCCCGCCATGTTATATTCTAGTGGGGATTAGTAGAGAATCAATTCTCATCAGCTCTCAACCATGCTCCCTCCTATGAATCTAAAGGAATCAATCTACTAGAAAATTGAGGAGCAGAGTTGAAAAAAATCAGGGAGTGGAGCTCTCTCAAACGGACCCAAAGTCACCTACTAGTGACAACTTAATTTTTGAACCAATCCTAGTGGCCTGCGACACCTCTAAATGCACTAGGGCAAAGTACTAACTGATGAACTATTAAAGAGACAAACTTAAAGAGACAAACCATCCATATTTTTCATCAAATATATGGTGGAATCTTATGTATAGATACAAGATTTCACCAAACATAGGAGGTGTCCTCCCTCAACCCCTCACACTCCCTGGAGACCTCCATTCCAAAAAAAAAAAAAAAAAAAAAGAGGAACCTCAACTGGGAGGACCCAGACTTGACATTATTGCCGACGAACTTGACATTGTTGACGTCTCCTCCGTGGCAGTTGCGATCACGGCAGCGCTCGTGATAGCTGGTGCACCCCTCGTCCCGGCGGTTACCGTCACGGGAGTCATTGTGGCGGCGGCTATCGTGTCGCTCGTCGTGACACTGGACGGAACGATGCTCCTCTCGTCGGGGGGAACGATCTCGTCGCGGGGACCGGTCGCACCTGGACCCATACCCGTAGTCCTTTCTGAACATGTACTAGGCCTCATCTTGCCCTGCGAACTTCTGGGCAATCTCGAGCAACTTAGTCACGGATGTGACCTTCGTGCGGTGAAGCTTCTTTCATAGATCTTCCACCTTGTAATATGGATCAGATCAGGACAAATCCCTCAATGGCTTGTTTGGTCTATCCCCTCCCAAGAGAGAGTGAAAGGGATTTGGTGGAGCTTGACACGAGGATTTAGGGCATGTTTTGTCTTATCCACAACTCGCCGTGCTAACTTCCGGTATGTCAGAACGTTGTAGACCAAACGTGCCTAAACATGTATTTCTCTGTTTACACTACTATATAAAAAAACCTGCTTCACCCTCCGCCATGTTATATTCTAGTGGGAATTAGTAGAGAATCAATTCTCATCAGCTCTCTACCATGCTCCCTCCTATGAATCTAATGGAACCACTCTATTGGAGAATTGAGGAGCAGAGCTGAAAAATCAGGGAGTGGAGTTCTCCCAAACGGACCCAAAAGTCACCTACTAGTGACAACTTATTTTTTGAACCAATCCTAGTGGCCTGCCACACCTCTAAATGCAGTAGGGCAAAGTACTAACTGATGAACTATTAGAGGGACAACCATCAGTTTTTTTCATCAAATATATATATTGCGGAATCTTGTGTATACATACAAGATTTCACCAACATAGGAGGTGTCTGGTGGCCCTCCTCCCTCAACCCCTCACGCTCCCTGCAGGCCACCATCCCAAAAAAAAAAAAAAAAAAGAAAAAAACTCACTCACTCCGGCCGCCCGTGTTCTCACAGCAGGTTTTTTATAGCTCCCAGCCGAACTTGTTTGTTGCGTTCCTCTATATATATGTACACATCTAGGTAAAGCAGGGACTCCAGAAACACCTCCAGTATATGTAGGCAACAAATGTTTCCGTGTAGTATGAATGCACACTCAGTAATACTTGCAGGCTAGACACAGAGTAGCATAATCGAGCTCGGCCCGGCCGGCCGTATCTGCCGGCCAGGGCCGACCAAGAGACCCACGCACCCGGTCATCATGGCGGCGGCTTCCATCACGTTCGTGCTGAACCGGCTCGGGGAGCTGGCGGTGCAGGAGGCTGCGTTCCTCCAGGGCGTCGACGAGGACATCCGGCTGCTCCGGGACAAGCTGGAGTGGCTGCAGACGTTCATCCAGCACGCGGACCAGGAGCGCCGCGCGGGCGCCAACAACTACATCGGGCTCTGGGTGCGGCAGACGCGCGATGTCGCGTACGAGGTGGAGGACGTGCTCGACGAGTTCCTGCGCAGGGTCGACCTGGGGCGGCTGCCCCTCCCCGAGTGGAAGAAGTGGGTCACGCTCGTCACCACCTGCACCTGCACCTGCACCGCGCAGGTCTCCGTCCGCCACGCCCTCCGCAACAGGATGGACAGCATCAAGAACAGGCTCAAGGAGATCTCCGAGAACGTGGATAAGTACCAGATCGAGCACCTACGGTCGTCGGCATCGTCCACGCACAACATGACCAACTCCGCTGCCGCTGCCGCATGGTACGTATAATTTGCTTCCGGTCTCTTCACAGCACTTGTCCAATAATAATATCTCCATACTTAAATTGGTTTTTTTATTATTATAGACTAGCAAATATGCCCGTATATTATTGCAACCGGACTCAATACATATACGAATCAGACTACATATATCATCGCTAAACGCAAGTTGTTCTCTACATGAGTCCAGATCGTATAAGAGATGTGGAGAGCATGATCGAATAAGTCTTGGAATCAGACCCTGTATCATGCGAGTTGCTTTAACTCATATATGAGTATGGATCATGATGAGTCTAGGTCGTATATGAGATATACGTAGCTCGTGACCTAATATGTATTTGAATTGAACTCTATATACATCGTGTCACTGGACGTGAGTTTTCTAACTCGTACGTGTGTAAGCCATATGTGTCTAGCTAGAAACACAGAACAAATATATATATTATCTGTTACTAGATGTGAGATGTTCTAACTTGTATGAGTGCAGGTCATGAGTTAGGATCACATATGGGATACGTAGGACATGACACAATACGTATTGGGATCAAATTCCATATTCATCATCGCTAGAGACACGAGTTGCTTAGTATGGGTAATGAGTCTAGGTCACATACAAGATATAGAGGGCATGTGTGCAGTTTGAGAAGTACTCACTACATCCCAAATTATAAGTCGTTCCAAGAATCCGAGAGTCAAAACATCTTAAGTTTGACTATATTTATATGATAATATAATAATATTAAGGATGCCAACTAAATATCATTATATTCTTTGTTAATTATATTCTCATAGTATATCTATTTGATGTGACAAATCTTTATAGTTCTCTCTATAATTTTGCTCAAACTTAGGATGCTTTGACTCTCAAAGATTGTTGAAATGACTTATAATTTGGCATGGTGGGAGTAAAAAAAAAGCAGGATGGAATACTGATTAGATAGTTAGGGAGAGATGGACAAAAAAATTAGTAGCGAGAAATTTTATGTCTTTAATATTAAGTAATAGATAAAGGTAGGTCCGTAGATGGTCTTTGTTAATAACCTACTTGAGCCTGTCTAATACAGAGGCAACATCTATGTTTACCACCTCCATTAATGGTTTTTATAGCAAAAAACAACAAAAACAACAAAATACTTTTGTCTAAATCCTAAGACTATAATTTTGGTACAGACAGTGTCTCTATCTGAGTTTTGTTTAGAAAATTAAAAAAATTCAAATCTGATAAACAAATACTATAAATGATTTTAATCAAATACTATAAATTATTGTCCACTACAGGTGTTTAGTATGCACCGTGTCAACATCCGAGGTCATTTTAGAATTCTAAATTTGTAATTTCAACGGGAGCAAATAGAAAACATGTCAGTTACAAATTTGTAGATCGCATTAAAAACTAATTACTTTTTGTTAGGTCCTGTTAACATCTGACATTGTTTGAAAATTCTAATTTTTCAAATATAATAATTTGAAATGAATTTCTAGGACCCTAAACTTTAAAATAAAAAGTTTCTCAAAAAAAAAAAAAAAACTTTAAAATAAAAAGTTATTAACTATACAAAGTTGTAGATGATATCGAGCTCTTCAATTTTAGCACAAAGTCTATCTTTGTCCGACTTCATATGAGAAAATATGATTTTTAGACAATTATTTCTAGACTAGAGGTGAGTCTTTCAAGAGTGCTGTATTATTGATTTTTAGATGCATAACTATTAGATAGTGTTTCTGGAAATAGCTTTTTACAAAAAAATAATCTTAGGATGGCCGTCTCTACTACTCCCTCCGTCTCAAGATATAAGGCGTAACTACTTTTTATTCTTGTCCCATGATATAAGGCGTGCTCTCTCTAAAGGCACATATATCGATACTGAAATACTAGTGTTGATAGAGAATTAAATGTGTTTCTTGGTCTTTGAACCCGAGGTGGTTACGCCTTATATCCCGGGACGGAGGGAGTAATAGATTGTTATTCAGCAAGGCAGCTAATTGTCATTCCATATCCTCGTTTTAACGTCAATGAGGGTATTGGACAAGTTGCGCAACCAATAATGCAAGATGGTTCTGGATATGCTGCAGCAACTTTCAGTTGGTCCTTGCTTCCACCTGTTTATTAGACACCGTCCTCACCTACTACGCATGAAACCCACCTTTCTCAACAAGTCAACAGATACCCATCCCTAATAACATCCCCTTGCTCTAGCAATCATGTAGTACTGATGCAAATAATTTTCAGGGTCCCTTTTTTTTTGCCATCTACGTAATTTTTTTAACTCTACATGTTTGCTTCTGTTTTTAGTCTTCCAGTTGCAGTGAGAGAGCTATTGGTGGACCAAATATAATACCAAGCCTAACTACATGGACCTAGTTAGTGATAAGTTAAATATTTTTTAACTAATAAATACAGCATTAACTAGGTCCATATAGTGAGAGAGCTATTAGTGGACCCACCAAATATAATATTGAGCCTAATTTATTATGGGCCAAGCCCATTTAAGAAGTAGTAGTTAGAGAGTTCTTTTCTAGATTGCAGGTCCAATTTATTCAAGGCTAGTGATAGACCGATTCAATTTTTTTTTTTTTTTTTTTTTTTTTTTTTTTTTGAGGCAGATAGACCGATTCTTTTGGGAAGGTACTCTTTTCGGAACATTCTGTAGAACATTCTGTAGCAAATACATTTTTGTGTCAGGCCCAACTCATTTTTGTTTATGAGCCCATATATCCCAAACAATGTACAACACAAAACACCTCAAATATTAAAATAAGGACAATCACATATAAGAAAAATAAAAAGGGTCACATTACTCAGTGAAAATATCAATAGCAAAACACAACAACAGTTACCGCACACACAATTATTGCTCATCTTTTTGTTCCTCGAAGGAAATCCATCATAGCTGCTGTAATCTCCTATCCCATTGCTAGCTCTCGAACTATATCTCTGCATGGTCCTGAACTGAATATACAAAAAGCATAGCATGCTATGACAATGTAGGATGGGTGGTGACATTAGGTCCTGATACTGTAAGGAACTAAAATGAGATTCTTCAGGGGAAAAAGGCTAACTATACTCACACATCTTCTATTTTTTTCTCAATAATGTTAATAATTTCCGTTGAACAATCAAGAATCAATCAACAATGTAGAGCATTAGCACATTGTGGAATCAAGAAATAATGTTGTTAGTCTTAAACAAGAGTATGGTTAACAAGTTGTATATACCAATATACACACAATAAAGCTCTTGTCGAACCTCCATGTGGGCTAACTCAGTTTCCAGTTTAGTGAAATGTGGTAATAATTACTTGGTTAAATGATAATATGTGCAATGCTTAGGCTGTATCATGCTAAATCAGGAAGAAAAATATAACTCTGAATATGTCTCAACAACTGTACCAAAAACCATCTCTAATTCAGGACATACCAATTTTAAAAAATCGATTTATAGTGGTGATTGTGTTTTTGAAGCGGCCCTATTAATTAGTGTCGTCAATTTTCAGTGTGCTTACACTAACAGTACGGCTGGTGTTATGTACCATCTATAAAAACAGAGAGACATGTCTAAAGGTGGATGGAAACACCAACTGTATTTATAACTTGCTAAAACAACTAAAATTTCTGTAATTATACCTACTAGTAGTCTTTTATAGTGAAATGATAATATATGGAATGCTTAGGTCATTCAAGTTAAAGTTAAGTTATAACAAGTGTCAATTTGCATGCTTGTGTTGATATATTTGGATAAAAGTTTATGCAAATTCTGTAACTCTCAACAAAACTATGAAGTTGACAAACTTTTAATTAGAGTGAAATTAGATAGTTGATACCCAAAACTTTTGGCAAAAATACTACATAAAAATGTTAAAAAGTGCACTGCTGTATGAAACAACTGATAATAAGATGGCAAGAAAGATATAAGATCGCAAGTTTGAGGCCTACTAAATGCACATATTTGTATTTTCCGATAAAATATGTTGTCTTTAGGTGTTTATATGCGGGACCTTAACAAGTGAATATATAAAATTTTAAATTTTCTAGCAGTCAAAACAAAAAATGTTTGTTTAAACCATTTTCGTGGGCTGTTCATACTAGAGCCCGTTGGTCCAGATGTCCTCGAGGAAGCCGTATTTCATGAGGTCCTTGTTCTCGTACTTGTCAAGGCCCATGAAGATGGTGTAGTCGCCGGCCTCGGGCCGCGCCTTGAAGTAGAACACCATCCCTGCTTTTGAAGGAAGGCCGGCCGGCCGGCCGGCCGCCCGGACGGATCGAGATCATCCTGACTGAGTTTTTACTGTTGCTCTATTATTGTCCGTTTTAAAACCACAACACAAATGTACTCCAACTGACACAAGAAAATGCCTTTATGCGAGTAAATACTAATATATGGTAGGATGGATATATACATACGCAATACTAAGGGTGCAACTACATTATATGCGGTATGAAATGCCATAAAAAACAATTGTAATTGGAGATTAAGTTTATTATATGCAAACTATTTTTCATTTAAGCCATAAATTAGAAAATTGAAGGCAATTGGGACTCAGGAAACCATCAGAACACAAGAAAAACATTTTATGCCAATGTGCATGTCTATGTGTATTTTCTCTAATTTAACAGTACTACTTTTATGTAAATTAAGGTTTCCTTTTATGAATAATTTTGGAGAACTTGAACTATATTCATTTTATAATAATTTGTCCCAAATAACTACTTGCAGGGACCAAGAGAATAAAGTTTTTGGGTTCAAGGAAGAATTGGATGAGCTCAAATCCAAGCTCAAAGGTGATGGCAACACAAGGTCTGCCATAGCAATTGTTGGCGAGAGTGGCATTGGCAAATCCACACTTGCATGGAAAGCTTATGATAGTGAAGACATCCGGTGTCACTTTGATGAACGAGTATCAATCAACATTCCACCGCATGTTAGAGATACTGACATCTTATACTTCATCTACAAGCGCCTATGCCCGACCAAGCATATGAGGATGATGAGTCCTCAACAACAGAAAAGTTCTTGGAGCTCTTACTGCTCGTTTGAAGGATAAGCGGTATTTAGTAATGGTGGATGGGCTGGTCAACTTCACCAATTGGAACTCTGTGTTGCAGGGCCTACCAGACAATGAAAATGGGAGTAGAATCATGATCATCACACGCCTTGAGAACAAAGAGGCTGCATATGTTGACACTAAAGTTTCACCACTCAAAGTAAGTCATCTTTCTAAGGAGAAGACTACAGAGCTGTTCAACTATAAAGTATTTGGGAGCACAGACCAGTACCACAGCAAAGTTTCCGAGAGCAAAGACATGTATTCAGAGGAAGTTTATGAGGCCATCTTTGACATCACACAAGGCCTCCCCTTGGCAATTGTAATTCTAGCTGGGTTTCTTCGGACCAAGAATTTCACAGAGTGGGGCAAGGTGTTATCCAAACTCAGATCAAATGACAAGTCCAAGAGAACGAAGAGAATATTGGCACTGTGCTTTGATGATCTACCAAGCCGACTCAAGTCATGCTTCCTGTATTTTGCAGGAATGCCAGAGAATTTAGTTTTCAGTGCATGGCACATAGTGCGGCTTTGGGTCGCCGAGGGGTTCTTGAAGCCAAAGAAGGGGAAGACCATGGAGGACATTGGGCAGAGCTACCTCAAGGAGTTGATCTCGAGAGGCATGATTAACCTAGTCAGGAAGGACCAAAGTGGAGGTGTTTGGCTTGTTGCTATTCATGACCGCGTGCACGCCTTTGCACAGTCAGAATCACATGAAGAAAGCTTCTTGGAGGTCCATGACAATTCTGATCTCCTTATGCCCAATTCTGTGCGCCGCCTTTGCCTCCAGAACTATATGCAGTCATATGTTACTATGGATGCTTCCTTCCCAAAGCTAAGGTCACTCTTATGCGACCTTGCTGAAGAGAGGGACGACTGGCAACTCAGTGCAAAACCAAAGCCAAGACGGCTTTTTGCGCTACCATGGCCTCCAGTTTCTTCCAAGATGCAAGTTCCTCCGAGTGATTGATCTACGAGGAATGCGGATCAAGAAACTGCCTAATGCAATTGGGGACATGGTCCACATAAGATACCTAGGGATCAGGAGCCGCTCTCTTGTTGAGCTCCCTTCAACAATTGGGCGACTGATCAATCTCCAGACTCTTGACATAAAGAGATCCCAGGTTGAGAATGTCACAAAGTCATTCTGGGAGATTACAACTCTGCGCCATGTCATGGCTAACAAGCTGAACATTCCAAAGTCAGTTGGAGCCTTGAGCAACATGCAAACACTCACTGGCCTTGTGTGCTCGGATCCCTGGGAGAAAAGCATAAGCCCTTTGCACCACATGATTTATGTTCGGAATCTTCGGATCACAGGCCTGACCTCTGTGCATTGGGACGCACTTGCAGACGCCTTCAAGAAGCTAGAGTCACTTGTCTACCTGCACCTAGCTGTGAAATCTCAAGGTGATAAAATTCCATTCAATATGTTGACCAAATTTACTCTTCAACGTCTGCAAATCCTAGAGCTGTATGGGGGGATTGAAATGCCAGGTCTAGAAATCCAAGAGCGTTACACCCTACCAAACCTCAACAGGCTAGTGCTCAAGCTATCAATGGTTAACCAAGAATTCATGAACAGGATAGGTGAGCTACCGAGCCTGAAGGAGCTGGTGTTAGCTGAAAAATCATATGCTGAGGAGGAGCTCATTTTCTCTGATAGTGGATTCAACAGTGTGACAAACCTGGTGATGTCAGGGCTGAAAAATTTGGTGGAGTGGACGATAAGGCCCAAGTCCATTCCATCCATCAAAAGGATTGCCCTATCAGGTTTCTCCCAGCTGAAGATTAATCTTGAAGGAAACAAGGTTCCAGATAGCCTGGCAGGCCTCATGGAAGACCTGGAGGAAGTAGTTGTCTACAAAAAAGGATGGCGATAAGGAAATTGTTGTGCATCCTCCTAACAAGGGATTCAGTGATAAGATCAACCGTGTGCCCATCACAACAAATAGTGAAGACATAATGGATGCCACGCTGAGAGCTGGAAAGTGGAGGGAAAGTATGGTCGCCGGAAGCATGTACCATCAGGTCCCACAATAGACTTCTCCTCAGCTTGGACTTTTCTGTCTGCATCTCGAAGGACCTATGTTTTATCTCTCCGTATCCGAGTCCATACATTACACAAAATATGATTTGTTCTCCTGTGCATGCCTCAGTCATCATGTCCGTCAAATATGCATAAATCTAGGCGCTCAGTTGTCGTGTTTGTCAGTATATTGTATTATTGCTAATAATTAGCAGGTCCCTGCAGTCTTGCTTATACTTCACCTGTAAGTTTCTCGAATATGTCAAGACAAGATAATGTATGGTGTGCTAATAATGCTATTTTCTTATACATGGGATGTGCTTGCTCAAATATTCTTCTTGTTATCAACAGTTTTCTCTCTTCAATGGTACACTGGAGAAACCACCTGGGTGTTCATACAGTATGCGAATAGAGCCTTTATTTGGAGACGTTTTGGGTACTATACACTGGAGGCAGGTGGCCTGAACGCCAGTACTCTGCAGCTCGGTTTCAAAGCCAATAATGGTTAGTTTTGAAGCCCCCTGCACCCTGTATAAATAAATAGAGGGGTGGCTGGTTTGCGGAGTCTCTTGGTCACTTGGGGACAGTGGGGATCCAGAAACGGGGTAGAGGGGGGCTAAATAAGCGAAGGCTAAAATTTGATTTTCTAAGCCCTAGATCAGCTGCTCTGCTATGTCGACATGTAGTGATGTCATCCAAATTAAGCTGAGTTCCAAATCCTGGTGATCTTTTACAACCTGGCTCTCCTTAGTTCTAGGCTTCTAGCACTTTTTTTCAACATAACTTTTTTTTTTTCCTAAAGTAAATTTCCATTCTATGCCGCACAATACGAAACGTTGCGAATTGCAGTGCAATAATTAGAACATAGACATCGGTATTCACCGAATATTCAAAATCAAACAAACAGAGACCCTAGATCTCACCTGTGTTGCGCAGTTAGTGCAAGCTCAAGTAGGAGTGCCGCACTGCCATAGTGCCGTTGCGAGCCAGCGGCACGGCACTCTCTGCTGCGGTGCTGCCTGCGAAGCTGGAGCTTGCCGGCGTCCAGTCATGGCGTCAGCCAGCCCCTCACGCCTCACGGCCGCCCCATGCTATGGAGAGGAGGAGAAAGTGGAGGGCAGTTGGGACTTGGGACTAGTGCGTATAGGAGCGGCGGCAGGCCGGGCGAGACCGCCGACGCTGCGGCGCTCACGTCTCGCGGTCAGGGCTCGGTAGCACGCCGGCCCCAGGGAGCCCCCACGATGGGCCAACACCCAGCTTTCAGCCCATGCCTGGTAGTACCACAGCTGGGCCAGAAGCGGGCCGCTGGTTTGGCCCTCCAAGGAGAGAAGATGCTTGTGGTTGCTTAATAAAAAGAAAAAAGAAAGAAAAAAGAGAGAGGAGAGGTTTGTGCGAACGTGCACATCCAAGCGTTTCCCGCGCTCCGGAGTTTCCTCCCGGCCGCTTAGCTAGTCCCAGATGCTCGGAGAGGCCATCCTCCTCAGCTTGCTCCCCTGCTTTGTCCATTAGCAATCACGATCAGCCACACACGCACGGATCAGCGACCTACAGAACACATTGAAGACATGGCGGACGAGGAGCCACATTGAAGACATTGAACACACGGATCAGGGGAAGCCAGTGATGGTGGTGGGCATCGACGACAGCGACCACAGCTACTACGCGCTAGAGTGGACGCTGCAGCACTTCTTCGCGGCGGGGCAGCCGCAGGCGCAGCAGTACCACCTGGTGGTGCTCACCTCCGCCCCTCGCGGCGTCCGTCATCGGCATCGCCGGCGTCGGCTCCGTCGACCTTCTGCCCACGGTGGAGGCCGACCTCAAGCGCACCGTCGCCAGGGTCATGGACAGGGCCAAGGGGCTCTGCGCCGAGGTGGTCGACGTCAGCTACGAAGCCATCGAGGGCGACGCCAGGAGCGTCATCTGCGACGCGGTTGATCGGCACCATGCCGACATCCTCGTCGTCGGCTGCCATGGCTACAGCAAGTGGAAGAGGTCCAGGAGCTCTTTGATGCATGCTATATATGAGCTTGTTGTATATATTTTCCACGGAATTTAAGATTGGTTAAACTCGTGCATGCAATATATGCAGGGCTGTCCTTGGGAGCGTGAGCGACTACTGCACGCACCATGCGCACTGCACCGTCATGATCGTCAAGAAGCCTAAGCACAAGCACTGAGACACATATATAGAGCTCCTGGAAATTGGATGTCAAGGGGCTTGATTTTGGAGATCTGTGTAACTTATTTAGTTGCGCGCACGCGTCAGAGCGAGAATAAAATGCTACGTGTCCCTAGAGTGCAACATACTTCGTCAGTCTTAAATATAGGAATTTCTAGCCAGATCTGTAAGAGTCAAATCTTTTCTAATTTTAACAAGCAATGTTTATGAAAAAATAATTATATTACAGCAAAATGTACCACAGGTTCATTAACTTTTGGAGAGATATCATCTTAGATTCTTATACTCTCAAAGTTTTTTATCCTCCTTTTTTTTTATGTTATGGACTATAGATCCACGATGGTTCGAATGCTTGGTAACTTTTTTATATTCAACACTTTAAAGAGTGTTTCGTATATTATATATCTCAAGGGCATTGCTCAGGTACTCCATTTACCTATTAGGAGGTAATATCTCTATTCGATCCGGATCGTTGACAAATTACTAAATGAATTAATAAATGAAATATAAAAAAATAAAACCCCCAACCCCTATTCACGGGATTTTTTCCCGCATGCAAAGGTGAGGGAATTAATAAATGAAATAAAAAAGCAAAACCCCGTCACCCTATTCACGGGCCGCACCGCATGCAGGGAGGGAATCCAGCGAGTTTGACAACGTACTGTTTGTGCTCGCATAATAAGTTAAAGTTTTTTCGTAATGTAATTCATTAGAGCGTGCTTTTGCTGGATAGAATTTCAGCGAGGGGAGTCTGTAATTCATATGGCCTTGCCTTCGTTTTTGCAAATTTCATGGCACAGAGGAAGATTTCAGTGGCAATAAGGCAAGGAAGATTTCAGTGGTGCTAGATAAAATTTCGATGACCAGTATGAGAGATGTTTTAATGTAGCAATAGGTCACACACCAGGTACACGTTTTTTTTTATTAGCGTCTACACACAAGCTAACGTGTGCATGACACCACGTACATGCACAAAATTATGTCATGTAAATGGCCAACCAAATGCACGTCTGCTAGACACGCTAATCAAGTCACGTACAAAACTAAAAGGTAGCGAGAATATATTGATTACAAAAATATAAAATATAAAATAAAAATATTGACCATATCACTTAAAAGATCACGCATGCGGCGTGCATCAACAAAATCTACAAATAAGATTTTTTTATTTAAAACTATCCTTATTTACCCTATTTGATTTAATTAAAATATCACAGAATTACTAAATGAATTACGGGAGGGATTTTATCCTAAATGTAATAAAATAAAAAAATAAATCCCGCCCTCCCTTATTGATGGGATTTTATCCTGCATGCGAATAACTAATCACGGGAGGGAGAGGTTCGGCAAAAAAAAAAAAAAAAAAAAAAAAATCGCAGAGAGGCAATCGGATAAGAATTCATACGAGGGGAGAGGTTTGCCAAAAAAATCACGGGAATCACGGGAGCAACGCTGCATCCCAGGAGAAGCGCTGATCCCGTCCCTCCTCACGCAGCACCGCGACCCGACCTCCTCATTTTTAAAATTCAAATTTCAAAATGTTCACAAGAAAAGATGATTAAAATAAGAAATTTTTTACAATAATTGGGGAAAAATTCGATGGCTCACATCGGCCGAGAAGCGATCGATCCGGCGACAACGAAGGCATGAGGAAACGGGAGGAAACAGGTTGGAGGAAACGGGAGGAAAATGATGTGTCTATGGTCGGTGGGCCGTGGGAAAAAAATTCCTCCCGCTTCCTCCGCAAATGTGAGGATTAAGACCAAACGGTAATTGCATTTTCGGAGTTCTTTATTTTGATGAAGGGTAAAATGGTAACTTCAAATTTATATTTTGAGTAGTATAGTTTTGAGATCATGATTCGTTTACTATAGTTCTTGATACAGTAACTTTTTTTTTTTCAAAATTCCTTTAGGGTTCCTGGAGCAGCGGCGACGGCGCGGCGCCCCTCTCAGCCATGGAGCGTGCCTCCACGGCAGCCTCGACGGCCACCGCCGCCGGTGCGGCACTGGCCCTCCTGGAGCAGCGGCGACGGCGGCGCGGGCCCTCTCCGGGCCGGTTGCCGCTGCTATGCGGCGCTCTCCTCCTGTCGGTACCCGCTGCCGCCGACGCTACAAGTGTGGGTGGACCCGCCGCCACGGCCATGTTCGCCCTTAGATCCTCCGCGGCTGCCGCGACGAGTGCTCCGCCTCCGACCAGCTCAAGCAGGTCCGCCTCTCACCCCTTCCCCAAAAATCTGTTTCTCCCCGTCGATTTCGAATGAACCACAGCAGGAACCCCCACTTTTGCCATTCGCGAGTCTTGGGGGTAAAGGATGGAGCTGATTTCCTGTACGATCTTACTTACCATGGCGAATGAAGGCGTGCGGAAACTGCGAGGTGGAGTGATAGACAGGATTGGGCAGTTCGTGTGATGTCCCATTCTGGGACGGGGTGTTTTGTTTCCGTTCCTGGATCAATAGTGTACAAGAGTAGAGAACAGATTGAGGGAAGTGTATGGCTGGGTATTTAACTTGTGTTTCCCGTTCCTTGATAGGCGACGTGGGACTAAAAATTGTGGATATGTGATCTACGCCTATTTTCGCGATTGGGCCGAGCAAAGCGAATTGACCTACGAAACCGATGTGGCCCAGCCCATTTTCTCTCTGGACCGTGGGAGCGCTGGGGTGCGGGCCGGCTCCCGATCCTCCATTGATGTTTAAAATGCTCGGCGTTGGCCAAATAACGAAAAACTTGTGACTAGATGTTTAAAATGCTCGGCGTTGGCCAAATAACGAAAAACTTGTGACTAGTGCAGTGGTTAGGCCCCAATAGTATAAACCTCATCTCCCGGGTTCGAACCACAAAGGGACCTTTTTTTCGTTCGTTCATTGCCGTTGCACCGCCTGGTTTGCGAAAAGAACGCTCTGCCTCCGTCTGCGTCTATTAATAGACGTGCAAAAATGAGTTTTCAGTTTGATTAGAATCGCCGGAGCACGTATAGCGCGCGCACGTACAGAAATAGAAAAGGCTAGCTAGCACCCGCACGTACAGAAATACAAATAGCGTTTCAACGCTTCGAATTCCATGCGTTTGAGTAAACAAAAAATTCCAAACGCCTTATAAATCACAACGGAGAGTATGTTAGCTGAAATTACAAATGATCATGTGTTTGAACCTAGGAAGACTGAAAATGGTTACTTTGCTATTTTCCTTGATGCTTTTTCAGTTTATTAATTCGGTTAGCGATAGATTCGCTACTGAATTCCTCCTGTAAGGTAGTACGAGGAGTCGGTTCCAGGATAAGTAGTTGTGGTCTCCTAGTTTCCTGCAGAAGGCCACAGATCGGATTAGCATTTCCACTCGTGTAGGGTGTCAATGAAAAATAATGACAGACAGATGCTTTAACAAGCACATATGTCCTAAAACGAACATTCTTAAGGTACAATCCTTGATCGTGCCAGGCCACAATATGATGGTGCAGAATAAAAGTTCACATACCGGGATCTTCGAGTTAAGTGTTGCTCCACCTTTAAGTGCACCATTCTGAAGTTGCTCGGATAGACATCTTTACCAAATTTATGCTCCCTATCACTCTTCCAAGAGATATCTTTCTTGTCCACTGTCAAGTTTTCATTACCACGAGTGAAATTATATGTATCATTAAACAAGCTCCAAGCAATGAGGCCGCAAGGAACAATTGGTTGCCCATTAGCCGTGGTCTTCTCAGGTTCACAAGCGGATGTCTGGTTAGCTTTCTTAGCATCTCTTAGCTGTGCATCATTTCGGCTCTTTACATACCTGAATCAGGGAAGCATGGTAAATCTCCAATGCAAGACTGTTCACTTCTTTTTCTTTGGCGGTAAGATATCCAAGTTAGCAGTTAAGTTGTTGTCTCATGTTTTTAATTAAAATAGCATCATAATCTCAACGACCAGTAAGCCTACCCATTTTGGAGTAAGAATCGGCTTGCAAGCCAGCAGCTCCTGCTGTGTGAACTTGGAATCTGCACATAAGAATTTTTGAGTTACGTCACAGGCTTAGCATTTGTCACATAAGAATGGGTTTGCGATCCGCAAAAGCAAGTCACATCACAGGCTTAGCATTTGTCTAACAGGTTACTGTCTCTGACCTCATAATTGATAGAGTGAATATCATCTGGTGCTATTCTCAAGTTAGTGATTACACAAACACTGATGTACTTAAGCATCAGCACCAACAGAACCTAAGCGGAGTAGGAGATAGCATCACTACTGAAATACTACAAGTCGAATTCAGAAAGGCTATTGCATTCAGAAAGGCTACTGCACACATTTGCTAATGCTTTCTAGTCTGAATTTGATGGCTAAAATCAATACTTGGAGAAATTAAAGTTTCTGGACTATTTCTTTATCTGATCAGCAGCTAAAAGAGAACAACAAGCACCACCAATGGTGAATCACGGGGCCGTCGGAGCTGCGCAAGGACGATGCTCACCCTGCAGCAGCAGGCTGACCCAACAACCTACGCCGACTGCATCGACTTGTGCAAAATCCAATAGCTACGAAATATTCTAGGATTAATTCAGCAAGAAGGAAGTAGATTACCACATATCTAACATTACTAAACACGGTCAATTGATTGATTTACTGATAGTGAGAGGTGTCAGCAGCGATGTACACCCTGCTCAAAACCCCTGACAGATTGCCAAATGGCAGAACAGGGAAACAATAAAAGCTAAAGTTCAGTAATTTGAGCCTACCACAGGTCACCGAACCAGGAATCCAAATAGTGTTAGTATAGGAGTTTGAAGAGTACTAGTACTACGTAATTAAGGCCTCAAGGGAAAAAAAAAAACTAAAGTGGGCATTGTGCATTATGCAAGAAGGCCAACTATATCATGCATATCAGGAAAGGAAAAAAAAGAGGAGGCAATAAGGCCAAATAGCTTGACTTAACCTACAATGCTAGCAATTAAACTTTCACTGATTTGGGTGAGTACTGCATAAACTAACGTTGTTTTCTTTTAAGTTTTAACAAGCAGCACAAGTCAGTGGCAGTCTCTATTGATATAAAGCAGAAAAACACAATAGTGTAGCCTAGGGACACTAATGTTGTTATTATAAATCTCATCAATCGGCAACTGCCTGAATGCTACTGGTTCTCCAGGAATCACTGGTTTTCAGATTTTTACAGATATAAACCTCTTGAAGTGAAATCTTGGTCACCTCAGAGAAGTTAACCTACCAGACCTTAATGCAAAGCAGTAATACACTTATAGCAAAAAAAGTAAAAGAATGTGATCAAGTAATTCAGCGATTTGTAGAGTACTTACAAGAACAGACAAAACAATTGCTTTTTGCATTCTTTAATCTTCTCATCATATTTTCCCTATTCAACAGAATGAAACTAGACTAAACAAGTGCAAATATTTAGCAAACTAGAAGCAAAGATTTCGACTACCAAGACACTAGGTAGAAGTAGAACAGCTCGGAGTCTAGCAAGTTCAGACAGCACATTCAAAATAGTGTTTGCGCAAACTGTAACAAGAGCGCAAGGACAAGTCCTCCCAGGTTAAAACAGTAAGCAGAAAGCATATCAATCAGGGGATAACAGTAGTGGTAGCAGGCCAGTGGGTACCATCTTTATGAAAATACATACATAACCACACTGCACTAATGAACTTCCACAAGGAATGAAATCATGAAATCATGGCCCATAAATATGCTCTGCCCACCAAAGCTATTACAATCAGAAAAATGTCTTACCAATTTCAGGAAGCACACAACACAATTTGAATGGCATGCGGCGTGTACAATCAGAAAAATGTCATACCAATTTCAAGAAGGGCGGCTGGAGATCGTGCCGATGGATCTTCGGGCGGTTGCGGTGGTGTCACGCCGCAGAGGACAAGGTCGCGTCGACCTCGAGGTCACCGCGCCTGCCGGGCTGGGAGCGCGACGGCTTGACCTCCCCGGAGAGTTGATTCTCTTCTCTCGCCGCTGACGTGAGCTCTGTCGCAATGGGGTTGGCAACGGGCGCATCTCCGGGCGGTGCGGCGGACGGGGCGATGGCAATGAAGAGGGCGGCTGCGGGCGGGCGGATTCAGCCACCGCGAGGGCGAGGGCGAGGGCATGACCGGGAGGGGGTATGCAGGTGCGGGAGGAGGAGGAGCGGACGGGGCGAAGGCGGCGGGCTGGGGGTCGGGGTTGGAACCGTGGAAGAGTGGGAGAGGTCCAAAATGACCCACGTACCCTTTTACAAAAAAAAAAAAAAAAAAAAAAAACAGTGAGGAAATGAGAGGAAATGGGAGGAAAATCCAAGTATTGTAAAAGAGCTCTTAAAATAATAGCACTAAGAGCATAATAACTTAAGAAAAATTTAGAAAATTTTAGGAAAAATATCATCACATTTGGAGTTAACATGAGAGACATTTCCAAAAAAAAAAAAAAAAAAAAATCATGCAATTGCCTCAAGGGATAGTCACGTATAAAATTATAAGGCAATGAATATTAAGAATAAAATAAAAAAAATACCATATCACTTGAAGATTACGCATGTGTCAACAGAATCTACAAAGATTTTTTTTTGGGTTAAAACTATCCTTATTTACCCTATTTTATAAAAAAAAAAAATAAATACTATTACCTCCTCCCTAGGAGGTAATAGATGATCTTGACCGCTTTGATCGAAAAAATAGATGGTCCACAATCACTTGGGAGTACCGTAGCAATTGTCATATCTCAAAGAAAACAAAAATGAACTTTGTTTGGAGGAACATGCTAACAGCCCTTCAGCATCAAAACATAGTGTTGAAGGTTCTAGACCTTGTGGTAGAATAGACAAAAAGAAGAAGCAAAAATCGCCACATCAAAAGCCAACCAACTGATTTCTCTGATAAGCACATCAACTGCCAAGATTTAAAGAAGATCAATAGATTGGACAAACTAAACTCTCACTGGTCCTTCGTCGACACCAGATCAAACGTCATCGAGGTAGGTACAGACCGCAGAGACCATATTCAAAAGTACCATCATCATCACCACCTGTCGATGGCACTACAACCAAACCCTTGCTACAAAAAAAATGGTGGAATTTTTTAAAGTAGCAATAAAATACTACATAGCACATGAAAATTCATTGGGAGGCATTTACGAGGGAAATTTGTACTAAATTTTAAATGCTAGAACACTAAAAAGAAGTCCACGTCACTAGGAGAAAGCTAAAATGGTGAAGTCTAAAATTCTAGTTATGCTAGATCAACAACAATCTACAAACCTAATCTAAAACTAAGAAGAAAAAAAGGGACCGGGTCCTGCTTCTCTGTCCAATGGAGAGATCGCCAGTTAGGAGAGAGGAGGAAGGGGAGGAGGGACCAAGCCGGTGTTTTCAGGAGAGGGCAGCAGTGGTGGTTGGGAGAAGGCGACGACAGCTCTAAGAAAGAGCACTTGTGCTTTCTTAGCTTGGTATTTTTATTAAGACACTCTGTTTCGATACCTCTCTCTCAATAAGTCTCCATGCACGCCAAGCTAGTTGGCTATCTCCGTTCATGCCCCTTATGCCATGGCATACCCACTCCCATGATAAGCCAGGGGTATGCCCCTTACGCCAAGATAGTGCCAGGGGTATGCCTCTTATGCCTTGGCATACCCACGACGGCCGCATGACAGTGCCACCTCCCTCAACGGCCGAAGCAGCCACCAGTTCCCGCTCAACCCCTTTCCCTTCTCCTATCGTGAGGCCTTGCCCCTTTTTCCTCCTAGTCCTAGCACGAAGGAGCCGGCGACAGCGGCGGCACCGCTTCTGTAGTAGCAACCTTAATTGGCATACCCAGCCGCAAATTCCGCTCTCGTCCACTGCCGCCCGCCTCGCCCTAACAGAAAACATGTGATGGCCAACCAAATAGAAAAATGGTAACAATCAATTCCTCTTAATTTCCATTTCCTTAGAGCAACTCCAACGGTTCCCAATACTAGCTCCAAATCCGATTTTCTTGAAAAAAAGTTGAAAAAGTCCCTCCAACGGTTTCCAAAAACACTTACCAATCTTTTTGGCATTTTTAAAAAAGTTGCTCGTGGCGCAAAAATACGCACGGCGCCGCCGCCTCCTATCCTCGCGGTATCCACGTTCATGCCGCCGCCAGGGTTCCCGCGACCGAAGTTTTCCCGCTGGCGGCAGTCGCCGTTGACCGCGGTTCTTCATCGCGACGCGAGGATAGGAGACGGACTCCACGACAACCGCGATCTATCTACCGGGCGAGCTTGATTCAGGTACGGCAAGCATCGACGTTTAGGTTCCTCTTGTACGTAACGTTCTTTTTTACTTGGCCCTAGGGTTCATCAATGGCCTGGCAAGGCCCTTGCCATCGCTTGGACCGCCACCGATGCCGCCAAAGGTGCCTCGTGTCGCCGTGCACATATATCACCATCATTAGCCATCGCTCGTTTTCTTGAAAATATGTGCGTTGATAGCGTTGAAAAGGTAAGACTCTATTTGATTAGTGTCTTGTCTAGTATTGTTACGGTGATGTGCGCCTCGCTACGCCCCTGTTTTGTTGTTAGTTGAAGGCATATTTAATATGAGTACTGTAGCAACATCAGGTTTGGTGGTCGTTATTGAGGCCGTCCCTGCTTCTCGTATCTTCTAGAGGAAGCGCCCCGATTTCTAAATAACTTCCCAATCCGTCTCTCCCTGAATCGTTCCTAAACCCTAAAGATTCTCCTAGGCTGATTTTACAGATCTTGTTCATTGGATTGATGGGGGATCGCAGAAGAGATCAAGAGTGTGGTAGCTTCTGCATTGGTCCATTCGGATGCTGCTCGATATGTTCCTCGCGCATAAATCTAGGAAATCTCAGCGCATTGGGCAAGCAGGTGCGTGGAATCGCCATATTATCGGTTATAAGTATTCGCTTTACCTTCAATTGCAGTTTAGATGCTAGTTGTATATATCAATTTCTTTGCCACGGGCATTCAGATTTAGGGCGCATCCTTGAAATCCCAGTTGGTTTGTACAGCTTTGTGCTTCATTTTGCAGTTGTTTTGGGTAGGTTGTAAATGTTGCGGGGCAGGTGTATCCTAGGGTTTTTGCATAAGCATTTTGTGGCTTGGTCAAACCCCTGTGTTGCATATGCGCAGATTATGAACTGTTTCTACTTAGACCATTTAATTTTGGTATTGGATTTATGATGTAGAACTTTGTTATGTAGGAACTGGTTACCTTCCCTATTGACAGTTCAATATTCGAAAAGGGGTCATTTTATGCCTCGATGTTCAGTTAGGCTGATTCATGAAGTGGTTTCTAGGCTTGATGCAACGAAGGAGTTGGTGAAGTCTGTTGGGTTTGAAGCAATACTGCATTTCCCGGTCATGAAGCAGATTCATTGGAAGTTCTCGTTGTGGTTGATGAGTTGTGTGGATCAGCGTATGGCTACTATCAATATAGGGGATCAGATATCTTAAGTTCCTGTCCCGTCATCAATTTTTGAAGTTCGTGTGGTCGATTTCAATTATTCGTAGTAGAATCTCACCTGCAATCGCTGTCTCCCTCCGTTATGTCATAACAGCCGTCGATGCAAGGTGCACATCTCTGCATGGTGATACACGCATCGCTTCGATGCTGCCAAAGCTAAAATGGCAACAAAACAGATGGTTTTGGACACACCTCTCTCTATAGGAGTAAAAAGAGTTCACTGCTAACAATAATCGAGCTCTATTATGAGTTTAAGAACCATGCGTACTCAACACAACCAGGGGCCATATTTATATATTTTCGAAGGGCAATCAATTTATCAGCAATATTACGAATCTAAGGGTGATAACTTATGTATTGGCGTATATGCTCCATCTTCAAAATTATGAATTGCTGGCATAAATGAACATACATAAGAACAAACACAACATAATTTTTGATTCCCATGTACTGCATCCTCATGTTTATCAAGCTTACAAGCTAGGTTTGTATATATTACGCACATCTCGTACACAATATAGATGACATGGTAAGCAAAGCTTAGAAATACTACATATGGAGCCAGACTGAGCGATTATTTGAAGCATGTGTCACTCCCAAGTGACGAACTTTTTTTTTTCATCCTCTAGTAGAGGGGAATATGCTTGACGAATAGGCTTTCCAGCGTTTCCTTAAGTTCCTCGCTGTTTGTATAACGATCTATCTTGTCGTGGAAAAGTAGCATCATGCTTATTGCAAAGTTGGTGACTCGTTGCACAATCGGAAGTAGAGCATGATACTCAATGAATGCTTGATTTAGTGTTTTCCATGCATCCTCAACAAAGGAAATAATCTTGCCCAGGGCAACCTCGCTTGTGACATTGTGCTCCTTCATGTAGCATTCGACACTGGTGGCTACATCCGTTTTGTTCTTTTCCTCTCTCTGTGAAAAGCATGTAGACTGGTTAGGTTTTTTTTTTTTTTTTTTTTTTTACTTTAATCAACTGTGAAATCAAATATACTTTTTAGATGTCGATTCATGATTGTTTCACCACTGAGTGTTGCCCCTTTCCATGGAATGTCTATGGGTTGCCAATTCTAGCCCTCTCCCCGTTCATGTTCATGTATATATTGTCATTAAATTCTCTGTGATGTCTCAGTTGATCTATTCCTTTTTCAATTTTTCAAGAGACAACCCCTTCAATCTATCTTTCGGATACTCCCTCCATCCCAAAATAAATCAATTCCTAGATTCACACTAAGTCAAACTATCTTAAGTTTGTTCAACTTTATAGGAATTAGGAAATTATAACAACATCTATGACACCAAACAAGTACATAATGAAAATATATTTATTTCATGATATTAGTGATACTAATTTGTTGTCATAAATATTAGAGGGGAGTATATACACATATGTGGCCTCTCGCCCTATTTTTGAGTTTAAGTTTATAATATCCAATAGATTAAATTAAAGGCCTTCTTTCAGCTTTGAAATAGGAGTAAATTTTAATGTATACCTTAAAATCTGCCATGTCGTCCATGAAGCGTGTCACCTCTGCACATGCTCTTATGACATCATTATTGCTACCAATGGCCCACTCGAATACATCCTTGGTTGCTACATCACCCATGCCCAGAAGCAGGGCAACGCATATCAGTTCAATACCTGCAGATGCAGTGGACACCTTCACATGATCACTGAAACTTGGTATGTAGTCCTGGTGGCACCATTCAACTTCTTGGAGGTAACTTTTGGATATAAACTGGAACTGGATGTGCCAAAAAAAAAGGAAACAGTCTTAGCATTTATAAGAAGAATCATACAGGCGTCTTGATAACTTGAATCTCGACGTGAAAACGACCTACATCTTCTGTTTCCACCTCAAAAGGAGCTCTATATGTTAGACGCTACAAACTTTTCAAATTTCACAATCTCAGTAGTGCTACAGTGAACTAATTATTGTGCCCTTTCTTTGAAGAAAGGTTTACAAAATAAGGTTTACAATCTCTGCAGTGCTATAAAAAGGAAGACAGAAAATAGAGTCATTAGGTAAAAGGGGGATGCAAGTTTTGATCAGTACGTACCATCTTCCTAAGGTAAGCAATGCGGTACTTCTCATGTGGTTCCAACTCATCCTCAAATTCTGTGAAGTTCATTAACACCTTGAGAAACAATTTCTTCAAGTACTCAGGAAGAAATGAAATATTACTCTCATCCCATCTGCATTTATGCCAAGCATTTAGGCTACCGGGTTATTTTCATTGATAAAATGATCATCAACTCACACCAAACACAATCATCTCTTTTTTTTTTTGCAAAAAAACAAACACCATCTCATCCTTATGGGACGTTTATTTTTCTTTTTTATGTGAAGGCTAAGGAAATTAAACCTAAAAACTACCTTTCTATAGCCTCGTTGAGCTCCCGACACTCCTCTAAAGTAGCATGATCATCATAAGTGTCATCTAACAAAGATGTTAGCATCAACAACTTGGCGAGGATCATCCGTGCACGTGCATACTCTTCCTCATAGTACACACTATAAGCCCAAAAGTAACACTCAACAATTCTGTCCCTCACGTATTCTAGTCCAATGTCTTCAGAAAGATCCTTCCACCAGCTGATAAAAATTAAGTATGAATAGTTATCAGTCTAAAGAACGTTTGTGTGTGTGTATGTGTGTGTGGAGAGAGAGAGAGAGAGAGAGAGAGAGAGAGAGAGAGAGAGAGAGATGCAATGTCTAAAACACTTACTGAGTTATTGTCTTTAGTTCATTTTGGTGAAGATGCTGCAGGAGGTTAAAATCTAGCTTGGCAAGCTCCAATATGGAAGGGTTGTACCTTGGGTCGACACTGTATTCTGGGATATAAGATACTGTTTCAAGCCTCTTGAAGGCCCTTGGTAATGGTATTTTAAGGGAACGGCCGACTTGTTCTGCTAAAGGGGACTTGAGACCACTTTGTATCAGTTCCAGATGGTGCCTTGCAAATAGGAGCGCTTCTTCAAGTACTTCCTCGTTATGATTTAAAAGGTTAGCTGCATTGTATAAACTTAACAAGCCCTTTGGGTCGTTAGTTAGGTCACTGGTAAAGCTCCCATCTTCTTGTCTGAACTTTTCGAATTCATCTACAATGTACATGTAAGATATATAATTCTTTTGTAACAAATACATACTTAAGTATTCATGTAATATCACATAAGATGATTAAGATCACCTGCAGAAACCCAAAACCCGTGCTGCCTTAGCAGGCGAAAATGAAGGGCAACCTCATGAAGACTTGAGCTATTGAATTCAGCTCCTTGAATGTCGTTTAAGGCTGTGGCTATCTGTTCCTTAAAATGGTGATCTATCCCCAGATGTTGGAGCACATCTACTAGGTTCATTTTCTCCATGAGATCCTTGCAAGCCTCAAAAAGACCAATTACCTCCACTTTCAATTCTGTGACTCTCTCCGTCATCTTTTCATCTGAAATCTGCGAGTTGAAGGTGAGGCATGACAACATCTGAGATGGTTTATATTTTTATTTGAAAATATTCTTCATAAAACCATGGTACACAGGAAAATAAAAAAATATTCACTCAGTTCCAAATTATATCTAGAAAAATGTAGAACACCTTACAATTTAGAAAGAAAGGACTATATAGATAATAGATTCCAAATAGCTATCTTGTATAACTCATCACACAAACTAAGGTTTTAGTACTGGAATTAATAATAATGTTGTAAGAAAATGGGAAGGACATATATTAGTATATATGGTGAAATATCCATAACAAATTACCTCAAAATGTCAACGAGATTTTGATATCTATGCTTTTTTGTTAGTAGGTCCCACTGAGCTATGCTTTGTAGAGGATATACAGTGGATCAATTGTAGCCAACATGGCCCATGCTATATACTTCGTGGTTTTCATGATTAAAAGTGACAACATAATCACTTGTACTAACATGTTTGATTAGATGTGATTTCAGAGGCTTATTTATTAGATCCCATGGATGCAAGGGAACAAGCAAAGTTTGAAAAAACAAAACAAAACAAAAAACAAAGAAAGCAATACCGAGTGGTCCTACGGTCTAGATTTTTAATGAATCAGAAAATTGAGTTAGCACCAGAGAATTAGGGTCATTCCATGTCTGAAAAAAAGTTAATGGACTAGACAGTTTGGTCATGAAAAATCATGTGCACTAGACAATCAACGAGTTTTCCTTAGCTTCAAATTGGACGTAGATTTTAGAATCCTGTAGAGCATTTCATAAGATTTCTTTGGAGCATAAGGTGATCAAAATTAGAGTTCAGTGCAAGGGGTTATAGACAAATGCACAGTTATAGCCTATGTTCAACATAGAACAGTTAGGTGAATATATGACTGTCCAGTCCATGCAATTTTTGAGCATAGGACCATCCAATATGTACAATAGTGTCTAGTTTCTCTTCCGAGGGCTATATTTGTTTGTTTGCCGTATACCCATGACCCGTCCACCCGGTCATTTCGGGTGTATGGACACTAGGGCAGACCCTAGACATGATAAGAGTTCCAACATTTAACTTAGATTCACTACCACAAAAATGATTTTTAGAACATAACCTCTCTGGTTAATAGAGGACGGCACATCTAGAGACCACTTCCATAAATGGTTAGGCGGCTTCCATGCAAATGCCCACCTCTGAAAATCATTTATCGAGGTGCACGTTCTAAGGTGTCCGCATATGTAAATTATCAAGACACCTGTCTCTGTATATCAATTTTTCTGGGCTGTGCATCTTAAGATGCCCGTCTCTGAAAATCGCTATTAACAGAGGAGGAAATTCTAAGTGTCCATCTCTAAAAATCAATTAACAGAGGCATGGATCTTAAGAGGCCTATCTCTAAAAAAAAATAGTTGCATCATAAAATAATTTATAACTTTTTACATATGAATTTGGATGAAGACAAACCCCATGTCTTGGAAAAACTTTTATATAAAAATAAAAGAACAAGTAGAGGAGAGCTTATACCAAAAGAAAATAGGAAGAAAGACTAATGCTACCAAAGCAAAGGGGAGGGAGAAAGCATGAGCAGGGGCAGAACACCGCGGTATTAACTAAACAAAAGTAACAGGCAAAAAGAAAGAGCAACTCTAGGACAGTTTTCAAAGCATCGAAAGCAAATTTTATATCAAAATTGTAGATCTCAATTTGATCTACAACTTAGTTGAGAAGTTTTTTTTATTTGAAACTAGTTAGAGCCCATTATTTTAAGTTCATAGATTTTGAAAAATTAAAAAGTTTCAAACAAACCTGGATGTTGACATGGCCTATACCAACGTTATAGTTCTCAATACAATCTATAACTTTGTAGTTGAAAGGTTTTTGAATTTGAAGTCTTTTACAGTCCCGAATATGTGTTTTATAAGTTCATATATTTTGAAATTCAAAATTTGGAATTTCTAAATGACTCGATCAAATTCACATAGTCAATAGCAAAAGTTGTAGTGGATGACCTAATCTACATGTTTGCTATTGATAAGTTTTTTTATTCATCAAAATAAAGTTTTTATTGAAGTTCTTTAATGCCTCAAATATTTTTTTCACATATTTTAGTATTCAAATTTTGGAATTTTTTCAAACAATATTCGATGGAGAACTTCCTAATACCAAAGTTGTAGTGCTTGAGAAGATTTAAAACTTTTTTAGTTGAAACTGTTTTCATTTGAGTCCATTCAGTAGCCGAGAATACTGAATACAAGATTACTAAATGTTGATACAAAAATATATCATGCTATATACAGTCACAAATGAGTGGTGGTGCAGTCGTAGCAGGTATTATTGCTGAGCAGAGACAGGTATGCCGATCACCTCGATCTATAAGAGTCCACCTTTATAAATGGCGATAACTGTGACCATTATTGTTTTTTTTTTTTTTTTTTTTTTTTGACAACATGACCATTGGTTAGAGATGGACAGCTTGCCTGCCTATGAAATCTTATCTGTAGTAGTCACTGAGCATGCCCAAGAGACTAGTCAAAAAAGACTAGCCAAATTTAGTATTTTAGCTACTCTTTTAAAATAGAGTAAAAATACTAGAGTACTCCAAGAGACTATGTAAAAGATGGCTAGTGAGGTAACCTTTCCAAAAATAGAGAGCTAAGGTGGAGTAATGGAGAGCTAGCCAATTTAGAGAGTCATATAGAGAGTTTGTCGAAGGATGTATTTTTTACTAATAGCTAAATTTGGCTTTACAAAATCATTTGGCTAGTCTCTTGGACATATGCTCTAAGACTTTCTATGCTCATTGTTCATTTTAGAAATATAGAGAAATTTTACCTCTTTAATGTTAAGTATAGATTATAGTTATATAGATAATAGATTAAGAAACTAGTAATATAGGAATATCTTTGGGCTCTATGACACACTATATTACATCTATTAAGTTTTTAAAGTGCTTAGAAGAGAATCGACATTTTGGTTAACAAGGTTTAACTTTCGAGGGAAAGATAGTAATTAGTTTCAGGTGTTGGAGAATGAGGAATTCAAAATACAAAAGAACTTGACCTCCTTACTTTGAACCATCTTTGTGGGGATAAATGGTAGAGGGATTTTTGGTTGCTGAATAAGATGACGGCGTATAAATACTGTAATTCATCTAGGAAATCAGGTTCTAAAGGAAAACCAAAAAGAAAAGAGAGAAGCGGTAAATCTAAAGCTAAAAATGAAATGTTTTCTTTTTGGAATAGTACTGGTCTCGAGGATCCCAAAAATTTAAATTTTTGTCAGACTTAACTTTAGAAAAAAAGTCTAGATTTTATCGCTATAGAAACTGGGAGATCGAGATCACTCACAGTGCTTTCTCAAAAACCTGTGTGGAGGGATGGAGTTTCTATTGCATGTCAAGGCTCTAAAGGGCAGACAATCTAGTGGAATGTTAATGGGGCATTAACTTACTCACCTATGGCATAGGGGAAATAGAAGAAATGATTTTATGTGAAAATAAAATTACGAAATAATGTTGATGGGTTTATATGTCTCCAAGTTTCAGAGTATGGCAATACACAAGAAGAACACAAGGAGACTTTCTTGACTGAGGTTGCTCAGTTATGTGGTAAAGAAACCTTTACAAATAGTAATATGTGGTGGCTTTAGTATTATAAGGCCATATGGGCCACATGAAAAAACAACTCAATCTATAATGATAGATGACCTTTCTTGTTTAATGTTATTATTGATGTTTTCAACTTTAGAGAATTAAATCTCATATAATAATAATACATGGTGATGTAGAGCTTAAAAATATATGACCAAGTATTACAAGATCTTGTTTGGAGCTCCTGGACCCTCCATTGTGGCAATGGATTAAGCTTGTATAGATGATATTCCCGAAGTAACAGACTTGGATAATTCCATTTCCAATATAAGAGCAAGACATAGATAGCTTCAATTCGCTAACGGTGAAACATCTATTTTGATAAAGAAAATATTAATAAATTCATGGTTTCAAGGGCTGAACATTATGATATAGCCGTGCCAAATCTGCTGTGAGAAAGGGCTTGGGCAACTAAACCTCGATCGTAGTGGGGATGCGGCACATGTTGGTACGCCTTTTAGGATCTGAATAAAAAGCGAAACTAATGAAGTAGAGCACAGACTTGAATGAGGCGGCGGTGGCACCGGCGGCACCAACTTGCTGCCATGGGGCTCATGGTTAGTAGCACGCAGATGAGCAGATGATTCTCCATGTTTTAGTGCCAATGATGTCAGGATGACTATGGTCCTTGTATGCATGGTTTTGGAACAGACATGTAAACGGCTCAACTTCTACGAAGCAGCATAGGAAACAGTGCGCGAGTTCGTCTGTTGTCCACCACAGAGACCGGCGCGGCAGTGGCAGACGGTGCGTAGCCGACATCTATCTATCTATCTATCTATCTATCTATCTATCTATATTAAAAAAAAGCCAGGTAAGCATGCCGATCCAGATAGAAGCAGATCGAATTTCTATAAAGAAAAACCCAGCAATGATGATGTCAGTTTGGAACCGAGACTATTGTGAATGGAGTTATGCATAGGGGAAAAATTGTAGTTGAAGTGTAAAAGAAAGATGATAGATGAACATGCCTGCAATGGTTCTGGGATATAATTGATAAAGAAATATCCCCACACAGTCTTCGGTGCCATGGCTATCCGTTATTAGGCTACTGCACAGCCTGAGTCTTCAGTCCTTAGGGCCGTGGTCTTCAGCGCTTGTATACAAATAATGATGCCAAGCTCAGAAGCGTGAGCTTTTTTTTTTTGAGCAGAAGCGTAAGCTTGTAATAACCAACTCAAGTGGGGTAGTGTGAGCATTAGAACATCCTAGTATTTATAGATGGTTGTGTGGCTATAAGTCAGAACACTCAGGGCCGGTAGTGGATGGGGCAAAGGTTTTTTTTTTTTTTTTGACAAACAACATATATTATATTATATTATATTATATTATATTATATTATATTATATTATATTATATTATATTATATTATATTAAAAAGCCGAGATATATAGCAGTCCTCGTAAGAGGACTGTGATACATAGAGATCCTGTGATCCGAAAAAGAAAATAACAACGTCGACTAAAGTAGGACGACGGTGAGGAGTATACGCAGGGACGCCAAAGACGCATGCACTGGATGGACCTCCGCAAGTTTACGGGCTAAAGAGGGCTGACAAAGGCGCCGAATAAAAAACATGTCGACATCCAAAAGATATTGTTGATGTTGCCTGATATAGAAGAAACTGGAGCTGACCACCCAGAGGTAGATAGATTCATAGCACCGGCACCTTATAAGAAGCAGCTGTCCAGTTGAAGAAGAGATCATCAGGACCTGAAGCTGAGGTCGCAAAGCATGTGCGACACGACATCCAGGAGAAACCGGGGCTTCAGGAGGACTGCATGCAGGACGCGTGCATGCAACGTGCTGCAATCAACTGCATGCGTGGCCCAGCTGTTGGCAGCACATGGGCCACTCGGAGGGAATGGTCCACAAACGGCGTCGACGAATACGAAGTCGAGCAGACTCGGTCCAGTCGTCGTCTGCTGCTGTCTGCTTCTGTAACACCAAGCCAAGCCTGCCGGCTGACGCACCGTCTCCATCCATTTCTCCTGGGTTGGGTTGGGTCCTGCTGTCTCCAAGCGGTGCGTGCGTACGTCGACTGGTTGTTGGTGAGCAACAACTTAACGGCGACGCCACGCTCCACACACAAGACAAGGAGGATACAAATATATATACATCGTGCACGCACCGCGCCTAAACCAAACATCCTTTCAGACCACGTGAACGCCCTCTGCACTTTCCTTTCCTATTCGTTCCTTCTTCCTGTCGTCAGTGGTGGATGCCGAACAAGATTGAAGGATATTAATCTCTTTTCTTTTTCCTCTTTTTTTCTCCATTCTTCTTCTTTTCTCCACCTCTTTTTTTTTTTAGCGAAACAGTGAGGATCCCCCTACTGAGCTCTTATTAACATCAACATAAAAGTCTTTACATCAGGTCTTTTGAGACAAAGTAGGAAACAAAGAAAATTAAAGCTATTACACATAAGCCTCTAGCCATTGTGAAAACAAAAGAACACTACTACACAAACGACTTCTCTTCTCGAGCCCAAAAACACAGTTACTCCCGGTTCGAAATTAAACGGGAAGGTTCGAATCTCCATCCGGGAGTAAAATGCCACGCGGCAGGCCGTCCCCGTGCGCCCAGGAACTTTATTCCCCGTCGGGGACTCCAACCTTGAGTAAAGGTAGAACTTTAAGCTTTACTCCCCCGCTCTTCACTCAACCCGGTAATAAAGCTCTACTCTCGGTTTGGGTGAAGAACCGAATTTGACCACTTTTTGCTCGAACAGCATTGACCCATTCTGATGCTTGTTCTTTTCTTCACGGATTTTTTTAATTTTAACAAAAAAAAAAACAGGCAGTCTCCTTTATCCTTTGTTTCGTCGTGAATCGGTGTGCAATCTCCAACGGTGTTTTATGATATGGCTTCATAAAAAAAACGATATGTATGGTACGAGTATCTGCTTAACCTGTCCAAGAGACAAAAGAGCTAAAAAAAACATATGGAAACACGCGCAGGGAGGCGCGCTTGCGTGACGTCATTTTGTATTCTGATATTCTGTTTACGGACGGTAAGGAATTTGTGTCTGAGGCAAAGGAAATCGAGCGAGTTGAATGCACCGAGACCCGGAGTCCAGGTGCCTGCCTGTGTGCATCGATCGCTAATCAACAGGTTTGTTGTCACACGGATCCTAGAAGGAAAAGGAGAAGGAGGAATCCTAATCCTAGTCTGTTTGTATGTGGGCTCTTACCAAAACTCTTTAGCCTTGGCAAGACTATATATATGTGGGAGCTTTATGTTGTAATCACCAATATATTTCATATGAATAAAGAAGAGTCTCCCTCTATCTTGTGTCTACTTGTTCTACTTCTTTCATCTACTACGTGATCATAAGAGATGGAGAGGGGGAAGGTCCTAACCGCCGACGACATGTTTCACAACAGGGTTGACGTGTGTGCCTGCGACGGCCGCCGTTGCAGTTCCAGCAAAAAAAAAAAAAAAGTTCTGGAATAGGAGACGTGTCGAGGTCGACCACCTCTGATTGCGCCGCCGCTTGCGTACATGGACGCGAAGGCGTTGCATGCGGACCCGGCGCCGGGTACCTGCCGCCGCCCTCCATCTTCGATGGTTATCTCCTGGCCAAGAGAGAAAGGCCGATATTGATGACGGCCTTCTCCTCAGCATACGTGGGCGTTAGATTGGGGGCGGTCCCGCGATGGGGCAAAGGGTTGACCACTCCATTCCCTAGTTACGTAACACGCGGTACTTTAGCACTTACCATATACTTTCTCCAACCAAAAAAATAACGCCCACTATGTGATTCATATCGATCAAACTTTTTTAAACTTTGACTATATAAATAATATTAGCAACATTTGTATCTCCAAATAAGTTTATTAAGAAAATATTCAATGATTTATTATTTATTTATACTAATTATGTACCATACATATTGATATTTTTTAAATATATATTTAGCTAAAACTTAAATTGTTTTACTTCTCCGAAAGCAAGAATGACATTATTTGTGGGACGGAGAGAGTATGGCTTAAAAAAAAGTCTAAAGACTCATAGATAGTAGCAGTTCAACATGGAGACGTATCGCCAATTGAGATCGCCTGCTGCGTCGCATGAAGCAAGTCATGTAGCCTTGCCTTACCAAGACTACAACTATGCTCCATCTCCTTAAGATGTGACTCTATGCAAGCGACTCAATGATAACAGGGGCACACACGGCTAAAGCAAGAACCATAGGTTTCCTTTTTCTTTATTGTGATTTCTAAATTCTTAACTGAGAATCCATCCATTAGGAATACACCGCACAACAACCATATACATGAGTTAAACTAAATTATGATTTTGTAAATTATCTAATAGATCGTTTCATCATTTGCCTAAACACTATTGTTCGGTCTATTATTTTATATCAAGTCTTATTAGTCGCACTACAAGTTGAGATTGTAAGGGCTTACCAAGGTCTCTCGAGTTTTATTTTGGTTCCAGGACCCAGGAATCTCATTATCGGGACTGAGCCTCCTAACATCTAAGGCTTGGTTTGATTGCACTCTAATCCACTCCAATCCACATGTATTGGAGGATTGGAGTGAAAAAACTAGTTAATTTTTCCACTCAATCCACCTCAATACATGCAGATGGGAGTGGATTGAAGTGCCGCCTTCAAAATGGATTTATAGAGTCGGACGCCTTAAGACAACCGCCTCAAAGAATAATATATTTTTCCAAGGCGGTCGCCTTAAGGTGCCATTCTCCGTAAATCTATTTTCAGTGGCGGGCACACTATAAGACCCGCCTCCGAAAATAGAGACCCAGCTTAGAGCCCAGGCAAAAGCCCATATCTATCGTCAATTGGGCTTATATATAAACCGGACTTAAGGTTAACCTGCTTACACTCCCACTCGCGCCTCCCCACACCCAACTGCTTCCCCTTTCCATCCCGCAGCCCCCCTCTCGTGCCCCAACCCCTCCCCAAGCCCGGCGCCCCCCCGAGCCATCCCGCTACCACTCTCGGCCCCGCCCCTCTCCACGCCTTACCCCCTCTCTCCCCGTGGTCACCCCTCCCCATCCCGCCGCACCTCTCCGCGCCCCACCACAACCGAGCCTGGGCGCTCTCTCCCTCTCTCTCCCCCTCTACTCTCTCTCTCTCTCTCTCTCTCTCTCTCTCTCTCGGCGGTGGCGTTCACGTCCAGATCTGATGGGGGTGTAAGGGGCCTCTCCGGCAGTGCGCTCGCAAGGGCGGCCAACATTGCTCCTCAGTGGCGGGGGCTATGTCCAGATCCGATGGTGGCGGTTCTCCGCGCGGCGCTGCGAGGGTGGCCAAGCCCACGCCCGGGCAATGGGGGCGCATCCGCATCCGGTGGGGGTGGGAGGAGCCTCTCTCCAGCCGTTGGCGCAGGCTCGCAACGGGGCGACTTTGGCGCAGGCTCGCAGCAACATCCAGATCCAGGGAGGAGGAGCCTCTCTGGCTTCGAGTAGGCTCCACGACGACGACGGTAGCGGCGACGGTGGCGGCGGGTCATAGAACCAGTGAGTAGCGGCGATGGGCTCAGCGGGCTTGTCTAGGGTTTTCTTTTTTTGGATTTTTTATTGATTAATCGAGGTGGGCATATCAACCACCTCGGTAGTTTGTGATTTACCGTGACCTTTGATTGGAGGCGGTTGTAATGCCCGCCCCCCATAATCAATTTTGGCCCGTCTCCATTAATATTTGTATCGTAGTGACTTTTCATGGATCTCGAAGACGCCACAATAGTCTATCCTCCGGACTCCTTAGCTGCCGCTTACCTTTCTTCCCTCCGCCGCCTTGACCGCTTTAATTATGTCATCGAGAACGTTGTTTTTTGGAATGTGCCTAAATGGCAAGGCGCCTCTGGCGTCATGCCACCGCCGTTGTGCGGTTTCCTTGCCGTGTTTTTGCTTGCCAAGGTTGCCCCGGTCCGCCGGAAGCTTGTCTTGTCCGCCAGGTGGATCCTTCGCCATTTGTGGGCTTGACCGTTGGCTACCTCTGCGTTGATGTCTTTGGTCACAGGTTTCGGTCTCTTGGGGATTTTGAGGCCATGGGTCTCTGTACCGTTTTTTCGCTTGCTTTTCCTATGTGCCTCTGTGTATGTTTGGGACTGTTCTGGTAATCCTAGGATTACCTATTGTCTTTGTAATGTATCAAACTCTACTTCCTCTTAACAAAATATGTACAGTTGAGGTATGGTCGAGAAAAAACTGAAAATTATGAGAAATCCCTCAGAATAAAAAGAATTCGCATGTTCAGGGTCAAATTTTCAAAGGCGTGCGAATTATGTGCCAACTGTTGAGAGGCATGGTTAAATATTGAAATTTCTCACCATTGAGCCCTGAGCCTCTCGTTCTCCCTGCACAGTCGCACAATGTGTCAAAATTAGCAACATCCAGTGACACTGCTGTCCTTACGCTCTGCGCGGGTCTTCTCCATTCACACCCAGCAAGCCGATCCCCGTTTGGATTGGTGCTGCGAGTGGGAAAGCCGAAATACTAGACACAATCATCAATTCCATTAATTAGCTGGTTATTTGTTAGCATACTCCTACTATGTCCTATATGATGAGTTCGGGTTACAACTTAGTTACAACCAACCATAGTATGGAGAAAGAAATTAGAGATTGTCCTCGCGCTGTGCGCGGGTCTTCTCCATTCACACCCAGCAAGAGGCGGGTCCCCGTTTTGCATTGGGTGCTGCCAGGTGGGAAACCGAAATACTAGACGCAATAATAAATTCCAATACAACTTACTAGTTACTACAGCCATATATCTAGTGCATGTCGTGACTCGTGAGGCACCTATACATCGATCCACATCAGGGCAAGGCAAGGGTCTGTATCATGTGCTCATATGCCTTCCCATGCTCTACCACTTGAAAAAGTCCGTGAGAATGTGCATTGCAAAATCAAACCAAAACCTAAGATGCGACGATGGACGCTGTTGCAAAAATTAAGGTCATTGAAACTGCAATTGAGAAAAAAAAAAAAAAGAAGAAAAATGAGTATCCATTTGAAATAATTCGCGGGTCTCATTCAACCTCAAAGGTTGCATGACCATCTTTGTGTGGACTTTGTGTCATCTACCTGCCATCATTGTGCGATTGTGTCACCACATGAATATATCGAGCACGCCACGACGACAACGACCCTGGTTGGCCTCCAAACACGGTCGCTTCCGCTAACTATTAACCGATAACAATGCAAGGCTCGGCTTAATCAGATCGACGATGTCTACCACAGACCATCAACAAGGTCATTTCTGCTAATCTGTGGACCTCAGCTTGCTTTTACGTGCATCGCCCTCGCGTGCCTCTCCACCCTAGCCGTCTCATCCGCCTCCTCATCCAGCGATCGGTGGCATCCACTAGAGCAGGGTGGCAAGCAAGTTGAAATGACTTATCACTGCTAGGTCTAAGCCAAGAGATGGGATAGAAGGTTAAGATAACTATTGATATGGTTAGAGAGCGACAGATCCGTCCAGCTTGAGAAAACAAAGACTCGAACCCTACGATTGTAACAACACGTCTCATTTGGATACCAGCGAAATCAATTGTCCTTGCTGACAAGGCTAATCTTTCCTGCAAAATGAAGAACACGAGTAACAACAAGATAAAACACAATTTAAGTAAATTGGAAACAGCTATATGTTTAAGCTCTCTCAAAAGTGCGGTTTCTTTCACAAACCGATGACAGCGATTGTTAATGACAGATTGACCTAAAGCAAAACTTAAATATTGACGTTGGTGGCGGCAAGTGATTATAATGTCTAGGTCCATGTACTTCGTAATCGTGACCTCTAATGGGCCCCCACATGTTACATCGCCCAATGGCCCAAATTAAAGACGGCGACGTTAATTGGTGACTTGGGAACTTCAAGATAATTTGTCGGCTCAGTCCTTCGAAGGTGCTCATAGGGGTAGGGTTTGCGTACTTGTGTTCATAGAGGTGAGTGTGCGTGTGTTGAGCGTCTGCGTTTGTACTGTGTAATCTCAAAAAAAAAACAATTCTCGTTGATTTCCATTGAACTTTGATGTCGGAGCAGTGCCATAGATTAGCTTATGAAATTATGTTAACAATCCGTAGGTACAGTGTCAAAAAACAGAGTCTATATGTGTTCTAAGCATTAGTTTGAGTGTGGGCTGCTCATACATAGAACTTGATATAGATTGAGCCTCCAACTTGGCTTGAACGCCTTTTATAACCATGATCCTAGAGGTGAATATTAGACCCATGACAACGACACGGCTCTCAGAAGAAACAATATGGCCACTTGTCATGATGGTTTGGAGGCAATGCCAATGTGATCTTGAGGTGAAACCAAGTATGTTTGAATGCTTATTATCGAATAGGCTTTCCATCTTGTACTCATTTGCCTCAATTACACTCCTACGAAATGCCTACGGAATGAAGTTGTGTCGGGCTGCTGGAAAACTGAATATTCAACTTTGATGGACTTGCACTTTGAGATCGATCTTGTGTTCATTGCATATCCATGCTCTTTTTCATCATCAAATAATACAACAAAAAAATGGGAAATTAGTATTTACCAAAAAAAATACAACAAAAGGAGGTTGCTGATTTTCTTCCAGCCATATATTCGGGTTTTCATGGGCTGCCCCAAGCTTCGGGAATATTTCTGGAAGTGTGCAAGGGAGAAGGATTTAATTACTTTGCTCAAGTGGTTGATGTGTCTCACGGAAGAAGCATCCGAGTCGATTGCAAGAAAGTTGAACTTTATCTCCCTAAAATGGCTACAAATTCCACTAAAATGAACATCCACCGTACGGTCACTACCTCAGTCCTTACGTGTCAGTGTCATTGCACAGGAAGGTGGCGTGATGCCGTGGCCAAGCTAGATCAGATAAGATGCAACTTGACCATGCCATCACGACGAGCTCGGGTCAGCCAAAGAACTCCGGTTTGTCTTAGGGAGCGGCTACCATGTTTCGAATAATCTACGGCCCTGTTTGATACTCTAATTTTGTTAGAGTTAGAGTTAGTTTCTAACTTCAAACTCTAGCCTTAAACTAACTCTATTCCTACAGCAGCAGCGGCGGTGGCTGCTTGGGTCGTCGTGGGCGTCGGCGCGAGCAGGGGCGACTCGGGGACGCCGTTGGCAAAGAGAATGGCGCCCGGCGGCGTGGTGCCCGGGGCGCGCGCAGGAGTGGCCGCCCAGCAGCAGCGTAGGAGAGATGGGAAAGGAAGAGAATGGAGGAGGGGCCGGCCGGTGGGGGAAAGGGAGGTGGCGGCCCCTGTAGGTCCGGCAGCAGCGGTGACCAGCCGTCCATGGCTGGTGGTGGTGGTGGGGAAGGGGTGGGGAGAGACAGAGAGGACCAAACTAGGCTGATACCATGTTGAAATTGGATTTTCTTGTCTATTCCTCCAAACCCTTGAAGGGTGGGCCTCTTATGGGCCTTTACTCATATACACTAATAGGATGGAAGGGTTTGATTGATATTAATTGTATTTGTCCAATCATTTGATTTGGGTGAAGGGAGAAAGAAAATACACTTTTAGTGGACCCAACCTGAACTAACTCCAATTAGCACCTCTTGGGTGAGCTATTTTTTTGAGTGGCTTAGATGCAACTAACCCCAATCTAACCCTCCTATTTGGATCATTTACGGTTAGTTGAACTTCAACTAGTTTAAACTAATTCTAACCCATGGATCCAAACATTTCAGAGGACGAAAGCGAGACTTTCTAATTAAGTGTCACATCAGGTGTTGCTGATCGGTGCAATAGGAACATCAAGGACCAGTTGACGCGAGTGTCCTCGGGGGCCACCGTGTGACCAGAGCACCAGGGGAGTGATGCTATGGTACCATTTTTTTTGGTTGAGATTACACACTCATGCTTATGAACACACATACCCAAACCATCGTGCTAGGCATGGGTCCTGACATATATAGTGGCTAGATTGTTGATCCAGCGGCCACCATATACACCATAAACAGTGTTGCACTGATTGCTGATCGACGCGTGGCTCTAACACTATGTGTTGTCCTCACGCTCTGCTTGGGCCTTCTCCGTTCACACACCTAGCAAGTAGGTGCTGTCCTCACGCTCTGCTTCGGTCTTCTCCATTCACACACCTAGCAAGCAGGTCCCTGTTTGGCTATTTGGATTGGGTGCTGCCAGCAGGTGGGAAAGGCGAAATACTAGACACACAATCATCACTTCCAATAATTAGCGTGGTATGGTACCATAACTTTTACCATATCTCGTTATAATGTAGATAGCCTTTCATAGGCCAAATTCTGATTTAGGTCTAATTAATCCCGCAACTCTTAGTCTTCCATTATTTGTGAAATTAATATCTTTTTATTCTGAGCTCCAAATATAGTAAACAATATGTCCGTTTTGATCGTCTCGCCATGCTCTTCACAGTGGTGCACTCCACTTAGTCATTTGAGATACTTTTATACACTAAAAAATTGCCAAACCTGTAAAACAAGTGAGAACACCAAAAACTCGTGGAATTCATTAGTATCAAACCCTACAACTATACTTTATAATTTATTTTATATCAATTTATGCTATAGTTGAAGGTTATAATAGGTATATAAGGACTTCCAACAAACTCCCCAAGCTTACCCTTTGCTAGTCTCTTAGCAAAGCTAATTATTAAAAAACAAACTTGGATCGGGAGTTACTACGATACTTTCATTCTTATAGAGTACACATGCTTTCAAAAAGAAACTCTACCCCGGATCGATAAATTTATTGTGACTTTAAACTCACCCTTATTACCAAACTATGGTGCTTTTACTCTCACTTAGGTCTTGAGTAATTAAAAGACAGAACAATCAAGTCAAGAACTATGCCTCAAGTCTTCGACCACTAATATTCTAGAGTTTTCATAAATTTTCAAATAAAACTCAAAGCTCTGTATTGAATGGCACTCTCAATCTCTTAATATGTTGTATTTATGGATCCTCACTAGGCATTAATATTGTTATGTCTTCTCTCTTGACTATGTAGTATTTGTAAAACAAGGCTTGAGTATATTAAGCCTTCTCTCATCTCTCTCTTACTCACTCTCTCTAAATATATGGCTTATGTGGAGCTCATAGGATTGGCACCCTTAAATAATATTGTATATCTGCAAAGGATATATTGTAGTTCAAACAATGGATCCATAGAGAGTTCAGTCACCAATAAGAAAGATACATGTGTAGAGAATATGATGGATAGGTGTATATTTGGTGGCTAAAACTAATTCTACCTTTTACTCTTTCAAAGATATAAACAAATCTCTCTTTTGAAACTTGGAGTCTTGAGAGAACTTTTGGGCTGCATACTTTTCTTTTTCTCTTTTGTTTTTTATTTTCTTCTTTTTTTTTTAGAGAGGTGGGCATCTAAGTACCCTTGTTTTATTGTGGACACTTGTCTTTTTTTACTCTCTTCTCTTTTTTTTTTTTTAACAAAGAACCCAAATCTCTTTCCACCGATAAACAATATGAGAGATAGCAACAAGGATACTTGGAGTAAACAAACATAGGATTCCTATAGTTTTATGGAGTGTTTATTCCCAATATAGGAATGAAGCATTTGCAAGTGGATAAAGATGTAAAAAGAATGGTATTGCAATCATCCCTAGTGTAGGAACAATGCATATGTATGTAAGTGGAAGGTGATTAGATAAAACATGTCTTTTCATGACTAAACTCTCACAGTACCAGCAAAGCTCGAACTACTCATTCCAAAGCAAATAGCATATGTAACTGGAAAGTTTTCCTAATCTAAATATCATAAATATGGCTTTGGTATGAATTTAACACTCTGTCAATCAAGCGCTCATCATGAAATATTTTAACTTTTCAAAAAACATATCTCCGATTTAGTTTCACAATGGGACAAGATAAACAAGAGCTCGAGACTCTCCTGTATCATATCCCCCAATTACCCATACTTACATCAAGCGTATGCTACCCACAAGTCAGGTATAAAGAAAATTTGAAAACAGGACAAACATATCCAAAACATCGGAGGAATTTCAGATTAAAAACAAGGTACTAAAAAGAATTAGAGCAGAGCTACTATTCATCATTTCCAAAGCAAACTTTTATTCTAATGCACACCTTAAAAACATGCATATATCTAAGACACATTTATTTGATTTAGAACATTATGTATATTTTTATATCTTTTGAAAGAAAGCAAATGTGTAAGATAGTAATAATAAGGATAATAGAGAGATACTTATCTTGCTAACTTGGGGTGGTCTCCCTAAGATAGATTGATGTGTAGGTGCTAAGATAAGGTTGATAAATGGAGGTGATGTCATCCTTCCTTGGTGGAGCTTTGATGATTATGACTATTGAATGAATGCTCTATCAAGTACTCAACCCGCCTCCTTTTCGTCATGGCTCACAATTCCTATTGATGAAACTCAAATAGACAAACAAAGCTAGTGGAACTTGTTAAGCGTTAGCAGTTGGATATTTTAAGCTTTAATTGTCTAGAGCTTCTTAATAACTATAGATTAAATATGAAAGATTAAGTTTTAAGAAGAATTAAGCAAAACTAATATTTTATTTTGCATCCGAAGTTTGATTTTTTTTTGATTATAGCATTCATGAAAGCATTCAAACTTATAGAGACAAAGTAAGAGTGAGTAAAGGGATTGCAAACCAGCGTGTCGTAGTGACAGAGCATGCGAAGAGGGGCACATTGTGAATATCTTATTGGAGTCGGCCTTCCTCCCCCAAGCTAGCACCTTGCCATTACTTGACACTTGAAGTCAAGTGTGATTTGTTGAATCATCCCTTAGAGTGCGTCTTATTTAACTCCCATGTACGCGAAGTTATTGGAGTTCATCAAACGCCTTGCTTCATCTTCGATAAAATTCATCTCTTGACTTACCCAATTTGAATTTGAGAATTTTCTACAATGGTTAGTCCAACAAAATATACCAATATTTACTATAGTATACTATTGACTCAAAAATCACCAAGACACGATGTCTAATTTGATTTAAGAGGGCACTTTAACCTAAGCACCATGCTTAATTTAAAGATTCTACTATATAAGAAAGATCACCACTCCTAAACTATGCAAAGATACTTCGTTTAAGAGATGAATGAAGATATTCCAAACCAAAGCATACTATAACAAATAAAGGTATCATGAAAGCACTATAGAGATTTACTCAAATGAAGATAAAAAAGCATTATCATGATGAGATTTTTTTTAGATGCACAAGACATGAATATATCCAGAAACGAAGGTAGCCCCAAACCTAGACACCACGTCTAAGCTTTGACTACTACTCTAGCGTGCTAGCAAGGAGAGCCCGACCGGGCGAGGTCCTTCTACTAGAGCATCCACCACAAGGGCGGACGACGAACTCGCAATCCAACAACGACCAAGACTAACTCAAAGTAGAACTCAACATCTCAACTTAGCTCTTGGCCTAAACATGTATGTATAGAATATTAAGCATAAAGTTCTATACGACAAGATCATAACATGAAAACTATATACTAGTTCATATGCTAAGATCATATCATTAGTTCATAAGCATAACTATATTGATAAATAAAGAACAAAACAATATGAAGAACATGACGAACAATGAATTGATCATACCATATATCTCCAAGTTGATCTTGATCTTCTATTACAACCTTGCCAAGGTCCTAATACTAACCAAAATGTAAAATGATACAAGTGGAGGGAGAGAGGCTCTTGTGTGGTGTGTCCAATGAAAGGGGAGAGCATCTCCTTTTATAGGTAGAGGAGAGGGGGCTCCATGGAAAATGTCTCTCCCCACTTGGAAGGTACAAAACCGACCTCCTATAGGCGGGTTGAATAAACTATTCCAACAAAGCACCCACAGAACCGTCATATGCATGTCGGCATGCATCAATCGACAAAGCTTCGGGATGAACGGGCTCGCCCCGATCCGGCCGGAATGGCGTTGGTCCGGCCGGATCCAAATGTTCTCCGTTTGCGCCGACATTTTGGGAGCACGTAGGCCTCGTCGTTAGCTTTCCAACAACGGGTGAGCTTCAAAATGGAGTTCGTATGAGAAAGTTATGCCCAAAATATTCCAAATTCCCTCCTGCAGCCCAAACTTGACCCGAACTTGTTTTGGGCCTTTTTCTTCTTGGGCTCTCGGATCTTAGGGGTGCTTTGGACCATTTTGGCCTTGAGTTGGGCTTTCTATTCCCCCTTTGTTTGCGTATTTCGGAATGTGTGTTCAACTTGGCGCTTTGTTCTTTACTTTGTGCATTTCCACTTGTTTCCTGCGTTGGTCCTCGCAAAACATGTTTCTCGAGAAACAAATGGAACGGGTCATAGCATATGTATATGTGTCATAAGTATGCTTGTTTCTTCAAATTTGGATAAAAATTTATGCGGTATAAGTGGTCGATAACGACCGCCAACAAGAAACCAACTAGACAAAAGAGGGGTAAGATATAAATGATAAATATAAATAATGCATAAAAAAGAAATCTAATAATAATAACATGACTAAAAGAACTATAAAATAAATAAATAGCTTAGCTAATCAAGAGGATAACGAGAGAGACAAAGGTTCCTAAACACTTCTCTCGTTACTTTGGTTCTAAGATAACTAAAGTATGGTTAGATATAGCAATCATACAAATACACTTTGGAGCGGTACCTTTCCAACTCTCAAGAAAGACTAGGAAGAAGTAGTTGGGGAAGACGCGCCACGACCTCCATGTCAACAAAGGACTGCCGCCACATGCTGTCCTCCTCTTCAAAGCCCAACATCAGATTTGCCGCGACCACGTCCTCCTCGATTCCGCCGGAGCAAATGCCCTTCCACGCCCTCTACTTCCTTCTTCGATGCCTGCATCTAGCACCGACGTTTTGGCCGCCTAGCCCGCATGCGCTTACTACCGGGTGAATTTTGAATCCCGGTCTTTCCTGACCGGGCGATCTAGAGGCGATCGCGAGGCGGTCGCGACCAGGCCCTCGTCGGGGGCCGCCGGCATATTGCCGACGACGTTCTTTACCACGCCTGCGTCGTTCGCCAGTGGCTGCCGGCCTGCATCTACGCCGGCGACGAAGATCTTCACCGCCGCCACTACGACGCCGACGCCGCATCGCTGAGGGCGCCCGGGTTTCGTCCGATGCGACGGCGCCACCGAATCGAAGGAAGGCCCACGGTCTCACTCCTCTCGATTGCCGCGGACTACATCGCTCAGTTCTACGCCATCTTGTCGTGGGGTGGCGACGCCAGTTTGTCGAACACCGAGATCTCGCCAGACGCCATCTTTGCGGGCCGAGGTAGCAGATGCGGTGCTACCGCTCCACCGTCCGACAAGAAGAGATCTTGAACATCGTTTCATCGATGGTTCAAGAAGCTGATCAACCCGGTCTTTGGGAGACTGTGGGAAGGCTCAAGGGACGACGCCTCACTCTAGCTCCGCTATTGATCGGGCATGTTCAGCTTCTTTTCAATCAAACATTGACGCAGCTTTCGCCATTTCGAAAGATGATGACGCCTACCATGAATGTATCATGGCTGGTTTCTCATCGGATGAAGCATGTGAATTCATTGCAAACAATAAAAAGCGGCTCAAATCCATGAAGAGCACCTGAAAAGAACAATTTTGGTCCGAGGTAGGATTCCCAAAAGGGTCTCGCTGGTGGGAATTCAAACGTTTCGTCGGTGGGTTCGATGTTTGGGACACACCGCGTGTGATCCGCAGGCATCTCCCTTGCCACGAACTAAGATTGGGAAAACATCCGGCAAGGAGCAGAGCCCCAATTGCCTCGGTAACCTCTACGGCAAGGTAGACACGGCAATGAATCACAAGAAAGGATTCACCGTGGAAACCTTGGAAGGGTCCACCCCAAACGGCGACCACAAAATTTGACTCCGGCCGCGTTCTTCCTGCAGTCCGGTCCCGAGGCCCAAGAGAAAAATCGAGTTGGAGCCAAACCGTCGATCCCCGATTGGCGTGGCTAAACGCTTTGGGCGGTGTTTGTGGGACCTAATCCCTAGTGGACCAAAGGCAACCCAACCCACGCCAAAAACCTGTACGCCACCACCCGATTCCCAAAGACTACTCGGCACGAAACCCTTCCACGCCGCCACCGAAGCTCTCCTCGAGCATCACCTAACACATCATCCTCCACGGCGCCGCCGGTACAAACCCAATCAAGGCTGGGCGTGGCGACGGAGCAGCGACCTACGCGACGTTGCTCGACGGCCGGCTGCCCCGATGCCGCCTCATCCGCGCTCCATCGATCGAGGAAGAGGACGCGGGCCCTCCACATGGGGACGGACGGGGTACAGGCGACAACAGTTCTCGAGGTGGCTTTCGCCCAGTCGGGATAACCGGAATCGTGCTCGCGGTCCCGGGAATCAACATCGGCGTGACAAAGAGGCCCCATCAACATCACAGAGTGGGTGCCGCTTGTTCAGCAGAAGTGTATCGGCCTCGCCGGGCACGATCCAAAGCAGCCTCATCCACCTCCGGCTAGCGACAATGGGGACACCAGCCAACAGGGGCTGAGCGCTAATACACAACAACCCGCGGAGCAGGGTACGTTGAAAAAGAAGAGGACTTTTTGTTTTCGATGCAAAACTAGTGGTCATGTTGCTGAGAATTGCAGAGCTGATCTAGATTGCATCATATGTAACAAGAATAATTCACACATCTCGGAAAGATGCCCTATCCTGAAGATGCCAAAACCGGTTGCACACTTCTATGGATCAGCAATGAAGGATTTGGCCTTCATTAAGATGCCGGAGACAGATTACAAGCTTGAGGCTCCCGAGCCTCGCGGCCACAGGTCCGGTGACCGTGGATGGGAGGAAGCCTTACTGCAGAGGTAGTGCAGATGGAGCTTGCTCGCATCACTTTCGGGCAGATTGGCAATGGGAGGCCTTACCTCATGAGGAGGGATCTTTCCTAGTGGCTTTCCCTAGTTTCGAGGCACTTCAGAGCATGGTAGATATTGGGTTCCATTTGAAAAATCATGGAGTCACAATTACAGTGTCAGCATGGCAGAACAGTCAGAGCAACCCTTCCTATGAGCTGGAGGTGGTTTGGGTTCACATCACAGGAGTGCCACCCACGCATAGGCACTATCTAGATTTCTGGGCCCTAGGGAATGTTATTGAGGCGACCTTGGAAGTTGATATGTTAACATACCGGAAGAAAGGCGTGATCAGAGTCAAAGTGGGGATGCTGGACATCAGTCGGTTACCACATACTACTGATCTAGTCTTTGGCATACGAGGATTCCCCATCACTTACACAAAGGAATCAGAGCTATTCTTACCTGCAATGGTTCTACCTCCAGAAGATGATGATCTTATGGATCACGATGCAAATGATGGCACGGAGGGTCGGGAAAGGGAAGCATCTGCTAAAAAAATGAAAAGTTCCAATCAGTCACACAACAATGCTCCATCATCGGGTATTGGTAATTCTGGTCCATCCCCCATGCAGCACATGATTGCGGTGACACCCATTGGAAATCAAAGCCGAGCCGTGCGCAGAAGCCGATTGTTCTGAATGGACCAACAAAAAAATTCATTGTGGTGACACCACCGAAAGGTGGATTCAAATCACAACCAATGCAATTTGCTCGTAAGTATCATCCTTATTTTACATCAGTCTCAGTTGATGGCAATGTTGCTAATTCACATTGCATTTTTACTGAAACAGGGTCTCAACAGGAAAATGTGTGCGCACCAGCGGTGGAGTCCTCGACAGGAACTATCTCGCTGGCATGCAAAGTGGCATCGTCTATGCAGGAGGCTGTGACTCCTGGTTGTGCGATAGAAAAGCAACTGGACGAGCAACTGGAGGCCGCGGTCTTGGCTCCACGGAACGCGGCAAAACAGCCGGCCGAGCAGCAGGAGGCTGTAGACCAGCCTGGGAGTGCGGAATCAAAGCAGCCGCCTCCGTCTCCTCGTCAAAGCCAAGAAGTTGGACATGGGAAGGGGATGGAAACACCATTATCTACTCATGCTAAGCCTTTCTCACCAGCCCAAAAAATACCGAAGCACCTACTTGTGTACACTCGGCTGGAGCCATTTCAAAGTCGCCAATGAAAACACCATCTATATCATCGGCCATGGCTTCTCAAGTCAAGTTGTCGGCTGGAGCTTGGCCGCCAGCGGAAGCAGCACATGCACGCTCGGGCAAAACAGAGGGGGCGCAGAAGCAGCTCCATTCGGCCAACGATCCCAGCCAAGATACAGGTGAGGATGTGCTAGATATGACGTCATCTTGCCAGCCTGCTGTTGCGGTGACACAATATAGTGCACCGGCAAATGAGCTGATCCAACCTTTTTTTGAAAATATTATTGGTTGTGGAGAGACACTAACTCTTCCTTCACCATATGTTGATGCAGTATCCACTCTGACGTCCAGCACCAATCTATTTCCGGCGTCACCACGTACACCAAGGACACAACAAAAAATGTCCACTGCTGCCATATCAACTTCCGGTAATCCATTCTCTTCTGAGACGGGATCGGTTTTTTTGGATGGCAAACGTAGAAGTGTCCGAGCTAATAATTCATTTAATGCAGACGGTATTGCTGCAGCTGATGAGCTAATGTTGGACAAAGCAATGAAGCGAGCTGCCACCAGGAACTTGGATGGCTTGGCTTCATCTTCAAGCAAGAGTCCAAGGACGCACCCCCACGCAGGTAACACTACACCTCTGTTATTTAATAAATTAACAGAAGAAACCTGCAATAACAAATTAAACACTATCGGTGTCTCTATGGGGGCTAATAGCACAGCGATCCACGTTTCATACAATGCACTGAAAAGAATAGAAATAGATAGATTAGTGGTACAAGCCTATAGAAAAGGGCCCAACAGAGAGGAGATAGCAATAAATCCTTTTGACCTAAGTGATGAGGAAGACGACTCACATGATGAGGTGCTCTTATCCCACTTGGTTAAGGACCTAACTGATGTTGATTATGATGACACGGACCTGACCACAAAGATATGTGATCTAAGGGCTTCCGTGCGCAAATCAAAATCATCAGTTAAAAAGGCAAAAGCCCGTAGAAAGGCCGGAAAACAATTTAAGAGTGTTTCCCCATGAAAGGATTCTTTTGGAATAGCAGAGGTCTTTCGGACTTGGCTAAATATCGCTACATATCGGAAGCAATCAAGGAACAACAACTCGACTTTGTGGCCGTTATGGAAACCGGGAAACAGGATATGTCCAAAAGAATCAATCGCTTATCCGGTGAGGCGGATTTTATTTGGCATTGTCTACCTCCAAGAGGACGGTCTGGCGGCATACTGTTGGGAATCAATACTTTAGTTTTAGAACTATCTTTAATTGTGGAAGGGGAATTTTTTATAAAATTCCATCTACACAATAAAAATGATGATTTCAAATGGATTTTGATGGCCGTGTATGGCCCAGCTCAAGATGAATTTAAATCAGCATTCTTGATCGAGCTCGCATTTAACGTGTCAACAGAACCCATTGCCCACTTTAATCGGGGGAGACTTTAATATAATGAGACATAGCAAAGAGAAAAATAAAAATAATTTTAACCCTCGGTGGCCATTCCTATTCAATGCAGTTATTGATAGCTTCGATCTGTGGGAGATTGATTTGGCAGGTCGTCAATTTACCTGGGCAAACTCTCTTCTAGATCCGACATATGAGAAACTTGACAGAGTACTAATGACCACAGAATGGGAATTTAAGTTTCCATTGGTGACAGTTCACGCACCGGATAGGGGTGTTTCAGACCACACACCTTTACTTCTAGACACAGGTGAACCTTCCTATAGGGGAATCACCATGAGTTGGTTTTCCCATGAGGACTTTAGGGACCGAGTGGTCGAAATATGGAACAAACCAGTTCAAGGGCAGAATGCCGCACAACAAAGGAACAAAAAAATGGGGGCGTTAGTAAACATCTCAGAGGATGGGCTGGTAACCAACATGGGGAGTATAAAATTCAAAAGAAAATCTCCAATCGATGGTGACAAATTTTAGATACGGTAGCGTAAAAACAAGGCCTCTCACGTAGTAGAAAGGGAACAGCTCCAAGCTGCGTGATGGGTCGAAAGCAAACTTTTACGCGAAGAAGAGCTCAAATTCTATTGTTGATGCTCACTAACTCATATTTTTATGCATCAACAATTCATGGAAAAGGACTAAAATATAATTAGATAACCTTATTAGGGGTTTCTACTAATGATTTCCATGAGTTTTGGTAAAGTTGTGATTTGCGTGGACTTAAATGAAAAACAAATAGAAATGACGTGTCATACGACCGACGAACGTAACGCAATCCAACTCCGAAACAAGTCTAGAAGGCTCCGGATTACTCCCCGACGTGAACGAAAACTTGACACCGAAGAAAACATCATCTAGAAGACTCCGTGGCCACGACGCATCACGGGCCCAGAGTGGGACCCACTTTCCGGGCCGATCGCCCAATATACCGACCGGCCTCCCTTGGCGGCCACGCAAGCCCCGTCTCCGGAACCTTCCTCCACCGCCTAAGACGCAATCTAAACCGGTTGTTTGATGTCGGTTTGATCCGAGGGCGTCGTTAAGCACGAAGATTAGTACCACATTGATCGGGCTGAAGCTGAAGAGACATAAGAAGACCCATATATATAGACCCCTAGGCTCCCCTCTCCTCAAACAATCTGATCCAAGCCTCAAGTCATCATCAAGAAGGAGATCAAGAAGAAGCCAAGACAGAGTAGAAGAGGAGACACCAAGAGATAGGATAGCTAATTCATAGCTCTAATTTAGAGCCTAGTTTAGATAGAAAGTCGAGTTTAGAGAAGAGAGAGCATCCGCCTCCTTTCTCGATCTCGTAGTTACACTATGGATCAATATTATTATTGTTCTCATACACCTTTGTGCTATTTCATTACTATGTATGCAATTAGTCTACTTATACTTTATTCTAGTCATAGCATATTTGATATGATCATTATTCATGATAATTCAAAGCACTTATTCGTAGAGCTCCTAGTATATTACACGTGTGTGCTAGGTAGTAGAGAGTATGTAAGCATGGTGCTTAGATATAATTTACTTAAGATTCACCTTATATGCCGGGTCGTGTGGTAGATCGTAGTGGTGACAAAGACTATTGAGTCCTTTGCAATCCATCCCCCGTATATAAGACTAGTCGATAATGGTTCTTGGGATTATCTTGTTTCGCTCCTCGATTTTCTTAAGTAATCTTCGGGTGCACATTCTTATTTATGGTTTTGATATATATATGATCTTATGCTATGCCTGTCTAAACATTTTGTAGATTCTTTGTATGCTACCTAAGAACTGGCCCTTTGTCATAAATCCAATCCTAATCTTACTAGGAATTAATCTTATGCTATGCTCACCACGTGCACCTCTACCCGCCTCTCATATACCTTATTATTATTATTATTATCATTATTGGCTCACCTTGTTTAAGTATATGCTAAATACTACAAAATCTCATTAGTCTTCTATCACTATCTTTAATCAAATGAATTGTTTGTCATGTCTTCCTCGTGGATTCGATATTTAAAACCCTCCCCCGTGAAATGATCACCGACATCCGTGCGCTTATGATCTATAATTATTTCTCTGTAAAGCATAACAAATACCAACAAGCATTTCGGCGCCGTTCGGGAAGATTTTGATAGCTACTCTTTGATTATTGATAGATGAATACTAAGTGTGGGTTTTGCTACTTAGCATCCCCCGCTAAAACAGATTTACCCGTTTATTGTCTTTTTCTATCTTATTCGCAGGTATTAACAGTTTGATTGTGATTCACTACACATTGATCATCGAATCGAGTCAACCCAAGAAGCTACACCAAATCCTGAAGCCATGCCTGAAAAGACGTTTGCGAGTTCTCTGCTCCAAACATCAAGAACATTCGCACTGACCTACACTTCCAATCAATCATGAGTTTGAGCTCACGGCAAGCCTCATCAACATGGTGCAAGCTAACCCGCTTGAAGGAAAGACACATGAAGATGCAAGCACTCATCTCCGCACTTTCATGGAGATAGGCGCCACCATCAACATCAAGAACATTCCCAAGGACACGATCCTACTCCGCTTATTCCCTTCTCACTATCGGGACGAGCAAAGCAATGGTTCTACTCCAATGAACAAAAAGATAGACACATGGGAGAAATGTTCAACCTCATTCCTAGCAAAGTTTTTCCCCACGTGCAAAACCAATGCCTTACGTGGAAAAATTGCCAACTTTCAAAGCCAGAAGGGAGAATCTATTCCAGAGGCATGGGAACGTTTACAAGAATACATATCGATTGCCCCCTCACCATGGAATGGAGGAATGGATGCTCTTACAAGGATTCTACCATGGACTAAATCAAAACCAAGAGAGCATCTAGACGCCACCGGCCGAGGATCATTCTTATCACTCACACCGAAAAGCCGACACACTTATGTGCAAAATATCGAAAAATCAAGGCCGGACCCTCAAGAACACCCAATACCGTCATCAAAGTGAAGAAGTACAAGAAGAACAAGAAGAACTCAAGGCGTATCAACCGATGGACGTGCTACTAAATTGGCTTGAGGAGCGAGAGCCAACTATAAGAAGGATCGACAAGCTTTACAAGACTCCATGAACGCTTCAAGAAGTTCAAGCTTGGTGGTCCACAAGTCAAAGACCAACCCAAATAAAAGACCAAGAAACCACGACCAACTTACGCAGTAAGTATTCGTGTAATGACTTTAATTCGGGTAATAAATTCAAGCAACCTTCTTTTTACGAGAATTAATTGAAGAGCAAGTTAAAATTAATGATAGTTTCTCTAAAAGGTTAGTTGCTAATGATAAAATTCTAGAAGATATAAATGCTAAAATGGATAACTTTTTCTCATTATAATAAAAGAACAAGTTGCTTTTAATATCAAACTAGAATCAAAATTATCAAAATTGTCTCACGCTATGCCTATTGCCACTAATCATGAGCAGGTACATAACATCCGAACGAGAGGTGGTAAGCAAACCACCGATCCACCATACCCGACAGGCACAAAGAAGACCTTCGGCCGGGAACCCTACACGGCACCGCAGCCCCCGCACCACCCGTAGTACCGCCAACATTCCGTAAGATAAGGATGACGACGTAGAAGAAGTTGTGCGCCAAGAACCCACAGACAAGACTTTCACGACACCAACTTCCTACCATATCCAAGAAGAATTAGAAGACCTCAAATTGATGATCAATTCGGCAAATTCGTAGAGGTAATCCAAAAGCTTTATGTCAATATACCTCTACCGATGCCATGCGTGTCCCAACATACGCCAAGTACATAAGAGATATCCCGAACAAAAAGAGACCGCTACCAACCACAAAGATCATCAAGTTAACAGAAGAGTGTAGTGCGGCAATCCTAAACACATTACCCATCAAGAAAAAGGATCCGTAATGCCCCACTATAGAGTGCTCAATCGGAGATCAATATTTCAACAATGCACTCGCGGATCTTGGAGCAAGTGTCGGGCAGGATGCCCAAGGTTGTCTTCGACAAACTCAAGCACCCTACCTTGGTTCCAACATCAATGTGTCTACAACCAGCGTATCAATCGCCGTTACCCGTCAGAATCGCCGAGAATGTTCCAGCTGAGGATCCGGAGTTCTTTGTGCCGCTTGACTTCGCTGTACCGACATGCACCCGCACTCCGTGGTCTCACTAATTCTCGGACGACCATTCCTAGCACCGCCAACGCCACATCAACGCGGCTGAGAAATCACATTTGAGATCAACGGAAAGGAAGAGAAGTTCGCCTTCAAACCCTGCACCAGAACTCGCCACCAATGCGAACATGATCGATCAAGAGAAGACGATGCCGCACGAGCCATCCTCTCCAATGGAGGATGCACCGTAGGACTAGAAGATTGAAGGTCCCCGCTCGAGGACCTTAACTACGGACCCTCGCCGTCGTAATTCGGTAAAAAAAAAAAAAATCAAAAATATTTTATTTCTCGCATTTATTTTCTCTGCAATTTAAATTCCTCGCACTTTTACATTCACCGTAAAAAAAAAAATTTACGCCCCATGATTAATAATTTTTATGAGAGTGAAACCCGTATAATTACTTTTCGTGGTGGCATAAAAATAATTTTACTTTTTGCTGCTTTATTTATTCATTTTTTTCGAAAATACAAAAATAATGCAACCTTACGAGTGGGACCCACATGTCATAGGGACAAAACATCAAATCACCACTCCCTTTTCTCCTCCTCCATCCATTTTCCACCAGCAAAGATTCCACTTGACCTAACAAATACTATTCTAGCGTGGAATTTCAGCAAAGTTTGGATGGTGGAGAGGGCACCAAGGTGGGCCCACTTGGGGGCCGACCGCCCCACTATCAGCCGATCGGCCTCCCCTTCCTTGCACTATAAAAAGGGCAGCCAGCCCATTGCCATTCTCATCACAAGCAACACAGATTTCTGGGTTTTCAAGGAGGAGTAGAGCTCGAAAGAAAATAGAGGAGAAAAGAATAGAAAACTAGGAAGAGAGGAAAAAAAATCTTCTTCGAGATAATCCTCCTTTCCGCAGCCAAAAAAACCTCTAGCCAATCTTCTTCACCTAAATACCAGCCATGTTTGGAAAGCTTCTCAAGACACGCTCCCGCTCCCGGGCTAGTTCCGGGCAAGCGATGAGCACTGACACCCGAGCGACACCATCGCCAACCGCTTCTCCATCACCGATGGCCTCACCTAGCCAAGGTAAAACTCTAACCTTGACGTACACCTTCATTTACGAGTAGGAGAGGAGAGAAGTCGGTATGAAAAATTGAAAAATAGAGATTTTGTATTAACTCCTATGCTAGATAACGAATTCATGGACCATATAGGGATTTTACCGGAGTTTACTTTTATTTTTTTTTGTTACTAGGCTGGTCATCTTTTTACGACACTTCGAAAGGGGGTGCCGACTTCTTACTCTAGAGTTTCGCGCACTTTAAATTACACCGAGGATGGGAACGGGGTAACCTTCCTGTTATTCCGTCAACCATATACCATGACCTGAAACAACCGAAAGCATTTGCATTAGGCTTCGCATCAAGCCGCCCAATAGACGTAACCTCTATCTTGAGTAACTTTAACAGGGAGATTTTTCGGCAAGAAATCTCTCGAAAGGGCATGTTTCACCGCCACGCACTAATGACATCCACCTCCCAACTTTAAGATTTCGCATAAATGGATGGCCCTTGCCCTCTTCCCACGAAAAAAGACAACATCACCGTAAGAGCATCGAGTCGGCACTTATGTATGCCGCCGTTACAAGAACACCCGCCTCGCCCGCTAAAACCGTTAGTGGAACACCGGCTATCGCTTCCCAACTTAGTTGGGGACATAAGCCGCACTTCTCTAATCACACGAATAGCCGATCTCGGCCTCGCGGGTGACGACACCACCATCATTTACATAACCACTCCACGGAAATTATAGGGTACGACATTTCCGGCAGGCCGTTGGATAAGAAAGGATCAAGAGCAATACTACTACCTTCATAATAATGACGCAATCCCGCTTCCTAACCCGGATTGGGCATATATGCCGTGCACTCTTTCTTGATAAATACGCAGTGCACAAACGGTCCATCGCCACCGCCGTCACCAACCGAGCTTCAACATCTCATTACAGAGGAGCTGACCAAACCCCGAGGGTGCAGCGTACATCAGCGCATTTAGGACTTCAGGCCATCGTACCCGCGCCGCGCCTACCCGTGAGGACCGCTACCCACACACGAAATGCCCGAAGGTAGTAATGCAGCATTTATGCCGGCCCGCCATTCTTTTTTGCAGGATTCGAGTATCGCGACCCAAAGAAAGATTCCGCCAAGGTATGCATAACAACATGCGCACCATAATCAACACTCGAACACCCACTCCGACCTCCTTTACAATCAACAAGAATGGATGCAACAAAGGGGAGTACAAACCGGACGACATCCAAGACACGGTGGAGACTAATACCGAAAGCAAAATGAAAGGCTCTTCGACTATCCGAGGCATGAGTAAGTGCAACAAGCAAATTTGGGGGAATGGTCCCCCGTAAAAACCATGGTGAGGGGAAACCCCTTCAACACCAACCAACCAACCGTCGACCCTTTGGGGAAGGAGTGCCCCCGAGGTAAGTATCTATTTATCTATCTACTTATACTATTTTGATTATTATTTTAGGCTATATAGTTATATTTAGGTTTGTTTAGCTAGCTAGTATAAATAAAGTTTAGTTTTTTAATATATATATATAGGTGTGCGAAAAAAAAATGAGAACAATAATAAAAAGAGTGATGAATTATGCTATAAGAACATGATAGATGTTGCTCCTTCCGTGATAAATGCCTAGTTTACCATCTTTACTTCTCCCCGAACATGGATATAAATGTTTAGATTCTAAAACATGCTTTGAGCTTGAGTTCTGTGGGAGTATGATCTTAGATTTCAAGTCTAGGCAATTGACTGATATGATATGATAAAAGTTGAGCTACTATCTATCTTGTTCATACGTGACACTTAAATTCTGAGTATTAATCTTTGAAAATTCTAAAAATGATGAGTCTCCCGTATGACATAAGCCCGATAAAATAAAATAAATACCTTGTTGAAAATATGCTAAAGTTGCTTCTTTATATATCTCTCTATGCTTTCAAGAGACTTGGGCATGACAAGTAAAAAATAAATAGAAAAATATATATATATATGAGAAAAAGTGAGATGAGAAAGAGGGAGAGAAATGAACAAGTGTTCTACTAGGCGAGAAGGGCCTACCTCCCCTAATAAAAGAGATGAAAAATGGACAAGTGTTCAGTAGGCAGTAGAGCCCACATCTCGAAAAAAGAAAAAAGAAAAGGAGAGAGAAGAAAGTGACAAAAGTCAATACGAGCGAGAAGAGCTCACCTCTCCAACAAGTTGTCTTGTAACCCAAGGTTCTCTTAAATTTATTGCCATAAAGAGGATATATTCGTAAACAAAAGAAGCAAAGAAAAAGGCTAAGAAATTAAATGTTTACTCTTATTGTTGTCATACAGAACACTCTGTGCTTTCACCTTGAAAAATCTTTTGTAAAACTCCAGTTATAGTGAAACCACGAACTTGAGACATGGTGTTTGACTTAATTGTTCTATCTTTCAATAGTCCAAGACTCATGTATGATGAAAACCCCATGCTCTCAAGTAGATATAAGCAAGTTTATGATTCTGAATTTTTCATCCTACCTTGGTTGAGAATTGATTTGGTAACACACACGAGTCTTGCTAGGGACTAGCAAGAGGTAAGCTTGGGGAGTTTGTTGATGCTCACTAACTCATATTTTTATGCATCAACAATTCATGGAAAAGGACTAAAATATAATTAGATAACCTTATTAGGGTTTCTACTAATGATTTCCATGAGTTTTGGTAAAGTTGTGATTTGTAGGGACTTAACGTAAAAAACAAAGAAATGACGTGTCATACGACCGACGAACGTAACGCAATCCAACTCCGAAACAAGTCTAGAAGGCCCGGATTACTCCCGACGTGAACGAAACTTGACACCGAAGAAAACATCATCTAGAAGACTCCGGAAAGCCACGACGCATCACGGGCCCCGAGTGGGACCCACTGGGGCCGACGCCCAATAATGGGGCCGATCGGCCTCCCTTGGCGCCACGCAAGCCCTCGCCTCCTCGAACCTTCCTCCACCGCCTCTAAGACGCAATCTAAACCGGTTGTTTGATGTCGGTTTGATCCGAGGGCCGTTAAGCACGAAGATTAGTACCACATTGATCGTGAAGTCGAAGAGACATAAGAAGACCCATATATATAGACCCCTAGGCTCCCCTGCCTCAAACAATCTGACCAAGCCTCAAGTCATCATCAAGAAGGAGATCAAGAAGAAGCCAAGACAGGAGTAGAAGAGGAGACACCAAGAGATAGGATAGCTAATTCATAGCTCTAATTTAGAGCCTAGTTTAGATAGAAAGTCGAGTTTAGAGAAGAGAGAGCATCCGCTCCTGTTCTCGATCTCGTAAGTTACACTATGGATCAATATTATTATTGTTCTCATACACCTTTGTGCTATTTCATTACTATGTATGCAATTAGTCTACTTATACTTTATTCTAGTCATAGCATATTTGATATGATCATTATTCATGATAATTCAAAGCACTTATTCGTAGAGCTCCTAGTATATTACACGTGTGTGCTAGGTAGTAGTAGAGAGTATGTAAGCATGGTGCTTAGATATAATTTACTTGGCGGATTCACCTTATATGCCGGGTCGTGTGGTAGATCGTAGTGGTGACAAAGACTATTGAGTCCTTTTGCAATCCATCTCCCGTATATAAGACTAGTCGATAATGGTTCTTGGGATTATCTTGTTTCGCTTCCTGATTTTCTTAAGTAATCTTCGGGTGCACATTCTTATTTATGGTTTTGATATATATATGATCTTATGCTATGCCTGTCTAAACATTTTGTAGATTCTTTGTATGCTACCTAAGAACTGTCCCTTTGTCATAAATCCAATCCTAATCTTACTAGAATTAATCTTATGCTATGCTCACCACGTGCACCTCTACCTGTCTCATATACCTTATTATTATTATTATTATCATTATTGGCTCACCTTGTTTAAGTATATGCTAAATACTACAAAATCTCATTAGTCTTCTATCACTATCTTTAATCAAATGAATTGTTTGTCATGTCTTCCCCTCGTGGATTCGATATTTAAAACCCTCCCCGTGAAATGCTCACTGGACATCCGTGCGCTTTGATCTATAATTATTTCTCTCAGTAAGCATAACAAATACCAACATCTATCACCGGGCAAAAGTTACCGATGTCCTCCTAGGGGATTCCAACACCCGATACTTTCGGATGGTTGCAAATGGCAAACATCGTAAGAAACGATCTTCTCCTTGGAACATGAAGGAGGCAAAGTAGAAGGGCAAAATAACCTCAAAACCTATATAACCCAATTCTACAAAGAACTCTTTGGCCCCTCGGAGGATAATGCTTTCCTCTTTGATGAGTCTAGAACTAATGATATCCCTCAAGTTAGCCATCTAGAAAATGAACTTCTCACGGCACCGTTCATCGAAAAAACGAGGTTCGAGAAGCTATCTTTGACATGGAACATAATAAGGCACCCGACCCAGATGGTTTCCCGGCTGAATTTTATCAAAGACTTCGGGGATGTCATTAAAGGGGACATAATGCAAATGTTTCATGAGTTGCACACTCTGTGACCTCCGTTGTTCAGCTTTGAACTTCTGAGTAATCACCCTATTACCTAAGACCCAAGATGCGAATAAAATTCAACAATATAGACCCATCTCGCTATAAATGTGAGCTTCAAAATTTTCACAAAGGTAGCGACCATACACATAAACTCTCGGTCCGCGAACAATTGGTCAGCCCTACGCAAATAGCATTTCGAGAGGACGTAACATCCCGAAGGAGTTGCTATCCTCCATGAAACGGTTCATGAATTGCATCGCAAAAACCAGAGCGGAGTAATTTTTAAGATAGATTTTGAAAAGGCATATGACAAAGTACGTTGGGATTTCCTAAAGCAAACGCTTAGGATGAAGGGCTTTTCACCAAAGTGGATCGGGTGGATACAAATCTTCATATCCGCGGAGAGTGTAGCGATTAACATAAACGATGAAGTCGGACCTTATTTCCAAACAAAAAAGGACTTCGACAAGGAGACCCATTGTCACCCATTCTTTTAATTTAGTTGCCGACATGCTCGCACTATTTATAAAGAGCAAAAGCTGAGAATCGGCTAAGTGGGGTTGTGCCACACCTAGTCGAGGATGGTCTTTCAATCCTACAATATGGGATGACACGATCCTCTTTTTGAACACAACCTGGAGCATGCTCATAACATGAAGCTAATTCTATGTGCGCTTGAGCAGCTATCGTGGCTCAAAATTAATTTCCACAAAAGTGAGATCTTCTATTTTGGAGAGGTAAAGGATTTCGAGAATCAAGACATGTGGAGCTGTTTTGGTTGCAACATCGTAACTTTCCAATCCGATACTTAGGTATTCCGATACATTATCGAGACCGGCAAACTCGGATTGGTTGAAGATACTAGAACGGTTTGAAAACGCCTTACTAGCCGGAAAGGTAAAAACCTCTCCATCAAATGGCCGGTTAACTCGATCAATTCCGCTCTCGCCAGACTTACCATTGTACATGATGTCTTTCTTTTGAGATTCCAAAAGGTATTCAAAAAGTTGGATTACTTTCGATCACGCTTCTTCCTCGAGTGAGTGATGAACAAAAAAAGGAAATACCGCCTAGCAAAATGGGATATCCTCGTACCAACCCAAAGAAACGGGGGGTTTAGGGATACAAAATCTAGAACTCAAAAATATTGCCTTGCTCACAAATGGTTGTATCGTGCATGTTGACAACAGATGGAACTTGGCAAATCCATCCTACGCAACAAGTATCTAGGGACTAAACCTTTAGTGCAAGTCCATTGAAAAGCTGGGATTCTCATTTTTGGGCAAGCTTGATGAAAGTTAAAAGAGATTTCCTCAAATTTGGAACGTTCGTCATAAGAAATGGGTCACAGATAAGATTTTGGCAAGACACGTGGCTAGGCAATAGGCCTCTACGACAACAATACCCGCAACTATATAACATCGCTAGGAAAAAACAGGATACGGTGGCTGAGGTGCTTGCTTTACCAATGCCTAATCTATCCTGGCGTAGAGATCTAGTTGGCAATAAATTAGCAATGTGGAATAATCTGGTCAATCGCCTTGCACAAATCAATCTTAGTCGAGAATGATGAGTTCAAGTGGGGCCTTGACCACAAAGATGTCTTCTGGTTAAATCACACTATCGAGACTGATCTACCAAAACATACCTAATGTCAACAAGCGGTTATGGAAATTAAAAATACCCCTCAAAATTAAAATATTCCTTTGGTATCTTAGGCGAGGTGCTGTCCTCACTAAAGATAATCTGGCTAAACGAAATCGGCAAGGATCTCTAAAATGTTGTTTCGGCTAAGAAAACGAGTCAATACAACATTTGTTCCTTGATTGTCGGTTTACGAGGATGGTATGGGCCACGGTCCACGCGGCTTGGGGTCTAAGGAAGCCAACTAGTATAAATAACCTTTTTGGGGATGGCTAAATGGAATACCAAAAGATTTTAAATCACTTGTTCTTGTTGGCGCAGCGGCCTTGTGTTGGTCCATCAGCGGCCTTGTGTTGGTCCATCCGGCTCTGCAAAATGCAAAGGGTTTTTGAAAACAAACATTCTTCTTTTTTTGCGTGTACTTTACTCGATCACGCCTTCGGCTCCGCACGTGGGCTATCCCGCAACGGCCTTCTTCCCGTGAGGTGCTTGTAGCGCCTCTCGGTTCTTGGAGCGGGTGGGCACGGACTTTTTTCCCAGCATGGGTGGCGGTCTAGTCTTAGGATTGACAATCATTAGTGCGTGTGGTTATTTAAAACTCTTAAAGGCTGTGTGCCCAAGGGCAGAGGCCGGGAATGTTTCAAGACTTTGTATCACCTTAATGTAATTTCTTGAAATTAATAAAAATTCCCATTTCCAAAAAAAAAAATCTAGCACCGACGAGACAAGATAGGAGCGGGTGGACCGAACGGAAACTCGGTGAGTGCGTTGGTCACTGCCTTTGAGGTGTTCAACCCGGCTGTGTTTCAAACCCCACATCATTACCGCTTTGGTTCTGCCAGTTCATTTTCCGTTAGTGAAGGGGGGTTTGAGACCGGCAGCAAAGTAAGAATCTGTATTACTATTATAACCCGGATCTTGAGGGATAGGAGATTGAATGAAGACATTATCTTTTGGGAGCCGGGTCACGATCGACAGATCAGCCATCACCATCATCCTTGTGTAGCTACGGAAGGAGCTGCTGGCTGGTGGGAGTGGGAGAAAAACCAACTATATTCAAATATACTGGCAAGTAGCAAGCAAGCACAAAACGTCAATACTGACGAGGATTGAAGGGCCGGCACATATATTTAATACCATGAAATTTAACCATTTGTTCAAATACCGAGAGAGAATAAATTTCATCCAGTTCGATTTCAATGGAATTAGAACAAGCAAATTAAACACAAAAGCTGTACAAATTGGCTGCAATCTGACGAGTTGCAAGAAGAGGTACAAGATCATCATAGTACTGGCAAGTTTCTTGGTTTGTGCTACCTAAATACCTGCAAATGGATTTCTACGGTACAAGGATTTCTACAGCCTCCTACGGTACAAGGATTTGTACACCCCTTTCTGGCCAGTTCCCTCAGCAACAATAACGGCTCAGCATATCAACCTAATCTGCACAACTGCGACTAAGTTTTATGCCATATATCAGACAGGACAAGGAAACCTGATATATATGCCAACTAACCAATCAAAGTTATGGGTGCGAGGCCTTTGTAATTTAATTAATCTAAAGAGCTAGCGTGCCCATCCTCGTGCTGCTCGCTCATGGCACCCTTGCTATAAAAAGAACGGGGTCCTTGCACTCAGCATTGTGAGCACAGCCAAACAAAAGTAAAGCACAGAGCAGCTAGTAGTCACCGATTGAGAGGGAACATGGAGAGTGGTGGCAAGAGGAGTGCAGCTAGTGTGGTGGTGATGGTCATAACAACGCTGTTGCTTCTGCAGCTGATGGTGGCTCCCACGGCGGCCCGCTCACTGCAACTGCTGGAGGAGGATGATGGTACGAGTACCACCCCCGTCGGCGTACTGAGCATAAAGACGATCGTGAGAGAGTTCGTCCGTAGGCCGTCAGACGGTTATTGTGGGGACGAAACCTGTTTTTTTGGTTTTTGCCTGCTACAAGGTTGCCGTTGCAGTTACCCTTATTGCACGTACCCTTAAACTGGTGATAGCAGCTTCTTTCTGGGCAGTACGTTCTAAGTCATCGATCCCACTTCTTCCCTGGAATCTTCAAACGTGGATGCCGTTGTGTTACTTTTCGTCATTTGCGTGTTAATTATCAACTAGTTGTTGTTTCCAGAGGCCGTCTCATTTGTAAACTGCATGCTGTGTACGTCTAATTCGTGTTTGGAGGAACAGAAGGGTGGTGTGCAACTTGTCATGCATGTACGGTGATTCTATCCATAATAAAACGTGGGAAACGTTGGATGTGTACCATCACCTGCTACTTATATATTTCATATAACTGCACCTCTTTGATAGTTTTTATTTCCAATTCCTATTTCTGCCAAAGATATTTTACCATTTTTTTTTAGAACCTAGCCACCAGTATGCCCACACTAGCCCACCCAGAGAGCAGGCTATCACTACCGGGTCCAAACGCTTTGTCGATGCGGAAAATTTGGGTTTTTAGGATTCAAAACCTCAACGTAGGTGTCTTTTAGGATTCAAGACCTCAACGTAGGTGTCAAAGGAATGGAAATCCATCGTGCTCGGTCTGGAGGAGATTATGTACCCCCACCACTTGTTGTGCCATTCACATGACCAAGATAGCCTCCATAAGCGATCTTGTGACACCACCGCCTGCACACAGGGGACATACTGGGAAATTTAGGCGGTTTCATGGAAATTTGTTATTTTTCTATTTATCTTGGTTGAAAGGCGCTGAACATAATATATTCGCTGTTTCAGTCTTGTATCTGTCCATCTCTTTCCTCGTGGCCTTACATGACCTGTTCAAACTGTCCGTTATCATGAAGCGTTGGAGGAATCACCTTACCATATATATGAATAATCCCTCTTGCTGAGGCCGGCGATGATATAGTCATGCACTGAGACTTGGGCCGTGCTGGGCCCGGCCTTCTCATGCTTCATGCAGCATATCGGGCCGTGCCGAAATGACACGCCAATTTTTTTCTTTGGGCCAACCATGGCCCGTGGCACCCCGGCACGCCACAGCCCTCGAAATATCTCTACTACTCTTTTTTTTGTCTGATATAAAAATATGTATCTTATGTCTATTGTTTCAACAAATTTTAATGATTTTCATAATCTATTTAAGTATTAGATGAGAGGTAGTACAGTAAAAGTTATAAATTACATTGTACAGTAATAAAAGTGTGTACGTGCCACCTTCGTGTCGTGTCGGTCCAAGCACTGCCCCAAATGCGGGTCGTACCATGTAGCCCGTAGTGCCGAAATCCTACGCACAAAAGATAGCCCCCTCGTGTTGCGTGTCTTGCCGGCACGGCCCAAAATATTTCATACCGTGTCGTGCTTTCGGGTCGTGCCAATAGTCCGTGCTATGGTCCGCCCCTCAAATGGCTCGGTCCAAGTCCCAGCTCTAGCAGCGGTAGTTGAGTCGTCTCTAGGATCGGAAGAAAGTCGTCACTAGTGGTAGCACGTTTACACTATGGATACTAATTAGAGTCAGGAGATTAAATTGTATAGTGGGGACAAATAAATCCTTTACGTGTCAAAAAGTTACGATAAAAACACACAAAAGGACAAAATAAGACAAAATAGATTATTCATAGATAATTTCGGATTTTTTGATGTCGTTTTCAGTTTTTTCCGATTTTCATGTTTAAATGGAAACAGAAGTGGTAACCAAAAAATAAAAATAATAATGGTAAAAATAAATGGAAACGAAAGTGAAATAATTTTGCTCTGTTCCAATCGTTTCCGAAGATTGTCGATTAAAACCGTAAATTTACCGTTGGTAATTACCGAATCAAAGGCACACGCAAGCAACATGCACATAAGGCAAATATTGTCAAGGATTGCACACATATAGGAACATCCTCTACTAAAAAAGAAATTTTAATAATTCATGTTTTTATCACTATGCTATGTCAATTCAACTTAAAACTTGATCGTTTATTTGTGTCAATGTCAACTATTGTAGTAATGTTGCAAATTATATGGTTCTTCTCATTTCCTACAATTTGGTGTGTTTATCGCTTTTTTTAGATACCGTTATCATAGATTTCCAACGTTATCACTGTATTTTCCGACCGACTATATCGTTTTCAAATTGTTGGAATACCGGGCGTTGTATTCGTTTCCGACAATATCGTATCGATTTTGTTTTTAAGAGGAAAAAGTCTATATAACACCCCACCTATGGGGGTGGACTACATATACACCCCAACCTATGAAACGGTATATATCACCCCCAAACTTTTTAAAACCGGTCAAATTACCCCCTTAAGAAGATAGTAAATTATAGAAAAATTATAAAATGGAATTTCCAATTGTGTTGGACTCCAAATTAGTAGATCTACACAATGAACATATAATATGGTATACTTTAGTACATCTCTGTTTTTCTATTTTATAGTTTTTTTGTGATTTACTATGATGTTTCAAAAAACTGCTTTAGGGGTAGTTTGACCGGTTATGGAAAAGTTTAGGGAGTGATATAGACCGTTTCATATATTGGGGGCGTTATATAGTCCACCACCCATAGTTTGGGGCTGATATAGACTTTTTCCTTTTGAGAAATAAAAATGAAAGTTATTTGGCCTGCTTCCTATCATTTATGACCATTTTCATCCCTATTTGTTAGATTTAAAAAGTGGTGAAATAATGCAGGAGCACTAATCCACTAATAACCCCTAAATATCAAAAAGCAGCGATGGATATCCCGCCATCCTAAAATTTCATTTTCTCGAAAGGCGCAGAGCTGCGCACACGCAAGAACCCACTCTCATCTGAACCATGTATCCGTTTTCAATTCCGTCTATACTGGTGTATTCAACGTAATGAGACGGACAACCCCAGTTGCATATGTTTCAAAGAATTTCTTCTAGTAGTAACTTATATATATACTAATTTATGACATATAACTTATACCTTAAATTTATGGTAGGATTTTAAAACACCAAAGTTATTGAAACACAACTTATGTATAAGAAGTTATAAAATAAAGTAACAAATTAACATATAACTTATTCCAAAAGTTAAAAACATAAAAAAATATTAAACATATAAAAAACATAATGCGTAATGCCGCCGGAAAGTTATGGAATAAATCCAGAAAAATGTGATCATCAATGCCATCTAAGTTGGGGAATTAAACCCTTGTGGTCGGCTCCACCACAAGGAACCCAACTAGCTGATCTATGATTAGTTCGCTTCATTATCATTTACTTGATTCCTACATAGTATACAAGGTCCTAGGCGCCATGAGTCCAAACTATCAGATGGCCTGTTATTCTCTCTCACCCAGAACTGTACCTATTGTGTGTGTACAGAGTTAGGTCCAAAGAGATTTCACACGAGCGTGATCTTGTGAATCATGTTGCCAACAAGATTCTCCTTCAATGTGTCTTCTGCATCATGTTCGTTGCCGAGAGCACACACATACTATCTTCCGAGGAGACCTGGTCGCCCCCATGGCGACTCAGGGTCCCAACCCACTACACCACAACCCTTAATCAGCAACGGAGGTCAGTTGCTAAAATTGATAATTAGCATTGAACGGTCGGTTGCTCAAGATTGGTCTCGGACTGTCGGTTGCTAAAACCAAATACGCGATTGATCAGCCGTTGCTAAAAATATTCCTCTTTTGCATTGATCGGTCCGTTGCTAAATATATAAGTACTAGAGTTGGATCGTCCGTCGCTAAGTTAGATGCCATGTTTTGGGCCCGCTCCTAGCAAAATTACGGCCCAAAACTCATGTGAAACCTTGGTCACCCCACGCCTCTCTCTCTCTCTCTCTTCTCTCGCTCCCCTCACACGCCGCCGCACCAGGCTGATAGCTCGCTCGTCCCCGCCGCCCGCTTACCTGCCCATCCGTCTGCCTCCGCCTACCGCCCGCCCGCTCCACGGACACCCGCCGTCGCCGCCTGCCGGCAGTCCGTCCCAGCTTCCCCGGCGCATGAGCCAGACCCCCGCCGTCGCCGCCTGCCGTCAGTCCGTCCCAGCTTCCCGGGCGCATGAGCCAGACCCCCGCCGCCGTCACCACATCAGTTCCCCCGCCTCGGATCCCCACTGTTGCGTGCTCGCCGCGGCCTCGCCGAGCGGCAACCCCACGACCGCACCGCGCCACCGTCCCGCGTCGGCATACGATGCCCTCCAGCTTCCCCGTCACAGGAGGTGATGCGCTCACAGGAACATGGATGCTCCTCCGGCGTCGGCCACAAGTAGGAGCCGCTGGTAGCGTGCTCTGGCGTTAGCCGCAAGAAGCACATGCAAAAGGTGCGCCGTGCTGCATCTCCCTTCTCATGCACAATTAGGATTATTTCTAGATACCGGAGTGGACTAGTATCTCGATCTGAATACCTTCTCTGTTCTAGTGCTATCTTATCCTGAATACCTACTCTGATCGATCTAGTGCTAGCTGCTGATTTGGAGCATAGTAGCTTGGATTTTTAAGAGGCGGATCTGGTGCTGGCATGTGTCTGGACTAGAGAGGAGTGATAGAATGTGATTGGGAAAAGCTGGGCATCATGGATTTTTAGATCCCACTGAATAAATGATTAAATGCTCGTATCATCTCCACAAGGTGATTAACTGAAGGGGCTGAGATTATTTCATCATTTTTTAGTTGCCATAAGCATGATTCAGTAACATGCCAACATTATTTTTCAGAGACTGATCTAGATTTGTTGTTTTTTAAAAGGTTCAAAACAAATTGTGATGCAGTATTTCTTAAAGTCAATTGTATTCCTGGTCTCAATTTAACATGCTCAAATCTTGTTCAGAGATGCATGGTGAAACGAAAAAAGGAGTATTGCCACGAGGAACATTTAGGTGATAATCTTATCTGCTATGACCAAATGTTCTTACAATTTGTTGACCAAAACATCTTTCTTTGATGCAGTAATAATGGAAGCTGCCAGCTACGGTGTGCATATACTCTCTAGGTTCGGATGAATTATCACTGCTTGTGCTTGAAACAGTTTTAGGTAGGAAGCTGAATTATTATATAATAGTAGTTAGCATTTGCTTGAATCCATCTTTGTCAAAACCTTCAAATATTTATGAGAACGAAAGATGAAATATTGCTTTAATACTTCACTGCTGTAGTTATAGGTTAGAGTAGCACTTTTACAAAGTGATGGCAGATTTAATCCATTACTTTTCCCCAATTTTCCATTGTTACTGTGGAAACAGTAGTGCTGATTTTCCATCTACATATTGTCCTGTTGTGTTGCTTATAGTGAATTCAGTTGTTTACTGTGCCTTGTTTATAGTGCTGATTCAGTTGAAGCGTGCAGTTTTTGCAGATATAATTAGCAGCAAGCCTTGTTTATTTATTTATTATAACTGTTAGGCTGAAACTTTGAATACACCATGCTCAAAGGTGTTCTTGGTGGTGATGTGAACCTAATTTAATGGCACAGTTCTCGTGTAGGTATGTTCACCCCTTCCTCTATACCTAATATCATCCATTGTAACTAATAAGTGTGTTGATGGTCCTGCTGTGATTTCTCAAAATCTGAAGTAATCCTCTTGCCATGCTTTGAATTCTTATTATTAGTTGCTTGGCCTTTGGGCTCTTCTGAGAAGCAAGGTCAAATGATAGATGAACTCATGATAGATTAATGCGCTGCAGAGCCTGGAGAGGACAATATTAATCTGTGACACACCCATTTACTTTTGCAAACTTTCTTGTACGATTATCAGACTTTTCTGTCAAACTTGTGCAAATTTGCAGACTTTCTTGTATGATTTGTTTACACCTGTGCAGAATTTCCACTTCTAATTTTCTGTGCACATTAATACCACTGATTTCTTTCACACCTGAAAATGGTGTTTCCATGAAAAATTTGCACCGCAACTGTTAGTGCTTACATCTATTGAAAAATCTGAGAAACAATCAACTTAAGCTTCAAATTTTGGAAGTCTCCTGAGTCTCAAGCAAGGATAACTAATATGAATCTGTTTTCTTTCAGTTACTTGCATATTGGACTTGTTTTTTCAACATACCACTTATCATAGAATCCGATGGCACGAGGAAAATGCAATCGTGCAAAGCTGAAGTTTCTTGATACATCATGTAGCGTGAGCTATGCAACCTGTAAGTTGAGTTTTTGTAGAAAGCATGGACCAACACTAGTTTGCTTCAATCTGTAGTAGTAGTAGTAATAACCTGTAGCAGCAGTATACTTATAGTAATAGCATAGCACAAGCAAGCTTTCCATTTGCAAACTGCAATCTGTAGTAGTAGACTAGTAGTAATAACATAGCACAAACATGCAATCTATAGTTGTAGTCTAGTAGTAATAACATAGCTCAAGCATGCTTTCCATTTACAAACTGCAATCCGTAGTAGTTTTAACCAGTTCCACTGCAGTTCAAATCTTTCTTAAGTAATAACCATAGTAGCCACGCCCATATGCTGAAATCATGACTTTAGTCGATGCTGTAACGATGCCGGTTGCTTGGCCATTTAATTGAGTAACGTCCACTTGATTCTATTATTATTTTTTATTTGTGGTCTACAGTTTCTAACTATGATACTTGTGACAGCTGAAGGTTTGCAGCCAGCAATCTAGAGGATAACAATGCTTTTTGGATGATGACTTGCTCAACAGGATAACAATACTTGTTGTAATTTACTTGATGACTTAGCTAGATTTGTATTCAGCTATATATGCTTGTTTGTTGCCATGATGACTTAGCTAGATTTTGTATTCAGCTACTATATGCTTGTAGGGGTTGCCTTGATGGCAAGAAGCTTAAGCTAGTGACATGATTATACACGTACTCATTTGATATGAATGAATGAGAGTATAATTAATGCCATTTGTCTATTATTCAATAGTGTATTTGTTTTGAATGTGATCTAGTTTTAAATATATGTGGATTATTTTTTTTCACCTATTCAATTGAGCTCGATAGACTGTCGGTTGCTATAAGTTCAATATTGCGATGGACCTTCCGCTTGCTAAAAGCTCTAACTGGTTATCCGTTGCTAAAGCTTTATCGTTGGATGGTTCGTGGCTAAAAGAGGGTCCGTTGTTGTATATATTTAACCACGGCTTCATTAGCATCCGGCAGAGGTTCGCCGCTATAACTTTTAGCCACGGATCGAAAGTCGTTGTACCCCATATAGCAACGGATTGAAAGTCGGCTGATTAAGGGTTGTGGTGTAGTACCCTAAGCGCCGCCGTCCCAGCCCTCCCCCCATTTCCTCCACTCCACCTCGCCGTCGCCGGAGGAAGGCCGCCGGGGTGTCCGAGCACGCTCCCAATGAGGGCGGCGGCGGGGCCTCTCACCGGAGGGGTTGCGGAGGTCACGCCGCGGGGTGGATCTCGGCGGCTATGGCGGCGGCATCACGCCGGGGCGCGCCGAGGCCGTGGGCGAGGTGCCGGGATGGTGGAGGAGGCCGTGCGGACGGGAGTCTCGACGGTCTGCGGCGGTCGCCGGAGGGTTCCGATGGTGGCAACGTCGGGCGCCCGACCTGCCGCCATGGGGGCCGACTCGGTGCTCCCACGCCCGGTTGTCAGGCCGCCGGCCGGGCTGGGGCAGCCGGGCGGCGCTGACGGATGTTGCGCGGCGGTGGCATCCGATGGCGGCACCGGGCAGGGTCTTCTCAGGGAGGCTATGCGACGACGCTGAAGGTGGCCGTGGAGCGCGGGGCTTCGGGTGGAGAAGGCGAAGAGTGGTTCGACGGTGGCGGCCTCCGTGCTTCACCGTCGGGCTTTCCTCTTCCCATGGTGGCGCAGCCGACCGCCCACATCGGGGCGCCGAGAACCAGTCTTGGGCTGATCCGCGACCCATCAGCCGCAAGACGTTGACCATGGTGGCGGTGTTTTTCGGACGGCGGCGACGATGAAGCAATTGGGTTGGCCGTATCGGGGGATGAACCCGGTGGCCAGCCATGGTGGCTTTCGCAGTTCGTCAAGGTGGAGGATTCGTGGAAAGGGACGGCGAGGATGGCAGCGGACGCCGGCATTTGTTTTCCGGGATATGTATTTCGGCGATGGTGCACGCCGGCCGGGCGGTTTGGCGTAACGGCATGGACCCAAGGGACATGGCATTGGCCGCTCACTATCTATGACGGCGGTGGCGCCCGAGGGCGCCACTTTCCCTCGTGGAGGCGCCGTCTTTTCAAGTGGATCTCTACGGTGAAAACCGGCACCGACCTTGGGGGGCGGCGATGGCGTCTTTGGATGTCATTTTCGTTGGAGACATCATCGGTGGAAAATCCCTTGGATGTCGGTTGGGCGCCGGCATCAAGGTGGCGACTCATCGCATCACGCTTATGGGGCCTTATGTCGCTGCGGATCACGGGATCCCGAGTCTCCAATGGTGGATGGGTTTTGTTTGTTTTATTTTTTTCGAGTGCACCGGTGTATTCGGGTGACCTTAGTCTTACCTGTAAACACCGTTGTTCGGTTGTAATTGTGTTGGCCTGATGCATCCTCGGATGACCGAAGCCGGAATATAATTTCCTTTATCTAAAAAAAAAAAAAAAAAGAGCACACACCTGCCATGTTTATGTAAAAAAGATAGGATTTCTCTCTCTCGCCTTCTATCCCCATCATCACCACTCTCTCCCCGGTAAATCACATAATTCAGCACATACACCCCATAATACGGAGATCAGGACAAATCCCTCGCCTCACTTGTGGCTTGTTCTATCCCCTCCCAAAGAGAGAATGAAAGGGAGGGGGACATTTTAAGATTTATTAGTCGCCACAATCTCCTATACTCTTCTTATAATTTCTACCCAATCTCCACCAAACCTAACAAGACTATAGTATACATATATTGACAGTAGTATCCAAAGTCTAAACCTACTAGTAACAACTTACTTTTCAAATGAATCCAAGCAAGTAGCGACAACAACTCTACTGATATTATGCATATAGGTTAAGTGCTTATATTTTGAAGGGAAAGATCCCTTGCATTGTTTTCCCCACCGCTAAGTATTGAGATTGAAGATGGTTTTCCTGTCGGTCCAACAAATCATACAGAACAATTCTTAATTTTCTGTCGGTATGTATTTTTCTGTCAGTTTATGCTTCTATCTACAGGGATTTTTGAGTTTCCAGTAGTGGGTTCAATAAGCTTAGTAAGCCAAGACAAGATAGCCAAGACGGCGGCCAACATGCAGATGCTAGCCGCAGCCGTCTTTTGCTTTTTGATCCTTTTTTTCGAAAGATTCTCACAACAACGCCCTTTTTGTTTTTCGCCCACAATATGGACCCTTTTTCTCGGCGCCATGGGTCACGGCGCCAAGTTATAACGTTTCGGGCGCCACCACCTATGGCGCCGAGGTTCACGGCGTGGGAAACAATTTTAAACGGCGTAGCATCGAAAATTTTACATTTCCCCCCGGCGCCACGCATCACGGCGCCGGGGGAAATGGAAAAAATGCATTTTTTTTTCTCTTTTTGGCGATTTTCATACAACAAGTAGATAATTTCCGAACGCTTTATTGAAATGGTTCTATGGTTCCGCTGGTTAGTGCGCACGTATTTGGTCCAGGAGGCCTGGGTTCAAAACCCGACCAGCCAACTTTTTTACCTTTATTTTTGGTTTTTCTTTCCCCTTTTTTGTTGTTTTTAATAAGCAAAACGTAACAATTGTCGTTACTTTATTAACAATTACAGTAATAAATAAATATTACTTTATACACAATTAATTGTAAAGAAAATTTGACAACTGTTTTTTTAAGTATATAGAAAATGTGGAGTACAAGCATGTGTTCTCATACTTATGTTACATCTAATTCTAAATCAATTGCCTTCAAATTTAATAAAATTTCTAAAATACCTTAATACCGTAGGGGTATTATAATTTTCAAAAAGAATATTATTGTGATTGCACAATTGTTGTTACATCTTACATTGTTGATTGCTTGTTAAAAAAAAAAAAAAAAAAAAAGACGAATGGTCATATAGTTTAGGTGATATATATCATTTAGGTATTATATACAATTTAGGTAATATATAAAAAGTATTACCATTCGTCTTTTTTTTTTTTTTTTTTTTTTTTTTTAAAAACCCAAAAAGAAGGGAAACAAAAAACAAAGAAAAGAAGAAGAGGCTGTCAGGGGCTTTGAACCCAGGTCTCCCAGGCCCAGACTGCACCCGCGCGCCACTAACCAGCTGAACCAAAGCAGCCTTTCATTACAAAGCTCGGAAACTTTCAACTTGGCATGTAACGCGCAAAAGGAGAAGGAAAAAAATAATGCAATTTTGCTTTTTTCCCCTCGCCGTAGATCATGGCGCCGAGGGGGAAAATGTAAAATTTTCGATGCCACACCGCTTTGAAATTTGTTCCCACGCCAGAACCTCGGCGCCATAGGTGGTGGCGCCGAGACGTTATAGCTTGGCGCCGCGACCCATGGCGCCGAGAAAAGGGTCCATATTGTGCACGAAAACAAAAAAGGGCGTTTTTTGTGAGAATCTTTCAAAAAAGGGTTAAAAAAGCAAAAAAGACGGTAGCCGTAGCAGCCGCGTCGATGCCGCGGATGATGATGGCCGCCGTGAGTGAGGACGGCCGCGACGCCGCACAAAGAGCGCAATTGCGGCGAGGATGACAGGGGATGGCACGGATGCTAGCCACGAAAAGCATCGGATGCTTAAACGAAGATGGCCGCCGGCAGGCGGGACGATCAATAGCGACACATACGGTGGTTGCAACGAGGATGACGATCCGCGATGATGAAAAACAGCGACCAGCTTGCGGATGCTAGCCGTGATGGATTCGGACGGCGCGAGGATTATTGCCGACGATGTGAGGGACAGTCTTGGTTGCAAAACAGATGACAAGAGCGGCACAAGTACAACGGTGGAGAGCCCATAGATGTTGGCGGTCACTACTACAAAAGCTTACCATGGGAACGCCCCCTTTTTGATAGGGGTGGGTTTTGTTTTGAGCTGCACCTACTGTGGTATGAGACGCCCCTATTGTGGACAATGTATGAGCCGCCCCTACTGTGGACACTGTAGGGGTGGCTGGTGTTACGAGCCGCCCTACTATTAGTAGGGGCGGTTCAATATTCAACCCTACAGTAGGTTGCCGAATTTTGATTCAAGACACAAAATATATTTTTTTAAAAAAAATGACTTCGGATGCAAAAACTTCATAAATAAGAATTGTAGATCTCAAAAAGTTATAAATCTTTGTTGTTGACCACTTTTTGGATTGAATTTATTTGATGCCTCAAAATGTGGGTTTGAATGTCTAAACTTTGAAATTTGTATTTTTCAAACGACCTCGGATGGAAAAACTTCCTAAATAAGAATTATTGATCTCAAAAAGTTATGAAACTATGTAGTTGATCATATTTTAATTTGAAATCATCTAGTCATGCAAAACCTACACACCTACTTGTGATGGCACGGAGAAAGAAGCATGATATTTCGGGAAGATGAACTGACTTTTGGATTAGCCTGACCGGGGATCCTTCCATTTAGTAGCACCTTAGGATGGCATAGACTTAACGTTAATGGCGAGGTTCAAAAGAGGAAACACTTGTGGTGGATACCTAGACACCCAAAGTGACGTAACCCTCCTAATTATCGGGCCCACACCGCACTTTGCCATTGTCCCAAAGACCTCGACGGCCAGCTTTGATGCATCCAATAACTTAAGAAACCCCGTTGATAACTCATACCCGGGATCAACAAAGGGAGTAGCTACAACATTACAACATTTGTTACAAAAATATGGATCGAGTGCTTGGAAGAATAATAACATTAATTTTTACAAAATGTGAGTAAGTTACATTTGAGTAAACTCAACTTAATTTGCGGAAGCTAGGTAGAACTAGAAGACACCCCGGATCATGTCGAGCCCACCGACATAATCTTGGTTAAACAAAGACGAGTCAAGACCGCAACAAGGGTTAACAAACCCCGAGTACGGAGTACTCAACAAGACTTACCCGACCAAAAAGAGGAGAAGACTCAGGAATGCTTTGGTCTTAGGAGTCAAGGTAAGGCTTTAGCAAGAATCAAGGACTCTTTTGCGAGAAAAGCTTATTACAAGTGAATCCTTACTTTCAATATTTTTAATTCAGATTAGTAGCTCATATACTCTAGGTTATCCTATTCTAGAGCAAACATATTTTTCTTATTTCAACTCTCTTTTCTCAAAAACATATTCCATCATTTACTACGATGAAGGTCGAGGGAATCGGGTCTCCTTCTCCGAGAAGCAACGGCGATTCATGAACCGATTAATACCCAAATTGGGGATCCCTAACCACACGACATATGTAGCACTTAAGCTTGCATATATCAACCTTCTTTCAGATTTGTCCAAAAACGGAACGAGGCCCCGCCACCCAAGAGCACGATACTCCACCTCCCTACCCCGTCCCTAATGACGGTTTGACCAAAAGGGGTGGGTACACGCTACTCCCGCCATCTCTCCACTCCCGGTCGCGTGGTTGCCATTCCCGATTTGGCTCCACCGAGATCCGGCTTTACCGGAGTATGTGGCTAGTTAGGGTCGACGACTGGGGTGACTACCGGTCGGACGTGCTATTGACCAAAAAGGTCTCAAAGCGCAATATGCGTTCAAAACGCCCCGATTTCCCTCGGGCCAAACAACGGACGGTCCTTAAACGACCAACACGGGACAAGCACAACTAGCTATCCCGGCCGGCTTTCAACCTACGTCCCGTCCGATCTCAAATTCATCACTACTTCACTTTCTTTTCCAAAAACAGGTACCATCTTCTCAAATAAAACATTTTGATGAAAAAGCTTAACTAATTAAGCGAGGGCTAAGCATCACTAAGCATTTTTTGAAATGAAACAAAGTTATCAAGGATGGTATTGAAATAAACAAGGATGATAATGCAGCAATTAGGTTATCACTCAACTCCTAAATGCTTAATGCAACATAGCATAGACATAAGTTATATAAAGCTTTTAAAACATCAAAGAAGGGTTTAATGAAACCGGGGGCTTGCCTCGTAGTGCGGGAAAAGTTAGATTCCGAAGTTGGACCACCCACGTCACACCTCGGGTGGATGCACCTTCTCCAAAGCTTGGTCATCGTAAACCACATCTCTCTCGTTCACTACACGTAATAATGATGCATTGCTTAACATGGTAAACATGATGTTTGATGAATGCATGAAACGACAAACAACTTGAGTACAACTTTCCTTCACGATAAAGTTGCAACTCAACAAACCAACTCGTTGAACTACTCTATAAGATATCATCACCATTGCCTAAGAAGTTCTCAAGGACCATTTGAAATAGTATGATCCCCGACTCACAAAAGCAATCCCAAATCACACATCAAACTAAACACTAGCCTTTTCTAATAAATAAAAAAATAAAACATAAAATAGAAAATAAATTAAACATTTCAAAATCACTCTAAACTTTTCATACAAGTAGGTCATATCATAAAACAATACCAAATAAATTTTCATGATTTTTGAATAAATATTTTATTTTCTAAAAATCATGGAAGATGCATTTTTCAATTAAAATTTATATTTTTAAATCATGCAAGAACTACTCAAAATCAAAGTTTCAAATTTTTCATGGATACACAACATCATAGGAAGGCTCCACAAAAAGTTTCGAGAATTAGTAAAGCCATGCATGAATTTATATGAAATTCACAAAAGTAGGCACTATTCATCATAAAGGAAATTGATAAAACACATAAATAAAAGAAAAGAGCACTTGGGCTCAAAGTAGGCCACTAAGGCCCAACAACAGAACAAGGCGGCCCATGCAGTGCTTAGGCCTGCCTTGGCACTATTTTAAAAGACCCTACACTTTTATGAATCAGTAATTAAATAAAAATACTATTTATGTGAGTTGAGAAATTTACATTAGGAATCCTCGAAAAGCTTCTATTTGAATGTTGGTCCTCCTTCTCCTTCTTCACGTACCACGTAACACGGACGGGACTTCGGTCCCCGGCTCGACGGCGGCTCCGGCGGCCGGGTCGGTCGGACCGGCGGCGGTGGAGGGCGCCGCGACCGCACTGGCTGACTCGCGTGCTCCCCCGACCAAGTATCCCGGCACGGTGCGAGACGGCCCCAAATACGGGTCAACGCGGGCGCGGCCAGTAAAGAAGGTTGCCCGCCGTCACGGCAAGGCGCCACGGGCGGCGACACCGCCCGAGGAAGGGTAGGTATGGCGGAGAGGATGGATGGCTGCGAGACCGTGGTGGCCACTATTCCTCGAGGGAACAAGGAGCGGCGGTGGTTGAGCTCGTCCGGCCATGACTACGGTGGTCGTGCGTGAGCAGCAAAACGAGAGAGAATGAGAAAGAAAGAACGGCCGGGCGGTGGACGTTTCGGGGGACGAGGCCAACTTGGCTTGGCCGAGCTTTCACGAACACGACCACGTGCCCACACGCCGAGAAGTACCGTGAAGGAACTCGATGGTGACACAACAAAGCAAGCGAGGCAGGTAAGTACGTTCTTTGCACCTACGGCTGTTTCTCGGAAGTGTTGTACTGGGTATCGTCTTCCTTTCTTCTTCTTCAAATATCTCTCAAATTTGCATAGAAACTTCAAAATCTCCAAAAACGAAAATAGTCCAACTTCTCGAGATCCCTGTGTTTGCTTTAATGACCATCCCCAAATTCTCAATAATTTTGAAAGTAGGTTTTCAAAGTTTTTATTGAACGTAGGAATAATAATTATTTAATTTTAAAAATTTGATTTTCAAAAACACACTTCCTTTCAAACCTAGGCAATTAATTAGAGACTAAACATTGCTCAAACAAATCATTCAAGGAATAAGTAAAGCATGGCATACAACATGATATAATTAATTAAACATGAAATGCATCTTATGCCTTAATGCATAATGATAATGCATGATTATTACTTAATTAAATTTTAATTAAAAAGTAACACCAGGGGTGTTACACCCGAGAGACGAGGAAGGGCGTAGCAAGCGACAAAATGTTTAGCGGGGAGTTGAAAATAAGTATAGATCCAAAGATTCCCAAATAGGTCAACCTTTTGAACAAACTTTGAAAGGGCTCGAACGATCGCGACCGCCCCACAAGGGGGCTCGGGCGCGAAGGGAGCCGGCGCCCTACCGCGCCGCCACCCCACTCCCTCCGCGTCCGACTACCGCCGTCTTCAAGTTAGGATTATCTTAGGCTCTTTGGTGTGTAAAAGGGAATATTCCAATCTATAAGGAAGGCCCTTATTAGGAAACAAATAAATATCACTTGTAAAAGGTATTCCAATCATATAAGGAAACCTTATAGAGATTGCTTAGATTACAAGTCCCACTAGCCGGGCTATATAAAGCGAGAGGCATGTAATCTCTTTGGGGATAAGCAAGCAATAAAAATAGTTCCTATCTTTCTCGCTCCGGCTCTCACCGGCGCCTCCCCCGTGCGTCGCCAAGGCCACAGCCGCCGCGCCGCGCGCCCGAGGCGCCGCCGCGATCCGTCCCCCCTCGCCATGGCGCCCCAGCTCCTCGCCGCCGCTGGTGCCGCCACCGGCCGTCGCCGTCGTCCTGAAACCGAGCTCCCTACGCCACCTTCACACGCCCCAGCGGCCGACGATCACGTGTCAGTGCGGGCGCAATCTAGCCGGTCTCTAACAACCGGGTATCCGGAGACGGGACAATTCCCACCACCCATGGCTTCCGAGATGACGGAGTTCACCATGGCGCTGAAGGCACTCCTCGACGACAAGCTGCGCCAAGATCACCCGACGCCGACGAGATCGAGACGCGTCTGGCGTCGCATGGAGTACGCCCCCGCATCGCCTCGAGGACTACCCCACGCCCGACGGCCACGGAGGACAGCCCAGCCCGGCGGCCGCCACCGCCCGCACAGACCGCCCCCCAGCGCCGCCTCGCCGCCGCCCTCCCTCGCCACCGACACCACCGACGGCACCGACCACCGCCATCCTCCGGTTGGAGGAGGATGATGACGTTATGCGCGGCGCCCGCCATCATCACGCGTCATCTTCGGTGACACCAAGGCACCGGCTGCCCTCTCCACCGACACACTGCGACGGCGCGGCGGACTCCGCGCCCGAAAGGTCCTAGACGGCGTCACTGCTTGGAAAAGGTCCTAAATGGCTAGAGGGGGTGAATAGCCTAATAAAGTTTTCTACAAAACACTAGACAAACTTGTTAGAATAACAAAAGGCGATAAACGCGTTTGCTCTAGCTCTACTTGTCGGCAAGCCTCCTATTGACAAATCTAGTTGCTATGATCTCTAGTTCACACACAAAGGCTAAGTCGCTACTTTAACAACTAGGTGAACAAGCTAGATTACTCTAAACAAGGCTAAGCAACTAAGCAAGTCTACTCAAACTACACTAGCACAAGATATACGAAAGTAATGCAAGAGTGTAGAGGTGATATACCACAATATCGAGGCTAGTCAATCCAATCACCAAGGATGAAACAATGTGATAACCGGGTGAAACCAATCACCAAGAGACAAGTGGAGACACACGATTTAACCCGAAGTTCACTTGAGCACCCTCAAGCTAATCTCCGTTAACCAACCTTCTCACGTGTGGGGTCGATGTGGAGCTCACTCCAAGCCAAATGCCTTTAGGCTTATCGCACCCAAAGCAAATGAGAGGTATCAAGACACGAGCAATAGATTACTCACACTTTGTCTTCCCGACGAGGAGTGTGTGATCCTCTCACAAGTCACCGGAGGTGGCCAAGAACAATCACCAACTCTTGCCAACGCCTCCACCAATCACCAAGCCGGCTAGGGGTGGTGCTCCCCAAGAGCAACAAGAAATCCACCGGCTCACAACGATCCTCAAGCGCCACTAGATGCAATGATCAAAGCAAAGTGCACTTGAATCACCTCAACTCACTAGAATGATGCTCTCAAGCAAAGGGAGTGAGGAGGAGGATGTGTGCTCAGCTCTAGAGGTGTTAGGAATGATTTCAAATGTCCAAGAGACCTCCTAGAACCGGCCAAGGGGGTATAAATACCCCCACCACGAAATCCAACCGTTGGGGTGCAAAACGCACAAAAAATCAGCCTGGACCGGACGCACTAACGGACTCACCAGTGAGTCCGGTCGGTGGGTCCGGTCACAACCGACAACCCCCGAACAGTGGTTTTCCCCCTGTCACAACCGGGTCCGGTCGCTGCGTCCGGCCGGTGCTTCGGTCGGCCACCGGAAGCATCCGGTCATCAAGCGTCCGATCGGCCCGAGGCGAACCCCGATTGCGAGAGTCTCGCGGGACGACTGACCGGAGCGTCCGGTCACATTTGACCGACTTCCGGTCGGTGCGTCCGGTCACGCCCAGGCGTGAAAAGTCATCGTTTAAAATCGCCGTTCCTTCGCCGTCTTTTCTCCGACATGCTATCCAACAAATATACCAATTTGTGCATGAGGACTAGCATGTTTTTCACCACCAACTTGCATCCGGCGCAATAGAAAAATATGCATCTCATTTTCTCGAAAGCCCGAATCCCACCTCGCAAGCTCGGCGGGAGGGTGAGCGGTTCCCAAACCCAACTCAACCCTACAACCATCACCGCCTTAAGTAAATGTGCCAACACCACCACGTGTACATCACCATGTGCTCGTGTGTTAGCATTTTCACAATCAATTTCGAAGGTTAAGTTAGCTCTCTAGGTTAGAATGCATGCAAATGATTTTGAACCTAGAGGCACATGAGAATCGATATGTGCGATAGTTTTCCCCTCTTTATAGTACGGCTTATCGATCCTATAATCACTCACACCCTCTATGGTGTCTTGAGTGTAAAATCAAAATGGCCCTATGATATACCTTTGCCTTGAGCCCATTTTGATCCACGATCCACTCAAGTCATGCACTTGATCATCAATTGAACCATCTCGATCCATCCAACATGACCACCATGCATCACACTTGGCTTGACCAATCTCCAACTAAATCAAACACTTAGCATAGAGAGATTAGTCCTAAGGATGTCATCAATTAGCCAAAACCAATCTAGAGATCTTCAGGGCGCCCCTACCCCGGGCGCCCACCCGTGGCGCCCTAGACGCGCCAATCTGCGGCGCCCCGCTCCGTGGTGCCACCCGCGGCACCCGCCCCTAGGTCACCGGACCTAAACCCCTCTCTCGTCACCCGCCTTGAGGTCCGGGGAGTCCGATGGCACCGACAACCCCGACCTCGGATACGGAAGATGGAGTTGCTGTTCGAGCTCAAGGAGGACATCGACCCGACTACTACGTGCGGTATCTTTGCCTTCCATATGACAGTCTGCCCGCGATGCGGTTCCCTCGGGCTTGTCGTCGGAGGAGGTCCCCGTCGAGTGGGGCGACTTCACCCGCTACCCGCGTCGCGACCGCCCCCGTCATCCTCGACTCTACGGGAGCACGCGCCACCTTCCCGGAGGGCAAGGTGAGCGACTACATCTCCGCCGAGAGCTATGCACTGTGGATCTTGAGGGACATCGCCATCGTGTCGACCTCTTCATCGGAGGCTGCGTGACACGCCGCGCGGCGCTCAGTGGTTCAAGCCTCGTTCGATGGAGGAGGCCATCGATCTCGCCCACCGCTACTGACGGCGGCGAGCTGCGCCCGGCCAGCCGACCAACGGCGCCGACCAGGTTGGCCACCTCGGCGACCCGCCAACATCCGCGGCAACATTGTCGCGGCCCTCGCTGACCGCATGCCGGGCGGCGGCGTCTTGCTTCCGCGATGGGCGACATTGAAGGATTCACGATGAGCGACATGATCGCTGAGCTGCACACCACCAACGACCAACAAGGAGCTCGGGATCATTGCCAATGCCATCAAGTTGCGGGCGACCGCCCGAGTGGATCCTCCACTATGGAATCTTGAGGTACTTCCACCGCTACTCGGGACTTCCTTCTCGAGGAGAACGCCCCACTGGCATGGCGTGGCGGTGGGCTTCCACCTCCCAACCGCCCAAGAGAAGATCGGGCATTCCCGGCGGCGTCCTCCTACTACGAGGAGCACCGGGACATCGAGGGTCGAGGGCGCCACCGTCCTACTCTTCGACAACAACGGCGACGTCTTCTTCCGCCGATCGACAACGTCACCGTCGGCACGCCGTGGACACAGGAGCACCAGATGGGGCCACCCGTGCAGACGCCAAGTGACCTCCTCTCACGGCCGCCTCCTCCGACTTCGCTCCTCGCAGCCATTAAGCCGACATGTCTACTGCGGCAGATTCACGCGAAGGTTACCGTGCGGCGACCTACGCCTACGACTCCTCCGGCGATGCAACGGATGCTCGGTAGCCGGGCACCCTCGGCGCCTCCGTCATGCGCGCCGTGCATGGGCGGAGCGCCCCTTCATGCAGCCCCCGCTGAGCTACAAGTTCAGCGCCTACCGGCGACCTCCACCTCGACTTCTCCTTCTCCGACAACGGCGTCGGCATCTGCAATCGGCGACAATGACAAGTCGGGCCCTCTCGTCTTCGCCCGGTCGGGCGTCGTCACTTCCACGATCGCCATCCCCTTCGCCAACACACGGTGGGTTGGGTGGCACGTGGGCGCGCCGCCTCGTCGAACGGTGGGGGAAATGTCATGAACCAGGATTGGGCCAGCCCGCAGCGGGCTAAAAGGGCTGAACCGATCGTGACCGGCCCGAAGGGGGGCTGGGCGCCGCGGCCGAGGGGAGCCAGCGCCCCGCCGCCGCCACCCCTCTCCCCTCCGCGTCCGACTACGCCGTCTTCAAGTTAGGATTATCTTAGGCTTTTTGGTGTGTAAAGGGAATATTCAATCTATAAGGAAGGCCCTTGTTAGGAAATAAATAAATATCGCTTGTAAAAGGTATTCCAATCATACAAGGAAACCTTATAGAGAGATTGCTTAGATTACAAGTCCCACTAACCTGGCTATATAAGCGAGAGGCATGTAATCTCTTTGGGGATAAGCAAGCAATAAAAATAGTTCCTATCTATCTCGCTCCAGCTCTCACCACCGCCCCCTCCCCGTGCTTGTGCCGCCCGCCCGCGGCACCGCCCTAAGCCGCCGCCGCGCCCCCCCCCTCAGCCATGGCGCCCGCTCCTCGCCACTTGCTCGTGCCGCCTCCGGTCATCGAGAAACTGCAGCTCCCTACACCATCTTCACCGCCCCAACGATCGACGTTCACGTGTCAATTCCGGCCCAATCTAGCCGGTCTCGGCGGCAGGGCAAGAGCAAATGTCTCAAATTTGAAATTAAAATTTCGTAAATGACCTCGGATGGAGAAACACCCTTAATGAAAATTGTAGATCTTGAAAAGTTATGAAACTTTATAGTTGACCACTTTTTATTTGAATCCGTTTAGGACCTCAAATAATCAGTTTTCACTCAAATTTGTATAATACGTGGGGATGTGGAATGGAGTATAAACACGTAGACATGTATAGTGTGGTAGTGGGGACTATCCGCACGCGAGCATGAGGTGGCAGGTTCGAATCCTTGCCACCGCAAAGTTTGCAAAAACCCTGAAAAATGGTGGTGACTAGGTGTGGTCGGTGGGCGACGGCCTCGCACCATTAAATAAAAATGTTTTGCTATTTTTTTTAAAAAATTTAAAACGCGAAATCTAGATTTTATATTAGGGCGGCTCAAACTTTTTAGGGGGGTTGAATCACCAACCGCGCCCTCAGTGGTTCCACTATAGGAACCATAAAGACGGCAATACCGCCCCCAAAGAGCCTTGACAACCGCCCCTGAAGAAGTCTTCTGGCGTAGTGCGTGATGGTGGCTTTGGCGAGGGATGGTGAGTGATCCGCACGAGAGCTCGGCTAGCTGGTAGCGGGTCCATGAGCGCCAGGTGATCCCCTTTTTCTCTATTCCCTGTAGGAATTTATTGATGTGGCTTGGCTATAAGCCATGTATTTATTGTACTTGCTCTAAGTCTGCTCTTGTCATCTCCCTAGATACTCATTGATTTATTGCTTGGATGATCAGTTCTCCGTGTTAACTGTGACCTGCTATTTTTTGCTTCGCTCCTATTGCCTCGTGACGTTAGAAGATATGTATAAAATTTTGTTGCCATGTTGCTTGTTGGTTTTCTCTCAAAAAATGTTTTTATTCTGCGTTGTCGTCGTGATACTCATTGAGGAGTGGAGATCCTTATCTTGGTTGTATAACTTTCATTTCAGCTTGTTTGTGTCTCGAGAGCTAGTTGACAAATTCACAGATTAAATTACAGTCGCAAGATTAATCTATTGATCGCTAGTTGCTACTCTGAATTGATCCAACAACACTATAATAACTAGCAGAATTTCGCGTTCTTGCTGGTATATGAAAAAAGGAATATGAGTTAGGATGTTAGTCACTAAAAATCACATTGCCGCGGGATTTACAGGTGCACATGCTTTACCTTGCTTAGTTCTTGTGAACAGACCTATTTGATATTTAGCATAACATATCAATAAACAATTCAAGTATATTCTTCAAGGCATACATTTAAGATAATTTAGTATATTTGTTGAATAAAATACTATGAACAGTAGTAAATTTGTCTCATAAATGTCGACAATAGTTTTGAAGACTTCGCATTGTACGCCGAATCGTTGCTTCTCCTTTGTTTTTTTTTTTTTTGATTACACAGTACAACGCAGACGTCTAACACACACACACTCACCCCTACGAATACTAATCTATTCATATTGGACATTTGCATGATGACACATATATGTGATGTGAAATTTAGGTATAGATATTCTTAAACGTACTATAGCTAACACATCTTCTCAATATATGAAGAAGCAAGTTACATAAAAAATAAATCAAATATAAAAATCATATATAGTCTCACTTAATAATCTGCCTAATATACACACGGGAAGTGGCATGACGGTGGCAGATGAGCAGGTGGTGGCAGTTTTTATTAGACCTTAATGCGTGTTATAGAATTGGTGGGGGCAGACCAAGTGAAGAGGCAAGGCCTGGAGACAGCTGAAAATTAAAGTGCACATACGTGTTGCACACTCATCGAATGCGGGTGAATAGCTTGTTGGTTGAGATTAGTTAATAATGACAGGAATTATTTCGATGTCTCTTCGTTCCTTCATGATATTTTGAAAATTAAAGTGCACATACGTGTTGCACACTCATCGAATGCGGGGTGAATAGCTTGTTGGTTGAAATTAGTTAATAATGACAGGAATTATTTCGATGTCTCTTCGTTCCTTCATGATACTCTGAAAATTAAAGTGCACATACGTGTTGCACACTCATCGAATGCGGGGTGAATAGCTTGTTGGTTGAGATTAGTTAACAATGACAGGAATTATTTCGATGTCTCTTCGTTCCTTCATGATATTTGGTGGCAGTGCAATTTATAACCGAACCTAGTGGCGGAGATGGCAGGGAGAGGAAGGGGATGCCATCATGCCAACGTGGATGCCTATGTGGCATGCCTGCATGCTCAGAGAACTCCCCTAGTGGGGTTCTCCTTTATAGGAAGTTATAGATAGATTATTCTCTCTACGATACCATATTATTCTCTTTACTTAACGGTACTTATTGGCTAACAACTACTACTTCATTCATTTCCAAAAAAAAAAACGGATGACATTTATACGTGAACGGTGGTCGAGTGAGATTCAGATTATTAGCAGTTTAACTAATTCAAGGTACTTCCTCCGTTCCAAATTGTAAGTCGCTTTGACTTTTTTTGTTCGTCCATTTTGCTATGTATCCAGACATATTATTATATCTAGATACATAGCTAAATGGATGTACCAAAATTGTCAAAGTGACTTACAAATTGAAATGGAAAAAGTAGTATAGTGATCAGCAACGGTCAGGGTCCCTCTACTACGTACTGTACCTCATGGGCTGTTGGGCTGCAAGGAGCAGTTAGCATCAGCCGTACCAATCACTACAGCACACGAAATGAATGATCATCTTGCGCTTGCCTCGCAGTCTCACAGAGCACTCTACTCTACTTATACACATCCACTCCTGCGACCCTGTGCATTGCATGTGCAAGTTTAGCAGGCTACTACCTGAGCTGCAGCAACCCAAAGTGGTAACACACAGTCAGACCTGTCACTCGAGCGCTTCCATGGGGACCCAAAAGGAGCTGCTCACGTCGTGCTTCTCGCGAGCCCCGGCACGGGCCACGTCCTGCCCTCGGCCGAGCTCGCTCGCCGCATCGTCGCCACGCACGGCGACGGCGACGAGTTCACGGCCACGCTCGTCACGTACACCAACTTCTCGTCGGCCGACCTCTACTCCACGCTGGCCTCCCTCCCACCGTCCGTCTCCACCGCCGTGCTCCCCGAGGTGCCGCTGGATGACCTCCCCCCGCGGACGCCCGCGTGGAGACCCGCATCTTCACCGTCGTCAAGCGCGCGCTCCCACAGCTCCGGGACCTCCTCCGCTCCCCTGCTCGTGTCCCCCTCAGGCGTGGCCGCGTTCGTCTCGGACCTCCTCAGCCCATGGGCGCTCCAGGTCGCCGTGGAGCTGGGCATCCCGCGCTACGTGTTCTTCACGACCAACCTCATGGCTCTGTCCTGCATACTCCACGTCCCCGAACTCGACAGGACCACCACCTGCGAGTTCCGCGACCTCCCTGAGCCCGTCCACCTGCCGGGGTGCGTGCCGCTGCGCGGCGCCGACCTCCTGGATCCGATTCAAAACCGCAGCGACCCTGTGTACCCCCTCATGGTCGAGCTCGGGAGAACCACCACCGTCTGTGCCAGGGGGCTTCATCGTCAACACCTTCGACGCCATGGAGCACGAGACTCTGGTGGCGTTCAAGGCGCTTTCCGACAAGGGCGTGTACCCTCCGGCGTACGCGGTGGGCCCCTTCGTCCGTCCGTGCTCCGGTTCCGGCGGCGAGGCCGACGACAAGCACGGCTGTGTGCGGTGGCTGGACGAGCAGCCGGACGCGTCCGTCGTGTACGTGTGTCTTGGCAGCGGCGGCACGCTGTCCAACAAGCAGACGGCCGAGCTGGCCGCCGGTCTCGAGGCGAGCGGGCAGAGGTTTCTGATGGTGGTGCGGTTCCCGAGCGACAAGGACAGCTCCGCGAACTTCTTCGGGACGCCGGAACACGGCGACGACCCCCTGAGGTACCTGCCGGACGGGTTCGTCGAGAGGACCAGAGGCGTCGGGCTCTGCGTGCCGCTGTGGGCGCCGCAGGTGGAGATCCTGAACCACCGCGCCGTCGGCGGGTTCCTGTCCCACTGCGGGTGGAACTCGACGCTTGAGGCCGTGGCCGCGGGCGTGCCGACGCTCGCGTGGCCGCTGTATGCCGAGCAGAGGATGAACGCCGTGATGTTGTCGGAGCGTGCGGGGCTGGCGCTGCGCCCGACCGTCAGGGACGACGACGGGGTAGTGCCGCGGGAGGAGGTGGCGGCGGTGGTAAGGGAGCTGATTGCGGGGGAGAAGGGCGCCGCGGCGCGGGAGAAGGCGCGTGAACTCCAGAGGACGGCGGCGAAGGCCTGGGCGCCGGACGGTCCGTCGCGTAGGGCGTTCATGGCCGTCGTCGCTAAATGGAAAGAAACCTGAGCTGCCAAATGCCAATATTAGATTGCTTGGCTGAGGCTGATGATTGCGAACACGCATGCATGGTTTGCGCTTATCAGCTTGTATGTGTGTGTCTATGTGATACGGTGACGTGTCGATGTCTGTGTCATTTGCGAACATTGTTGCCACCGGCGACGTGTCGATGTTGATAGATATCGATCTTCTTGCTACTGTATCTTGTTATTTTTTGGGAGTACCTATCTTTATTTTAATGCAATACTAGATGAATTCGCGCGTTCTCCGGGTATGAAAAAGAATATCTATGGGGCTAAATAAGGGATGACATGGGCTTACCATGAGAAAGAATGAAACAATGAAATAATTAAATAAAATAAAAAAGGACTAATAGGGGACAAATTGAAAGAAGAGCAGCAATATGAAGAAAGCACCGATGTTTAAATCATTTATACGAACGGTAAACTATTTTGTTTTCTTTGAGCACACGGATCATGTAAAGTTGACATTACATATCTCTTATTTTGATCGGCAGAACACACTGTTTTATGCATGCGATAGTCCGTATAAGCATCAGTATATATATAATTACCTTCTACTACATTCTTTTTGTTTCGAACAACCTTTTAGACCTTTTATTACATTCATGAGTTGTTTACTTTTCTAAAATAAAAATAATCATATGATAATTTAATTAATTATTAGTACTGCCTATGAATTAGCATAATGCAAAATCTAGGAGCTGTGGGACCCACCGATCACAATCTCGTGAATGCAATACCCTTCCATCGGGCATCCTTATCCTCCCAATCTATAAAAAAATGGAAAACAAAGATCTTATTGTTCCCATGGTCAAAGACACTGCATGAGGCTGAGCAGGCTGCACGGAGAGGCGCGTCTGGGTTGCCGCGAGACCCGGGAGGGAGAGTTGGCGATGGCCTGCATGAGAGCTGCTTGCGGACTGCGTACACCATCAGGTGGAGAAGCAATCACGTCCGAGTCCGAGCACATCACAACGCCTTCGTTTTGTCCATCTACGACGACTCTCCGAGCACACGCCATGTTCGCGCTGGTGGTGACCTGCCGGCGGGCTTTTGCCGAGGCCACGCAAGCAGCACCCTCCGCACTGGCAGCAGCACCAACGGTGGCGCTCGCTAGTTGCGAGGAACCGAGCAGAAGCAAGAAGCGGGCAGAGGTAAAGTCGCGAGATGCGATGCGATGGGAGGGGCTGGACGCTAGAGAGAACAATCCATTTTATAGGCAGCAATGCATGATTGCAGAAGTGCTATGAATAATGCGTTGATGACAGGAGATGAAACGAAGTGTCTGTGGCATAGCAGGTACCAGGAAGGCATGGAAGCGAAGAGATGCATTAACTGGAAACTGCTAGTCACCTCCACTCGGCATCTAGAAACTGCAGGCGGGTAGGCAGAGCGGATTGGGGAGCTGAAGAGAATTCGGTGGGATGCCAACATAGATGCCTATGTGTCCTATCTGCGTGTTCGAGAGAACTCCCTTAGTGGGTCTTGTCTTTATAGGGGTTATAGATTCAGATTTATTTCTTGGCCTTTGTATGAAAAAAATCAAGGTTATCTTTTAATTGACTAGTATATTGCCCGTGCTAACGCTACGGTGACATTTGGTATTACAAATCAAACAAGTAAAAGCAATTTACATGCATAATAATAATTACAAAACAATATTACCTACCAACTATGCATCTCTACCGCAAGTTAATGCAACGACACTATTGATGCATGCTACAAGTAATTAGGAGTGTTTCTATTTATTAATTACAACAACCACAACATCTAAAGAGGCACAAGTTTGAATATAAAAAAGCCACCACACAGCCCCCTCAACTTCCATGTCGCCGCTTCTCATCTCCTCTTTAATTGCCGGATCTATAAAATCTACATGTGTTCATCACAGATTCAAAAATTCCCTAAATTTCAAAAGATGCAGATAGATGAGTCCTTTTAGACTTGATTACTATTCTTTTAGTAACCTGTTTGCAAGCACTATGGTTATAAAAGATGCAAGATTCAAGCGATAGGATAACCAAACCATATGTGTTCATCACAGATTCGAAATTTGCCTAAATTTCAAATCCTAACTTTACCTCAGGTCATCACCCTTGCAGGTCAGCTCCGCCGCACCGCTGCACTTCTTGCTTTGTACTGAGACATGGATTTCCTTCCTCAGTTATAGCCTCTCCAATGCTAGGATCCTCCTGAACTACTTCAGATTCAACAAGACTAACGCAACCAGATTTCTCACCTAACAGGAACTTCACTTGATCATTTGTACAGCAAGCAAGCAAATTCAAGAATTTTATTGTGCCCATTTAACAATCCATAACTGCTTAAGTTCATTTAGGTGAGACCATGGTTAATTTTATTGCAATTACAGTAAAATCTCTTTCTTTAAAAGTACTAAAGGATATCAGCGTGCACATATCTTGTTCTATATATCTTGTTTGTCATGGACAAGTGTGCACATGAGACCTACCTGAAAGTGGTTCAATGTTTTGAACCCGATACGATATCTTTCAGTTCATCTGTGATTGCCTGGAAGAAAAACTTGTATAGTTCCTGCAAAACAGACGAAAAGTCATTTGAGAAACTAAATGGAAGCACTTCTAGCAAATCTGTTATGTGTAGCTATTCAGGATTGCTCGCCTCCTATGATCAGGATATCCTAACTCCCATGGACCCCTCGCAGAGCAACTGCTTGTTGCACACTACAATTAACCGTTTACCAAATGTCACCGTACCAAGTGCGCAACTTTGAGGTAAGTAAGTTTGATGCTTGAACCCAAGAAATAGAATAGCAATATCCCAAGAGTTGGATCGCCTACTTCCACAAAATAATGCTCCACATTTTTAAAGAAATAAAAAGTCAGATTTATGGAACTGTACGAATACAGAGACAGTTTCTGCAATAACATAAGGATTAATAAAATTTCATAGACGGAACACTCTAGCATGAACGGGGAAGACAAAAAAGTGTTTTCAGTTGTACCAGAAAAGGTGAAAATCCTTGTATTTCCTTCCTGCAACACAATTCACTACCCAAATGCAATGGTGGTCCATTTTAAGCACACTCTGCTACCTGCATAGTCAAAAGACAATGTTAAAACAATATCATGGAGAAAGAATAGATACTCGCAGCATGGAACATGAATAATAAGATCCATGTCCGGAACCCAAAAAAAAACTGAACAACCGGTAGCCTCAATACCGGAAAGTGAAGATAAGAAATTCATAACCCCAATTATTTCATGCGCATCAAACACCCGTAATAAGTTGTCGATGTGGAGAAGGATCGGGCGCGAGAACGGTCTTCACGATGAAGTCCTCAGCGTCGGCGTTCAGTCATCTTGTATCTTGTGGCTACCTGCCTTGTCCTTCACCGAAGCGCCGCGGCGAGCCTCGCCGCCCGGGCAAAACAAATGACTTCGAGTTAGGGTTCCGAGCCGGGAGAAGGGAGGGAGAGGAGGAGCATGTACTGCCGGGCGGTCCGCCTTGGCCTGGTGCCCAGCGGTGGCGCCCCCGCCCTAGCGCCGGGTCCACGGGAGAGAGGAGGAGACGCCTTGATGGATCGCGCCCGCACCTCGGGGCATCATCGGGCGGAGGTTGTGCCATTGTCCACTCCGTCGGCATCCCGCGCATCTTCAGTGTAGTCGGAAGAGACGGCGCTTTACCCTCCGGCGGATGAGGGAAGGCCGCGTCGCGATCCTGTCGATCCCATCGCTGGCGATCCCGAGACGGCAGTAGTCGAGGTAGAAGGCGCTAGACGCGCGATGATGCAGCGGTGGAGGCCGACGGCGGCGTCTCCCTTGGCCGCGGGGAGCGATCTCTTCTCTCGCGGTCTCGATCCGTTTCCCATCGTGCCACGCGGTTCCCGGCGCCGTCACATAGATGGTCGCGATCTTTTTTTTCGTGATTGATGGTCTTGAACGCTGGTCGCGAGTAGAGATGCGGCGGGAGAGCGAGGGTGTCAGACGATGCATCAAACTTTCAATCTTAGCCCTCCAATCAAATGTCCTTGTAATGTGAGCCGTTGATTTAGTTAGCTCTCAAGTGGGACATTATAGTAAAGATTAATTAATCCTGTAAAATCATATTAGTGTTTAATTGTTCTGTTGGCTGCTATCTTAAGTTTGACTGACTATAGGTAAATAAAATAAACATATCAATATTTATTATGATATCAAATAAAGATTAGTCATGTGATACATTTGTGTATATGTATCTATTTGGCATCGTTAATATATGTTAATATTTTATCAAAAACTTGGTTGAACTTTAGATACTTTAACAAAGAGTGCATCTATAGAATTGGATTCTTTTGTGGATATATGGTGGTAGTACGTTGGAATGCCATCATGCATATGCTTGCAGTTGCAGGTTGGAATGAGTAGTCTTACTGGCAACTGCTATATATCTATACTATAAAAGAGCGAAGGAATTAGGTAGCATCATGTCGCGATCTCAACCGTCGGATCAGACTGATCATTCCATCCTATGGTCCTCAGATATGTACCGACCTTAGGCTACACGGGTGTTTTTGCTCTCTTTTCGCACCACGCGCTACTCACATCCACGGATCGCGCCTCGAAACGTCGTGGAGTTCCCGAAACGTTGTGATGGTGACGCTGCTGAGACTCGGCTTTTGGCGGCCGGGCGCAGATCCCTCCGCCTCCGCACAATTGCCACGCGATAATCGCCTCCCTCTCGCTCGATGACTACCGGTGCGGTGCTCGCCTCTGGCGGCGACGCGACTTCGCTGCGGCGGCGGCAAGAGGCTGCCTCCCCACGCTCACGCTACCACGCCATCACGAACCGCCGTCGTCCGGAGGCCTCACAGGAGGACACGCCGGCAACAACAGCGACCAACGGGCCTCCGCAACACGCCCTACGACAATTCCAGAGAAAAGCCTAACATTATACTCGAACTACCCATTCTACCCGATCTAGAGAAAAGCCTAACATTATAGTCCCAACTCTCATCTCCTACGTTCATTATGGGTCATCATTCCACCTAAAGCCTAAGCCAAACAACCAACATGCATCCGCGGCATGCGACTTTCAATCCCTTCGTGACTCCACCAGGATGCGCATGCATCCTAATCCCAAGCGGCATGCGACCGCGACACGCACTCCCTCTCCCTATCTCACTCTCTCTCCTCTAAATATCGGGGTAGATTGGGTATACCGAACCCGAACCCGAATTTGTGGGTACCGAAATTGCGGGTAATGAATTTTTCGGGGCTAATTTCGGGTAGCAGATTCTATTACCCGAACTTTTTCAAAACCGAACTACCCGACCCGAACTTTCGCGGGTAACCCAAACGCCCAGGGTGACATCTGCAGCCGTCCTTTGACGACCCTTGCGAACCAAATCTCCGCCGCCGGAAACGCGCATCCCGACAGCGGACACTTCCTCTCGCCGCGTCGCCGCGGAAACCACCGCATCGCGGCACACCGTTTGTCCTCGTCGCGTCCCACCGGCGCGCCTGGGCCAAACCCGCGGACCGGTGCGATACCGCGTTGCAGTTCCAGCGCGGCTACGGCGCTCACGCAGTCACGCTGCCGATCATGGAGCCGTCGGGCCAGAGAACCAATCGGATAGCTCTCGAAGAGACGGACGAAGCGCTGCCGATCTTGGGGTGGTAACTGGCGGCGAGCGGCCGGTTGAGCGCTCTCGAAGAGACACAGAAACAGAAGAACAGGATGAGGCTGGTGTATGCGATCACGACGACGAAGATCATCGCCGCAGCATCTCCCCATGATTTGACGAGGCTGGCGTACGACGCGATGATCAAAGCACTAGATCTGTGGCCAGTGGCTCCGTGTCAACGCTAATCACATGCGTCGCGCTTTGGAAACAAGCACCGTACTGCACCCACATCTGCAGCAGGGATTTCGAAAGACTCCAGTGCATCCACATCAACGAGTTCCACATGATCCACATCTTCGCCGGCGCTACGAATATCAACAACGCTCCCATGCACATGGTCTTGGGATCGAGATAGCTACTTCGATCGGCTGCAGGTACATTAACACGTGTCGCTTGTGTCAGAGTTGTTTTCAAAATAGATTGCGTTCAATTTTTAGATAATGTTAGATTGCGTGCATGGATCATGATTACTTATTAATTCAATCTTAAATTAGTCTGTTTTCATCGTTTACTGTAGCTGTCATTCTATTTTTGAGTTTGCTTGAGCCGTCATAAGGAACGGGTGCATCCCACCTATGTGCTGTAAAACTGAATGTGTCCTTGCTAATCAATGCAATGACAGGGGCTTTGCCCTTTAACTCAAAAAAATCTTAAATTAGTCTATAGATTTGACGTATATATTCAATCTTAAATTAGTTGTTTTGAATCTAGAATGCTAGATCAAAGCTTGCGGAGGGACTCACGTGTAGATTTTTTTTCTTTTTCTTTTTCCATATGGTATATAAATCTAATATTCAATTCTCATCTTATCTTAGATACAAAACTTGTGATGGTACATATATAATTCTTGTTTCGTTTTTCTTGCGGCATAAAACCATCTAATATATTCAAAGATTTCTTTATAATTTCTTGGATGGAATACTTCCGAAGGGTCGTTCATAAACATTTTTGTTCTAACGAAATGCTGCCAATCTTGGCGGTAATGGCCAGCGAGCCAGTCGGAGCGCTCTCGAAGAGACGCAGAAAGCAGAAGAACAGGATGAGGCTGGCGTTTTGTGTTGGACTCACTGGTCATTATGTACTTCAGTTACTAACGACCAAGAGACTCTTTGACTTAATGTTGCACTCTATTTTTTAGTTTAAAGTAGTAATCCGATCTCCATGTTTTCTTTTTGGAAATGATCATTTAATTATGCTCATGTTCATGCTCGCATCTTATTGTTTTGATAATTGTTGGGAGGTGATGTGGTTGTCACTAAACTGCATAATACTTGTAGGCCGTTCACCATTAAAATAAAGATTCATCTAACTTAACATCACTAACCTCCATTTAGGAGTATAATATGTAAGAATATGAGCAACTATCTTTCCTGTTTAGCAAATATATTTCTCAGCTTCTTTGCTCTTATACCCTTAATTTCTTTCAGCATGTATTTACAATAGATAGGAAATAAATTAGCAAGGAGAGTAAGAGTTCTCAGTAACCAATAATTTACAGGTGACCGCCATTGATCTACACCTTATCAGGGATAAATCATGGACAAAGTAATTCAGCGCTCCATGTGAGTAAAGCTTAAAATTTTACATTACTTATGAAGAAAAGTTTTATATTCACTAAAATTGAACATTATATTAGTATGTGACAGTAAAAACACAATAAAAGATTATATCTATAAGAAGATATCAATTTGTATGTTTAGGTAGTAGTATCTAACCTCTATTTACGAAGACAATTCTATTTGTCTTAACGATCAATCAAAAATTATTTTAAACCCTATCCATCGAGCAAGAATACATGTTTCTGGAAAACACTCTAAATAATTTATGACCACCTATCAATATAGTTATAAGCACGTGCGTGTCGTACGTGCATTGCTACTAGTATATAGAAAGGTTGCGAAGGTGGTAGCGAATAAACAATGTATTGCACATATATAAACAAAGCTGAATCAACCCCCGGCAGGCCCAGCTAGCATAGTGCATGGATCAGGACAAATCCCTCACCTCACGTTGGCTCGTTTGGTCTAACCCCTCCCAAGAGAGAATGAGCGGGACGGGGAGGATTTTGACATATTAAGTATTTAGTCCCCACAATCCCTTATAATCTTCCTATAATTTCATCTCCAATCTCCACCGAACATAACAAGACTATAGTATGACGGTAGTATCCAAAGTCTAAACCTACTAGTAACAACTTCATTTTCGAATGAATACGAGCGAGTAGCGACAACAACTCTACTACCATTCCATGACTATCGCTTTAGCAAGAGGATTATATATATTGTAAGTTCTTATATATTTTGAAAGATCCCGTGCAATGAGTTCTCCCCACTGCTACTCGCCAAGCATTGAGAGAGAAAACCAAGAAAAGCTCCTCACGATAAGGCAATTAAATATATGTGGTCCTAAACAAATCTTTGAAGACAAATATTGCTCCTAGGAGGGTGCCTTTCATTTGCATCACCTGTTTTGGAAGAAAACGTGCTTGTATGACCTCGCATTCCCTTGTTAAATCACGGTCTCGATCAGACAATGAAGCAGGGAGTAAATTATGTTCAGCACCTTTCAACCAAGATGGACACTACACTGGTTTCTTATTCCGCTTATGCACTCCATGATTCATGGCATTTTCGTCGTCCTCGTTGGGGTGCTGCCCTCGATGTGGTTGTCTGCGATTTGGGGAATCTACGGTCCCTATCCAATCTGCTCGCACATCGTTTTTACTAGTCTGATGCGTATGTACTATCGTATTAGTAGGTTAGTAATCAATGCTTACATTTGGTTGGTGGTATGGGGGTTGTTGATGTGATGCATGGTGATTTTTTTATCAATTTTCTGTACTTCTGACTATATCTGGTTGCAGTTAATCCACTGAAGAGATCTGTTGGGTGCTTATCTGCCACTTCTTTGGTTTACTCGCCTCGTTTTATGGTCTTGATTGACTGTTTAATGTATATATATACTTGTCCTACAGCTGGTGCAGTGTGTGTGAATTGTAATGAACAGAAACCACAAAGTTGTGTGTTCAGTTGTGAAAAGTGAACCCGAAGAGTGCTACAGTATCCGTCACATCAAATCTTTTGTCGTATGCATGGGACATTAAATGTAGTTAAATAAAAAACAAATTGCACAGTTTGGCTGAAAAGTACAAGACGAATCTTTTGAGCATAGTTAATCCACGATAGGATAATAATTATCAAATACAAACGAAAAGTGCTACAGCCCAACCCAAAATATTTCACCAACTAAACACACCCTAGAATCTCTTTTGCCTAGAGTTTGTTATCTGACAGTGATCCATGATATTCTTGTTTACTAGACATAGTAAAAAAGTATAGTGTGGCCCTTGGAGGCAATTGGGTGATCTTTCGGTGATGTATCAAAAGGCTTTATTAATTTGGGGTTTTAGTGTTTCTACCCCTACTACATAGTCCAAATGTGATTTTGCCCCTTCTTTTGAACTTTGTGATTTTACCCTCTTTTTATTTTCTCCGGAACCTCCCGTTTGCCCCTGGTTCCTCACACCATGTGAAGTGGATGGATTAAATAGCAAAAAAGAAAAAGAAAAAAAGAAAGACACCTGTGCAAAATGACATTGATACCCTTTTGTCCCTTCCTTTCCTCACGACTCACGATGCTCGCTTTCGGGTCGGTCTTCATCCGAGTACACCCCGCCCATGCGCTAGGGTTTGTATACGGTGGCCCGACTTCTCGATCGGCGGTGGCGGTGCCGACGGCGGCGGTTCTCCTCATCCATCCGGCCCCTCCTCCTCCATCCGGTTTCCATCCTCTTCCTCCCCGCCCGCCCTATCCCTCACGATGGCGACACCGGTGGACGGTGATGGCGCGGCTGCCTGCGAACCTCCGCGCGGCCGGCTCCTAGAGGTCGGCGGTCCTGGCGGGCCGCTCGTCTCCCCTTGCAGCTCGACCTTGGGTCGACAATGGGGGCCATGGCGGATCACGAGGTAGGAGAAGGTGCTGACAATTGGGGTCCACATGTTAGTGGCTTAGTGGTGAGGGCCCGCACGCACACGGGCAAAAACATAAGGAAGGGTAAAGTTGTCCATTTGCCCAAAAGTTAACACCGTTACAAGGTCTTAACAGACCAGGGTACGTAAAATCACAAAGTTAAAAAAATGACGGCAAAATCACACACGGGCTTCAAAACAGGGGTCTATTTGCCCAAAAGTTAACACCTTGCACGCGAGCTCGAGGTCGCGGGTTCGAATCTTGGCGGAATGTGGGTGGGTGGCTGGCCGGTGGGGTCCTACCCCGATTAAAAAGAATCTTTTATTATTATTTTTTGAATTTTAAAAATACGAAATCTAGGATTCACATTAGGGTCGGCTCCTGATGTGGCCTCATTAGGGGCGGCAGAGATAACCGCCCCTAATGTGGAACCACATTAGGAGCGCTTGTTTAGGGGCGGCTGGTAAAACCGCCCCTAGAGTCCATCACCAGCCGCCCCTAGAGTTGCTCATTATAGCAGTGGTTATGGCCATGGTCACCACACGAGCTGCCCTCCTCTTGCCACCACTCTCCATGACAGCTACTAGCTGCTATATGCTATACTTTTGTTTGATTTGTTTGGCTGTGCTCACAATGCTGCAAGGACTCCGTTCCTTTTATAGGGCACCAGATGGGCCACGAGCGAGCAGCGCGATCGAGGATGAGCACGCTAGCTCTTTATTAGATTAAGTACAAAGGCCTTGCGACCCATGACTTTGTTTGGTTAGTTGGCATATCATGTTTCCTGTCTTGTCTGATGGCATAAAACTTAGTGACAGTTGTGCTGATTAGCTTGATATGCTGATCTGATATTGTTTTTTTTTTTTTTTTTTTTGAAGTGTTGATCTGATATTGTAGCTGAGGGAAATGGAAATGGTTGTAGAAATCCTTGTACCGTAAGGTTGTTGAAAAAATATATTCTTCCCTTACATTTGTATATTTGCTTCATTTGTAGGTATTTAGGTTGCACAATCACTTCAAATGGTCCGTCTGGGCGGTGTCTTCCTTTTAATATAGCGGGCAACTCTTTCTGCCGGTTCATTTCAAAAAAAATTGGGTGCCAGTACTATCATTGGCGGATCTAGGGGGGCTGCAGCACCCTCCTAGAGCCACAAATCTCTATTAGATTACAGTAGCAACTGCCCTAAATCACCATTAAATTTTCACTGTCAATCTACATCATCATTAGTTAGCCCCCCCTTGAGCTCATCCTAGATCAGCCACTGAGTACTATGATGATCTTGTACCCCTTCTAGCAACTAGCCAGATTACAACCAATCTGTACAACTTTTACGTTTAATTTGCTTGATCTAATTTCATTGTAATCGAACTGGATGTAATTTATTGTCTCTCAGTTAACTGAGCGAATGGTTAAATTTCATTGTATATATAATATATAGCCGGCCCTTGGATCGTCGTCAGTATTGACGTTTTGTGCTTGTTCTACTTTTGCGTTTTGTGCTTGCTGGCTATTTGCTATAAATTCCATTGTCTCTCAGTTATACTTGCTACAATATAACCGGCCCTTGCTACTTGCTACTATGTTAAGGATTTATTAGTCCCCACTATCCCTTTAATACTCTGACTCCATGTAGTATCCGAAGTCTCGATCTAAACGTGCTACCACAAGTGATGACTTCCTTTTCGATCCAATCCTAACGATGACTCAATTGCCACTTGATGACTATCGCTGGCCTTAGCAAGAAAAATTATTCTACTCCCTTGGGTTCTTCCCCAACGCTTCATAAAGTTTGAACGGGTCATGTGGTCTCAAGCAAAGAGCTGAAGCACATTGACAGATCCAAGGCAGAAAACCATAACAAAAGTTCTGCATGATAAGTAAATATTTGTGGTCCTCGAACAATCTCTGAAGACAAATATACAATTTTTCATTAATGAAACAAGTAAAGTAGATCATTATTTACTCCACCGGGGAGGGTGCCTTTAATTTGTAGGAGTATCAATTGATTCATCTAGGTCAATACTCACATTTCTGGTGGGCTTTTCTTTTTATACTACAAGAAATGATACTTTTACATGATGTATTTCTGGGGAAAAAATTATACTACAAGAAATGGTGCTTTGCATGATGTATTTCTGAAAAATTTTAAAATTTGAATAATGGGTCAGTTCTTTGTTGGCATAATTAGAAAAAAAAAAAAATACAGAAAAAAGAGCTTAATTAGTGGGCTGAAGAACTAATGGGCCTCCTCCAGAATTGGTTGGCATAGGCCAAGGCAGTTGGCATGTCAATTCCATCATCACCAAATGACGTGGTAAACGCTGACCTGGAACAACTCCATGACATTTAAATTCATCACTATAGGCTTTGGCTATTGTTACTGACCATGTGTTCCATGACGAAATGAAATGGCAATCGGTGATGTCCAGCAAATGTATGACGTGAGATACATGACAGATTTTTAATTGTCATGGGAAGTTACACGTGACATATTTTTGACTGTTCATGACCAAAGTGATCGTCATGTAAAGCACCATTCATTGTAATTACTTTGTATCGCTCCCAGGGCTCAGACCAAAAAGCTAGTAGTGATAGCATAATATCACTGCCGACTAAAAGTCACGAACCGGCTGCTATATATATATCACTACTGGTTCAAGACACCAAGTGATATAGACCCTCATAGATGGTTTTTGACCTCCAATCATTTTCTGATTGACTTTAAATATAAAGGGTTCTCACTCCTGGTTCCAAAGAAACCGCTAGTGATGGAGTTGATAGTAAAGGTCAGATATGTGTAGTAATTTTTCAATATGGACATCAGAATAAATCCTCACCTTTCTGACTCACCAGCCTCGCGTCTGTGACTCACCTAGCACCGCGGTAGCCACGACCATGACCACCGCCTTCTAGCACCTCTGGTCCCCATCCCTTCCCTGCTAGCATCTCGGTGGAGGCCGATGGGAGTTCTTAGGGTTTGGATCTCTTCATGCCAATTTTGTTTTGGCATTGCGGATTTATCTCCTTCCCCTAATCTCCTATGATGATGAGGGAGCATGTTAATATCATTTTCTCAATGACAGCTCTATTGAAGACGAGGACAACAATGACAACGTCAATATTTTTCCTGACGATGACATGGAGACTTCTCTTCTCAAATGACGATATCAAGGTGAAGATGATGTCGCCGTCATGGAATAATTTTCTCTCGTACCTTCTCGCTTTTATTGTGGTTACATCTGGCCATCAAGAAGGACTAAGGAGAGACCAATCTCTACTTTGCCGATAGGAATGTCGTTCGTTGTTCGTTGGGCATCTGTTCTCAAACCCTTTACCGAGTGTTTACCTGTGCGGTGCTCCATGTGCAGGCTTGAATTTGAGATTTCGAGCTATTCACAAAATAGGTACAATATAGATGAATTTCAGTTTACGTATATATATAAGGTGCTCGCACTACTACTGAAATGATTTTCCGTGGGCGGACTATTTTGATTTTCCGTGGGCGACATTAAAACCGCCACGCTAGGCTAGGGTCGCGGTTAATCGAACGATTAACCGTGGTGGGCAAATGTCCGCCACGCGCGAAAATCGATTAACCGTGGCGGACTTTTAACAATGCCCGCCACGGAAAATAAATAGAGATTAACCGTGGCGGTCTTCTTACAATGCCCGCCATGGTAAATAAAATAAAAAAAAAAACAAAGCCCAAACCCTAACCCTAACGGGCCGCGGCCCAAACCTATTCTTAACGGGCGCCGCAGGGATCCTACGGTGGAGGTCGCCGTCGGGTCGCACGCCGCCCGCCCAGCCAGGATCCGGGCGTTCCCCGCCCCGGATCTCAGAATGTAACCTTCCAAATTACAGGGGCCACGTGTACTAATTATCGGTTTAACAACCTTTAATAGTCACATATGTGCACCCATAACCTGAAAAGTACTATTAACTATTCCAACCGGGATCCGTTCTGAGGTCATTGCGGTATTACAACAATTTTCATACATAATCGAGTAAAACAAATGGAAGATTTATATTACAATACTTTTACAACCATTTCTTGAAAATGAGTTTTACAATATAGAGTAGGAGTAGCTGAAAGTTTATTACACAAGAGACACTACTAGACCACCCCCACGGGTCTCACTTCTCACTCCTCATCACTATCTTCCCCGGTGAATGGTCATGCAAAGACGTCCGGTGCAAACATGACCTCCCGATCGATCCCGCAACATGGGTCAACAAACCCGAAAGTACGGGAGTACTCAACAAGGCTTACCCGACTAAAGAAAATAGGAGGAGACTCGGGAATCTTTGGTCTAATAGGAATCAAGGTAAGGCTTTAGCAAGAATCAAGGACTATTTTTTAAAATAAAAAAGCTTACTAAGAGTGAATCCTTACTTTCAATGTTTTTAATCTCAATTTAGTATCTCATCTGTTCTAGGTGTTCTTACACTATAGCAAACACTTGTAGAAGTTCCATCACCTATTCCATCTCTTCACCTTGCTCCATAATTAAACTACGATGTAAGTGGGAAACCAAGTCTCCATATCCGAGAAGCACGGGCGATTTGAAATCGATTAACCGGTATTGGGAGTTCTTTCCACCACGACATATGTAGCACTTAAGCTTGCATATATCAACCCTTTCTTGGATACTCAAAACGGAACCGCGTCCTACGCCACCCGAGAGTACCGCACGCCTCAATCCGGGACTTTAACCCACGAGGTAACACGTACTCCGCCATCTCTCCACTCCCAAAGGCGCGGGTTTACGCGTTTCGATTTGACACCCCCAAGATCGGGCTTACCGGAGTATGTGTCCGGAACTAGGGTCGACCGTGATGGGATGACACCCATGATAGACGTGCCATTGGTCCAACAACCTCGGCGCGGTGCGTTCCATCGTCTCGGTCCACATTACTTACAACGCACGGTCCTTAATCGACAAGCCGGAAATACTACACCGAGACTCCATTCTCGGTGCAAATTACCCGACCGGGTCTCAACTTTATCACCATATCCCAGTATGGTTTCATCATATAGCATCCTTCCTCATCAATTGCCTCTTCGGGCTATCATAAGGGACTTGTCACATTTTGACTCAAAAGTCTAACTAATATAGCAGGCTAAGCGTTCTAGCATTTTACCAAAAAACGGCTATCAAGGTAGATATTGAAATAAACAAGGAATGGTAATGCATCAATTAGGTTATCACTCAACTCCTATCACCTAATGCAAAGCATAAGCAAAGGTGATATAAAGCTTTGTAAAAACACAAGGAAGGTTTAAATGATCCGGGCTTGCCTTGATCGGTGAAGTAGCTCGACTTCGGACGGATCTCGATATTCGAACTCGAATCAACAAAATAGCCTTCTCCCGAGGCCCGATCAACAACTTCACGATCTTCCTCGCTCACTATACGAAAAGAATAATGTATGCTTAATATGATGCCATGCATATAAACATGAGGTGCGAGAGTGCATGAAATGATAAACAACTTGAGTACGACTTTCCTTCACGATAAAGTTGCAACCTAACAAAACCAACTTGTTAAACTACTCTACGAGATATCATCACCATTGCCTAAGGAGTTCTCAAGGACCATCTAACAGTGGTGTGGTGTAGAGTTCACAAAACAACCCATAATCTACCTAAAACCCTAAGTTAGAAAGCATGAAACAAATTGTTTCTCACATGAAATGATAGGGTATACAATAATAAAATTTTTAACTTTCTCAAAACAGGCTCAAAAATTTTGTACAAGTAGGTCAGGTCATAAAACAGTACTAAAATAAATTTCATGAATTTTGGATAAATAAAATAATTATTAAAAATCAAGGAAGATGCATTTTTCAATTAAAATTTGTATTTTTAAATCATGCAAGAACTATTCAAAATCAAAGTTTCAAATTTTTCATGGATAGACATACTCATGGGGAGGCTACACAAAAATTTTCAGAATTTTTAAAGCTATATTTGAATTTATATGAAATTTGGAAAATCGTACACTATTCATTTGAATTTAAAATGGAAAAACAAACTTTAAAAAAGAAAAAGGCTTTCGGGTTCAAACCGGCCTAGTATCGTGCAAAGCCCATTACTGTTCACGGCCCAGTATGAACAAAGAACGGACCAGCCCAAGAAAAACAAGAACGGACGGCCCGGTGAAGCGGTGTTGGGCGGCCAAGCATACGGTCCTACCAGCACCGTTCACGTGCCGACGGGCATGCTCTCACCGCGGCGCGATGCTCACCAAGGCGCGGCGCGCCGTGTTCCGCGCCGGTGATGGTCGTCAATGGAAAACCAATTAAAGGAGGGCGACCGGGGCTCACCAGAGCTCGAACGGGACTTAGTTAGGGCGAGCGAGGCGCGAGGTAGGTCGGGCGACGACGACGACGCGACGACGGCGACTGGCTCTGCTGCCCTTGCGGCCGGGTCACGGCTGGGACATAGGGGCGAGCCGGCCACAGGTACATCATCACCGGAAGAGAAAACGAAGAGAAAAGTGAGCAAAGGCTCACCGGAGCAAGGATGACGACGACGGCGGGCTCATACGGCGCGCCGCCTCTAAATGAGGAAGAAGGGTCGCGACGGCGATTCCGCGGCGAAACAAGTTGCGACCGGGTTCCAGAGGGAGGTGAGGAGATTGCGGAGCTGCTGGAGTAGATGGTTGGGCGAAGATGGCTCAACGGCGACGGCAAATGCGCGGAGGGAGACGGGTCCGGCGACGACGGTTTTGGGAAAAGGGGAAACGACGCGACCACGGCCTATTTATAGGCATGGAGGGGTCGAGGAGGTGGCTGGAGAGGTCGTGAAGGCTTCCAGTGGGTCGGCGTCGCTACGACATCGCCGGTGGATCTGGCGGCGCCGATCCTTGATGCCGGTGGTGGCAAGGTAGGATAGGTTGGGTTACCGCTCATTCTAAACCCTAACTCTGAAATTTTCAAATTACTCCCAAATTTTGAACTAAACTCAAAAATTTCCAAAAAGTAACCCCCTTAATTTTTCAAGATCTACAATTTTTCACAATTGGACCATTTTCAAATTCAGCCTCTAAGTTTGACTTTTTGAAAAGCAGCTCCAAATTTTGAAATTTGAATTCAAAATTACTTTTAAAATCATGTAAAAACTTGAAAAACTTTGTACATGACTTTTGTTCCTCTCATCACGATCTACAAACTAGTTTTTGGAAGTTTTCTCAAATTCTGCATAAATTTTGAAATATAGAAAAAGGGGCAATTAGGGTTTGAATGAAATTCAAAATTGCTTCAAAATTTTGAACTGAACTTTGAAAACTCAAAATACCAACTTTGTTCAGTTTTGAAAACCCTACAAAAATGCTTTAATAACCATACCCAAATTCTTGATGGATTTTGAATAAAATAAAAGGGGACAAACTAGAGTTTGAAATCTAGGGTTTCCGACAAGGGGGACAGCTTTCTAATCTGGTTTCTCTCGCCTTTTTTCGACCGACATTACAACCAAGTATAAAATAAACTTATTTTAGTTCAATGCAACACATGGTGGGCTAAACATGGATGCTTTGCAATGATCATGATGACATGTCGTTTTAGTGGAAATAACACCGTGGGTGTTACGCTCTTCCTTAAAGAAATCTCGGCCCCGAGATTTAAAGTCCTAGGGTTTAGTAACGGCAAAGGAAATGTCAGGCAAACACATCTTTAACTATTTCAAGAAAACAAGAAGAGGTCTTACATTTACAAAGATTAAGAAAGTGGAAACTTGGGAAAGTTTTCCGCTAGGAAATCTTCCGATTCCCAAGTAGCTTCTTCTTCTCGAAAGTGTTGATTCCATTGGATCTTGTACCATTTGATAGTTTTGCTTCGTGTAACTCGAGCTTTCTAGTCTAAGATCCGAATAGGATATTCGCAGTAGGTCAAATCTGGTTCTAAGTTAACGCCTTCGAAATCAACCACTGACCGGTACTCGTAAGCATTTCTTCAATTGAGATACATGAAAAACATCATGTACCGATAACCTTTTCGGCAACCTAAGTCGATATGCAATCGGTCCCTGTTTTCCAAGATTTGAAATGGACCAACATATCGAGGTGCTAGTTTACCCTTGACTCCAAAACGATTCACCCCTTTCATGGGTGGCACTTTCAAGTATACATAATCTCCTACTTCAAATTCCAAGGATCTCGCGCCTCTTATCGGCATAACTCTTTTGTCGAGATTGTGCTTCTTTTTTAATTTGGTTTGCACAAATCTCACTTTTTCTTCAAGCTTCCTTAACCGTGATCTACTCCGTAGAACCATCTTTCTCCAGTGTTCTCGACCAATGCAAAGGGGGGTTCTACATCTCATGACCATATAAAGCTTCAAACGGTGCCATTTGAATACTTTCTTGATAATCAAGTATTGTAGGCAAACTCTGCTAAGGGTAAACATTCATCCCACTTTTTCGAATAATTAAGAATATACGCTCTCAACATATCTTCCAAAATCTGATTCGCTTTTTCGTCTGTCCCAAATTGTCCCGGGGATGATAACCCGAACTATGATTTAGTTTGGTACCAAGTGACTTTTTGCATTTGTTTCCAGAAATTTGGACATAAACAAAGAACCTCTATATCTGTTACAATGTGCATTGGGGTCCCATGTAGACCGAAAATCCGTTGGACATATAACTTGGCATAACCTATTGGCCATACTTATCATGCACCGGTAGGAAATGGGCTATCTTGGTAAGTCGATCAACTATAACCCGATAGAATTAAACCCTTTTGATGTTCGGGGTAATCCAACAATAAAATCCATACTTGATCTCTTCCCACTTCCAAGAAGGGACAGTAAAGGATGCAATTGCCCTGCAGCTTTCATGTGCACAAATTTTTACTTGCTCGACAAGTATCACACTCGGCTACATATCGGGCAATTTCAATCTTCATTTTTGTCCACCAAAATCTCGCTTTAAATCCCGATACATCTTAGTACTTCCGTGATGAATGGAATATCTCGTCAAATGAGCCTCATCCAGATTTGTTGACGTAACTCAGGATTCTTTGGTACCACTAGTCGATCTTTAAACCATAGCACATCTGACTCATCAATTCTGAAGCAAGTGGGTTTTCCACTTCTAACTTTTTCTTTAATATGTGCTATGCCTTTACTGATCTTCTGAGCATCAATAATCTGAGTCTTGATGGTTGATTCCATGGTAGCATTGGTTACCATACCATGCTCAACAATTCCTATATTCAGCTCTAATTCTTGACATAAAGTTCTATCCTTTATGTTGGCTATAAGACAATTACACCGAGGATTCCGACCGAGTGCATCGGCAACAACATTTGCCTTTCCAGGATGGTAATGCACTTCTATGTCGTAGTCCTTAATTAGTTCTAGCCATCTTCTCTGGCGCATATTTAAATCTGATTGGGTAAAGATATATTTCAGACTCTTATGGTCTGTATATACATGACAAGTGTTACCCAATAGATAATGACGCCAGATTTTTAGAGCATGAACCACTGCTGCTAGCTCCAAATCATGAGTTGGATAATGCTCTTCATGGCGCTTTAGTTGGCGTGATGCATAGGCAATAACTTTGCCTTCCCCCGCATTAACACACAACCAATACCAATACCGTATGCGCCACAATAGACGCCAAATGGTTTCTCAATATCCGGCCGGGCTAAGATCGGGGCAAAGGGTTAGTGCTTTCTTCAAAGTCCGAAAAAGCCCGCTCACACTCGTGACCATACAAACTTGGTCCGATTCTTTAACAATTCCGCGATAGGTTTTGCCACTCTTGAAAAATCCGAATGAATCGACGGTAATATCCCGCCATTCCAAGGAAACTACGAACTTCATGAACAGTTGTTGGTGGTTTCCAATTGAGGATATCTTTTCACTTTACTCGGGTCAACGGCAACTCCTTCCGATGATAGCACATGACCCAAGAACTGTACTTTCTTTCAACCAAAAGGCACACTTGCTAAATTTAGCATAAAGTTGATGATCCCTTAATCGCTTTTAAAAACGATTCCGAGGTGTTTCCGCATGCTCTTGTTCATTTTGGAATAAACAAGAATATCATCAATAAACACCACCACCTAACTTGTCCAGATTCGACATAAACACCGTGTTCATCAAATACATGAAATGAGCCGGGGCATTGGTTAAAACCAAAGGACATAACCAAATATTCGTAAAGACCATATCTTGTGGTGAATGCGGTCTTTTGGAATATCCTCGTGTTTAATCCTCGATTTGATGATACCCCGATCTCGATCAATCTTGGAAAAGACTTTAGCTTCGGCTAATTGATCAAAAAGTAAATCAATCCGGGCAGAGGGTACTTGTTTTTAATCATCACTTCATTAAGTGGACGATAATTTGTACACATCCTCAAAGTCCGATCCTTCTTCTTCACAAAAATAGCCGACATCCCCAAGGTGAAGAACTTGGTCCGATAAAACCCTTTTCCTAATAATTTTTGTAACTGAAGTTTTCATTTCGGCTAATTCCTTGGGTGCCATTCTCAGAAGCTCTTTGAGAGATGGGAGAGCAGTTCCCTGTTTCAATTCTATACTGAATTGAACATCTCTCTCCCAAGGTAATTGTTGGTATTTCTAACGCCACTAACTAGTAATGGCGTCAAGAAATGAATATCGATGTTGCTTCGTGATAAAACTAAAAGAAAATAATTCATTGCAGCTTCATAGCATATCTCGAAAAGGTTGTCATCCCTATAGTTAAACTACTAATATGCAAGGAATAAAATATTCGTACTATGCCTTGATAACTTCTTAATAAGTAAATAAACAATTATAACTCGGGTATCCGCAAGTTTACGCATATGAATATACCATTGTAGCATTTTAACCGAGTAAGAACCAGTGTTGAATTTATATTCTACCACAGGGAAAGAAGTCTACTATCGTGAATTAACTATGCATAGGAATTATCTTAATCATCTAATCATCATCTAATCATCTAATCATCTCTCATGTGCAAAGCTTAAGTGTTAAATTTATCAATTACTTAAACAGGGGATCAAAGTTCACAATAAAGATAATGATAAAGTTCTCATAAATAGATTCAACCAAAGTCATATCTAAGGGGCGAAAAATAGAAAGTGTCAAACAAAGGATCTATAGCAATTCATAGGCTAGCTAGCATTAGAAACTCCAATATGTAACTCTAAACTATAAGTTAGATCTACTCAATTAGTGCAATACATCTAACAATCATTGAAGAAAGACTAATTAAATCCACACATGAGGACAGAATCCGTGAAGACTAAGGCCGAAAACTTAGAACAACCCGAATAATATCATCCGCTAGGCCTACATAATGGGGATGGATTGCAAAGGACTCAATGGTGCCGTCACCACCACGATCTACCACACGACCCGCAAGACATAGGGTGCAAACGCAAAATAAGATCTAATCACCACGATTACATCATCTCTACCACTCACCTTCCGATCTAGATGATGAGCGCTATACGAATCCATGCATGAACATAACAAGAATTCAACTATGCTAAACGTGTAATCAAAGTAAATACTAGAACAAATAATCTCGAATATAAACATGATCAAGATATTCATATTAAGAACGTGTCCGAACTTGAAAACTACTTACAATGAAGAACTTACAAGAACGAGGCCCCGATCTTGAGCCGGCCTCCGACGATCCGGAGCGGATTTCTCCTTCCTACTAGTTCTAATCTTGATTGCTACTCTTCCTAAAGCGATGTTTCTACAAATAAGTGGGATATGACTTGGATCTTGAAGCGTTGTTTCGAATTGAGAACTTGATGATCCGAAAGGGGGTCTAGGGGTCTCTTTATATAGTCCTGAGGAGGTGCCGTGTGTTGGATCTTGATCCATCTCGTGCTTCTACCGACACCCTGGATCAAAACCGACCTTAAAACAACCGGTTTAGATTGGCGCCTTAGAGGCGGTGGAGGAAGGTTCCTGAGACGTATCGGGCGTGGCGTTAAAGGCCGATCGGGCCCCATTATTGCCGATCGCCCGTGGTGGGGTCCACCCTGGGTCCACAAAGCGCCGTGGCTTCCGGAGTCTTCTAGATGATGTTTTCTTTCGGTGTCAAGTTTGGTCCACGCCGGAGTAATCCGGAGCCTTCTAGAGTCTTTTTCGGAGTTGGATTGCGCTACGCCGCGTAGTCGCATCGCTCGCGAATCCTCGCTGTTTTTCTGCTTAGTCCCCGCAATTCACAACATTACCAAAACTGATGGAAATATGTTAGTGACCCCCTATTCTAGGTTGTTATTATTATTTATACCCCTTTCTCATGTTTATTTGATTAATAATTTTATATGATAACAAGTGTCAACAAACTCCCCTTGCTTACCCTTTGCTAGTCCCTAGCAAAGCTATATGCTATAGTAGGATCGTGAGTTGCTACTACGCTTTCATACCTCGTAAGTACCGTGGTTACTCGTAAATAAATTCTCCTCTTAACCGCATTGCTCTCTCATACCAAGCTTACCATGGGGCGTAGCCTTTTCACGAATCATAAGCAAGATAAAACAATCAAGTTAAGTACCATGTCTCAAGTTCTTTGATCAACTATCATCCCGGGGTTTTGTAATATTTTTCAAAAGAAACTCGTAGATCCTATGTATGACCCTCTTAAGTGGATGGTATGTAGTGGAGTTACACATGGTAAGACATATATAGTGGAATGATAGTGATGATGAGGATGAAAGGTAGTAAATAGCCCTTAGCCTTTTCTAGTATTTTTCTTCTCAAGCATCTTGGACTATATCTCTCTTTCTAAAATTGCTAGGACCTGGGTCGTCCCATTCTTGGAGAGGTGGGCTTTGCCCCTGACTTGTGTCCATTTTTCTCTCCTTAGAGATGTGGGCCCTACTCACCCTCTGGACACGTGTCCATTATTCATCTCTAAATATATTTTTATTATTAGGGAGGTAGGCCCTTCTCGCCTAGTATGACTTTTGTCCGTTACTCTCCCTCTCTCGTCTTACTTTTCTCTCTAAATATATTTATTTTTCTTTTTCTCTATTTTTTTCTTTTTTTCGAATGTAGCCCAGCCTCTATAAAAACACCGAGAGAGACATATCCAAAGATTGCAAGAGTTTATTTTTATAATTATGGCTAGCGGCTTGATGGAGTATGGGGATGCGTACTTCCGGGTTAGAAGCAACAGTATTTAGTGGAGTGGGATGATCTTGATGCGAGTAATAAACTCTTAAGGGTCATAGCTAAGGAACTCATCATGTAATGTTTTTATAAATTTTAAAGATAAAAACCAGAATCAAGTATCTCGAGGAATATGATAAACAAAGAGCTCAACTTTTCATGTAACTTTATCTTTCAATGCTAAGACTCGATTAAGCATGCGCTTCCCCACAAAGTTGGGTTTAGAGCAAATTAAGCATTTAAAGCTTTGGGAGAATCTAATTCCAAAGTGTAAGTACTTCTAAGAGGAATTAAGGCGAGCAACTATTCATCATCTCCTTAGCATATATCATCAAGATCATAAATAGAAAGGAAGAAAGCAATCTAGCAAGATCTAGCATTTATTTGACTCTTTAAACACTAAGACTTTTAACTAAGACTCATTAACTAAGACTTATTAACTCTAAGCAAATATAACTAGCTAATATTTAAGACATAGGGTAGTGATACTTATAGTGGTAAACGGGGGTGCTCTCCCCAAGCTTGATCTTGAAGTAGTCCTTTGTTCATCCTTGAGCTTGCTCCTCTTTCGGCTCTCCTTTAATGTTCTCCCCCATAATATTAATTTCGCACATACCCGAAGGAACAAAATCTTAGGATGTTAATGTGAGCCTTCATGTGCTCACGTCTTTTTGGATTTTTATTTTTAGAGAAACGTATGGACCTTCATGTGCCCATATATTTTTGAGAATTTTTCTATGCAATAAGGATGCTAATGCAAAAACATATGAGTGCAATATTTTTGTATTTTTATTTTTATGCCGCCCAAAGAAGCGAGTGCTTGCATGGGGCTTTTAGGAAATCGATGCAAATGCAAAGAAAACATATTTTTGAGATTTTCTAAGTGCAGGTTTAGAAAAAGGTAAAAATGCTAAAGGAAATATGCTAATTGAAATATGCTTTGCAAAAATTAAATATGCGAGATAAATACCGAAGTTACCTCTCTACATGAGTTTAGAGCACTTACTCCCATGGCGTGGTGTCGCCTATGGGCCCCTCGTGATAAATGTTGTACCCGGTAAGGTTCCTTCAATGATCTCAAAGGCCGGGCGTGGACGAAGTAGCCGAGGAAGTCGATTGTTCGCTTGTTGATGCCGGCGTTGGTCGGGTCTCCGAAGGTGCACTCGCTGCTCTTCTTAGTGGGCGCAGCTTCTTTCTTCTTCCAAGATTGCTTCATGGGTGGAGACCTCTCGTGTGTGCCTGCGGCGCTCAAGATGGGTAGGAGCCGAGTGTATTTTTCCTTGATGTCTTTTTTTTATTCTCTCGATGTGCTCCATCTTCGAGTCCAAATTTCGTTGTAGTCTCCGAGACGCTTCGCTCTTGGTCCTTTTTCGGGCCGTTCATTGTTAGTGTAAGTATTGAAGAAACAACGTATCTTTTTACCTTGAAATCGAAGTGGATCTCGCCCGCCCCGATGTAGATGATGGCTCTTGTAGTGTTCAGAACGGTCTTCCAAGTACTATGGGAGGATCTTGTTCTTCTTCTTCTCCCATGTCCATGACTAGAAAGTCGGTGAGGACATAACGGTCTTTTAATCTTGACGGGACATTTCGCGGCAATACCTTCCGAATCGGTGTGATTGATCCGCCATCCGGCAAGATTACATAGGTGGAACACAAAGGCAGATTACCATATATCAATTGATACGCTACCTTTGACATTAAGTTGATGCCGATCCCGTGTCGCGCATAACTTGCCGGAAGTTCCATTGATTAATGGAGCGTTGGATTGACGGAACTCCGTGGTCGCTCTAGCTTCTCTAGTGGTGGTGGAATGCCCGTAGTCTTGCGTTCTGTTGCAACTTGATTGATCATCAAGACTCGTTCCACGGTGGTCGAGGTTGACGGTTCTTCTTGTTCTTGCTTCTTCTTTTGTCCTCTCCTCGACAACCGGTACGCGTACTTCGTGGTACGGTGTAGTGGTACAGGTGGAATAGGGGAGCTAGTGTCTTGTGTTTGCGCTTGAATCTCCCCTCCGTTTGTTGACGGTGAAGACGATCTTTGCGGTGTCGGCGTAGATGATGGCCTTGGTGGTGGCAAGGAAAGGGCGTCCCCGCATAATCGGGGCGTTCTTACCTTTGCCCGTATCCAGACCACGGGTCGGTGGCCACATAGAGCTTACCGATGTAAAGACACACGCCTTCCGTGATGCCCTCGGGGTAGCAGCGACCGATCCGCAAGTTGTAGGCACATGGTTGTGTATAATACTCGAACCTCGCTCAAGGTTTACCTTAGGCATAATGTTGACACTTGAGCCAAAGTCGCAGAGCGTCGTGTAGTACGAGCGCCGATGTTAATGGTGACGACCGGGTCTCCCCGATCTCCTTTCTTGGCGGGCATACCCCCACCAAGCACCTCGCACCTTTCGTGCATCCTTGGTCTGAATACCCGCATAGTAGACATCGACAAGATTTGCAGATTCTAATTCTTCCTCGTTGGGTCCGAATCTTACCCGGGTTAGGAATAGGAGCAGAGATAAAGCCACCGAGATAACCGAGATTCTATCATTTTATTGAAGCTATGTTTGGTTCTTTATTGCGTAAGAAAAGCTTTCCATTTTAGTACTAATAGTTTCTAACATTTTATCATTGGAAGCTAACTTCTTAGACAGATTATCCATGAGTCTACCTTGGTTTTGTACTAACTCTCTTAAAGGTGGAAAATTATTGAAAGAGTTATTACCTTGATAGTTACCTGAGTAGTTACCTTGGTAGTTGGGTCTCGTTGATTCCATCCTTGATTCGGGGGGACGATACGGGTTGTTGTTGTTGTTGATGTAGTTCACGCCCTCTTCCAAACGGGACATTGGTCGCCCGAAAGTGTCTAGTGTTGCCACATTCTTCACATGTCATGCGTGAATCGAAGAGTTGCATGACTTCCTTCTTCTCGAGCTTTGTCTTCAAGCTTCTTCATAATTAAGTCCATTTTGGCACATGTCTACCTCTTTTCACCGGTGCATTCCCTCTCTTTCTTTCTTGGGGGTGACGGTCCTCATTCCAAGCTTGGTTTGACGCCATCTTCCACGAGGTCGTTAGCTTGATTCGCTGTAAGGGACGAAAGCACCTCCAGCCAGCGGCCATGGTCTCACGGGTGTTGTTGTTAAGCCCGTGGTAGAAGGTCTCGCATGAGTAGCCAATTCTCCATTCCATGGTGTGGGCATTCGCTGATGTAGTCTTGAAGCGTTCCCACGCTTCCTCTCGAACAGTGATTCGCCGTGTTCTTCGCTGAAACTTGAGATTTTCCCCTCGTAAGGCGTTGGTTTTGCCTATAGGGAAGAACTTTGCCGTGAAGGCGTAGAGCAAAAGTGTCCAAGTAGTGAGTTTGTCTTTGTTGGCGTAGAACCACTTTGCCGCCGTCCCAAGAGTGAGAATGGGAACAGACGAAGTAGGATTGCATCACTTGAGACATCTTTGATGGTGAAGGTGCCACGAATCTCTAGAAAGTGTTGTAGGTGAGCATTGGCATCTTCATGGGCTTTTCCACGCACTGGCTAGCTTGTACCATGTTGATGAGTGCAGGCTTGAGCTCAAAAGCTTTGTCTCCCACATCGAAAAGGCCGCCCAAAGGCGGATGTTGGCCGTAGTTGGTGCGCAGTACTCGCGGAGGGTCTTGTTTGCCATGACTTCGAACACGGGTGCTAAGCTTCGCACAAAGATGGAGGAGTCTTCCGAGGCAAAGATCTTGAGTTGAGACTTCAACTTGGATCTTGCCTCCTTCAAAAAAAGTTTTTCCGGATCGGAAAGGAAGTTTTCGAAGATTCCTATTCATATATTACCCCCTCGCATTTCAAATAGACAAAAAGTGGAAAGAACAAGGGTAAACCTGTTTACGCAATTAGTGATAAATTTAATACTTTTTACAATGCGTGAGAGATGCATGCAAGTTATTCCTATATTTATATTTTATTGGGCTATAGACTTTTTTTCAAGAACGGCGCCAAAAAATGCTTGTTGGTATTTCTAACGCCACAAACTAGTAATGGCGCGTGAATGAATATCGATGTTGCTTTAGATAAAACTAAAAGAAAATAATTCATTGCGCTCATAGCATATCCGAAAAGGTTGTCATCCCTATAGTTAAACTACTAATATGCAAGGAATAAAATATTCGCACTATGCCTTGATAACTTCTTAATAAGTAAATAAACAATTATAACTGGGTATCCGCAGTTTACGAGATATGAATATACCATTGTAGCATTTTAACCGAGTAAGAACCAGGTGTTGAATTTATATTCTACCACGAGGAAAGAAGTCTACTATCGAATTAACTATGCATAGGAATTATCTTAATCATCTAATCATCATCTAATCATCTAATCATCTCTCGTGTGCAAAGCTTAAGTGTTAAATTTATCAATTACTTAAACAGGGATCAAAGTTCACAATAAAGATAATGATAAAGTTCTCGATAAATAGATTCAACCAAAGTCATATCTAAGTGGGCTTAAAATAGAAAGTGTCAAACAAAGGATCGATAGCAATTCATAGGCTAGCTAGCATTAGAAACTCCAATATGTAACTCTAAACTATAAGTTAGGATCTACTCAATTAGTGCAATACATCTAACAATCATTGAAGAAAGACTAATTAAATCCACACATGAGGACGTAATCCGTGAAGACTAAGGCCGAAAACTTAGAACAACCCGAATAATATCATCCGGCTAGGCCTACATACGGGGATGGATTGCAAAGGACTCAATGGTGCCGTCACCACCACGATCTACCACACGACCCGGCACATAGGGTGCAAACGCAGGTAAATAAGATCTAATCACCACGATTACATCATCTCTACCACTCACCTTCCGATCTAGATGATGAGCGCTATACGAATCCATGCATGAACATAACAAAGAATTCAACTATGCTAAACGTGTAATCAAAGTAAATACTAGAACAAATAATCTCGAATATAAACATGATCAAGATATTCATATTAAGAACGTGTCCGAACTTGAAAACTACTTACAATGAAGAACTTACAAGAACGAGGCCCGATCTTGAGCCGGCCTCTCGACGATCCGGAGCGGATTTCTCCCTTCCTACTAGTTCTAATCTTGATTGCTACTCTTCCTAAAGCGATGTTTCTACAAAATGGGATATGACTTGGATCTTGAAGCGTTGTTTCAATTGAGAACTTGATGATCCGAAAGGGGGTCTAGGGGTCTCTTTATATAGTCCGGAGGAGGTGCCGTGTGTTGGATCTTGATCCATCTCGCTTCTACCGACACCCCCGGATCAAACCGACCTTAAACAACCGGTTTAGATTGCGCGCTTAGAGGCGGAGGAAGGTTCCGAGACATATCGGGCGGGGCGTTAAGGCAGCCGATCGCCCCATTATTGCCGATCGCCCGGGTGGGGTCCACCCGGGTCCGCTGCGCGCCGTGGCTTCGGAGTCTTCTAGATGATGTTTTCTTCGATGTCAAGTTTGGTCCACGCCGGGAGTAATCCGAGCCTTCTAGAGTCTTTCTCGAGTTGGATTGCGTTACGCCGCGTAGTCGTCTCCGCTCGCGAACTCTCTGGCTGTTTTTCTTTTAGTCCCCGCAATTCACAACATTACCAAAACTGATGGAAATATGTTAGTGACCCCTATTCTAGGTTGTTATTATTATTTATACCCCTTTCTCATGTTTATTTGATTAATAATTTTATATGATAACAAGTGTCAACAAAGAATCCAAGCAAATCATCCGAAATACATCCTAAAACTCACATACTACCGGAATGTCTTTAATTTCCTTCACACAAGTTGCACAAACTTTTTTCAACCGCCCTCTTTACAATTGGAAGTTGAATAAGGAGCTCGAAATTTCTCTCGTGTAACTTTACTTTGATAGTTCTATTGATGGTATCTATAATAGTACCATATTGGTACGGCCGATTCATACCAAGGATCACGTCTATATCTTGATCCTTTAGAACTATCATATTAGTGGGGAAATCATATCCACCTAAGGTTATGGGGATCTGATATACCACCTCTTTAGTACTCATACGTCCCCCAGGTGAGTGTATAATGAACTCATCCTTCATTTCCCCAATGGCTATCGCATTTTTCTCCACAAATGTTTTACTGATGAATGTATGCGATGCACCAGAATCAAATAATATTACTGCAGGGTGTTTGGCGACAGGGAACATACCCATCATAATCGGTTCTCCCGCAGGAATGTCCTCCACATTGGTGTAATATACTTTTCCGGTTTTCTTTTCCCCTTTTCCCTTTTCCGATCTTTCGATTATTACCCTTATTTAGTTGTGGTGGCTGGCTTCCGGAAGGGGACCTCGATAACTGGGGGTATATCTTCGAGGATTGGGACATTCTCGAGAATAATGACCAGGTTTTCCACAGTTATAGCAAATGGGTGTATGGCTTTGTGGAGAAGAATTGCGAATGACAAAGTTCGTAACGTCGTGGATAAGGAAAAGTTGCGGCGAAGTCGAACAAACGACTAGCTGTCTAGGTTGGAACTGTGGTGGTGGACGATAAGAAGGGCGGAAGTGATTCACGGGATGATAAATCACTTTCTCGACGCTTTGATTTGCCACCGTAATATCCGGAGGAGAAATTTTTCTTTTCTTGTCTTCCTTATGCTCGTATTCCATAAGAACACGATTCTTCTCCTCACGGGATATGGCCATGTTTACCATATCATGATAGGAGTTCAGTATCACGCGACGTTCATCATGGCATGAAGCCTTGGATGAAGTCCCGGATGAACCATTCCTTCTTCTTTTTATCTGAATTCACCAATTCAAAGGGCATATTGTGACAAGTGATTAAACTTGCCCACATACTGCAACACCGAAGTCTTCTCCTTGTCTTAAGGCTAAGAATTCATCTAACTTCTTAACCATAACCCCGCTGGAATAAAGTGAGCACGCCAAAGCATTTTTGAATTCATCCTGTGTGATCTGGTGTCCGCAGGCTGCTCGGCCTTGAAATTTTTCCACCAAACTCCCAGCGCATTCCGGAAAAGCCGTCGGCGGCAAAGAAAGGCTTCGATAATCCGTACAAGTCATTATCTCAAACTTTTCCTCCATAGCACTAAGCCAATCGTTTGCCTCTAATGGTTCATCAGCTCTCAAGATCGGAGGTTTGGTACCGATGAACTCGATATGAAGTATCATCTCCATCGCCGTGTCGACCCTTGTGGCCACGACGATTGTTCCTCGATTCTCGCTGAGCTACTTCGCATCGGCGAGAGTTCTCCGTAGTAGCTTGAACCAAAGCCGCAATGGCATCGGGCCAAGTTCGTTGGGACTTGTGGAGAGTGTGGAAGATTACCCCTATTACGTGAGTTGGCAATCGTTGTCTTGCGACATCTGCTTTTAAAACAAAACTATATAACACTCAACCAACTTTATTGAACTTCTAAAAGAAAACAAACAAAGACAACACATAGCATTTATTCTCAAGACAAAGGTTCTAGCCTACATCTATCCCGGGCTTATCTAAGTAGCTTACTATTAAACAAAACTATGTTACATATTCTACAAAAACCCTCACTCCTACTTTATGGGTCATTTTCCTCGACTCATTATCACTAACGAGAGGTTCAAATTTTCTTACGGATTTTCTTCTACTTCCATATCCTCTTGGATTACTTCACCCAAATCCTCTTGTACTTTGCCTGAGGTTGATGATTTGGGTTGAGAAGATTATTCAAGTGATGAATCATATTCAAATTGATTTCTTGAGCTTCCATTTGAAGTGCAAAAGCCACCGATTGATGATTATCTTGAATTAGTTGGTCACACCGATGCTTGAAGTGCGGTCTTCTCGTGGACTGCCTCAATCAATGCTTGACTACATTCCCCATGTTTTTGAGCACTTCGATTCAACTCAACTTGCAGCCTTCCAATCTGAATTCCATCACGGCGCCTATCTCTAGCGAGCTTCATCCAAGTCCCTAGTCGACGCCTCGATTTCTTTTTGAAGATCTTCCTTGGTCTTGCTACCGCTTCCTTCTTGAGCTTGGGCACGGCCGGTGCTTGCTTCAGGGTCATTTCTTGCCGCAAAGTCGGTGATGCGAACGCCCTTTGGTCCGGTCTTCTTCCTAGGGGTCGTTTTGGCACGGGCCATCCTGTAGAATAGTTAAGATCAGATTTACCAAGGTTCGAGATAGGAGAATCTAAAGGTTTAGCAAGAATAGGGTTGATACTTTTAACCCAAACCACACTAAAGGGAAGCTAACATTAACAAATGATTTAAACATGATGCATGAATCGAACCTACGTAAATTCATCAAATAATACCTTTGCATTAAAAAAGATCTTACAAATAGGGCAATATATAATGCTACTCCACTTATATCCTTTTGGATTTAGATAAGAAGTTTTTCAATAGAATAAGATAAGATGATAAGCAATTTGGACCAAAGTAAGAATAAAATTAGTTTGACCCAAATCATTTTGAAGTTTTATAAAGTAATGCTACAAGAACACCGGTAACGGAGGCTCGATGCCACCGTAATGTAACCTTCCAAATTACAGGGCCCACGTGTACTAATTATCGGTTTAACAACCTTTAATAGTCACATATGTGCACCCATAACCTGAAAAGTACTATTAACTATTCCAACCGGGATCCGTTTCGAGGTCATTGCGGTATTACAACAATTTTCATACATAATCAGAGTAAAACAAATGGAAGATTTATATTACAATACTTTTACAACCATTTCTTGAAAACGAGTTTTACAATATAGAGTAGGAGTAGCTGAAAGTTTATTACACAAGAGACACTACTAGACCCCCTTACACGGGTCTCACTTCTCACTCCCTCATCACTATCTTCCCGGTGAATGGTCATGCAAAGACGGTCCGGTGCAAACATGACCTCCCGATCTACAACATGGGTCAACAAACCCTGAGTACGGGAGTACTCAACAAGGCTTACCCGACTAAAGAAAATAGGAGGAGACTCAGGAATGCTGGTCTAATAGGAATCAAGGTAAGGCTTTAGCAAGAATCAAGGACTATTTTTGCAGAAAAGCTTACTAAGAGTGAATCCTTACTTTCAATGTTTTAATCTCAATTTAGTATCTCATCTGTTCTAGGTGTTCTTACACTATAGCAAACACTTGTAGAAGTTCCATCACCTATTCCATCTCTTCACTGTTCCATAATTAAACTACGATGTAAGTGGGAAACCAAGTCTCCATATCCGAGAAGCACGGCGATTTAAATCGATTAACCCACTTTGAGTTCTTTCCACACGACATATGTAGCACTTAAGCCTTGCATATATCAACCCTTTCTTGGATACTCAAACGGAACCGCGTCCTCGCCACCCGAGAGTACCGTACGCCTCCAATCCGGGACTTTAACCCACGAGGGTAACACGTACTCCGCCATCTCTCCACTCCCAAAGTCTTGCGCGGTTGTACGTTTCCGATTTGACACCCCCAAGATCAGGCTTACCGGAGTATGTGTCCGGAACTAGGGTCGACTGTGATGGGATGACACCCATGATAGACGTGCCATTGGTCCAACGACCTCAGGCGCAGATTGCGTTCCATCGTCTCGGTCCACATTACTTACAACGCACGGTCCTTAATCGACAAGCCGGAAATACTACACTGAGACTCCATTCTCGGTGCAAATTACCCGACCGGTCTCAACTTTATCACCATATCCCAGTATGGTTTCATCATATAGCATCCTTCCTCATCAATTGCCTCTTCGGGCTATCATAAGGGACTTGTCACATTTTGACTCAAAAGTCTAACTAATATAGCAGGGCTAAGCGTTCTAGCATTTTACCAAAAACGGCTATCAAGGTAGATATTGAAATAAACAAGGAATGGTAATGCATCAATTAGGTTATCACTCAACTCCTATCACCTAATGCAAAGCATAAGCAAAGGTGATATAAAGCTTTGTAAAAACACAAGGAAGGTTTAAATGATCCGGGGCTTGCCTTGATCGGTGAAGTAGCTCGACTCGGACGACGGATCTCGATATTCAGAACTCGAATCAACAAAATAGCCTTCTCCTGAGGCCTGATCAACAACTTCACGATCTTCCTCGTTCACTATACGAAAGAATAATGTATGCTTAATATGATGCCATGCATATAAACATGAGGTGCGAGAGTGCATGAAATGATAAACAACTTGAGTACGACTTTCCTTCACGATAAAGTTGCAACCTAACAAAACCAACTTGTTAAACTACTCTACGAGATATCATCACCATTGCCTAAGGAGTTCTCAAGGACCATCTAACAGTGGTGTGGTGTAGGGTTCACAAAACAACCCATAATCTACCTAAAACCCTAAGTTAGAAAGCATGAAACAAATTGTTTCTCACATGAAATGATAGGGTATACAATAATAAAATTTTTAACTTTCTCAAAACAGGCTCAAAAAATTTTGTACAAGTAGGTCAAGTCATAAAATAGTACTAAAATAAATTTCATGAATTTTGGATAAATAAAATAATTATTAAAAATCAAGGAAGATGCATTTTTTAATTAAAATTTGTATTTTTAAATCATGCAAGAACTATTCAAAATCAAAGTTTCAAATTTTTTCATGGATAGACATACTCATGGGGAGGCTACACAAAAATTTTCAGAATTTTTAAAGTTATATTTGAATTTATATGAAATTTGGAAAATCAAACACTATTCATTTGAATTTCAAATGGAAAAACAAACTTTAAAAAAGAAAAAGGCTTTCGGGTTCAAAGCCGCCCAAGATCTTTGTGCAAAGCCCATTACTGTTCACGGCCCAAGATGAACAGAATGCAACAGCCCATGTAAAAGCGATGACATCGCCCCGGTTAATGGTGTTGGGGCGCCCGGTTACTCTGATTGCCCGGCACCGCTCACATGCCGGCGGGCATGCTCTCACGGCGGCGCTACGATGCTCACCGCGGCGGCGGCGACGCGGCCGTGTTCGGCGCCGGTGATGGTCGGAATGGAAAACCAATTAAAGGAGGGCGGTCGGGGGCTCACCGGAGCTTGGAACGGGACTTAGTTAGGGCGAGCGAGGCCGAGGTAGGTCGGCGACGACGACGGCGGACGACGGCGACTGGGCTCAGCGTTCCGGCGTGCTGGGGTCACGGCTGGGACATAGGGCGAGTCGATCCGCAGGTACATCATCACCAGTTAGAGAAAACGAAGAGAAAAGTGAGCAAAGGCTCACCCGAGCAAGGATGACGACGACGGCGGGCTGCGGCGGCGGCCCGGCGGCGAGGAAGAAGGGGTCGCGGCGGCGATTCCGGGGAAACAAGTTGCGGTCGGGTTCCGCAGGGAGGTGAGGAGATTGGTGGAGCTGCTTTGGAGTAGATGGTTGGGCGGAAGATGGCTCAACGGCGACGAGCGGCGGCGGCGAGGGAGACGGGTCCGGCGACCGACGGTTTTGGGAAAAGGAAAACGACGGCGACCACGGCCTATTTATAGGCATGGAGGGGTCGAGGAGGTGGCCGGAGAGGTCGCGAAGGCTTCCAGGTGGTCGGCGTCGCGCGACATCGCCGGTGGACGGCGGCGCGATCCTTGATGCCGGCGGTGGCAAGGTAGGATAGGTTGGGTTACTGTTCATTCTAAACCCTAACTCTGAAATTTTCAAATTACTCCCAAATTTTGAACTAAACTCAAAATTTCCAAAAAGTAACCCCCTTAATTTTCAAGATCTACAACTTTCACAATTGGACCATTTTCAAATTCAGCCTCTAAGTTTGACTTTTTTGAAAGCAGCTCCAAATTTTGAAATTTGAATTCAAAATTACTTTTAAAATCATGTAAAAACTTGAAAAACTTTGTACATGACTTTTGTTCCTCTCATCCAGATCTACAAACTAGTTTTTTGAAGTTTTCTCAAATTCTGCATAAATTTTGAAATATAGAAAAGGGGGCAATTAGGGTTTGAATGAAATTGAAAATTGCTTCAAAATTTTGAACTGAACTTTGAAAACTCAAAATACCAACTTTGTTCAGTTTTGAAAACCCTACAAAAATGCTTTAATAACCATACCCAAATTCTTGATGGATTTTGAATAAAATAAAAGGGGACAAACTAGAGTTTGAAATCTAGGGTTTCCGACAAGGGGGACGATTTCGGAATCTGGTTTCTCTCAAGCGTCTTTTCGACCGACATTGCAACCAAGCATAAAATAAACTTATTTTAGTTCAATGCAACACATGGTGGGCTAAACATGGATGCTTTGCAATGATCATGATGACATGTCGTTTTTTAGTGGAAATAACACCGGGGGTGTTCTGAGGATCCGACTAGAGGAGATGGAGGGGAGGGCCGATATGGAGGGGCTCGCCGTCCGCCCGCCGGGATCCGCCCGCCGCCGCCCGCCGTCGTCCGCGGCCCAGCGCACTCCAAGCGTCGCTTGCTCCACCTCGCCGATCAGCCGAAGCCTCGAGGCCGGCTCGTGTCCTCCGCCCGCGGCCGGGATCCTCGCTCCTATGCCACCGGCGTGGCCTCCGCGTCAGCGCCGCCCGCCATGTCCCGTCGGCCCGGAAGCACGCGTCGCCGCCCCGGCCATGCATGGCGAGAGAGAGATGGATGGATGGATGGATGGATGGCGAGAGAGAGAAGGATGGATGGATGCATGGCGAGAGAGATGGATTCATGGCGAGAGAGAGACGGAGAGAGGAAATGGACCTGCGGAGACGGATGTATGCGATCGCGAGTATTTTAGAGGGAGAGAGAGACAGTCCATGGTTGTGTTTCTTTTTTGTGCCCATGACAAATGGACCGGGGACACATGGCGAGCCATGAGTGGCCAAACACCCCACATCCGGATCGATGACATGGCACATTTGTGCTTTCTCGAGCCCAGGACATGCAACGGACTGCAAGTGTGGGTATGCGGGCCCACCACCACATGCATAAACATTTATGGTGGTGGTTTTATTACAATAAACACCACGATTTAATCGATTTTTTGCGTGGCGGTTTTTAACAATGTCCGCCCGCGGTTAATACCTATTAACCGTGGCGGTTATTTTACAATGCCCGCCACGGTTGTCGATTAACCGTGGTGGTTTTTCCCCGCCCGGGGTGCCAGGCCACCTATTTTCCGTGGCGGTTTCTCAAATGCCCGCCACGGAAAATAAAATCCGAACACCACGCAAAATCAATCTCATGTAGTAGTGTCGTAACACGGTGATTTACCTTACTATAATCTAATCTAATCTAATCTAATATTTCTTTCATGAAAAAGATAAATCCTTCACCTCACTTTTTCTTTGAGATGATCCCCGACCTCACTTTATAGTTTTCCAAATGGGCGGGCGGGGCTGGCCCGGTGTCGTGCCCCTCCGGGGCCTCGTGCCCCATCGGGCCGGGCCTTGCCGTGCCTCGAGCCTAGAGGCCCAGCCCGCACGTCCCCACGGGCCTCAAAAACGTCTTGGGTCGGCCCCCCGCCGCAGCCCTAAGTAAAAACTACGGGCCAGGCGGGCTGCAGCCCAAGGCTGTTTTTTTTTTCCCTTTTTTTGCATTCCCACATTAAGGCTCATAGAGGGGCTGGGCCAAAAATAGCTGTTGGGGCTGTTTTTTTTTTTTTTTGCTCCTCCCGCATTAAGGCCCATAGAGGGCTGGGCGAGAAAATAGCTATTGGGGTTGTTTTTTTTTTTTTTTGCATTCCTAGATTAAGGCCCATAGAAGGTGGGCGAGAAATAGCTGTTGGGGGCTGTTTTTGTTTTTTCATTCCCAGTTAAAGCCCATAGCGGCCCGCTACTATATCACCGGGCCGGGCCGTGCTTACCCGCCCGTTCCTGGGGTCGGCCCAAGTCCGCCCGACCCCTCGTGCCATGCCAGCCCGAGGCCGCGGCCTCCGGGCGGGCCGTGCTTGGGCCGGGCCAAAATACCGGGCTCGGGCTGGGCTGTCGGGCACCGGACCGCATGGAAAACTATACCTCACTTAGGTGGCTTGCTTGGCCTATCCCTCCCAAGAGAGATACAGGAAAAGGGAAGGAAATTACAAACCACTACCAACAACAGAAAAAAGGAATTAAAAAGGGAAAGATATTTGGAACCGTGAATTAAATTTGTTCGAACCATAATAATGCATATGCTTGCCGGAAGGAAGGAGTATGGCCTTACTGGCAACTGTGTATATAGAAAGGCGGCGAAAGCTGGACGCGAATAAATAATCTACACCATCCTGCATTGCAATAGAAATTGCATGATAGACGTCATGCATGCATGTTCTGATGATGTAACACCAGACTCCCTCACTTATGGGTGTCTTGTTTTTTCTATCCCTCCAAACAGAGATTGAAAGGTACGAGGAGGGTTCTGACATCTAAAGGATTTGTTAGTCCAGACTATCCAATTTAATCTCCTGACTCTAAAGTAGTATCCAAAGTCTAAACGTGCTACCACTAGTGATGACTTACTTTTCGATCGAACCAATCCTAGCGAAGACTCAGCTGCCATTGGATGACTATCGCCAGCAGCCTTATTAGCAAGAGGGGTTATTCAGACTCCACTGGGTTATTCCCCATGCGCTTCATAATCACGGAGAGTTTGAACGGGTCATGAGGTCTCCATGAAAGAGCTAAAGGTGATTCACTGATCCAAGACTGAAAATGAGATAAGTTCTGCACGGTAAGTAAAATATTTGTGGCCCTGAACAATTTTTAAAGACAAATACTCCCTCCATACCCAAAAAGCTTGACGTTTAGGACAGCGACACAGTCTACAAAAACACAACTTTGACCTCTTATTATTATAAAAATATTTATCGAAGAGTGATATATGTATACTTTTATGAAAGTATTTTTCAAGGAAAATCTATTCATATAGGTTTCACATTTGCAAACTCAACAACGCAAAAAAGTTATTGATGATTTATATTCTCAATGTTTGACCCAAATCATGTCCTCAACGTCAAGATTTTTGGGTATGGAGAGAGTACACAATAATGTTGCAAGTAAAGTAAAGAAGATCATTATTTACTCCACCAAGTAGGATGCCTTTCGTTTGCATCATTTGGTTCATATAGGTCAGGTACTTGCTTTGCTTGCCTGACCTCGCATTATTGTCTTGTTCAGTAAAGAAGATCAGACAATGAACCACGAATAAATTATGTTCAGCACCTTTCAACCAAGATGTACACTGCAACAAAAAGAACAATACACATGCCATAGATTTGAACTATGTTCAGCACCTTTCATTCCATAGATTTGAACTGTCTGTGCAAAAAATATTGTCATGGGCTGCTCCATATATGCAAACGCTGAAAATTGAGGGATTAACACAGGCAATTTTTCATAAGGAACTGCAACTTTTTTTAAGAAAAAGGATTTTGGAACAGACTTCTCAAGAGACTTTGTTGTAAAACGTATGTTCAATGTGCCCCCGGGGTATGGACTATAAATACTCCTAAGAGCAAGTATAGTGAGGCACAAGATGGTGAAATGACTAACCACGTCACCTAAATCCGAGGTGAAGAGAGAGAAAGCTGGAGAGAGAATGGAACGGGCGAGTGGCTGGGGGCGCGTTTGCGCACTGGCCCGACGGCCCGGGCTGCGCCCTCCGTGCAAGCCCTCGTGTTTGCGAGCTGGGGCCCACGAACGAGCGGGCTGTCATGGTGCAACTTGCCTTCTCTCTCATGGCTCTCGAGAAATGCTCAATTCCCGCGCCTCTGGGCACGGCTCGCTCGAGCGCAGAGTGGCTCGCCGAGCGGCGGTGGCGCTCTCATCTCACCTCCGTCACCTCCCCTTCCTCGTCCCGCCGCGACCGTTGGCCTCCTCTCCTCCACCGCGATCGTTTGCGAGCTCGAGGCACTTCGCTGGCCATGGCCACGACGGCGACGCCGCGCCCGCAGCCATGACCACGACGGGCGGCTCGCGACGCGCTGCGCCCGCCACGGCCACGACGGGGCGCATGCGGCGACGCCATGACCACGACGGCGCGCTCGCGACGACAGCGTGCGGCCATAGGGAAGACCTACACGCACGCCGAGACATGCCTCCTTCTGCTGCAAGGCCGCGGCGTCGTCGCCGCACGGCTCGGCGTTGGCCAGGGTATCTTCCTCGGCGGCGGTGGTGGCAAGAGCAAAAGGACGAGGAGTAGGGGAGGGTCGAACAGTAGAGCCGCCACTGTTGCGATCGACTCAGGCATTCGCGTCGAGGACGAGCAGCAGGCGCCATGGCTGGGGGCCGGAGTTCTCCTTCGCCGCTCCGCTCCTTCCTTCTCTGACCCCGGTTCCGCCGCCGCTACGACCACAACTCCGCCATGGCCGGAGCTCGCCCCGCGCTGCCATTGCCAGAGGGCCGACCTCGCCCTGCGTCGCGATGGCCGAACGCAGAGCTCGCCTCGCGCCATGGTTAGGCCGTTGCTGGCCATGGTTGCTCGCCGTGTCCACCAAGTGCTTGATGAAATGCCTGTGAGGCTTCTCTGGTGGTAAGGCTACCACATCGCAGTGCAAGGTAGCCACACTTCGTTGGTACAGGCACACAAACACGATCTGAGTGCAGCCTAGTTCGTTTCATGCATGGAGACAAACAAGAGTAGTTGCAGCAGTTGAGACTGGCCTGAACTGGCTTGGGCCTCACGGGCTAGCCGAGCCGACCGCAACCACCCTCACAAACACGCTCTAGATGCCCGCTTGAAGCAGCATAACCGAGAAAAAGAGCTCCTTCCCAACCTGCTGCATCCAACTGAGCTAGTAGCTCCTCCTCTCCCATTCGCTACATGCAAGCATTAGCTCTGTAGTCAACCTCTAAACCTGACGAAACGATTATAAAAAGCATTAACACGGGAGTATACTCCCTCCATATCACTATTAATTAGATGACATTTTGGAAAATGTGGGGTCAAACATTGGGAACATAAATTATAAATAATTTTTATGTCGTTGAGTTTGGTAATGTGAAAATCATATAAATAAATTTTTTCTTGAAAATTACTTTCATAAAAATATACATATATAAGTTTTCAATAAATATTTTTATAGAAAAAGAAAGTTAAAGTTATGTTTTGGTGACCGTGTCACTGTCTAAGTCTTCTAATAGTGATATATAGGGGTGTTTGGTAGCGCTAAGTGAACCACTTCACAAGCAGCTTCCTAAGTCGCTTTTATTTTTATTGACTCTCAAGTCAAGCGCGGGTGGAGAGTGAGAAAGCAGGCTGCAAATTGGTTCTTATAGACTTGTATTTTTATTGACTGCTATTGCACCCTTGGTCGTTCTCTACGTACCTACTACCAAAGCAACCGTGAAATGAACAAAATAAAGTCTACATAGCTCAAGTCAATATAAAGAAAATACAGTCTCTATATAGCTCAAGTCTATATATATAACTACTGGATCGTACGTAGCATCATCATTCAATCATTCAGCATCCCCATTGCCACCCGACCTCTCTTCGATCGATCGATCGATCTCCAGCAATGTCGTTTTGGCGTCTTAATTGTGGCCGCCACCTCAACCGTGCGAGATCTGAGCTTCCAACTGTGCTTGCTGGCTCTTCGTGGCAGCGGCCGCAGCTGAAGAAACGAGATGAATTCGTGGCGAGGACGAGGAGCTACTCATCCCGCAGCAGCGGCGGGGCAGGGGCGTGCGGCACCCCGGTGAACGAGTGACGGTCCTGACCATCGACGGCGGCGGCATCCGTGGCCTCATCCGGGCACCGTGCTCGCCTTCCTCGAGGCCGAGCTGCAGAAGCTCGACGGGCCGGAGGCGAGGCTGGCGGACTACTTCGACTACATCGCCGGGACGAGCACCGGCGGGCTCATCACGGCGATGCTGGCCGCCCCGGCGCGAGAGGGCAGTAGCCGCCCACTCTTCGCCGCCAAGGACATCAACCCATTCTACCTCGAGCACGGCCCACGCATCTTCCCTCAGAAGTGGAGTAACGGCGCTTGGTCGTGGTTGGGCCCCAAGTACGACGGCGAGCACCTCCGCGCCGTAGTCCGAGAAAAAGCTCGGCGAGACGAGGGTGAGAGACACGCTCACCAACGTCGTCATCCCCACCTTCGACGTCAAGCTGCTTCAGCCCATCATCTTCTCTACCTACGACGTACGTACACAATCTCCACTCAAGTTCATCGTGCCATGGTGTCTTTTAACTCTTTATTATGCGTTTCTGCGGGCCGGTACGGTACAGGCCAACAAGACACTTCTGAAGAACGCGCTGCTCTCTGACGTCTGCATCGGCACGTCGGCTGCTCCGACCTACCTACCGGCGCACTACTTCGACATTAAAGACGCCGCCGGAGGCAAGCGAGAGTACAACCTCATCGACGGCGGTGTCGCCGCCAACAATCCAGTATGATGTTGTAAACAGCGACATGTATTTGACGGTTGTGTTCCAGCAGCCTTCCAAGCAATCATCAAAGATCATATTGTACGCTTGCAGACCATGGTTGCCATGACGATGATCACGGAGGAGATCATCGCCAAGGGAAAGGCGGAGGAATTCCTGCACAAGGGACCGGAGGAAGATGGCTGCGGGCGGTTTCGGGTGCTGTCCATCGGCACCGGCCTGACGTCGGACGCGGGGCTGTACACCGCGGAGGCGTGCTCCAGGTGGGGCAACCTCGGGTGGCTGCGCAGCAGGACAAGAAGCCCATCATCGACATCTTCATGGCCGCCAGCTCCGACCTCGTCGACATCCACGTCGCCGTCAAGTTCCAGCTCTTTCACAGCGAGAAGAACTACATTCGCATCCAGGACCAGGACAGCACGCTCGGCGGCGCAGCGGCTGCTATGGACGCTGCGACGCCGGAGAACATGCGGAACCTCGAGGACATCGGCAAGCGCATGCTAGAGCAGCCGCTGTCGAGGGTCAATGTGGAGACCGGGAGGTACGAGGAGGTGACGGGCGAGGAGAGCAAGAGCAACGGTCAGGCACTCCAACTGTTGGCGAGGGACCTCTCGGAGGAGAGGAAGGCCAAGGAGATCCGGCGGTGGAAGACTGGGCTAGCTGCAGCCGCTGGTGGCAGCGTCGGGCGATGAGGAACGCCGGTGGCACACAAAGTCCACTTAAGAACGAGATTAATAAAATCCAGGATCGTGTCAGAATAAATTCTAGAATTTAGTCTTTGGTTGACAATGGTAGCTTGATAATGTGCCGGCTTAGTAATCGTATTTCAAAATGGCACCAAGATTCTGTTTGTTGATGGAGGCATGACTAGGGCCCCTCTTTATAAGGTTCTGGGAAGATTTTGCTTGCTGGCTCAAGCGCCCTTCGTTTCCAGTAATACAAGATTATATATAACCTAAAATGAACATTCAAATGACACATATACGATAAATTAATACCCTTTTTGCCCTTCTTTTCCAATCTCTTGTTCGTTGCATCTCTCCGCGATCGAGAGGCGTGGCTTTGCCGCCGACCCCTAGGACAACCTTGATGGGTAAGCTAGATATGTCTATATATTCACTTTTTCGCTTGAGCAAAATAGAGGCTTTGTCTTGTTTATTCACGGTTCCTTTGGTAGTAGGTAGGTATACAAGATACAGAACGACCAAGAGAGTCCTGAGTCAATATTACAATACAAATAAGTCTCACAATCAATTTGATGGCGGCTCAACTGTTCCATCATAGACACCTTTGTTGATCACAGGATCACAATCACAACACAATGACAGAACTGAGATTGCGCAAGAATCAAGGACAAAGAGGAGAACACGATGAACACAAAGGAACCGCCAGGGTGACGGCGCTAACACACTCTCTAAGCATCCTGCCTTTTATACCAAGGCTTACAACACACACTTTCTTAAAGAAAAAAACGACATAAAACAAGATACATAGGGTGTCCGTGAAACTGCTTTAGGAGCGTCATGTCGTGGGCGCAGTCACCAGGCCTGTGCAACTGCTTCGCGTTCCAGCGTCTGAATTTTAATTCAAATCACTCCGGCCTTGTTGCTCTCTGCCACTCGCCAAGCCACTTCACCATGCCACGTCAGCAGGATTACACCAACAACCTTTGGGGCAGTAGACTCAGTTGACCAAATTCAGCAACTGGTGTCACTACCGGAATCACGGCCTTAGCTTAGTGTCCGATTCTTTGCGGAGTGTAGGATATCGGGCATTCGGGTAAAGAGCGATAAGCCGAGTGCCCACCTCAACGACACTCGGCAAAGAAAACACTCGCATATCGCTTCTTTGTCGAGTGCGAGGCCCAGCACTTCGGCATAGAAGACTCCATCGCCCGAGTGCCAGCGGAACACACTCGGGCGAAGGACCATGAGCCGTCAAATCCTAATTGTCCACGTCTATTCTTTGCTGAGTGTCAACGGAGGACAATAGGCAAAGAAATTACACTTTCGGCATATAGCCTCTTTGCTGAGTGCCCTATCTCGCCACTCGGCAAGAATTCTATTTTTTTTTGCCCAAATGCCATCAAACTTTTTCTCCTCAATACTACCACATTTCCTACATCAGCCTTTGCTGAGTGTTACAAATCCGGCACTCGGCAATGATTTTTTTTAAAAAAAATGTAAATTTCTTTGCCATGTGTTTTGGCTTCGCACTTTCGGCAATGAATATTTTCAAAAAATAAATTAAAATTTCTTTGCCGAGTGTTTATAGAGGTTAACACTCGGCAACGAAATTAATTTAAATATATATAATTTCTTTGCCGAGTGTTATTAGGGGTTAACACTCGGCAAAGGACTCCGTCAAAACTGGCCGCCGTCACTATGCTTCCCTATGTCGTGTGCACGTTAGGCACTTGGCAAAGAGCGTGAGACACTGCCCGATATTTAACACTCGGCAAATGCCTCCTTTGCCGAATATTTTTTTTTAGCCCAGAATTCGGGCTCTAAACACACCCCAATCAGACTCCGATCTTCTAGAAAATAGGACATGCCATAAAAGCAGCATTGAAGACGAGAGAACGTACTGCACCCAGCAAGTGACAATACTGCACCTTTCCACAGTCCACACAGTGCCATGAATTTAGATCATCGTCCTTCTCCCGGTACATTTTATGTGCAAAAATAAATTGCAACGGGCCCGATCCTCGTCAGTTCAGATCTGAGCATTGCCTACCCTGCTGTTAGAGCTCTGTCCGGACTTTTGGAGCATTGGCTACCGGCGCCCACCGCAATGAGCTGAGCCTGTGCCCTACTGCCCTTCGGTTTATTTGTGCACACCTCCAATAATTAATCCAGGTGCCTCAAGTCGAATTAGATTTCGGTTCACCCCATTTTTCAGTGGTCTTTTATATTTTTTCCATTGTTACGAACGTCACTCATACAAATTTGCCACTGGAGAGGAGTTTTATTTATATTTATTAAAACCTTTAACATTTGTTTTGCATGTGGCACGTCCGCGGTCCGCCTGACCTGCTGCGCACGGTCAGCTGGAGCATATCAAAAGTCCTTCTTGCCCTTCGCATTTCTTTGCTCTCTCTCTCTCTCTCTCCAATACCAAGGTCTCACACCTCGTCTCATGAATTTGGTGACCTTACTTTAAAAACTCAATGGTGATTTTACCCTCGTTTTTTTCAACTTTACATTTTTACCCTCACTTTTTCAAACGAAACCTCCGTCTACCCCTCTTATTTAACACCGTTAGTATATGTCATATTAAATGACGAAAAAGAAACAAAAAGAAATTTAATTTGGTGATTTTACCCTCGCTTTTTAAGCAAAATGGTGATTTTACCCTCTTTTTATATATATTTTTTTAACACCGTTAGAGGGACTTAACACAGCAGGGGTAGACTCTTTATTCGTTTCGAAATAACAGGGGTAAAATCACAAAGTTAAAAAAACGAGGGTAAAATCACCATTTCGCTTAAAAGCGAGGGTAGAAACGCCAAAGCCCCTTTTTTTTTAACACAACCAGTAGGGAACCCAAAAGGAGAGAAAGAAGAGCCGGAGAAAAAAAGGACTGAAGGCAGAGCACGTGGTATCGGGGCGGGCGCTGGGACTGCCGCGGTTAGTGCAGTCCTATATTTTTTTTGCGAAAGGGGAATTATATTACAAAGAAGCACAGTACATCCCCACAGGTGTACGAAAAACACCTTGGACAAATTGAAAATTACAAGACGCAACCCTCAACGACCGAGAATGTTCTCGTCGTCGCCGCCGGAGCTCCCATCCGCTGGTCTCCTATCCGCCAGAGAAGAGCAGCCGAAGCAGGCCAAGATCCTCCTTCAACCTTCACTAGAGGCGCCAAACGTTGGTTCTGCGCGCAAGATCCAGCGCCGGAGACTCCACCAGTCGCGCATCTTTGACGATGAAAGGACATCGGCCGCCCGACCCGATGAAAAAGAAGGAGAGGAAGAACAATCCGCCATCGCCCGGCTAAGAAACCGACGACCAGAAAAGGATGCTGCCGGTGCTAGCATCGCCAGCAGCAAGCAAAAGGAACCCCGATGGGGATGCCATATCTGCTCCCCCTTTCGCATAAAAGAGGGACAAAAGACAGTGCAGTCCTCTATATATACTAGTGGATAGGCACGTGCGACACGCACGTGTGTATCATACAACTTTATTTACAGCAAAAAAAGATTATATATGCACATTCAATAAATTATTGTTCTATACTTTTATCCGTACACCTAGTTTCGAATGGATTTAGTACACTGCTGCATCTGATTGGGCGTAGCCTCAATGTTCACGGTCATGCACAACAACTGCACTCCTTGAGCTCCTCTCTCCACCTCCTCCGTGTTTTCCATCATACGGGTTCTCTATCTTTTCATTTACAAGTTTTGACTTTTCTGCACTTAGTATATCAATAATACAAAGTTCATTTTCTTCAGCGAAAACACAAAGTACCACATGCATGGACGAAGCTAGCACCCGGGCGGGCGGGGCTCGATCCCTGCCTACAGCTGCCGAGCACATGGAGCCCCCTAGAGCCCGTCCCTAAAATTTAAGCAGTAGATATAAAGACATCAAGGGCTGAGATCGCCATAGACTTTTGTTCAGCCCGTCCCTAAATTTTTTTAGGAGTACTTGCTATAGTACACACACTTGCAATTCCTTCAGCTTCCTCAGCCTTAACAATATGGACACCACTTCTCAGCCAACTTTTTGAAAGTTCCCAGCCTTCCTTCGATCGCTAGCAACGATTTCACTTTTAACAACTATCTGTAACGGAACACCATGAGTATGAAACCGTGACTACATTGCAAACTATAAAATGCCTAATATAAACTTAGATCACAAGCAAGATACATGATGCTTAGCTATATAAGAACCTATTTTCATAAAATTCATTCAAACATCAAGACAGTCACAAATATTGCACATATCATTTTTATAAAAAAAGCATGCATATACATCAGAAATGTTAGAAATATCATGCACAACATTGAGATAAAACCGAATGATAATATTACACTTGGCATGGAAGGTTCTGTCATGACTCTATGCCATTTATGCATCTAAGATAAAGGTACAATGATTGTTTTATACCAAATATAAAATACTATTTTACACCGACCAATTATGAAAATTGTCTTGAAAAACAATGTATGGAGTTGAACTGCACACTACCTTAAAATGGGCTAAGAAAATTTCATGTCCTATATGCCCAGTTTAGCAGGTGCAACCACCTTTTATTGATCCAATATAAAACCAATATGAATTGGCTACTTTTTCAACACTACCTTAGGATGCACATTGCAATAGAGTTTTGGATGACAGGCCACAGCTGTTGTTTAGTAGGGGTTGGATTTAAATCTATCTCTAGCTCTCTATATAAAAGAACTAAGAAACTGTATAATACATTTCACCTAAAAGCCTCAGTTCTATGGAGAAGTTCATCAATGGATTAGGCAGAAAAGAAAAATAAGATGTCAATGATGGTTGTACGGTTCATCGGTAGTGTGGTGATAAAACTTCTAACCTAAATACGCATGGTATTGACAATAATGGAGGAAAAACAAATTAAGATAGAGAGTAACAACTAACTTATGTCTGCCCATCTATGAAAATTCAGTTCAGATGGCAGTGCGGAAATTTAATTAAATAAACTTTTTTTTTTCTTTCTCAATTTTGCACTTTTTATAAACATTTCCAAGTCAATAAACATATCTTCTCCATGGTTACGCAAAAACACATATAGATGTGCACCAAAGTTTCTGCTTAACTAATAGAGATATTATTGGTGTTACTTGGAGTTGTATCACTATTGTAAACATAAAGATTGCAACTTTGGGCCAGTGCACCTCAAATGCTAAATTAGTATATCCATGGGGCTACAGATAACATCAGACAATGGCACAGATTTACAGATTTATAGGTACTGTCATTTATTTAATAATAAAAAGTATTGGATTGGATGGTTGGATAATTTATCGCTTATATAATAATACAAATGGTCAGAATGAAGACAGGCCTTTTATAAAAAAAATGGACAAGCCAGGTTACAAGAATTTAAGGATGTATAAAGTAGTGGCACAAAGTTTCACTTACATACTAAAATACTCTGAACCTGAAAGAGTAAAACACATATTAATCTTACCTGATGCAAGAATTTGTTTCTTCAAGACCATTGTTCCACTTACATTTTTTTTATCAATGACTTCTCAAATGCCCAATATGCTTTTAGTGTATTATTCTACTCACAGCAAAATGGAAGGAGCAGACACTGCGCATGAAGGGATCAAACCGGGGTGTGCTGGAAGTTGCATAATTCGAAATATTGGCATTGTAGCAATATATATCCTACTACTGGATCTGAACGACCGCTAGGAAATTAAACAATTGAATCCAAGAATTCCATTTTATATTAGTGAATCCAACTCTAGGCAGATATCTATAGGATACTATAATATGAGAAGCTATTTATTCTAGACAAATATCTATGAAAATATTTGTATGGACTGCATCCCATATTGCTTTGTCCTTTTCCATCTAAAGTTGTGCACATGCATGTTAACTGAGAAATACATCAGTAAAATAATTACTGCATCCAGTAGTTCCTGAATCTATTAATAGGAATTATCAAGTCAAACATAAAAGGGTCATATTAAACATTAAGAAAAAATACATATTTTCTATGCCAATATTTGCAAATTGATAAAAAGTAATCAGATATTTATCCCATTGAACTAATAAAACAATCATGTGGGTCTACAACAGACAACATAATGGTATAGTAAACTGTCATAGTGCTACCAAACTGAAGATGGACATGGTGAGAGGGATTAGACTATAGAAAGAACAAACCTTCAATCAATGGGTGTAGGCCTTGCTACACTGGGCCCCACTGCTATGCGCAACCATGTGGTTGAGGCAATCGACGGCGGAGGGAGAGAGATCTAGGAGGGGGAAGCGGTGGCCGGCAGACTCCGCGGGCGTGAACAAGAGGGGAACAACAAAATAGGGGGCTGGGGGCGTGAGATGTGCTCACCATGACCAAGATCCCATGAACATGAGGAAACTAAAACACATAATAAATCATTGAAATTGAAGAAATTTTGGTTAGAGTAACAAATGCAACGAGATTTTTCTATGAATGTAATAAAATTAATTTTACATGATCTATTATTATTTTCTTCTAAATTTCGCAAGATCCTGGATGTATTAGTACACAATTGCACATGTTGTGTTAACTTGTACTGTTCATCTTTGCTCTTTTATAGAAACCTTGTACTGTTCGTCTTTAACCGTAACAATAAACACACACAGACAATTAAAGGAAAATCGGGCAGCGAGCACGCACCGGTTTTGCCAATGTCCCTGTTTAGCAACGTGACGTCGTCCACCCTTGCCGGCCACTTCGTCAATGGCGCGTTTGCCGGAGTCCCATCTCCACCGCTACTACCTCGTTGCCCTAGCGCTGACCTGTTACGCGATGGCGCTGCTGTTCCCAACGGTGGCAGACTGGTGGCGTCTCCGGGAGAGCACAACGGTAGGCAATGGACATGGACTACGATGGGCAATGACCTGCGACCGGTCGGACGGGCCACAAGAAGGCGCTGCTATTCCTAACTCCCGCCAAGGTGGCCGACTGGTGTGGTGGTAGTGGCCGCTGGGGGTTGAGCGACGACGGGCGAAGAATTGCGATGGGCAGTGCCGAGGCCGTTGCAGTAAAAGGAACAAATTAAATATAACAGCATCCTAGATCAAAGGAAAGACAAATTTGTCACATGAATAGATCGTACCTTCAGAGCAGCTTTTGTGGGCATCCCAGTAGCAACCCAGTAGCAACATACTGATGCTCAGAGTGGGCAATGCTTGCATCATTGCGAACAGCACCGATCTTTATTTGCTCAAACTTTGACCAAACCACAGCAGTAGGCTCCCTAACTGAAACATGGAAGCAAGGAAAAAAACAACGTAACAGACAGGTTCCCGCGGAGCCGCAACGATGATGGTTGAGGCAGGGGCGCAGGAAGGGGGCGGCCGGTGCCATCGGTCTCCGTCCAGTCGGCAAAGAGGCGAGGGCAGGGAAGGGGCCAAGGGCGAGCGCCCAAGCAGCGGCCAGTAAGCCGGCGGACAGCGACGGTCCCACGGAGGCACGGTCATGCGGAGCCGCAACGATGATCACGGCGCAGGAAGGGGGCCGTCGAGAGCAGAGGTGGAGGATTACGTTGAATCACCTTTGCTGAACTTCATCAAATATTGTGCACCATCTAGATAGCCGCCGTCGCCAGCATTGCCTAGGCCTCCGGCTAGGTCACCACGACGCAAGCGGCCAGGCACAGCGCGGCACGGACGCGCTTCCCGCCCGCCAGCAATGCGTACCCGGCGGTGTGCCCGGGCTGATGAGCTTGACCGCGTGGCTCTGTTCGGAGTCAGCGTTGACGAGCCCAGCACGATCTGATGCGGGGATGACGAGCGTGGGGCGCACATGGAAATGAACTCCTCGCGTCGTGGCCGCCTCCGGCCGATCCCGATCCTGGGCCCTCTGCCGTTGGGGCGACCGACATATCCGCTGCGGGAGTAACCTCCTGATGCGGCGACGGCTCAGAGGACCCCGTCCCAACAGATCGACCAGCCGACGGCCCTGGTGTTCCTGATGGCCGACGGCCTAGCCTTGGGGGCGGACAGCGACGGTCGCGCGGAGCCGCAACGATGATGGCTGGGGCACGGCGCAGGAAGGGGGCTGCCGGTGCCATCGGTCTCCGTCCAGAGCGGCGGGCGGAGACGTTGTAGTTTGCGCATGGCCGGCCGGCGTAGTTGTTCTACTACTTGCGTCTCGTGCGCCCGATGAATAACCGAAGGCCTGAAGCGTCGTGACTCGCGATTGACGAAGAAGGTTTGGCGGCGGCGGGTGTGGGTACGCGCGGGTGGGTTGAAGCCGCCCGCGTGAAAAGAAAAAACCGAGTGTACATGCGCGGGAAGAGAGGAACATTCCTGTTGTCTCCCTTCCCAGTTCCCACATGTCTGTCTCAGTTGGGTATAGATTTTTATGGTGACAATAGATTTCAATTTCATCACTCTTTTATAGTATAGATAGATAGATAGATATATGGAGATACAAGTAACTCCGCATCATAACTCTAAATATACTCTACTAATGCACCAACTTTTCTTCCCTATGGCCACACCATAAAACGACCCCGCTGAGGAGTCTCAACTTTATCCACACACCAATTGTACCCAGAAAAATAACAACATTCAAAATAGACAGTCCAGATTTTATCTCAATTTTCTCTCTTTTTACTCACTCATAATCCAAGGGTCATGATTCGTGGTGTCAACCTACTCACCGCTCTCCCACCTCGGCACTCAGCCCCACGCCATATTCGTCAGCCACGGTTCGAAGCCTGTGGGTCTCATTTTTTTTTGAAAAAAAAACGGAGTGATAATGGAACCATTGGAATGGCGACACGACTGCCCGATGTTAGACACGATTGCCCACGCGATTTCGCTGCCGCACCACCAGCGTGGCAGCGCGTCCTATGAACACGCGCTTCGACGACGGGCCGCCGAGCCGAGTGTCATCAGCTAGAGACACTGCACCTAGGGCCTGGATGCGTCATCCTCTGCCGCCACCGAGATCCAAATCCGACATGACGTGACCACTCCGTGCGTCGTCGATCACAGCGGCGGCACGCTACGCACACACCAGTGCCTTGACGGTCGCCTCAACGGCAGGCATCAACGTCGGCGCTCGAGATACAGGACGGCCGCAACCACAACCCTCAGCGTCGGCCAACCAGAACATCTTGAGGTGAACGGTCTACTGCCATCCTTAGTCCATTTTCTTAGGACTAGCGTTCCTGATTAATGTAATTTTTTTGTGCTTTTCCGGATGTCGCATTGAGGCCTGGCCTGACAAATTAGGCTTGGATTTTCTGCTATAGTTGTCTGAATGCTGGACTTATCGGTAGTTCACCTGTTCACACATGAATTCATTCCTGTTGTTTTTCTGAATGTTGACTGCATGCACTCATTCTACCTCGGCCTAACTGCTGAAGAGTCTGTGCATGCACAAGACTACAATTTTTATCACTTTGTACTGCATTTCTGTTTCGAGATAAATTAGGGCTAAATTTTATACTTAGACACTGCTGGCTTAAATTGCTTGTGCAATTAAAGGACGAGTTCAAGCTATCTCTTGAAAGTGCTGTTCTAACCAGCCAACAACAGCTGGTTCGCTCCTCAAAAATTTGATGTAATGGTTGATTGTGACTGCTTGTTTGATAGATGTAGATGAATTGACAGTTTCCCCTTCATCTACGTACCATTCAGTTTTTACTCTGTTTCTTCTAGCTCTGTTTCATACTCTAGGGCCAGAATCTTGCTGTATATTTGGTGAATAACAGTCATGTTTGTATGTGGACTATTCCCTGAAGGTTATCCACTAAATTGTTCACTTTCAGATTTAGGTACCATGTGTTGAATTACTGTTTTTTTTAATTTTGAGTGTCGAACATATTATTTGGATGTATCAAGTCTTCTTGGAACCGTAGCACCATGTGTGCTCTATGGTAGTAACGTTGAGAGGCTTGCTGCTGTACAAGGCAAAGACGTCTTTGCCGAGAGGTGTGAACGGCCGTCGGCAAAGACGTCTTTGCCGAGCCCCTTTTTCTCGGTGCTCGGCAAAACACTGTACCGTCAGCGACGTTAACGTTGAGAGGCTGCTGTACAAGGCACATTTGCAAACAGTTGTTTGCCTTGCACTGGCCAGTATGCTTGGGAACGCTCTCTTTGGGTGGAAATGGTTCTCTCATAATAATTTTACCTTAGGAAGGTCATTTACCTTTGCAACAAATCTCTCAATTCTTTCCTTTTTTTTTTTTGATGTAAATACATGTATGGTTAAAAATGTTAGAGCTGGATTGATAGTGGTCCACAATTGCAGCAAGGTTTTGGATGGAGGCACCGAAGAACCGAAAAATGTATTACAAAACAACAGATATGGGATGCCTAAACAATTAATTTGGCCTGCTCTGAAGGGACTTCAATTGATGCATTTGCTTAATTATTCCTTTTTTGAATAAATAACAAATAGTTTGTTTTTAATGTGGCTCATAGTGTTAGCACGAACAATATTATCTGTAGTATGTGAGACATGATTTATTATGCCTTGTTATATATACATAGTCCTATAGAATTGCATGAATTAAACTATAAAAATATATTGTCATGTGGTTGTTTTCATGTGCAACTATGAAATAAAACCGTAACCTTAGCACGGGCACTAGCTATATTAGCACGGGCACTAGCTATACTAGTCATGGTAATAGATACGAACGTCGTAGGCCTTCAGTTGCTCTTGGATGTCCTGGGGCAGCTCATTGTTGCGTGTAAGGTTCCCTTGGACGAGGTTGGGCCGTAGATGACGAATAATAAAACCTTGTGGAATCTCGGCCCACTTGACGGTGCCATGTAGATCCACGGTCTGGAGGCATCGCAGGCTTGGTTCAGTGAAGATGCAGGAAGAAATTTCATCATCACTTTGCAGCTTCAGGTGGCGTAGTTGATGCATGTTCCTGAGAGCATTTGCCATAGCCATCCCGTGTTTCTCATGCTCCAGTCCGGCCAGCTCCAGTGACCGGAGGTTGGGCATCTTGTGCAACGGGCTGTCCCCAGCTTCCCAGTGTTCCTTTCCCGGCGTCACGCCGTGCAGCGTCATCAGGTTGTGCATTTCTTCTGCGAGTGTCGCCGCCGCTGGGAGCACGAGCTTCTCCGCAAGCACATGCCGCAGCGTCTTGATCGTCCAGAACATGGCGTCGATCTCCCCAACCCCAGTGTTCCTTATGTCGAGAGTCTGCAGGTTGACCAGCCTGCTGATGCTGCACGGGAGCACCTGGAGGACCTTGCTATCGACACGCAGGTATCGCAGGTGGGTCATGTCGCCGATCTCGTCCGGGAGCTCCTTGAGGCGGAGACCCTGCACGCAGATCAAGCGAAGGAACTTGGACCAGCGGAGGAAGTTGAGGTTATGGCCGTTGCCTTGTGGTGGTCCTCCATCTGTGTCTATGCATGGGATCACACCCTCCAGGCAGGAAAGCACGGCCCACCACCAGCTCTTCCTGCTACTGGTGGTAGTGGTCTGCTCGATTGTGCTTCCCTGGTTCCCGTCTTGCTCTTCTTCTTCTTCTACCTCGACGCGGCATATGAAGGTCCTCAGCTTGGGGAACTTGGTGGTGAATGGGGTGTATCCGTATCCGTCATCCTGAACTGAGAGGCGGCGAACCGACGCCGGCGCAAGGACGTCGTTCCTGCTGTGGACCTCCATGAAGCTGGCCTGGCGAGCCTCCGACTGCAGGAAATCCAGCAGGCGGCTGTGAACTATGAACTGCTCCATGCCACCGGTGGCCTGCTTCTCCCCTACTCTAGTGACCAGCCTCCGCGAGGCCAGCTCCACCAGGTACATGTGGCCCAGCTCCTCAAGGGTTCTGCCATTCCGCGGCTTGATGAACCCCTCGGCCATCCACATCCTCACAATCTGGTCGGCGGTCTGAGAGATGTTCTTGCTGTAGGCGGCGAAGTAGAGGAAGCACGACTTGAGGTCTTGTGAGAGGTCGTCGTAGCTCGCGGCGAAGATCTTGTCCATCGGGCATGGAGTTTTGAGCTGGTCCAACACGGCCTTCCGCTCGAGGTCGCTCTCCCTGTGCCGCACAAGTCCGGCCAGAACTGCTATTGCCAGAGGATGACCACCCGTTATATCATACACAAACTTGTCGTAGTCGACGACCATGGAAACTTCCCGATCATCACTGTCAGCCTTGGAGCAGTCTTCCTGCTTGTTGCCAACCTCGGAGAAGTCTTCCTTCTTGTTGCCAGTCTTGGAGGCCACCTTTATGTGGGGGTTTGTCACCATCTTACGGAACACGGCCAGCGTTCTTTCTTGAGTCCAACGGGTCAACCAGAAAATGCTCTGGCTCTGCTGCTGCCCCCCGGGTGGCCGTTGAGGGCATGGGCACGCCACGCAATTTCAACGCCATGAGCATCTGGTTCCAGTATGAGCACCACCCGGCTGCCATTGTCGTCATCTGGCAGGCTGGCGGACACGCAGTTGAGCATGGTTATGGAGTGTTGACACCCAAAATGGCATAGGCTAAACCACTGCAAAATTTCCAGACTTAGCCATATTTTGGAGGTCCAAGTCACCGCAAATTTCCGTGACTTAGCCAAATTCTCGAGGAGGATCGAAAACGGTTGAACACCACGGACTCACCGACCGGACTCAATGGTGCGTCCGGTCCAGCGTCCGGTCAGCGCGTCCGGTGGGGTCGCGCCTGCCGCACCTCTTGCCAGACGCGGTGACCGGAGCGTCCGGTGACCCCCCCGTGCGTCCGGTCAGTCCGCTGGCGTTCAGGCCTGCACCGGACTCGACCACCGGAAGCACCCATGCGTCCGGTCCTGCGTCCGGTGCCAGGGTCCGGTGAGTTTTGCGCAGCGAATCGATCTGCAGGGCTTACTGGAATGTGCACCGGACTCGACCACCGGAGCGTCCGGTGCTACCTTTAGAGGCGTCCGGTCAGCCCGATTTCGGCTGATCCGAATCGTATCCAAATCGGTTTGTTTCCAAACTTGTTTGGTGCGATTTTTGGTGATTGGAAACGCCCTAGGGCGCCTTCCTAAAAGGATAAGACCACCCTCCCCCTATATAATGAAGGGGTTCATGGCCGATTTGATCTCATCTACATCCAATCGACAACCAATCTATCTCCCCGTCCCCGCTTGTAGGTCATCTTCTTCCTTCAACCCCTCTATCCTGCTGTTCGGGCGGTGAACTCCGCGTTCTTCGTCGGCGTTCTAGGCGGCCACGCTGGTCCTAGAGCACCCCTCGCGTCGCGTCCTCCCGACGGGTCTTCCCGGAGGTGCGCTCGAGGTCATCTCAGCCGTCCACCGAAGCTTCACGCCCCCTACCGATCCCAAGATCGGTTTGGGTTGCCACGCCTTCGCGGTGCTCGCTGCTACAAGGTCGACGCGATCTTCGTGGGCGTCCAAGGCCCTCCCGGGTGTGTTGGTGTGAAGCCCTAGTTTCAAGGCGTCAACACACTTTTTGGCGACTCGCTGGGAAAGCAAGACGTCAATTGCGCTTTGAAGACCCCAACATCATGCCTGCCAACAACAAGAGCGGTGGTGCGACGATTAGCGAGATACATGATGACAACGTCATCCACCCCACTTCCGTTGATGAGCTTCCCCGACGAATTGAAGGCCAAGATGCAACAGATGATTGAAGCTACTCAACGTCGCGTTCCCGGAGAGTTGTGCCGTGGGTCGTGGGCGACAAGGTGGAGCTGCACAGGCCTATCACCGCGGGCCTTCCCGTCGATTCATCTACTCCAGAGGTTGAGGTAACGGACACTGGTCCTAAATTTGATGATTCTTATCCTCAACACGCTGATTATGCTGTTATGCTTGAGGGCCATAAAAAAGAAGTAGATTCTACTATGACTAATGCTATTAGTATGATTATGGCTCGTTTTGATAAGTTAGAGGGCAAGTCTCTTAGAATAGAGGACATTGATGATGAACAATATGAGTTTGGCATGCCTTCTAATTTTTATGATAATCAAGCATGGTACACCGCTTATAGCAACAAAGGAAAATCGGTCCCATCGGCTCCTACGGAAGCCGATAAAGCCGTTCTTCCACTACTAAGGAAGCGGTTAATAATAAGCAAATTGTCACGTTTGCCGAGGTTCAAGACCGTGAATCGGCGGCACCGCTAATAGAACAACAAATGCTAGGAATTCGGGGGGCAATACCGTGTTGCCTAACCCACCGAAATCCCCTAGCCAAATTCCTGTTTTTGGCAATGAGACTACAGCTCCAAATCCTCCTCCTGCCGATATGACTGATGCGTTTAATCGGCTTAAGGAAGATTTAAATAAGTCTTTGCAGGAAAGTCTTGGTGTCCAACTTAAAACCTCAAGGGGCACCTACAACAAACCGCACCCTCCACACTTTGATTACATGAGAAACCCACCGGGTGGAAGGTACCTGATTTTCAAAAAGTTTAGTGGCAATGATAATAAGTCTACCATGGAGCATGTTAGCATGTACTTAGCTCGCTTAGGTGAAGGGTGTGCTTTTGATTATATGAAGTGTCGCAATTTCCCTTTATCACTTAATCGGTACTGCATTTTCATGGTTTACTTTTTGCCAACATGTACTATTGGTTCTTGGGCTCAATTAGAGGAAAAAATTTCATGCTCACTTTTATGATGGAGTTCAGGAAACTAGATTATCACATTTGACATCGGTTAGGCAAGGTCGTAGTGAGTCGGCCGCTTGAGTTTATTAGGGCGTTGTAAAGAAATTAAGAACCGATGCTTTCATTTGATGATTTCTCGAAAACTTAGTTGATATATGCTTTAATGGTTTGAATTCTAAGATTAGAGATAAGCTTGAGCATATTCAATTTACTACTTTGCCTCATTTACTTGAGAAAGCTATTGCTGTTGAGTCACGCCCGAATTCTCGGGATCATGATTATAAGTCTCGCTGTTCCAACGCGTGCATCACGTGGACGATTGTTCTTCGTCCGACGATGAGACTAAAGAAGTATTGGCTGCTGAAATTAGGTGGCCGAGGAAAACAAACAAGTAACTTGCCCTTCTCTCAAGCCGATTAATAGGAATCGGAATGAGGAAATAAAGTTTACTTTTTGATACATCTAAATGTGACCGAATATTCGATGAATTATTGAAAATCGGGTACATTAAGATTAAATATGTTATGCCTTCTGCAGATGTGTTGAAGAAGCGGGCTTTTGCAAATATCATGAATCTTACTCTCATGCAACTAACGATTGTCATGCTTTCCGTCGGCGGTACAATCGGCTCTTAATGAGGGCCGATTAAGTCTTACCGACATGCGTATAGACAAGAATCCTTTTCCAATGCATGTGGTTGAAGCTAAGAAGCCTGAAGCCAAGACACTTGAAGGCAAGGCTCCCCGCCATCTTGATCCGTCCCCGAGCAAGCTTCTACAAATCAAGGCAAGAACGTGATCATTGGTGAGCCTCGCCCGCACCGAATGTTCCTAAGAATTCGACGGCAAGTGTTGGTTAACCAAACTGAAGAAGGCAAGACGAAGCTTACCATTGTGGCTAGCTCGGCGCAAGCATTACGGGCGTCAAGCGTGGCTAGATGGTCGTGCGGGCGCAAACAAGACCAGCTAGGCCGATTGAAGCAATCGGCCAAGATGATCAAGCCCCTCGCCAACTAAGCCCGCTTGAACCGACTACCTTAGCCGGGTCACCCGGTCCCGAGGATTCTAGCTCCCTCACTTCGGTGTGCATACGATAAAGACATTCGCTCCACAAAAGCCGGAGGTTGGAGTTTGGAAAACTAATGAGCCAAAGCTCAAGAAGCATATCAAGCCTTTATGTGAATTTGACAGACTTTTGGCAAAGTACAAGAAAAAAGGCCGATTCCAAGAATCGCCAACAAAAAAAAGAGAGTCTACGCCCCCAAGCGTGATGAAGGGAGAAACAAGCAAGTGGCTATGACTCCTACAAATGTTTCTTCTTCTTCGCAGGTTGCACGTCCCAAAGATGACTTCGTTGGGGGCCACCACTATCACAAGTGGCGTCACCACCTCAATGGGGACCGAAGGGAGTGTTTGTTCCCTATCCTTCGGGTCCTATGAAGGAAGGAGGGCGCCACGAACATGGCTAAGCCTACCGCCTTTTAGCCGATTGGGTCCACAATCGAGCTCTAGCGGTACGAAGAAGAAGGAGGTGCCTATATCCCGAGAGCTCACTTCAACAAAAGGGAAGGCGCCTATGCAAAGAGTTTATGTTCCCAAGAAGATCGAAGTTGTTGAGAAGCTCGCTCCGGGCTTGCTACTCCTCCACCTTCCATCATTATCGGTTCGATGACAGCTCCTATAAGTGATGTCAACAAACCGATTGTGATTGAGGAGCAAGAGCCTCCCAAGGGTGATCAAGATCAAACCATGGAGGAGGTAGTCAAGCTCAAGATAAGAGGCAAAAGTTTGTGGATCCTCGCCTCCTGCAGCCCAAGTGGTGCCCGTTGACATTAATAAGACACGAAAAAGGAAGCTTCAACGAGCAAGACAAAAGATGCTCAAGCGCTTGGCTGCTGCTCAAGGTGAAGGGCCAATCTTGCCGGGGATTGTGCAAGAGATTAAGAGCAAGGAGGCCGAGATGATTGCTGCCGCCAGAGGATGTCTCAACCGATTGCTAAATCGGGTTGAGTCGGTTATGGTTCAGAGCAGCCGCCCAAGCTCGTGGAAGAGGTGCCCGAACAAAGGTCGATCTCTTGGCACTTCTAGCGTATGGGGCAGCCAAGCTAAATGAGCAAGGTGGTAATTCAACCAAAGCGTTTGAGGGGCTGTTATTGCCCAAACTTCGGATTTACCGACTTCCGAGTCGGTTAAACCGAATTCTCTTATTTCTGATGTGTCCGCAGATGCACTGGAGAATTTTGCTTGCCGCCGCCACCTTGGTTGGCATTGATGTGCCACCGAGGATGAAGAGCTGGTGGATTATGAGCCTTCACCACTACGTGCTGAGATGAACACCATCTTTCTCTCCGCCGATTATTATGTGATCGGGCAGGGAGATGATGAGGTTGCTGCTGCAGAGTTTGCATTTGGGGTGCAAGATGCTATCTTCAAGAAACCTGCTGTGCCCGTCAGACACCTCAAGCCATTGCATGTGAGCGGACATATCAATGGGAAACCAAATCGAAGATGCTAGTGGATAGTGGTGCAATTGTCAATCTTTTGCCCTATTCATTATTCAAGAAGCTTGGTGGCAAAAGAGGAGGAGCTGATCCAAACCAACATGACCATCACCGGGCGTAGGAGGAGGTGCACCAATTCCTTCAAAGGGGATCGCCAACGTCAATTAACCGTTGGTAGCAAGACCATGGCTACGGCTTTCTTCATCGCCGGCGTGGAAGGTAGCTATGATCTTATCCTTGGTCGTGATTGGATTCATGCCAATCCTTGTGTTCCTTCTAGTTTGCACCAATTCCTCATCCAATGGGTGGGAGATGCCATAGAGATTGTTCATGCGGACAATTCGGTTGAGATTTCTACAACCGATATCTCGCTTGAGAGCTCGGGTTTGCTTGTCTTTCGGGTAGAGACTTATCCAACTATCGATACATTAGCTATGATGAGCGTGGATTTGTGCACAGAACATTGAAGCCCGACGGATAATCGGCTCAATATTATATTATAAACATTGTTTCTCAATGGAAGACAAACTTCAATGGTTAAAGCATAGACTTGAACACTATCTGGACCGAAAAGACCGATTCTTGTGAAGCTATCGATGACTTTGATGAGCTCAATAAGTTGGGCCAAGGTTTCACGTCGGCCGACCCTTTGGAACAAGTTGACATTGGGGATGGTTCATTGCCAAGGCCGACATTTGTGAACCAAAACTTGGATGCCGATTATAAAGCCAAATTAATCGCGCTTCTTAAGGAATATGTTGATTGTTTTGCATGGGATTACACGGAGATGCCGGGTTAAGCCGTAATCTTGTTGAGCATCGGCTTCCCATCAAAAAGGGATTTAGGCCATACAAGCAACCGCCAAGACGCTTCAATTCAGCCATCAATGACCGAATTAAGGAGGAGATTGATCGGTTGCTTAAGGCAGATTTTATCCGTCCATGCGGTATGCGAGTGGGTCTCTAATATTGTGCTTGGTTGAGAAGAAAGACACCGGAAAGATTAGAGTGTGCATTGATTTCAGAGATTTAAATAGAGCCACTCCCAAAGATGAGTATCCTATGCCTATTGCCGACATGTTAATCAATGATGCTTCGGGACATAAGGTTATTAGCTTTCTTGATGGTAATCTTTGGATATAATCAAATATTTATGGTCAAGAAGACACCTCCAAGACTGCTTTTATTTGTCCCGATTTGTTGGTTTGTTTGAATGGATCGTTATGACTTTTGGTCTCAAGAATGCAAAAGCCACCTATCAACGTGCTATGAATCTTATCTTTCATGATCTCATTGGTGTGATTATGGAGGTGTATATTGATGATGTGGTGATTAAATCGGCTCCACATGATCCTCATTTAGCCGATTTGCGTCTTGCTTTTGAGAGAATGCGCCATTATGGTTTGAAGATGAATCCACTTAAATGTGCCTTTGGAGTGTCGGTTTGGAAAGTTTCTTGGTTTCATTATTCATGATAAAGGCATAGAGATTGATCCCAAGAGGATAGAGAAGATCAAGGCAGTTCAGGGCACCTCAATGTAAAAAGGATTTGCAAAAGTTCCTAGGTAAAGTGAACTACTTGAGAAGATTTATTGCTAACTTGTCCGGAAAATTATTCCTTTCACCCCCATACTTAAGTTGAAGAGTGAAGCTGATTTTGCCTGGGGGCAAGCCAACAATACGCATTTGATAAGATAAAGGAATATTTGTCTTCACCACCGCTCTTCAAGCGCACCTAGAAGGGGTGTACCTTTCCGATTGTATATCGCTGCCGTCAAGAGAAGGTGATTGGGGCTGTTCTTACTCAAGAAGATGAAGGGAAGGAGTATGTTGTTGCCTATCTTGGTCGCCGTCTTCTTGGTCCCGAGACAAGGTATGCCCATATTGAGAAGTTATGCTTATCACTATATTTTGCTTGTTCCAAAATGAGACATTATCTTTTGTCGAGCACATGTGTGGTAGCATGCCAGGCCGATGTAATCAAACATATGTTGTTTCGCCAATCCTTTCTCGGAAGGGTGGGCAAATGGGCATACTCTTTAATTGAATATGACTTGACTTTTGAACCATTGAGAATTTTAAAAGGTCAAGTTCTTGCTGATTTTATTGTTGAGCATCGTATTGATCTTGATTATGAGGTGAATTATGTCACTTCTACCCCATGGCGGTTATATTTTGATGGATCGGTTTGCAAAAGATGGTGCCGGAGTTGGAATTGTTCTTGTTAATTCTTGTGGTAATTGAATTTCCTATGTCAAGCCGATTGGAGTTTCCATGTACTAACAACCAAAACCGAATATGAAGCTCTCTTATTCGGGTTGATTATGTTAGAAGCTATTGGGGTTGAACATGTTGAAGCATTTGGTGATTCATTACTTGTGGTGCAACAAGTTTTTGGTGAATGTCAATGCTTAGATGGATCACTTCGTGCTCGCCTTGATTTGTGCCTTGATTTAATTGGTAAATTTACCGAATTTAAGATTCGGCATATTCCAAGAGAAGAAAATCATAAGGCCAATTTTTATGCTCAACTTGCTTCCTAGGTTACATCAAGGAAGAAGATCAATTGCATGTGAATTATGTGCAAAGAGCAAACTTGCTTGCTCAAGGTGCATCGAAGTTTTGAGGTAAGAGATGGTTATTTCCACTTACAACATTTGCCGATGCATGAAAATTTGCTTGTTTCAGATTCTAGTAAGAATTCGGTTCAACCAAAATTGATTGGACAAACCGATGTTACTAATGATTTGGGACAAAGAATGTAAAATTCTTTTAAATCGGTCTATTTCTGTTTTTGGACAATGGTAGCACCGATTTAGAAGATTGAGAACTCCTCTCTTGTCTTTTTTGCAAGATCCTAGTGCTAAAGTTGACAAGAATATTCGGCGGCTTGCTTTCAAGTACACATTGCATAATGGTGAGCTTTATAGGAGGATTAGCCAAAGACTTGCTACTAAAGTGTCTAGGGGTTGATCAAGCACGAGTAGCAATGGGAGAAGTTCATGAAGGCATTTGTGGGGCGCGATCAATCGGCTCCAAAGATGAAGTGGTTATTGAGACGGGCTGGTTTCTATTGGCCTACTATGATGGCCGATTGCTTTTCATTACTACAAAGGTTGTGAAGAGTGTCAGCGGTTTGGGAATATTCAGCTAGTGCCGGCTGCTATGCTTCATCCTATAATCAAACCGTGGCCTTTCCGTGGTTGGGGCTTGGATTTCATTGGACAGATTCATCCTCCATCTTCGAAGGGGCATAAGTTCATCTTGGTTGCTACCGACTACTTCACTAAATGGTCGGAAGCAGTTCCATTGAAGAACATGACACACAAGGAGGTAATTGAGTTCATTACAGAGCATATTATTCATAGATTCGGCATTCCTCAAACATTAACTACGGATCAAGGGACGTCATTTATGGCTAAAGAAGTGAAGGATTTTGCCGAATCATATAAGATTAAGATGCTCAATTCATCTCCATATTATGCTCAAGCCAATGGTCAAGCAGAGTCAACTAACAAAACTTTGATCAAGCTTATTAAGAAGAAAATAATAGAACATCCAAGAAGGTGGCATGAGGTCTTGTCAGAAGCTTTGTGGGCTCATCGCATATCAAGGCATGGTGCAACTAAAGTCACTCCTTATGAGTTGGTGTATGGCCAAGAGTCGGTGTTACCCGTTGAGGTAAATTTGGATGCATATAGATTTGCTAAACAAAATAACTTATCTCCTACTATGTATCATGATTTGATGATGGACAACATCGACGAGGTAACCGACAAGAGGGTACAAGCTCTAAAGGAGATTGAGAAAGACAAAGCCCGTGTTGCAAGAGCCTACAACAAGAAAGTCAAGAGCAAATCGCTCCAAATCGGTGACTTAGTTTGGCAAACTATATTACCGATAGGGTCGAAGGGCAATCAATTTGGCAAGTGGTCACCCAATTGGAAAGGTCCTTTCAAGGTGATCAAAGTGATATTTGGGAACTCCTATGTGCTTGAGTCAACAAGTGATGGAAAACGCAAGATAAAGATTAACGGGAGATATTTGAAAAAGTATTTCCCTAGTGTTTGGCAAGAGGCCTAGTGCTCTCCAAACAATGGCCGATGCATGCATCGCTCTTAGAATAAAAATGGCGATACATAGTATACGCCCTTAGCCACTGGACAACCCGGATACGATGGGCATTCGTGTTGTTTGGTTTTTCTTGTTTTGTTTTCGTGTTTCGTGCACCTCTCACCTGAAAACGGGGGCATGTTTGACACCCAAAATGGCATAGGCTAAACCATTGCAAAATTTCCGGACTTAGCCATATTTTGGAGGTCCAAGTCACCGCAAATTTCCGCACTTAGCCAAATTCTCGAGGAGGATCGAAAACGGCTTTTCGGAACACCACGGACTCACTGGACCGGACTCAGCCGTCCTGCGTCCGGTCCAGCGTCGATCAGCGGCGTCGGTGGGTCGCGCTGCGGACCCTCTCGCGGGACGCGGTGACGGGCGTCCGTGACCCCCGCGCGTCCGGTCGATCGGCACATGCGTTGGCCCTGCACGGACTCGACCACGGAGGAAGCACCCATGCGTCCGGTCCTGCGTCCCGTGCGGGGGTCCGGTGAGTTTTGGCGCGAGCGAATCGACCTGCGGGGCTTACTGGAATGTGCACCGGACTCGACCACCGGAGGCGTCGGTGCTATCTATCGCGGCGTCCGGTCAGCCCGATTGGGCTGATCCGAATAAATATCCAAATCGGTTTGTTTCAAACTTGTTTGGTGCGATTTTTGGTGATTGGAAACGTCCTAGGGCGCCTTCCTAAAAGGATAAGACCACCCTCCCTATATAATGAAGGGGTTCATGGCCGATTTGATCTCATCTACATCCAATCGACAACCAATCTATCTCCCCGTCCCGTTTGTAGGTCATCTTCTTCCTTCAACCCCTCTATCCTGCTGTTCGGGCGGTGAACTCCGCGTTCTTCGCCGGCGTTCTAGGCGGCCCACGCTGGTCCTAGAGCACCCCTCGCGTCGTCCTCCCGACGGGTCTTCCCGAGGTGCGTTGAGGTCATCTCAGCCGTCACCGAAGCTTCACGCGCCCCCTACCGATCCCAAGATCGGTTTGGGTTGCCACGCTGCGGTGCTCGCTGCTACAAGGTCGATCGCGATCTTCGTGGGCGTCCAAGGCCCTCCCGGTGTGTTGGTGTGAAGCCCTAGTTTCGCGTCAACATGGAGGATATGCGGGAAAGAATCATCATGTACCTCTTTCCGTCCAGCAAGTGACGGATCTTGGCAGGCACATCAGTGGCGGCTCTCACCTCCTGGGAATGGGAATCTCCATTTTGTGGCTGTACTCTCTTAGGTATTCTCTTATGGACTTGTTTCAAGAGATCTTCCGTGCTGGAACCGGGCGGCATGCTATACCAGACAAAAACTCAGGGGCAATTGGTTGCTGTCTTCCCTATATTTTTTTCATATCAGAGTAGAACATTTTACTGCAGAAATGGTTTACGAGTGTTAACTTTCCAGATCCACTCTCCCCCAATACAGAGATGAACTTAGCGCCCACTTCTTCATCAAGCATTTTCCCAAGAGCACGGCCACCCTCCTCTCCATGAGCTTCCTCCACATCCAGCTCCTCCTGATCATCCCTGTTCATCAGTAGACTTTCAGCATTCTACCAGTGGATTGGAAATATATATAAAACAATCTAATCGTAGAATTTAGTCCTTTCTTAAATATTATAATTATAATTTCTTATATATTGCATACAGCATATCCGTAAGTCCAACACGACTGCTAGCATCTCAGTAACAAAAACTTAAAATGTAAGTGACTGCTACAGGGGCCGACGCTAAGTAAAAGGAGTATTCCAGTGGGTGTTGTTGCCAGCCAGTGACCATTTTTTTTTTTTGAAACAAAGCCACAGTGACCATTTAATATCAGCCAATAACACCACCCTAGTACTAAAGGGTGACATTTAGTACCGGGTGGTGTTATTGATGCGTATTTGATGGCCCTCAACGGGTTACTTCAAAAGAAAAACATCTACCACTCAGTCACAGGTGATGCATATGTGGGACCGTAAGAAAGCTACACGCGAGGCCGTAGGTCGTGGGTTTGAATCTTTACGGCCGCGCATGCATTAACGCATGAAAAATCGTGTGACTAGTGCTGACCTCCTAGGGTTAAGTAAATGGCGATTTTTTTGAGGTGACTTCGGGGGGGGGGGGATGGATGAAATCCCCACCGCACATATATTCAACAGATTCTCGGGCGAGGCGGTGGGTGGAAGGCGGTGGCCTTGGTTACAATGGATTACATCGTCGGGGGTGGGAATTATTACATGGAACTCAACACTTGTCTCCAATGCCTAGCTAGTGTCTCCTTGCGAGGGATGCGGCAAGCCCGGTCTTGTGTGCTCGAATGCGGGCTCGGGCCAGTTGGTGCACGGTGCCATCCCTCGAAATACCACCTCATTTCGTGCTTCCATATCTCCCAACTCAGTAGCAGGAGCAGCGGGTGTAGTGTGGACTTGGGAACCGCTCGGCGGGGCTGGGACTCATAAAGGCGATCGGCCAGTAGCCACATTGCCCGCTGCCAACCGATCGGTCTAGAAAGTCCGGACGAAACCTCACCCGGAGATGAGATGGTGCAGGGTCTCATCCTCTTGCCCACACAGCTCGCATCTTGCATCGTCGAGGATGTTCGTGCGCATAAAGGTCCACTCGTAGTGGATCCTCCCATGGGTAAGCGACCAGCCAAAAACTTCACCGGGGGGGGGGGGGCAAAGTTTGTCCACACAAAAGTGTAGGCTGGGCTCTTATTATCTCCGGCATTGGAGGTTTTGTAGATGAGGCCGGAGAGGAGGCGGTGGTGGGCATCCTCGAAGGGGCCGCTCCGGCGTCGCGTTCGCCATCGGCTCCATCGTTCTCTCCATCATGGAGGCGAGAGTGCCCAACTCCTCGGAGGCCTGTGGGGAGAGAGGCGACAGAACTGCCCCGGAGCTGGCGGCGGCCGGGATGTCGCGGGGGGCGAGGGGCGCGTCCCGGCAAAGTGTGAGTGCAAGGCCGGCAGCAGTTCTGCAAAGGGGCGTCGGACAGCCACCGGTCATGCCGAAATCACAGCCATGCCACCATCTCCCGTGACCACCATGGTGATCGCTCTATAAGCGGTAGCAGGTCACGCGGGCTGGCTCCAGTTGTGTGCCCTCGCCAGGTCCCCCTTCGAGTTGCTAGGTCGACATGTTCCGTGCCCGAGCTTTGCCCGGCCGAGCCGGTCGGGATCGTGTAGGCTGTGCAGGAGCTTGAGTAGCGGGCAAGCATTGCGCTGTGTCGGCGACGCTTGATCCTAATCCTCTGTCTTCCTTGTCTTGAAGACCCATTCCCATGCTATCGGGCCTTCGGGTGCCGCTTGCATGGTCTCGGGCCGTCCATAGGAACGCCAAGCCGGGTTTCTCTGTGGCGCCCACCACGCCCGGGGGAAGAACATGGCTCCCATAGGCGTGGGTGGGCAGGCCGTCTAGCACGGCGTTGATGAGGACCACTCTTCCCGCCGAACTGAGGAGTAGGGCCTTCCAGGTCGCTAGATAGCGGTCGACCCAGCGATCGGTGGGGCAAACGCGGAGAGCGGCAGCTTGATGTTGGAGAGTGGCGCGAGCCCAAGTAAGTATGGAGGAACACCCCCGGGCCGAGGTGGTTGATGAAGGCCTGCAGTCCGTCCAGCGGAACATGCATTGGAGTGACGGTGCTTTTGCCGAAGTTGATCTTGAGCCCCGTGGGCGGCGCGAACACATCCAGGGCCCGCTTGAGGTAGCGCGCCGCCGGCCCGTATGCCCGGACTAGGATTATGGTGTCGTCCACATATTGAAGAACGGGGCGGCGCCGCCGTCGGTTAGTGGGTGCTTGATGCCTGGCTCAGCCTTGATCATCACCTGCAGGACGTCGGCAACCATGAGGAAGAGGTAAGGGGACGGGCGTCCCACGGGCGTAGTCCTTGCTTGCAGGTGATCCAGGGGCTCGGCGCCGCTCACCAAAGACAGCCCAAGCGGGAGGTGGCCACCAGATTGGCGCATCCAGGCGCACCAAGTTTCAGGGAAGCCCCGCGCTCGTGATCGTGATCCGTCTGTCCCAATTCACTGAGTCAAACGCTTTGGGGAAGTCCAGCTTGATGGTCAGCGAGGGCGCCCACCGTTTGTGGCACGGTTGGATGAGCTTGGTCGCCATCATGAAGTTCTCCGAGATGGAGCGCCCCCTGATGAAGCCGGTCCGATCCGGGTCGGTGAGGGTCGCTATTTGCCTCTCGCGGCCAAGTAGTTGGGAGCTTGGTGAGTATCTTGACGAGGCGGTCTAGAGGGAGACGCGGCCCGAGTCGCCCCCGGGCGCCACGGCCCCTCTTTCTTGGGGATGAGGGCGATGACGGCTCGGTTGATGCGTTGGAGTTCGCCAGAACCCGCGTGGAAATCGTCGAGGAAGCGCGCAAGTATGTCGCCGTGATGGAGGACCGCCTGCCCCGCTAGAAGCCGGCCCAATCCCATCGGGGCCGGGCGCCGTCGCCCGGACATTGCGTGAACGGTGCTACCAGCGGGTCTGGGTCGGCCCGCGGCGCGCCGTTGTAGAGGGTGTCGACGCTGGTGGTCTAGGTGGTGGCCGTCTCACTAGGATGTCGGAGTAGTAGGAGGTGAGGGCCGCCACTTTGTCGCCTTGAGTGATGAGGTGAACGCGCCCACCTCCGGCAGCGCGGATCGCGTTCAGCGTGCATGACGAGGGGCGTGCCGCGTGGAAGAACTGGTGTTGGCGTCCCCCTCTCGCAACGCCAGCTGAACTTGCCTCGCTGCTTCCGACGCCACGCCTTGTGGGCGGTGATCGGGCCGCAATCTTCTCATGGCGGCGTTTTCCACGGCCGCTCACCTACGAGAGCGGGGCCTTCGCTCCTCAAAGACGTCAAGCAGCAAAGCGATAAAGGTGCAGTTGTGAAAGTGCTCGGGGCGGGCACGATGCGCGCGTGACCATGCCTTGATGCGTCTTTGAGAGCTTTGATCCGGCGACTGTGCACCCAAATGGGCGTCGACGACACATTACCGCGGACCGAAAGTGGAGGACAAAGGTGTAGGTAGGAGGGAGTTTTAGCCGAGTGTTCTCAAGACGCAAAAAAGGGGTTTTGGGATGGAGATTGGTATCGATAGCATGAGGGGTATGTGGTCCGAGGTGGAGCCAAGGCGAGAGGTGAGGGTGGAGCCGGGGAACAAAGCTAGCAAAGTCGACGCTTCACCAAGGCCCGATCCAACTGGCGAGGGTGGGGGATGCTCTCTTGTTCGTTTAGGTGTAGAGGCGGTCGAGGAGGGGGAGTTCAATGAGTGGCAGGCTCTAGATGGCTACGTTGAATTGGCCGGCGAGGTGCCAGTCAAAGTTAGGTGTGTTCTTGTCCGCCGGTGAGCGGGTGAGGTTGAAATCCCCAATCACCAGCCATGGTTCGGTCGGCCGGGGACGGGTGGCGAGCTCGGAGAGGAAAGCCCCGTCTCACGGTGATTGAGGGGGCGTAAACGTTGGTGACCATGAACGCGTAGGGAGGAGGTGGTGGAGGTGATTGGGATGGTGAGGGTGTAAGTGCGTTTGGTGGCGGTGCCGGCCGAGAGGACAACAGGGTTCCAGGCCGTCACAATTCCCCTCTTGACCCATCAGCGGGGACGAATTCGAGCTCGCTTAGGTAGGAGGGAAGGAAGGAGATGCGTTTGGCGGCCATCTCATCGAGTTTGATTTCTGAATGCGGGCTAATAAATGGGGGTGGAAGATGGAGATGGAGTCGCGAACGGCATCGCACTTGTCGATCCGCCCCAAGCCCACGGATGTTCCAGGATATCACGAGCAGTAGCGAAACATTCTTGATTCATGGGGACATAGGGGAAATTCCGACAGCGGTTACAAAGGCGTGGTAGAGCCCGAAGGCTTGAGCTAAGGGACAACGACTAGCTAGGGGTGTCACGAGAGTAGCCACCATCACGGGACGCCGGGAGCGGTGTGTTGAAAACGCCCTACCGGGAGGTGGGTGAGGAGCTACAAGTGACTGTGGACGCTTACGCCAAGGTGAAGACGAAGCTGGGTATTAGGGCCCACATCCCCGAGAGGGGGGCGGTGGGGCCTGGTAGATGAGAAGCAGCTCGATCATAGTGCCGGGCGAGCCTGCACGGCGCAATGGCGGCGATCGCCGTCCCACTCGTGCACCCAATGCCGGCCGCTTTGGCCAGGCGCTTGATGTCTAGCGCGCCCAGGGGCTTCTTGCGCTGAGAGCGACTTTGGCGCGCCGACACCGCTGTTGAGAGCCGAGGAGCGGGGACGCCAGGCTCTCCTTGAGGGCCTTGAGGCGGCAATGGCCTTGAGGCCACCGATGAAGCCCGCCGCTCCCTTGGCGGGCGAGGCGGTGTCTTTGTGACCGGGGCCATGGCGACCCTGGGGCGACGGCCACGGCGAGGGCACTCCACTAGCTACTCGATCACCAAAGACGATCTCGGGACGGGCGGCGGTGTGGGCGGAGTGTCATCGTAGTCCGGCAGAGTGGGCGTGGTCGCGTTGCGGGCGTCGAAGCCACGATGGAGACTGGAGAACAAGGAGTGATCAATGAGAATGGGAAGATTAGGAAGAGGCGGGAGGGGGAGATGGCGAGGATCAAACTCAAGCATGAGGTCGTAGAAGAAGCCCGAGGCGAAGCCGAGCCGGGTGGGGAGCACCACCACGGGACCAAATTCGGAGGAGCCGGGTCGAAGAAGGGATGCCCCATGTGGTGGAGCCGCCGTGATCACTCCCACCACGAGGGGGACGCGGGAAGAAGCGATGGAGGTTGCCCCCGCCCGCCCACCGCTCCGCCTCGACCGCACGCCAGAACGGTGACGACGTAGGTGGCACCTGGGAGGTGCCGCACGGGCCCCCGCGCAAGGGTTGCCGATCCGCGACGCCCTCGGGGCTGCCGCCCCGCTTGGCCCTGGCCACTACCACACGGAGCGCCGAGTAGTCCTCGTCCATGAGGTACTCCTTGTCGATCTCGACGACGTCGCCCAGTTTGCGCAGCCCTGCCATCACTCCCTCCGGGTCCAGGTGCTCATTGGGGAAGCCCTTGATGGACACCGCCGCCAGCCATGGAAGGTTGAGGACGAAGCGGTTACGCGGGCCTCGCCCGCACCAAGGACACACATGCACCATCATGGATGATGGGGTTGTCGCTGATAACCACGCCCGGTCCCGCCTGGAGTCAAAACGAAGGAGCATGTTCCCCATGGGGGAGGGGAGCATGCGGAAGTGGGTGTCGGGGGTGACCGGGAGATGGTCGCTAGCGGATGTACGCCCGGGTTGTCCGTGGGACCATCGAGGTTGATGAAGGCGTGCGCGTCCGCCAGGTGCGCCCATGTTGACGGGTGGCATCCGTAGCAGGTCCTCATTGCCGCCGGCGCAGCGGTCGGTGGAGGCCGGCAGAAAGGGGGGAGCCATAGGAGTCCACCTCAACCTCCTCATCGGTGAGGGAGGGTGAACTCCGAATACTGCCGGTGGTCGCCGGGCGGTGGCTCACCGGTGGAGGTGCCGATGTCACGGCGGTGGCCGCCGACGTGGCGGCCGGAGCAGCCGAGGGCGCCGGGCTGAGGCAGAGCAAGAGGTTGAGCCTCGGTGGGAGACCCGGGGGGCAAAGAGGCGGGTGAGCGGACGGAAAGTGGAGCGGGGGCTTGGCGAGAGGAGCGGGGTGGAGGGAGGTGGCGTGAACGGCAGTCGGGAACTCGGCGGGGAGTGGGTGTGTGGTGGATGGATGGCGGCGCGACGGAGTGTCTAAGGGGTGGCGGGCGAGGCGGCCAGGGCGACTTGCGGCAGTGCCTCCATGTGGCCCGACACACCACAATCGGGCGGCGCCGATAGGTTCACGGCAGCGGCGATGGTGTGGTCGCGCCCAAAACAAATGGAGAGGCAAGCGTTAGGGTGGATGAGAAGAGGGGCGAGGGGGCCGAGGGGCTTTAAGGGCGGGGAGAGCCGGGGTTAGGAGGCTTGAAGGTGGCAGCGTTCCGGTGAAGGTCCGGGAAGATCCGGCGACCGACCCGGTCAAGGAGGGGGCAGGGGTGACGGAGGTGCCAGCGGTGTCTGCAAGTGTGAGGTTTGAAGAGGGTTTTAGAGGAGTAAGTGTGGGTAGATGGGGAAGAGTTAAGCCGGGCGTTTGGCTCGAAGGTGCAGCGGTCATGTCATCGCCAGCGCAAGCAAAGGGGTGGCGTGAGAGGGTTTATGGGGGCGAGGGCGGATGAAAGCGGCATCAAGAGGGCCTCGCCCCCCCTTGTGTTTGTCGATACGGCCACCGCCGGGTGGATGTGGCAGCTAGAGGGAGGGGGAGCAGAGGGGGAAGAGAAGGAGTGGATGGGGACGAGAGGGTGACCACGTAAGCGCGTCCGCCTCTGCTCCGGAGATAGGCCGTGAGGGTGGTCAGCCTGCAGGCGTAACGGAGCCCATACAGGGGAGAGATCCTCATCCCCCGCAGAAGGATCTCTCGGCAAGATCTTGGCCAATTTGGCTTGGCGGAGGATTGGGAAGAGGGGCGGCGGCGCGGCGGGGGGATAGAGGGAATAGTCACCCGCAGCTTGACTTGGGTCGCCGGGTCCGCACGGTAGAGCCGGGCTGCCATGTCGTCACCGCCGCGAGACCCATGGATCACCGGGGCTTGAATATGCCGGTGCCGCACGGGCCGTGGACGGGTAACGAAGGCGGCGACGAGGGGCTCGCGACGACAACGGAGAAGAGGAAGCTGCCAGCGGATCGGGCCTAGATCCGGGTCGGGCGCCGACAAGTGGTAGGAGAGAATGTTTCCTACTTGAACAAGTTGAGGTCCACAGACAGGCCGGGTGACCCGCATGGTCGCCGCATGGGGAGCCCGCCCAAATCTGGGAGCAAATAAAGGGAATAAAAAAGCACGGAGGAGGGTGTCCCCGAAGAGGGTGCCCGGGTCCGGGCGGTGGGCGCCGGGGAGCGCACCGGGCGGCTGAGGCGGTGGATCCACGCTCTCCAAGCTTGGGGCGGCGCTCTGTTCCGCGACTCGTGGAGGGCGCCCTTGGGGGGCAAGGTCACGTTGGGTGGTGGCGGCCACCACCAGGCGGGGCGCACGCCGGGGTGTGGCGGTGGTAGGCTGCTGTGGTGGTGGTGGCTGGGTTGCTGGAGGCGGAGCCGGCGGGGAGATCAGCGGGCCGCCATGGTCGCCTCCGGGGGCGCCTGGGCACGCTTCCTCCCGTCTGCCTCCGTCGTGCTAATTCACCTTCTTCTTGCCCATGGAGCTTATGCCCCTTCGTAAATGGCACATTTAGTACTGGCTGAAGCGACTAGGACTAAATGGTGAACCGTTTAGTGCCGGCAAGCTATACTGGTTGGAACAACCGGTACTAACTGGATTTGTTGACCTGTACTAATGCCCAATCGTCCAGTAGTGTTTATTCATGCAATTTATTACCTCTGCACTGTGCTGCATGCTGTTTGGCGAGCTTCATCTTTAATTAATTCATTAACATCATTAGGTGCATAGCTTGTGTTTTTGATCGTGCTGATTAGAGGGTTGGAAGCTAGCTAGCCAGCTGGTGATCATATAGCTGGATATTCTCCATTTTTATACAGCTGGTTGTTGACGATTGGAATCGCCTATGAAAAGGGTGGAGGTACAAATAATCGATTTCGAAGTAGTTGTACCATCCGTCGACTCTATATATAGAGCATATCTAGTGATGCAAATTCTGAAACAATATCTTGTCGAACAAATATGGGTAAGTTTATTGTGGATGCTTACCAATTTGCAAATGATGTTGTTGAAGGCGTCCATATTGTTGATGGTGAGTGATTGATATTATACTTGGTTTGGTTACCCGAGATTTCATCGAGTCTTTGCTTGATTTTTTTATTTTGCCGGAAAGCAAATGTCCACTGATAACCTGAGACCACCAGCCAGTCAAATATATTTGCCATGTTTTCCACCTTCGGTAACCTTTACTTTCGAGGTCCGCCTGTTGTTCACCAGAAAATTACATTCATCCTTTTGTTATTAATATATAATAAATACATGTGTTGAATACATTTGGAAGAACATATGATTCTACAGTATTACCATAAAAACATTTGGACACAAAATCTTGGTGTTGTGACTAAGTGGTATATATATAGTTCCTCCAACAAGAAATTAAAAGCATCGTAACCACCCCCCCATTATTGACATTGCAAATACTAAATTCTCCTTAATGGTATATAGATATAGCATATTAAAACTTATGCGCTATGTCATCATAGGGAACAAGCCGAGTTTACAGTGGCGCGTCAATGATTGACCTCTAATATGTCAGTTGGAATATAAAAGATGTATTTCTTCCGACACTTGGGAATCCCCTTCGATCTCCATTACTGAACCATTGCCCAAGCCAAAACTATACCTCTCCCTACTGCAATTTACCATCACTTAATTGTCTATCATTTCAAGATAGATAAAAATAAGATCAACAAGGTAGACCAGTGACAATAAGTAAAATCGAAAATAAATGAACAAGTGAATAGCAGAGAGGATCGATGCTTGCACCTTGAGGAAGAAGTAGTCGAGGGCGTCCTCAGCTTCAAAGGTCACGTCGCGCGTCTGTCGCAGCCAGACGAGGGTGAAGCCGTCGGTGCCTGCTCGGCGCTTCCGGTCTGCATCGCGGATGAAAGCCTGCAGCCAATCAAGCCGGTCACGCAGGAGCATGACATCATCGCCGACCTGAAGGAGCACCCCAGCCTCTCGCGTCGCGAGCTCCCCAAATTTTGAGAGCACCGTCGTGATTGCAGTCTCCGCCATGGGGCTTGCTCAAGCAGTTCTCTCTCCTCACTCCCTTCCAAACACCTCGGCTCGCACCCTTATGCACGCTGCCCTCCTCCCAGCTGCACTTGTGGACGTTGTATCGCGGTTAGAGCAGCTTTTATACAATTATGTATGTGGTATGAACTTTTATTTTAATGAGACATTTGAAAAGGAAATATGTACGTACTGAATGAGTTACATATGCAACACCCCTTAGTACCAGTTGCTCCAACCGGTATGACTTAGCCGGTACAAAATGCAAGATCATTTAGTAACTGCTAGTCCAACTGGTACTAAATGCGCCGATCGCTAACAATGACCGGTACTAAATGGTTTTGCACCAAAAATAAAAAATAAAAAATATTTTCAACCGCCTGGGAGGTCCGGAACTAAAAAAGTTTAGCTTGGACACTACCGGACTTACCTTCTTTCCCGTGTGCTGGATGCTCATGGGAAAGGCCCTTTTCCCCGCGGAAAGCCTTTCCCGTGAGTCCCTCACGGGAAAGGGGTGTCGAAAAGGGGCATCGGGAAGGGGCCTTTCCGTGAGCCAGCAGCATGGGCTCACGGAATAGCCTTCCCCATGTTCCGCCCAGCTCACGGGCAAGGCTTAACGGCGGGCAATGGTGACACAGCCTTTCCCGTGAGTCCCCGTTAGGACTCACGGGAAAGGCAAGAACGATACGGCGTTTTTCCTCCCCCCCGTGAGTCGCCCTGTTATGGCTCACGGGGAAAGCTTGAACGTTAATACGGAGTTTCCCCTTTCCCGTGAGCCAAACGGCCAGCTTAGAGGAAAGAGGGACCTCTTAGCCGTGAGTCCAAATGTCAGCTCACGGGAAAGATTTGGTCTCTTTGCTGTGAGCTGGCTTCCCCGCTCACGGCAAAAGAGTTTTTTTTGTTTTATTTAAATTAAAGCACATATTTGTCACATTTATAACAACATATATAACATATATATATCACAGATTTCTCAGATTTCACATATATAGCTCAACAATCGACAATGGCACATATAATACATAAAATCCACATAGTGCTCCACATACAAGTTTACAAGTTCAACACACATAGTGCATATTCTTTTGGCTGCTCTAAAGGTACCCTACCTTTTACTTATTTAGGGCTTCCTCTAGGATCTTCTAAGCCAAATATAGCTGACTTATGGCCTATGATTTCTCGATGTGAAAGAAGATTGGTAGCTTTTTGCCTCTTTCTTATCTGAAGCTGGTCGACTGAGCTAACAAATGCTGTTTTGACAGCTCTACCAACTTTCACTATATGCATATTCCTCTTGCACAAAACTGCTATAAAGCAAATCGATAAATATCGAAAGCATGGTCTTTGGCGAGGCTCTAATCCAAATAGCAAAAAACCATCTAAGGCAGCTTGGCCCCTAGTTTGTCTACCTACGAAAAGAGGGAGGTCTTGGAATCTTAGACCTAACTATCCAGAATGAATGTTTACTGATGAAACATTTACATAAATTTTATAACAGGTCCTCCACTCCATGGGTACAACTTGTTTGGGAAAAATACTACACAGGTAACAGATTACCTGCTCCACATGTTCCTAGAAGGAGTTCTTTTTGGTGGAGAGACATTCTTAAACTTGTCCCAAAATTTAAAGATTTAGCTGTGTTGACTGTCCTTGATGGCAACAGCTGTTTTCTCTGGCATGATCAATGGGGAACTTCTATTCTGAATCAAATTTACCCTCAACTATTTTCTTTTGCTAAAGATCCATACATTTCGGTGCAAGTGGCTGTGTCGTCCCAACCTTTACATGATCTCTTCCACCTTCCTCTATCAACTGAGGCGTTTAATCAATTCATTGACTTCACCACCCTACTTGAAGATTTGCAGTTCCAAACCCAGCCTGATATTTGGTCATATCGATGGGGATCAGCGTTCAGAGCTAACAAAGCTTACAAATGTCAGATTGGTCATCATCAGATTCCAGCAGCTTTCAATTGGTTGTGGAAATCAGCTTGCCAAAAAAAAGGAAGATTTTCTTCTGGCTCATTCTTCGAGATCGTTTGAGCACTAGATCCCTCCTCAGACGACGTAATATGCACCTTCCAGACTATACTTGTGTTCTCTGTCACTTAGGCATTGATGAAGACATCTTTCATCTGTTATTTCAATGTCCCTTTGCTGCTGCCTGTTGGAACTCCATCTCCACTATCATTCCGGTTTCAAATGACATTCAGAGCATCATTCAAAGTCTGAGGGATCAACTGAGTGTTCCCTTCTTTATGGAAATTATTGTAACAATGTGCTGGTCAATTTGGATGATGCGCAATGATGTCATTTTTAGAGGTCAAAGCCACTCTTTAATAAAGTGCAGAGAAGTCTTCAGGAAAGAGTTTACCCTAGTTATGCTGAGGGTAAAAGATGATCAAAAAAAGCAAGATTAGTTTTATGACTACAACATCATTTGTAATCTTCCTTATTTTTTTCCATACTTTTTATGTTTCCTAATTTTTCATTGTAAACCTTTTTTTAATTCAATAAAAGTCCAGTAGTGGTTTTCCCCTCCTGTTTCATAAAAAAACACACATAGTGCTCCATACATAGTGCTGAAGTTCACAAGTTCATCATCACAAGTTTAACAAGGCCTATACCTCGCTTCCCAAGGGTCCCACTCTACTCGTGGTTGGCCACCATTCGGGCTGGGGTCCGACTTGGGTTTGACGCGTGAGATTGAACCTGTACATTGGAGAAGAGATTTCATTTGTGAGACAAATTTTAAGGTAGATTCTCTAAACAAGATAAAAGCAAGTTAGTGTTAGGGAAAATTTCGCAGCACCTCCCCTACACGGGAGGGGTTTCCAAAACCTGCAACAAAACAACGGATCGATGGCCGACAACCGGATGTCCATATGAACATCTCATGGTGCATTCAATTAAACGGATCATTTCCATTCACACAGTCATATTTGGAGTTAAGGACGAGAAACTCACAGGAGTGCCATAAGGATCCGGTGGTGGACCGAAGACCGGTGGTGGAGCGAAGACAATCTGTGGCGGCGGCTCTTCACCAATCCTGCCTCCAACACGTGCGAGATACCCTAGGAGAGCTTCCATGTTCTTCCGGTCCGTCTCAGCCCTCTCTTGCTCCGCCTGAGCCCTCGCCCACTCCTTCTCCTCAGCCTCCCCCCGTCGCTTCCTCTCTTCCTCTATCTGGGCCTATTTCAACATAAAGTTAGAACACAGAGAAACAAGATGTAAAGATAAATGAACCTCGAATAAATAAAAAAAAAAAAATAACCTAGAGTCTATCAATTGTGGCCTGGTAAGTGGTTGGCCGCTCGCATATGGACACCCCGAGATTTTGCTCCTTGCTCAAAGTTCGATAGTTTTGAAGTGGTGCCCGGTTGATAACGTCGTCGCCCATCATGTACCGCCCGTGCTTCTTCCCTCCTATGGCCATCATGACGATGTTTCCATCAATGTTGTGGCCGTGGGGATCGAAGCTTTCCCCAAATACCTCCCTCGCCACGGTGTTGTACTTGAGTTATGCGGGTGTAGGCGGTCGGGTTGGTGTAGGCCTCGGGCGGACCCTCAGGGTTGTAGACGACGCCGGACGCAGCCTTGCCTATGTGGGAGCAAGCAAAGGCCTCGAGCGTGGACAATGGCGTGCCATGTATCGACTCCTGTGTCATAGAAAAATTAGGACTGTTAGAAGCTCTTCAGAGTTGCGCATGAAAATAAGAATTGGCTAAGACATACATATCTAGCTGCATAGGTAGGGAGACTAAGGTTGCCTTGATGGTGTGGTACACCTGGCATCATCAACCACCGCTCCCGGTGCTCGTTGTGCATCCTCTCCCAGTCAGCGGTGCACCACTTGTCCACCTTCATCTCCTAGGCATGTACATGAGTCCTGCACCACACCAGAATTACCTACAGGACACCAAGCATGAAATTTGTTTGAAGATAAAACTAAGCATACTTAATCTTTTACCGATGTTTTGTATTTACCGCCATGTATTGTTCCTTAGTCAGCTTCGCCACACGGACTTCCTCTTTGGTGAGCGCCTTTTTCATGAATGCCCCATAGTATGTCCTGATGGTCTGGAGGCGTGCCTCGTACCACATGTCTGTCACCTTCTTGTAACAGGCATTTTTCGCCACCTCATACGCCATTTGCTCGTAGCCTAGCTGTACTTGAAGAAATCCTGCACACAGAAGAAATGTAATAAGTCACTATTTCAAACTTGTTAAATTAATGCAATGTCTGTGGTACAATGTAGTGCAACAAAGACTTATCCACAGCTCTTGTATCACACGCTCTCCCTTGTTCGGGAAAATTCTGTCATTCAGGTCATACGAATCTGGGAACTCGAGGTACTGCTGAAACGTCATGACCGACTGTGGCTCTCCCGCGACGACAACAACGCCCGTGGTAGTGTGTCCCGACCAAAAGACCAAGAATGCCATTGGAAAGGCGGCCCTTAACCGAAGTTAGCTACAACCACAAAACTCCTGCCCAAATGATCAAGAATAATTATTAGTTTGCATTGTGATTTTCAATATAACAAATGAGAAAGTAGAGCTAAAATGTAAAGTAAACTACCTTGGATGTATTGGCTGAACGGTTCGGACGCCCTGCGGTGCAGGTATTGGTTGGTCCGGGAGTGTTGAGGGACCTCGCAAGTAGATAGACCTCCCAGTAGACGAAGAGTCTTCTCCCGCACCGTGGGAGCCCGATGCCTCCTCCTCATCCCTGTTCGCGTCCCCCCCGCCTCGCCTCGCTGTAGGTGTGCTGACACCGAGAGGTCCACGTCCTGCACCTCCTCCGCCTCCTCCTCCTCCTGTGGTGGGGTGGTGGTGGTGCTCGGGAACGACCCTTACCCTTGCCCTTACGCCGTGGCGGTGGTGGTGGCCGTGACTCTATCTCATTAACGCCTCTTCAATTTCCTCATCTTTTTTTAAAGAGACCCATATGAGGCATCTTTCTAAATCACCTGCAATTAGATGTAGATAATTAGTACAAGATGCAAAATAAACATAACATAATTATTAAGATATGGCCATTATACGTAACTTAATAAGTAAGAGATGCATAATATTACATGTATTAGAAATAATCCTCATCTTTGTCGTGATTTTGCACTGTTGGATCATAATCCTCATGATCGTTATCATCCATGTCTACTTCTTTTCCAACATATGAAGATTGGTAGGATCCATGGGAGGAGGAATGACATCAACACTCTCATTGTCCTTAAGTAATTTATCAAGTAACTGCAAGTCCTTCGCATCTCGAACCTCATCACCATCATCCTCATCAACAACACATTCATTGTCTACTTCTATTTCATTCAACTCGGTTATTTCTATTACAAATTTACCTTCTAGCCCTTCTTCTTGGAAGAAGTTTCCCTCATATGTGTTTGCATTAAAGTGGTAATCTTCATTGTTTGGGAGAGGTAGTCTACCATGTGGCAATACCTTCTCGCACAACAACCCAACCCTTAAGACGCTTCGCCGCCTTGGCAACACCATGGGAGATAATAAACTTGTGTGGCATGTTGAGCCACAATATAGACATCATCTCCGGGCATCACGGGAATTTGATGAATCTCAACTATCCCAAGTTTATCGTTTGATTTCATTATTTTTCTGGTATGAAACCAATGACACTTAAACACGACAGAGCAAGCCGTTTAGTGCCCTGGAACTTGAGCTTGTATATTTCTTCAATTCTTCCAAAATAACCTTTAGTGGAACTTCCACCATCACCTTTTGTGAAGACTCCGATATTTGTGGTTCTTCGGTTTGGCCTATTCTCGCTCATGCCTTGTTGTGTGGAAGCGATATCCATTCACGTCATAAGCGTTAAATGACCTGACCCTAAAGGCAAAGCCATCGGCAACCTATATGAGCTCGGGTGGCATATCTCGATCGGTTTGGCCCTACAAGCTCAAGCAAGAAAGTTCAAGTATATGAAATGAGGCAGTACCTAGCGTTCATTAGCATAAATTGGACAGTACCTAGCGTTTGAACCATCAAATGAAATCAGGTTTTGCTCAACTCGCCATTACTTGTTAGACATGCTCGGGGACATAGCCTCGAAGCATGACTAGAAAAAGCCGCCTCCATACATATGTGGTAGTCATGACTCTTGAGCCCATTGATTCGCATAGTAGATAAGTTCACTCCTCTCCTCGGATTTGCTACATACCCATCGTGGAACATGAACTTTTAAAACCATTGCAAGACTTCCTTCCTTTGGGCCTTTGCTCAACACGTAATCAGCCTTAGGTTTTTTCCATTTCTTGCCATTGCTAGGAGGCTTTATTTCTTGCTTCGGTCTATCACACAACTACGCTAGATCAATTCTAGCCTTAACGTTATCCTTTGACTTGCTAGTTTCCATGAATGTTCCAAGAAAATACTCGGTGATATTCTTTTCACAAAGGCATTAAAACAAGGTTATGTGGAAGAAGAAGGTCATCGTGATAGGGGAGCCTCTCTAAGCCCGACTTGTGAGTCCATGCATGATCCTCGCTGTTGGTAAAAGTTAAGGCCCACAGAAATATTTATGATTTGTATAATCCGCAAGCGCACGGATACCGGTGAGCACTTCACCCGGGAGATGGGTTTCAAATATCGTATCCACAAGGAGAAAGGTTTACGAATAGTGAAGATATAACTAAGGCCGAGAATCTCGACAAGGAAGGAAGTTGATAAATCTTTTTAAGAAGACGGCTATGGTTGTCTAATTGATATCCTTGTAAGGCTTGTGAATATATCTTATGGGAACTTTATTCAAGGAGAAAGACACTAGCAAAGAGTGCAAACTCCTAGCAAATAGGTTCTACCGAGGCCTATCCAACGGGATGTGGACTACAAAGAATTAACGTAGCTATAAGTCACCTACGTTAGTTACCACAGCTCCTAAGGTAGGGTGTATCTACGAGCTATCTAGTCTAAGCACCACGCTCACACTAGGGGTAGCAACTCCAATCCAAGAGCGACAAGAATCGAAGTACTCTAAAAAGAGTCGCAAAACTACAAGAATAATATAAACAAGTAAACTTACTCAAATAAGAAGTCGATCCAATCGTAGTTGTCTTAGGATCAAGCTCCAAAGGAGGCTTGGTCCCGAGGTACAAGCGAAGAGGAGACACCGACAGGTTCGAGCTTCCCCTTTACTTCTCCTTCCACTCAATATCTATCTTTCGAACAAGACTAGATTTAGCTACTCTCAAAGGAGCTATGAACTAGTCTCTCAACTTGCTAATCTTCTCTCTCAACTAGATCTAGAGCTCTTTTAATTAGAAGCTAGGGCATAGGGTCGTTGATCAGCCGAAAGCCGATGGGGTAATGAACTAATGAACCATCATTGCCACTTACGCAGGGCCGGGGGGTATGCTTATATAGGCGGGGGACGATGAACCATAGCCCTTGGATGAAACCGACCTTGATAGATGGATGAGATTGATCCTCAATGGCGGTTATGAACCGACCTTGAACAGAGGGAGGACAGTGGGGGGGCCCACAGGGCGACGCCGCCGAGGCTCAAGTGGGCCGCCCGCTCTCGACAGTGGGCCCAGCCCTGGTCCCGCCGGCTTCCTGAGTCTTCTAGGGTCTTCTTTACGTGGGTTTCAAGTTGGGTTGCTTCACGGTCACGTCCTTTCATCGTATGGGGTGCAAACTCGGGCTTTTACCTGTTAATCCCTGAAAAATATATAATTCACCAAAACTCGTGGAAATTGTTAGCAAAGCCCCTAGTTCTACATAAATATTTATTTATACCCTTATTTCAGTTTTAAAATGAGCTATAAAAATATACTATAAGATGTGTCAACACTCGCCATAACCCACAAAGCCATCTTTTTTTCATCGGCCACAAGAGCATCTACTTGAGCACATACCACGGTAGCTGTCATCATCTCCGGTGGAGGGTCTATAACTTGGAGACCTTTCGTAAAGTTCTTCTTGTCTAGTCTGAATGCATGGTCAAGAGGGAGGAACCTGTCGGTGCTTGTCGAACGCAGAATACTTGCCACCCTTCTTCAACCAGGTGAACCTTAGAGTCGCCTTACATACTTGGGCAAGGGAACTTGCCATGAACACACCAACCACGTAATCCCATACGCCAAGAACTCATGCAAGGAGTAGTGGTACCAAACGTACATCCTGAAATTTTTCTTCAAAGCTCGGTCGTGACGTCCAAAACCCTTCGTTCCAAGCTTTGATCAATTCATCAATCACAGGCTCTATGAACACACCTATTTTATTACCCGTGTGGCCGGGAATTATCAAAGACAAAAGGATGTTCTTCTGTTGAAAGCATACACCCGGTGGGAGATTGCCCGATAACGAATACAAGCCAACAAGTGTATGGTGCGGATATCATTCCATAATGATTGAACTAATGCTGTTGCTAGCGCAACTCGCACATTACGAGCCTCCATAGCTTTGTCAGCATGAATATTGTCAAAATGGGTCCTTGCTTTGGCATTGGAAGGGTGTACCATCTTATCCGGATTGTAGCGACGCCCATCTTTGTGCCATGTCATCTCATGTTTTCTGGACTCCTCGGTCATGTACATCCGTTGTATTCTTAGTATGAAAGGAAGGTGCCGTAGGGATTTTCACGGGATGTTGAGCTGCCTCTTTCCCACCATCACCGAGTCTACCTCTATGTACCTAGAGGATTTACACTTTGGACAGTGCGTAGCTTTTTCATAGTCTTTCCTAAATAAGACGCATCCGTTCTCACAAGCACGTATCTGCTCATATGGCATCTTAAGTACCTTGAGGAGTTTTATCGACTCGTACATGTTCTTTTTGGCGAGGATATGACCTCGCAGAAGCAAAGGTCTCGATGACTACCAACATGTTGTCGTAGGCGACTCGACTCATGTTGCACCGGGTCTTCAAGTCCAAAAGGCATACAATGGCATCTAGTTGAGAGACCTCTACATGGCCGTGAAGGGGTTTCTCGTGTCGCCCTCCAACATGGCATAATAGTCCTTTGTGCTTTGTTCTCACTCCTCCTCCCCCTCATCCTGACGTCCTTCACCAAAGTTTTTGTCATGGAAGTCATCTAACATATCTCCTACCCCAGCATCAGAAGCAAGATCATTGATGTGTTGCCTCACCACGTCGTCTCTTAGATGATGAGTTTCACCTTGGAAGATCCACCGCTTATAGTCTACCTTCCATCCATTCATGTCAAGATGTCTAGACATCTTGTCCTTATCTTGTCGAACTCGTATTCTTACACTTGCTACATGGACACCAAACCTTACTCGCACTTCGAGCATTCTTAAAAGCGTTTTCCACAAAATCACTAGTCTTCTTGATCCACTCAGTGTCATAGTCTCCAAAACTCCTCCATCCATTGTACATCCACTCATGGTCATCCATTCTCTATCATATAGGTGAGGAAATAAGAATGGATTGCATCTACACAACCATCCTACCATCTAATAGGTGAAGATAGGTCCTAATCCCACCCGAGGATGCGTAGATGAGGTTAGTTCCATGCTCTACTCCTATCCGAGACAGAATTGGCAAAGACCTCCCCCCCCCTGTTCTCTAAATACACATCCCGACATGGAGATTGTGTATTCGAAGAACAACAGGGAGATGCTTTGCGAAACTCAATCGACAGGAGTAGAACATGGAAACTAACCCCATCTACGCATCCTCGGACCGTCAAAAACGTGGACGATTCAAAAGAGATATGGTTATAGATATGCGTAGATCCGCATACTTCCAACCGTATCTCTTTCGAACGGGAGATGTCTAACCGAGTTGAGCGATCTAGCTAAGACCATGATACGGAAGAGAGGGGTTATACCTAGGGTCGCAGTGGAGTCAGGCTAGCTGGCGAGGAAGAAGATCAGGGTCGCCAAGGCACTCCGCCTCGGCAAGGAACTCGGCCCGCCGATGGGCTCCTCTCTGAAAAAAGAAACAAACGGGCTTAGTTGAAAGATTCAACAGAACCTCCCTACACGGTGAGGTTTCTAAACCCCCGCAAAACAAGCATACGACACAATGGCCGACAACCACATACATATTCACATTCACATTCACATGGCTTGATGGATCGACAACCCGCCGTGCCAAAGACGAGGCCAACTAGGGGGTCGTCTGTGGGCGTGCCGAGACTCGGGTCCGGACGCGTCGAGCAACAAGGCTGAGTTCGGACGGACGACGACAGAGCAGTCTTGCTTCTCCTCCCTTCTTCCTCCTCCTTCCTCCTCCTCCCCTCCTCCTCCTCCTCCTCTTCCCCCCCTCCTCCTCTTCCTCCTCCTCCTCCCTCCTCCTCCTCTTCCCCTCCCCCTTCCTCCTTCCCTCCCGGCGCGTGTGGCCCGGCTCCAGCGCGGCGCAAGAGGGGCGGTCCCCGACCCGCGCGGTGGGGGGGAGCGGCGGCACAGGGTGCAGGTGGTGGCGGTGGCGGTGCGTGGAAGGGGGCGGTCTGGCAGGAGGTGGGGGTGATGGCGGTGGCGGCGCGCATGGGGAAGGGCAAATGGGGGCCGTGTCGTCGGGGGTGGTGGCGGCCGAGAGCGGTGAGAGGAGTGTGTGTGAGCTGTGAGAGAGTGTGTGGAGTGAGTGTGTGAGCCGGTCGGCAGGTTTTTAAAAAAATTAGATTTCTCCTTTCGCGAGCGCTAGATCGGCAACTCACGGCAAAGGAGTTGCCTTTTCCATGATTGGACCGATCTAGCTCACGGGAAAGGCAGTTTGAAAAAAGTTCCACCGCCATCGTGCGTCACATGCCACACGTCACCTTTGCCGTGAGTAAACCCTAAAAGCTCACGGCAAAGGTTACCTCTTTGCCGCGAGCAACCCTAAATCCTCACAACAAAGAATTTTCAGAAAAATAATATTTGCTCTCTCTCTCTCTCTTTTTTCCGACATATATTTTCAAAATTTGTTCGAACTTACTTTGAAAATACGTTGTAACATTCACTCACCCATACTTAATTGATGTTTTAGCGAAAACTTAACCATTATTTCATGTAGTTTTATCTCTGGTTCTGTCAGGTACCAATATCAGGGGTACCCTAAAACAAGCATCAAGCCGCGACACAAAAAGCCAAAGAACTCTCGGCCCGGATCGGCCTCAACGCCATTTCAGTCCGCGAGGATGCTTCCGCCTCACGAGCTCGAGGATCTAACGCCGAGAACTCCGCTTCGCACGAGCTCGAAGCGAACGACCAACCTCCGCCTCCGCACACGCCTCAAGGCAGCGCTAGCCTAAAACTGACGTGCCCGCGAGCTCGTGGTCTCACCGAGATAGTCCGCGTAGCCTTTTTACGCGAGCTCGCGGCCCACCGAATGGACTCACGACCAAAGACCGTGCGGCAGCTTCCGACTCGCACGACCTCGAGCTTGGGGTGACGCGGAACTCACGAGTTCGCGAGCTCGCCCCCACGTCAAGGCGAACCACGCGACCACGGAGGCCGCGCGGCTTATCTCCGACTCGCACGACCGGAGCTTGGAGTGATGCGGAACTCACGTGCTCGCGAGCTCGCACCCGCACCAAGATGAGCTGCACGACCTCTGAGGCCACGCGACTTATCTCCGTCTCGGATGACCGAGAGCTCCTGAGTGATGCGGAACTCATGAGTTCCCCAGCTCGCACCGCGCTTGAGACGAACCGCGCGACCTCGGAGGCCACGCGGCTTATCTCCGACTCGCACGATCTGGAGCTCGAAGCAACGCGAAACTCACGAGCTCGCAGGGCTCTAGAACCGTCGGCCACGACCAAGCCTCATCCCAACGAGGATACGGGAAAGTCCAATCTACAGTACCCTAGTTGGGGATACTCGAGCATCGTGAAGGAGCAACGCCGCCGCCAGCAGCAGAAGACACCGCTCGCCGACGCGGGCGTGACGTTCGACCGGATACCAAATCTGCCTCCCGCCAACCCGCAAGACGACAAAAGCAATGATAGCTTTTACAAAGCGTCGCGTAATGGCAGCCGCCCGCATGCCCCCCGTGGAGCCTTTGTCGAGCGCCCGCTGCTTCCGCCATAGTCAGCGGAATTCAGACACAGCCGGTGGGACAGACAGTATTAGACTCTCGACAGGACTTCTCCATGCCTCAACACTCAATTATGGGGCCAAGCAGAGCACGCCGGCCATAACGAAGGACGACAGCCACGACAAGACAAGAGCAGCCCGGCAGCTGTAGCGCTGGCACGCCTCCATCCCTTCTATACTCTTTCCACCTCACCCCTCCCCGGTTACTCCTCCTGTACATCCCTTACGACTATAAAAGGGACCTCTCGGCCACCAAGAAGGGGAAGGAGCTCCATACGCACACTGAGCTCTGGGATATTCTCACGCACACGCCATTCGCAGAGACTTGGGAGTCCGCTTCCCTGCCTCGACCGCTTGTATTCCCCTACTACGAGCATTTGAGCTCGGATACATAGTGACTCGACTAGACGTAGGGCACCGCTTGCGTGAACCAAGATGAACCCCGTGTCATCTACGAGCCGGGCCATCGTAGTTCCACACGAGCCGTGACGATTTTTATTGTGTCCGTGGAATTAGACCACGGCAGCTGGCGCGCCTGTAGGGGAGCGCTCGTGTGATGACAGTCACCACTCCGATGGCTTCATCCACCATGCCGCTGGCTCCCGGAGCTCCGTTGTGCTTTGGGGACGCCGGCCTCGCCGCGGCGGGACCGGGTCGAGGAGTCCCTCGTCGGGGGCTACTTACCTCGGCCCGATGTAAGCCGGCCGCTGGGTTCGTGTCGACACGCTCGGGTCGGATTCGACCCGCACCGCCGAGTCTTGTTCGCTCCGCCCAAGGACCGCTTCTTCACCGCTGTTATGCCCAGTTGTCGCACCTCTTGGGACCTGAGCCGTCCCAACGAGGCGCTCCGCGACGTCACCCTCTCCATTGAGAGCGTCGTGCTGAGGCTCTCCCGGCAGGAGCCACTGTCCCCCGCAGGAGTTCACGGTCTCCTACGGGGAGATGTACCCCAACGCGCAGTTGGCCATGTGGTTCCCTCCAAGCGATGAGCTCGGGATGACGGGGATCCGAGGGCTCGAGGCTTCTAGAAGCCCGAGCCTGGCCGACGGCGATCCCACTCGGGAGTGCTTCATGTGTATCACTCCTGAAGACTTTGTCGAGGAATTCGAGGGACGAGGACGCTTCACATGGGGCCGGGCGCCATCCCCTCCCGCGAGGCGAACACTCTAATGCTGCGTGGAGAACGCCTTCCCCGGACGCGAGACGCAAGCGGGTGAACGCTCGTCTGCAGGAGCTCGACGAGTTCCAACGCGACATCGAGCGGGAGAGAGCCGAGCTCCTCGGACTGGGAAGAGGGCAGTCGCGCACACAAGCTAGCGACGTCCACCAATGCATCGTCAACAATGGGGCCACCGCGGACCTCCCACCGGTCTTCGATCGAGCCTCGCAGAACCTCGCCGCTGCCACCCTGCTCCTTCGCCGTTGCATGGGTAGTACAAACTGAATAATAATAACTAATTTATCGGATGTACGTATACACGACGCATGACAATGACTCTGCAATTTGAACACAGGTTATAAAATAATTATGTCGTTTAGTAGTTAGGTTGCATATCGCCATCATCCACATAGACACGACCATAGATTAGGAATAAGTACGAAATCAAGGAAATGGGCGTATTAAAAATTCAAAATAATGTGATGCAATTTGGGTGCAAAGAAATACAATAGCACTTAAAGATGGTTGTTGTGTCGATATGGATGATGATGACTATTGGCCTGTATGAAAGGATGATGGGTAGTACAAACTGAATAATAATAATAACTAATTTATCGGATCTACGTATACACGACGCATGACAATGACTCTGCAATTTGAACACAGGTTATAAAGTAATTATGTCGCTTAGTAGTTAGGTTGCATATCGCCATCATCCACATAGACACGACCATAAATTAGGAATAAGTACGAAATCAAGGAAATGGGCGTATTAAAAATTTAAAATAATGCGATGCAATTTGGGTGCAAAGAAATACAATAGCACTGGTTATTGTGTCGATATGGATGATGATGACTATTGGCCTGTATGAAAGGATGATGGGTAGTACAAATTAAATAATGACAACTGATTTATCATATGTATATGCAGGACCCATAATAATGACTCTGCAATTTGAACATAGGTTATAAAATAATTTTGTCGCTTAGTAGCTAGTAGGTTGCATGTCATCATCCATATATATAGACACAGCCGTAATTTAGGATGAATAGAGTAGACAAGGATTAAGTAGGAAATCAAGCAATTTGGGTGCAAGGAAATACAATAGCACTTAAAACGGTTGTGTCTATATGGTTGACGATGACTATCGTCCTGTGTCTATATGCAGCCGGTGATTTGTGTTAGTGTGCTCCGCCTCAGCGTGTTCCGTGCACCTCGCTAGGCCTCGTGAGGATGTAATTTTAAACTCCTTTTTCTCTTAATGCAGAACGGGCTAAAGTGCCTGGTTTCGAGAATACCACTGGAAGGATGGCTTTTAAAAACACACCCAGCGAGCGTGAAGGAGACAAGGAACTAATTTTGCTTTTCCTAAACGTCATATATTTAAGAACGGAGGGAGTATATGCATAACTCTGTGCACGTACGTATTGAAAGTTGATTGCATTGGATAGAGTAAGAGCCTGTTCGCAACCTGCCAAGCCCTCAAAAAAGATTTCTCTCACAAAGACAGCCGACACAAACAGCCGGCCAAAGAGCATTTTCTCTCACAAGATCACGCCCAAAATAGCCAAATTAGAAGATTTTCTCACAACATCACCACCCAACCAGCCAGCCGAATGGGGCCTAAGTTTAATGCGAGTTGACAGACTATGCTCAATAATTCATAGAAATATGCATGTGACGCTTGAAGTGACATATGCATGTGACGCCTTATAGTGACGTCGCAATTTGGATCTAGTATGACCCTTGGTAGCTTGCATCTATAATTATGGGCAGGTATGGAAGGCTGGGTGTGTATGCCTGTGACTGCTTAGAAAAGCCAAGTCTTTAATATCAGACAAATGACGTAGGTGCATGCATCTTGATGGGTTTGTATAGCCGGGAGTAGGTACACCACGTGAAAGGCGCGGTTAGGGCAGTCCCAACCTAATAATTAATTAGAATATTATTTATAAAATTAAATGAGCTATCACCTAAAATAAAATGTGATGTGGCAAGGGAGTATAGAAAAATAAGAAAACCAGGTCTTGCAGGAAGCCCGATTTCTAGGCAACATCCAGAACCTAACAAGAGATTGGTAGTATTAAATTCAACTACTCCCTCCGTCCCATGAAGAGCAATTTTAGTTTTTCTAGGACAGATTAATGGGGCCATGAAAAAACTTGAATGCCCCTATTTGTTGGCCAAATGCAGTAAGTTTTGACATGCAAATCAGATTTGATTACTTAATTAGGCAGGTACATCTATTTTCTAGGATTGCACTCTTTGTGGGATTCTTAACAAAAGTTAGGATTGCAGTTTTCAGGGGACTCCATTGAAAGTGCAGTATCTAGTACTCCCTCCGTATTGAAATACTTGTCGCCATAGACTTTAGGGGCGTGAACCGGAGCTACACCGACTGAACCGCGTTCTAACATCATTTCTGAAAGGAATCAGGGCACCAGCGCAGGTGAACCGGCCAGTCCAAGCCGCCTGCCCCCGTCCTCGTGCTGCCACGTGGTGGCCTCCCGTTGGCGAGCAGCGCTGACGGTGCCCCTGTGGGGGCGGGGGCCGTTGTTTGCTATCGCTGTCGCCGGTTGCTTTGCTGCCGCCACGTGTCAGTCCTGGGTAGGTGTGCATGATACTGTAGCTGACGTGGGGACCCGCATTCATGTTGATTTCTTATTTTCGTGATATCTTTTTAATCCAGTGTCCAAACATATCAAGTGATATGTCCATTTTGATGAGCGCGACGAGCCCTTCGGCAATGGTGTGCTCCGTTTTATCATTTGAGATAGTTTTTATGTATGATAAATTTAAAATTCCCCAGAACACCGTTGAAACATCGAAACTCGTGGAACTCGTCCGATAAATAATATTTTGTTATGATATAATATGGAATGTTTGACATTTTAGTAGATTTTGGCGGTCAAATTATATGCGATAATGACCATCAACAATGTGGTGGAGCTTCTTTTCACCCGTGGATTCGACAGCGGGGCGACGGAATTGGCGTGCGGCGACGACCATCATCTCCGGGAGGCTGCAGTGGGAACGAGGTCCAAGGACCTGCTTGTAATTTCAGTTTTCTTTAGGTCTTTTTACCAAGTAGGGTTGGACAGCTGTCCTCTCAGTATCCGCCTTCGTGTACTCATATGTTCTCCGTATTAATACAGGTATACTTTCAAAACAAAAAAACATTATCGGCAAAGGCAACAAGGCATGCAGCCGATTTTGACCAGCATCGGCCACTAGGATACATCCGTAGGCTTGCGTTGGCCTGGGAGGCTGGGAGGTGATTAAAGAAAGAATAGATGGCATTGAGAAGAAAGAGACCAGCATGTGCGCATACAGATGATGGAATTAAATATAAGGGACATGTGGAAGGAAGGAGTCCAAACGTATGCCCCGGATGGTCCGTTCGCGGACGAAACGCAGGAGAGCTTTAATTAGCAAAGACTCTACGCGCAGGGCACTCACAAATCAGACTCATCATAGAGTCCATAGTCGTGAATTACGGTGCCACGTATATAATTTGATGACGTGCAGAGGAGAGAGAAGAAAAACGAAGACTCGACGTCTAAGATAGACGCGACGCGTCTGAAAAGAATCGAGACCGAAGAAACGATGAGTGTCCGCGTTGGGAAAACCACCATGGTTTCCATCGAGCCTCCCAAATCCCGCGGCGGCCTCCTCCCCATCGTTGCGGCTTCAGCGCGTCCCCCAGACCTTGCTTCTCCATCTGGCTCGCCGCAAATCGTGGCTCGCGGCGCGCCACAGGGACCCAGCGCCGCCGATGACAGCCCGCCGGATGACCTCGCGCGTAACCCAGCGCCGGCGCTTCGCTGAGCCCCCACGCGCCGCGGATATCGCGATCGGCCTCGGCGCCCGAGGCCACGCAGAGCACCGCGCGCCGCCGGACCGCGCCGCCGCCGTGGTGCCGCTGCGCGCCACGGATCCCGCCAGTGCCGGCGCCGCGCGCAATCCGCCGCCGCCAGCGCCCCGGACTTCGCCGTGGCCGCTGCGCCGCGTGTAGCTTCGCATTCGCGTCCCCGCGTCCGCCGCCAGGCCAGCGTAGCCTCGCTTGGAGCTTTCGCGCGATGTCCGCGCCGCATGCTGAGATGTCGTGGCGCGGCTGTGCGACTCACTGCTCCGAGAAGGAAGCCAAAATCAGAGGATGGATTTGATTTAACTATTCTATGGATTTGATTTAACTATTCTACTTTGGTCCATCCATTACAAAACACGGATCAAGCTCAATCGCAGGCGACGAGCGTATGCGGGATCCCGTCCATGTTTGCGGAGCTCTCCCAGACTGCCATGAAATTCTTTCTGATGCAAATGGCAATTTCTCTGCCGTCTCATCGCCGAAGAAACAAAGTTCGTTAATGGCTGGCGGGAGCTCGTGCAATTTTTGCCCGCAGAGGATCCTGATACAAGAGATATATTGATTGGTTGATTTTTTATTTAGACTCTACACAAAGAAAGCTGCATTGTGCAGGACCGTAGTCTTGGTGCAATATCCTAGACTATGGACTCTATGGTAGAGTCCCATACTTGAGTGCTCTAAAGGAAACTAGAGTCCATGTATCCTAGTATTTCTTTTTATTAGATATTACTAGCATATATGCCCGTGCGTTGTAACATGAGAAAAAAAAATTAACATCGATGCAAAATGATAACCTGAATGACACATATTTTGTGATGATCGTGACCTCTATGACCTACGTTAATGTTGACAATAAATAACAATGTCTTGTGTATTATTAAAATTGTAGATATCTAATTAAAATACTTCTTTGTATACTTGTCATTCTATTGGAGAGTGCATAATTGTGGAGGACCTTCCCTGTGTTCCCGATGATTCTCGCTGTTACTCGGCAAGCGGCTCGGAGCCCTCAGTCCTGCTGGCCTGTGCCTTGACGCTGCTGAGGCCATTATGGCATCCGTGGCAGCAAAACCGATACGGGCCTACTATGAAAAAATCAATTTTTAATCTATACCTACGCCATTAGCAAATAATAAATCGTGCTATGGGTTTTAGGTCAGATTGACGGGCACGCCTCGCACCGGGGATTCCGTGTGTTGCTGCGCGAGGGTCACGTCCGATTTTTGTGTCAACAAGTACCGATACTAAACGCGCCATTTAGTACCGGTACTAAATTGTTTTTCAGCAAAAAAAAAAAAAAAAAAAAAAAAATATGTTCAACCAGGCCCGCACACACATAAGTCTCAAGTCATGCGATTTTTTCTCACATAGATGCGCGTGTGCGGCCACGAGGGTTTAAACACACGACCTCCAGCATCGCGCGTATAGCTACTACCTCTCTGCTACACTTGCTTGGTGTAAAAAAAGGGGAGTCCAGGGATTCCGGAGGTTATTCCACCAGCTTCTTTCCTCTCTGGGGGCTGGTTGGCGCTGGAGAGGTGGGGAGGATAGTCGGGGAATCACTGCACGGATGTACATAGGGTAGGTTTGAGTTTGCTTAGGTCAAGTGTTTGCTCACCATCGGGTGATGGCGGAGCTAGGGTTCACTGGGGGGACGATGCTCCCCGCGGCCTGTGTTTCCAAAGGTGTCGGCATGGTGGTGGGGCGGCAGCGGCGCTTGGGAATAATTTCAAGTCTCTTGCCTCTTCCGCATCCCGGTGGCGTTTTACTTCTGCATCAACCTGGTCGAGTAAATTTGCACGGGAGACCGAGGCCGGCGGTTCATTGTTTTGTGTCAGGTGATGAAGCTGCTACTCTTTTTTTCTTCTTCAAGGGTGTGGTGCTTGCTATTGGGTTTGTGGGTGGTGGCTAGCTGGATCTGGCTCGAATCTACCTTGGTAGAGGCGATGGTCAAGGGCGAGCTCGGATCTAGGGGCTGGAGGAGTTGGGATGCGCCCCGATCGCCTTGCGGCCGCCGATGGCTTTTCAATTTCAACTCCAACAAAAGCTGATGTGGCGATGGGGCTTCTCCAGTTTGAGGCGGCGTGCGGCATCTTCTTTGTCGGTGGTGGCCGGCGACGAGGAGGTCAGACACACCCGTGAAGCGTGAAGGAGACAAGGGACTAATTTGCTTTTCCTAAACGTCATATATTTAAGAACGGAGGGAGTATATGCATAACTCTGCACACGTACATATTGAAAGTTGATTGCATTGGATAGAGTAAGTTTAATGCGAGTTGACAGACTATGCTCAATAATTCATAGAAGTATGCATGTGACGCTTGAAGTGACATATGCATGTGACGCCTTATAGTGACGTAGCAATTTGGATCTAGTATGACCCTTGGTAGCTTGCATCTATTTACATAATTATGGGCAGGTATGGAAGGCTGGGTGTGTATGCCTGTGACTGCTTAGAAAAGCCAAGTCTTTAATATCAGACAAATGACGTAGGTGCATGCATCTTGATGGGTTTGTATAGCCGGGAGTAGGTACACCACGTGAAAGGCGCGGTTAGGGGCAGTCCCAACCTAATAATTAATTAGAATATTATTTATAAAATTAAATGAGCTATCACCTAAAATAAAATGTGATGTGGCAAGGGAGTATAGAAAAATAAGAAAACCAGGTCTTGCAGGAAGCCCAATTTCTAGGCAACATCCAGAACCTAACAAGAGATTGGTAGTATTAAATTCAACTACTCCCTCCGTCCCCATGAAGAGTGCAATTTTAATTTTTCTAGGACAGATTAGTGGGGCCATGAAAAAAACTTGAATGCCCTTATTTGTTGGCCAAATGCAGTAAGTTTTGACATGCAAATCAGATTTGATTACTTAATTAGGCAGGTATATCTATTTTCTAGGATTGCACTCTTTGTGGGATTCTTTTCAAAAGTTAGGATTGCACTTTTCATGGGACTGCATTGAAAGTGCAGTATCTAGTACTCCCTCCGTATTGAAATACTTGTTGCCATTGACTTTTTTTGACAATTTTGACCATTCATCTTATTCAAAAAATTATGCAAGTACAATCTATTTTGTTTGCTACATGCTTTACTATTGTAGTTGTAGGTATTTTTAAGCTTGACTTACCCTTTTACATATTTGCAATAATTTTTTGAATAAGACGAATGGTCAAAGCTACAAGAAAAAAGTCAACGATGACAAATATTTTGATACGGAGGGAGTACATAGTTTTTTTTATGATTTGGAGCTTAGTGTGGAAATTATTACTAGTTTCTTAGACTGGAACTTCCCCTTATTACCAGGCCCACAAAAGGAAACGACATGGACTGTGGACCCGGAAACTCCGCAATATGGGCAAAGTTGGAAGTTCCGCAAGATGAGGATCCGATCGAGCTATATATAAACTCACTACCTAGTATGCAATCGGAGACCATTGAGAAACATAGGGCTCAATGGGTATGGGGCGCCGCGTGATGACTTTGTTGGTGTGCCTCCTTTTCATACTCCTGGTTGTACAGGTGAAACTACACATACTGTTTTAATTACAATTGTTGTTTATACTTGTACTCCGTATTACTTCTTTTAATTTGCTAGTAAATTTTTTTTAAACTTTCAGTTTCAATGAAGTAAATGTTTGTAGTATATGGTAATCTGCAAATATTGTTCGCTGTTGGTTCCAAACCAGCATAATAAATATCGGTTCTGGATTTGGCAATATGGTAACGGATGTTATGCTATCCAGTATCAATTCTGGTTCCACAGCGCTAGCACCGTTACTTGTTATGACTTGCATACAGACGGACTTTAATTTGGTAACCAAAAGAAGGGCTTGCGTATGGCATCTCTTCAAAAGAATTTAGCAAAAATCTGCTTTTTTTCAGAGAACTATTTGAGAAATCGTTTCGTAAAACGGCTTTTCTATTAGAGAGTAAGAGGGGGGAACCACTTCTTTTTAGGTTCTCCATGCAGCACAAATTGGCAAGGTTAGTTACTTCTCCAAAGAAGCATTTTTTTTCATGAACCGTTGGGCTAGGCTTCTCCAAGAAAACGAAGGCGAAGCCCCTTTAGAATAAGACCTGCAAAACTGATCCGAAGTATCACTGCTTGTGCTTCAATACATATTTCGAAGCAAAATAAAAACTATGTCGCATATCCAAGAACAACAGTGTCAAATGTATTTTTAAGGAAAAGAAGAATAGTCAAATAAATATAAAATCAATGGTATTAAATGTTTTAAAACAAATTAAGGGAGTACGTACGCCACAAAACATAACTTGAAACATAATCAATTTTTCAGTTGTTGATTATTAAACGTATGCATGCAGGCCCCGACAACAGCTGCGGAGGGAGGATACTACGGAGGGGACACATGTAGTGCTAGTTGGTACAACTCCAATAATATGTACAAGTGCACCGGCTAGCATTTAATCAGTATTGCCTTTAAATAATTACCAAGGGTTAATTTTGTACACATGCATGCACTGGCATGCATATAGAAGGGTTACAACTTACAAGGCATTAGCTATAGCTAGTATACCAGTATACATGCATGGTAAATTTGTAATCTCCATTTCTATGTACTGCATACAAAAAAAGATGAACAAATAAACTTTATTTGAGTGGCATGTACTGTATATATGGTAAATTTTGTTAAGTTCCTCCAGTCTTAAAACATCTGTTTGTCCAGTTGAACTTGTTAGACTACAAAGGTATAGTCCGACGTAATGGCTAAGGTATTTGTTGACACCCAAAAATGGCTTGGTCTAAGACATGGTAAAATCCTAGACTTAGCCAAATTTGGCTTGGTCCAAGTCACGGTAAAATTCCGGACTTAGCCAAATTTTCGAGGGAGATCAAAAAGGCTTTCGAAAGTGACCGGACGCATGCGACGGACCGTCCCGTCACTTTCCCGTCCGTCGGTCAGCCGGACGCCCGTGCCGATTTCAAGGCAGCGTCCGGCCCAGCGACCGGCCCCGGTCCGGGTCGAAGTTCGCGGCGCCACGATCGGTTTTCGACCTTTACGTTAACCCACCGTATCAGCCGCGACCGGTCGCGTCCGTCGACCTTTTTCCAGCGTCCGGTCAGCCCGACGCAGATCGTGTGTCCGCATAAGATCCGAACCGATTTATTTCCAATCGTGTTTAGGTCGGATTTTGAGGCTTGGAAACGCCCAAGGACGGTTTCCTAAAAAGGATAAGACCACCCTCCTCTCAGATAATAAAGAGGTTCATGGCCGATTTGATCCCATCTACATCCAATCGTCAAATACATCTACCCAAGACTTGCTTGTAGGTCATCCTCTCTCTACCTTGCTGTTCGGGCGGCGATTCTCCGCGAATTTCGTCGACGTCCTAGGCGGCCTTACTGGTCCTAGGGCACCCCTCGCGTCGCCCTCCGACGGGTCTTCCCGGAGGTGCGTTCGAGGTCTTTCACCCGGCCACCGAGCTCTACGTTGCCCTTTACCGAACCCCTAGATCGGGTTTGGGCGGCCACGCCACGGTGCACGCTGCTTCGAGGTTGGTTACAACCTTCGTGGCGCCCAAGGCCCTGCGGTGTGTCGGTGCGAAGCCCTAGCTTTGTGTCAACAGTATTATTGTCCAAGCACTACTATTATATATAAGTTGTTCAGTAGATTTTTTTATGTAAAGCGAGGGAATCTTCTATTGACCTCATTTTATTTAAAGACAAGAAATAAAGTTGCACAGATGAAGATAAAAAGTGGAGCAAATTTTGCCAAAAGGAGATCATGCATGGTAGAAGAGATTTCTTGAGTTGGTTAACAAAAACTAACCTCCATGATTTCAAAATTGGATCGGATCTCAAACGGCCCAACGAAGCTGTTTGTCCCTTGATGTTGACCCCCATTTCTGAGCATCCAAATAATCAGAACCACAAAATAGAGTTTCTGACTGTGAAATAAAGCGTGCTGTTTCCATGACAAGAATTAACAATTCTCACGAAAAAGTTTCGTTTTGGAGAAGGTCAAACGTTTATTCCAACGTAAATACTCCCTCCATATTGAAAAGGAAGTCGTTTTGGAAAAGGCTTCAGTCAAACATTGGGAACATAAATGATTAATAACTTTTAAGTCGTTGAGTTTTGAAATGTGAAAATCATATCAATAGATTTGTCTTGAAAAATACTTTCATAAAAGTATACATATATAATTTTTAATAAATATTTTGATAGAAAAGAGAAGTCAAAGTTGCACTTTTGAAGACCGCGTCGATGTCCTAAACGACTTCTTTTCAATATGGAGGGAGTATATTTTTTTCGCACTACAACTACAAAGGGATGAAGCAGTAAACGACCATAGTTTAAAAGAGGATGACGCCGTGGTCGCTAAAAGGATAGATAAGTACTTATTGCAGTACTAAAATATCTAGCGTCATCGTAACAGAACAAACTTTCTCTCCTTTTTCCGTTCTCGGGCAGTAGCGATCTTAATTCCGAGGCGACGGTTCCCAAGCGATGCATCGTTCCCCTCATCGCCTCGCCTCTCACCTGCGCTCGGCGTTCAGGATGCTGCTGTTTCCCGGCTTGTATCCTAGGACCTCGGTGGCCTTCGTCACGGTTGTCGACGGATCGGAGGATGGAAGGAGGGCAAGACGAAGCAGGACGGCTGCTTGTCGCGAGTCCTGCAACCTTGCGGTTGCGGCCATAGCCGGCGGCAGTGCGGTATAGGGCGAGGTGGTGATTAAATAAGGCAATGTGATGAGGTGATTGTATTCGTCGTCTTGTCAGTTACTCTAATCAACTCCGTGCGTTCTATATTTCTGGCCTCAAGGGCTCCGGTGCCTCATTCTGTTCTCATCTGTCGTCCAGCTCCGGGAGGATCTTCACCAAGGCAGCCACCATCTTCCCCTGCTCTGCCAGTACAAGCCTCATCAATATGTAACAACACCGGCCGGCTGGCCGCTCAGATCAACGCCGCCAACCACGGCCTCAAGCACCAGATCGGCACCGAGGACTCTATATCTGCTGACATCGACCCCGTCTGGCCTTCCCCCACTTCAACTCCGTGATCTCTGATGGCTTCTACCATGAACGGTTTGCGAATCCCTAATTCTTCCTCAGTAACGATCTATTGTTTTCATGATACAGAGATTGGGCATGCAAAATAAAAATACTTTCTCCGTTCCAAATTATAGTTCACTTTGGCTTTTCTAGATACTTTAATTAAATTATGTATCTAGACATAGTGTATAACTAGGTGCATAGCAAAATCAATGTATAAAGTGAACTACAATTTGAAACGGAGGGAGTAATCTTAACCCATCTTGAGATCCAATGTGGTTGAAGCACAAAGCATTAGTACCGAAAATCTTTTAGGTGACGGCCAAAAAAGATTTTATGTGGCGGACAAGAGAGCCCGTCACCCTTAATGGTCACGTGTTAATCTAGGATTAATCATGACGGGCTACAGGCTCACCATGGTTAATCGATTAACCATGGCGGGCGCTAAGAACGCCCGTCGCGGTTAATGTAAAAAAAAAAAAATCCAGAATCCACCAACCGAGCCCGCTTCGAGCCCGCTAGTGAGCCCAATACCAGACCCGTCCGGGCGCTGGATCCGCACCCGCCGCCGTCCGCCGAGCCAGCCGGCCGCCACGAGCCTCCCCATTGACGGATCCGGCCGCCACGAGCTCCCCATCGACGGATCCCGGCCTCCATCAATTCGCTTTGCCACCACCGCCATCGGTGATCCGCCGTGGTGGAGGCGATCCTTACGCACAGGCCGATCCGCACGCATGCCGGATCCGTCATCCTCGTGGATTGGAGAGAAGGGGCGCCAGATCCATCGGGCCCGGAAGTGGAGGAGGTCGTCGCGGTGGGCCCCGCCCCACGGGATCCGCCAGGATCGACGCCGTCGCGGGCCCAGGAATCGCCTGCGGATTGATACCGTCGCGCCGGAAGACGATGTCGTTGGGGGAGGGAGCCCGCCTGGCGCCCGTCTCCGCCCCCACGCCGGCCTAACGGAGACCACCGCCACCCCCCACGAGCCGGCCTCCGGCGCGGTCACGGACCACCGCCACCCCACAGCCCGACCTCCGGCGTGGCCGGCCGCTGCCGCGGGTCGTGTGGAGGAAGAGTTCACAGGGAGGAAGAGAGAGAGAGGAGGGAGGGAACACTTAGAGAGAGAGACTGTGGTGGTGGCGGCTGCTCCCGAGAAAGGGAGAGGGATGGATGGAGTCGAACCCCTAAGTCTGTGTTTTATTGTCCATGATAGAAATAGGGCCACACCGGGCCTGTGTTTTTCCGTGACGGGTTTTTAATGGTGCTCGCCACGTTAATCTATTTTCCGTGGCAGCACGTTAGGATGCCCGCCACGGAAAATAGATATTAACCGTGCCGGGGCATTTTTAACATGCCCGCCACGGAAAATAAAACTGGTGTGGCGGGAATTAATCGCGGACGGGCAAACAGAGTGCTCAGTTACGGTTAATATTTTGCAATATCACGCAAAATCATTTGGTTACTAATGAAGTTAGAACTAGATCGAAGGGCATAGATACATTCTGGTACTAGTGACAGTATGAAAAGATAAAATTGATTTTTTTTTCACTTCACATCATATAGTTGCAGTTTTGAGGAACCATTATAAGATAATGAATCTTGTCGTGTTAAACCAGGTTTCCTACTAGAGGGATAGATTGGTAGTACGAGTCCTCCGACTACCAGAGACTAAATTTCTCATCCAGGCAGAGATCAAATGGAAGTAGAGATAATTGTATCTGTTTTGTGTTCCTATGTGATGATGTCCTGTAACAGTGTGCTCTGCCGACCTATGTGAATTTATTAGAGTATAAACACCTGACATTGAACACTAACTGACATCAAGGTTTTGGGATTCAACTGGGGAAAATTTCGGTCCCAACCGAAATGGGCGAATTTCGTCAATTTCGTGGGATTTCGGATCTATTCTAGGAGGAATATTCGAATTTTGAAGCACTAAATTCGTTTTGGACCATCCCGAGATGGACACTCGGACCATCCCGGCCGAATCCCAGAACCCTGACTGACATTGACAGTAATGTGTGATTTCTGGTTGGTTGACGAATTACCATATGTTGTTCTTGCTAGTAACCAATTTTTTTTTTTGCTCTGTACATCAATATGATTTTGGCTTCACCTTTCTTTTGCTAACCCATAGTAATAGAATAAGAGGCTAAGCGTCCACAGCTGGAATTGGTAAAGACAAAAGGAGCCAATATATATTTCTGTTGTCATCATGTACTGTATACTTCTTTTGATGAGGTGAGGGTAAGTCCAGTTTCTTCAAATTCTAGCAAGTTGGATCGAGTAACTGCTGCTTTCATGAACTTAGATTTTTAAAATGAATGGGTAACACCCCTGAACTTGATTTCTTTGGTTCTTCACAGAAAGAGTGGGTAACACCCTGAACTTGATTTCTTTGGTTCTAACAGTAGAAGCTGTAATGGCAAAATATTTCCTAGATTCTTCCAGATCTACAGTTAATCTTGTACTGTCAAACTTAATCATAGTTGTGAATTTGCATTATTTTTTAGCTGTAAGCTACGTATATAGCATTTCAGATGCTTTCAAATTTTACTTATTTATTTAGTGTCCATTGTCTTGCAGGTTCAGAGTAAAGCAAAAGTCATTCATACATGACAAACAGTTCTAGAGGAAGGTCTGCGCTGCTTTGGACCTCCCAGATTACTGTGGCAGTGTGCCTCCAGTCAAAATTAGTTTAGTAATTATATTCTTCAGAGCAGAGTGTTATGCACTTATGGTCCCGTTTAACATAATTTTTGTATTGTTTTATTTTTATTTTTATTTTTACATGTGTCTGATGTCTGCAGCGAGCAAATAATCAATGATACTTGTGGTATTCAGCCTAGCTATATTTAAGTCAGCAATTGTTATCCGTTCTGTGCAAAAGAAGGTGGTCTTTAATTAATTATGGGTGCAATTGTTGCTTTGAATGTTAAATAGTGGTCGTTAATGCTAAAATAATGTCCTATGCAGAAATAGTTACCACCAAATTGTGGTCGTTAATAAACCAAAAGTGGGTACAATAACAGGGACGCACGCAACCAAACTCACGCCACACGCACACACACGCGTGCGCGTCCTTACACACGCAAGGAGAGATTGGGAAGCCTCTAGCTTCTAGTGCAAGGGAGACGGCAGTACCACTTAATGCGCACACGTGTGTGTACCCTATTCTACCCAGGGTGACCCTTGGGAAGCCGGGAAAATCCCCTCGGGAGAGACACCGCAGGTGCTGAAGCCGGGCTTCAACCCGGGCGGGTGGCTTGCCCACCGGCAAGGCGCAACAAATGAGCTATGCTCAGTCCTCGTCCATTTTTGACTATTCAACTATCGCCTCAGTTTTCTTTCGCCCAGCCCCGTAATGAGAATACGGCCTATTAGGTCGATAGCACACAGGGCGCCGCCACCCATCGCAGCGGCTCGGGCGGCCACCCTAGCCACCGTGCCCTCGCCCATCCCGCCCTCCCGCCGCCGCCGCCGCCGGAGTAGGCTACCAGCAAAGTTGTGTGGCCTGCGATGATGGTGGTGGCGAGGCTCTCCCGGTTGATGGCAGCAAAGGGGTGGCGTGGCACTCCTTCCTCCCCGCTTTCTCTTTGTCCCCATCAAAGGCGCCGGGCGGCGGATCCTCCTCCAAGATCGGGTAGATCAAAGGTTGGAGGACGGCGGTCGCGTGACGCCGTGGGCTGTGCTTACTGATGGGCGCCCGATCTCCCCGGCCGGATGCCTAGTCTAGCCGGATCCTACGGGTTGGCATCCGCGGCGACGCAGGGGCCGTTGGGGGTGTAGTGGGAGCGACGGCGCCGGGCGGTATGGTGGTGGTGCAGCAGCAACGATGAAGGCGCAGCGTGGTCTGTGGTTGGTGTTCGGGGCGGTGTTTCACCCGGCCCTCCCCACGCGGCTATACCGCCGCGCAGACGGGCAGAGTCCGGTGGCCGGTAATTTTGACATTCGCAGGGACAGCTCGCCGGGGGCGCCCAGCTCTCGGATTTGATAGTTGGATCCAAATGCGGTGGTTCATATCACTGGCGTTTGGCGTAACGGCATGGCTCCTGGAGGCAGTGGCAGTGCTACCATGTTTTGACGGCGGTGACGCTTGTGGGGGCCATTTTCCTCGCTGGAGGCGCCATCTCATCCTTAATGCGGATCTCTCCGGGTGTAAGCCCAAAACCAATGTATTTGGTTGGGTGATGATGGTGTCTTTGGATGTCATTTTCTTGTTGGAGACATCGCTTTTGGAAGATCTCATGGGCTCGGTTTTGGTCGACAATGAGTTGGTGGGTCCCTTTCACATGTACCAGGTGCTTTATACCGTTGCGAGGAGTATCCGAGTCTCCAATGGTGGTCGGCGTTCTACAATCTTTCAAAGATCCTATAAATCTGATAGACGTGTTTTGGCGGCGATTTATTGACATGGTGGTCATATCCTTTTGGAGTTGACTTTACAGGGCAAGTCATAGTTCCTTATTGGAGATGTAATTTTTTTCATTGGTTTTTTTATTTGTACCAGTGTTGTCGTGACATAGGTCTTATTTATATCACTGGCCGGAAATATATTTTCCATTATCTAAAAAAAGGCTGATGGCACACGGACAGCCCACGATGGATTTTCTCCTTCCGCTAAAGGATATAGCATTGTCCGTCCATGTCATCAAGTGCGGATCGCCAAAACGTCCCAGTTGGTGTGCCAACCCACGCGAGAGGATGGAAAGCTCCGTGATTTCTGGACCAACGGTTGAGGCGATCAGGGAGGCGATTTCGAACCTGACGACGATCTAGGCCGCCACACCGGGGACCTTGATCCGCGACGCCGCCAGCCACGCGGCCCGCGTGTCCACGCCCGGGTCTACCTTGCAGCTGGGTGGATCCGGACAACGCCATATCATCGGTTAGCCAGTTTCGGCGCCGTCGATGCACAAATACCGATAGGGTTCTGCGCTTAGGTTCCTAGTCGGGTTCTGAAGCTTGTGGTTGCGCAGGTTGATCACGTAACACATGTCGCTTGTGCCCCTCGATTGATCGACATGTCGGGATCGGGAGTGGGTGCTGGGAGGGGGAAGGGTGATGGCCCAAACCCTAATGTCGAGGACATGCTCCGCAAACTCCATCTCACGGAGGAAGAAGGGGCAGTGCTGGACCTCAGTGATGAGGAAGAAGAGGATGCCATGGCGCCGGTCGAGTGGGCGCTGGTGGGGAAAGTTCTATCTCCGGTTCCTATCAACGCCGAGATGATTCGTATGGCGATGAAGCCAGCATGGGTAACCCAGCGGGGCTGAAGATCAGGACCATCGGGGAGAAAGCAGACAACATGTTTGTGGCGAAGTTTGGGTGCCCTCGGTGATATGGAGCGTGCGCTGTCCAGTGCGCCATGGATGGTGAAGAAGTATGCAGTATTGCTGCAAGAATATGATGCCTCTCTCAGCGCGTCATGCATTGTGTTTGACCGGGCTGAGATGTGGGTGAGGATCCTCGACCTGCCCCTGGGGTGGGATGAACCGAGAGAAAGGCTCTCGGGCTATTGACATGCTGTGCAAGGTTGTATCCATGGATGTTGATGCTGATGGTAAGGCTAGCGTTGCTTTTCTCCGGGCACGGGTCACTATTGATATCGATAAGCCAATCCGGAGGGGCATTCTGCTCAAGTTGCAAAGGGGAGAAGAACCAAAATGGTTTAAGGTGTAGTATGAGAAACTCCCATATATTTGTTTCTCCTGTGGAAAGATGGGGCATTCCGATCTGGAGTGCCCGACTCCGGCTGAACAGAATGAGGAAGGGAAACTACCATATGATGTTCAGTTGAGAGCTCCGGAGGAACGACGCCGTAGAATTCAATCCTTTGCCGGAGCTGCGGCGGAAACTTTTGCGAGCAGCGCTTCTTCGGGTTTTAAGCCGCCTCGGCCCCAACCAGACAGGGGGAGAGGGACACTAAGTCAGGCTCCCGCTGTGGTGAGAGTGCGGTAGGGGATTCAAGAACAAGAGGTGCAGTCACCGATGAAGAACGATCGTGGAGGCAAAACAGGGAAGGCAGCTGATGGTGCCCCAGCGCTAGCAGAGCTCTCGACCTCCGGGGGTGAGGCAGGCGTCGTCTATAGGCTCGCAAGAGGAAATCGAAGGTGGCTACTCCGGCCACGCCGCACTCTCGACCTAAACATTCCTCCGGGTTTATCGCCCGCCTTGGTGCCGGTGGGTCCGGTGTCTTCTCGAGTGAACCAGCTTGATACGGGTGCCGAGAGTGGAGGGAGCATGCTTGAAACCCTTAAGAAACAAAAGTGTGGTACAAACAACAACAATGCAGGATCGGCGGTGGTTGCGAGCAGCCACCGCCGGGCACAATGAATATCCTAAGCGTGAACTCATCGGGCTGTGGGCGGCCCGAGGCAGTTCAAGAGCTCCATTACGTTGTGGTGGAGAGGAAGCCTGAGGTGGTGTTCTTGATGGAAACGAGGATGGGGGAGGAGAGAGCTCTAGGCCTGAAACACACTCTAGGATTTCCTAAAGCCATAGTGGTGAAGTCTGAGGGGCTCAGTGGTGGTCTCTCACACGCTGCTGTGGCGGCATGATGTGGTGGTTGCTGAATTGAGTAAGTCAAGGTCTCACATTGACGTGTTGTTGTCATGTGATAGACTGCGAGTCTCAAAGCGGCGCCTAACTGGCTTCTACAGGGAGCCGAGAAGAGAACGACGAAAGGAGAGCTAGTACCTGATGAGATTTCTTAGGGCATAGTCTGCAGATCCATGGTTGTGTCTCAGAGATTTCAACGAGGTTTTGGAAGTGGAGGAGCAGATGGGGGCCAATGAGCTTGAACAGTGGCAAGTCGTGGCTTTCCAGGCTGTGGTGAGGGATTGCCAGCTTGCGGACTTGGGCTATCATGGGCTGCCCTATACATGGGATAATAGGCAAGAAGGTACAAGGAATGTCAAAGCTCAGATCGATCGAGCGCTCGGGGATGATAAATTCATGGAAACACTTGGGGAGTCAGAGGTTTTTCACATACCTTTAGCGGAATCAGATCACTGCGGTTTGTTGGTGGAGGTCCGGCAGAAATTCCCTACGGCATGGGGCCAAAACCGGAGGAAGCCAAGGCCATTCCGCTATGAGAATATGTGGCAACGCCATGGTGATTACGTGGACTTTGTGAATCGGGCGTGGGATCCTAGCATAGGGCCATCGGACCTCGAGTCAGTTTCTAATTCCCTATCGGCTCTACAGACCTCCTTGAAAACATGGGACAAGAATGTGTTTGGGTCGGTGAAACAACAGATGAAGGAGCTTAGAGCTGAATAGAAGTGGAAAGGAGTGGCACCCTATACCGAGGCCCAACGGATAGGGAGCGAGAGGTGATGGCCAAGCTATCCGAAGTTTTGGCTAGAGAAGAAGCCATGGAAAAACAGCGATCGAGAATTTCATGGTTGAAAGAGGGTGATCGAAACACTGCTTTTTTTCAGGCCAAAGCAAATGCACGACATCGCACAAATAGAATCAAATTCCTGAAAGATGACGGTGGTCGGGTCTTTACCGAGCAAGAGGATATGGAGCGACTAGCCTGTGAATTTTACCAAAATTTGTTCACAGCGCAACAGGAACTCGATCCTGACCTGGTGTGCAGATATGTGCCGAGGAGAGTGACACCGGCCATGACTGCTATGCTGGAGAGGGAATACAAGGAGGAGGAGGTCGAGGCGGCTCTTTTTCAGATGGCTCCAAACAAGGCACCCGGTGTGGATGGCTTCAATGTCGGGTTCTTTCAAGCACATTGGCAGCTTGTTAAACCTTGTGTGGTGCCAGCGGTGCTGAATTTTCTGAATGGAGGTCAGCTCCCGGATGAGGTGAATAAGACCCTTCTAGTCCTCATTCTGAAGATCCCCAATCCATAGGAGCTGACACAGTATCGACCAATCTCTCTGTGCAACGTACTCTACAAATTATGCTCCAAGACGATGACAAATCGACTGAGGGGTATTCTTGAAGAGGTGATCTCGACTGAGCAAAGTGCTTTCGTCCCTGGGCGATTGATAACCGACAACGTCCTAATTGCCTACGAGTGTATTCATTATTTAAGACACAAGAAGGGCAAGACGGAGGCGTGCGCAATCAAACTTTACATGGCTAAAGCCTATGATCGAGTAGAGTGGCGCAACCTGGAGGCGATCATGAAGGCGCTAGGGTTCCCGGACTCCTACGGTGTGCCTTGGTGATGAGATGTGTGACGACGGTTTCTTTCTCTGCCGTGTGAATGGTGTGTTCTCGGACAGTTTTCAGCCGTCGCGGTGTATTCGACAGGGCGATCCTATATCGCCATATTTGTTTCTCATGTGCGCAGAAGGGATCTCAAGTATGATCAAGAATATTGGGCCTCAATATGTATCAAGAGGGGTACGAGTGAGCAGTAGTAGCGAAATTCTTTTTCGTGGCGGGCGCATTCCATTTTGGCGTGGCGGGCACAGCCGCCCGTCACCCATGAAAGGTCACGGTTAATCGTGGCCTTTTCGAGTGGCGGGCGGCTGTGCCCGCCATGGTTAATACATCTACCGCGGGCGGGCACGTTGCGTGCGCCCGGTGCCCGCCACGTGAAATGCCCCCCCCTCCCCCGTGGCGGGCGGCCGGGCGGCCGGCCCTGCCACGCCGGCCTCCGACTTGCGTGGCGGGCGAGATTTGGGCCCGCCACGGAAAATAATGCCCCAAGTTACGCAAAATCAAATCGTTACTAGTGGAGCAGGCATGCACCATGGGTTTTTCAGGAGTCCAAAAAGAGGTGCAGACCGGGTGGTTGCCATCCTGGATGATTACAACAAAGGATCAGGGCAGCTGGTTAATAAGGGTAAGTCAGCGGTATTCTTCAGCCTTAATTGTGAAGCGGAGTGCAAAGAGGAGGTGTTGTTGAGTCTGCAGATTGAGACTGAAGCTCTCGGAGAAAAGTATCTTGGCTTGCCTACCGCTGCAGAGAAGGGAGCTGGGAATTCGCAGAATATTTACAAATGTTGTACCAATAAATATGCCACCAAAGGAAGCCTCTGAAGGGTATTATAAAACATTTCATATGAACTGTTTACCAAAGAAATCGAGTTTTCGCTGAAACCAAAACTCTAGCTAACGCGTCCTTCATCCGGATAGAAAAAGAACATGTTGCGCAGCGTTTTTCTTCATGCTCTCTACAAAGTTTCGACCAACTCCATAATTTTCTCTCGAATATATGTGTATGCATCGTTGTTAAAATTTGTCAGGAGTGCGGGAACAAGATGCTGCTATCCGTGTGGGGACGAAGGGAGCACATGCACGCATTACAGTCGCCAGGACAGTACCTAGTAGGATGTGGCGACGACCTCATTGACCTCGCGTCTCGCGCCCGTCCGGCATTTAGAGGCAGGTAAGGCCTCCCCTTGAACACATTTGTTTAATTAACTCCACCGTCCGAGGTTCACTTTGCACCAACCGGTGGCGGCCGGGACCGAGCTCCGCTCGGTTGACTAAGCTCGGACGGAGTTCGGGCAGCCCACCCGCATTCGAGCGCTGGCCGGCGCAAGTGCCTCACCCGGGAACAACTGTTCCCAATTTCTGTTGTTTTTATTAATAAAGGAAATTATATTTCCGGCTTTAGTAATCCTCGTATCAGGCCAAATTATTACAACATAAAATTAAAAACAATAACTGACAGACTAGTCCTACATGACACATGATTTGCTACGTGATGATCCACTCCTGAAGAATAAGACCACCAACGCCGATACACTGTCGCCACACGGACCAAGAAAAGGTACTGAGAGATTGTCGGACATCAGCCACCATTCAAGACATGGGCATTGAAACCTCGCAACATCATGAAACCTCTAGTGTAGCTGCAGGGAGCGACCATTCAAGGGTTCTACCAAAAGCGACGTCCTCCAACGAGAAAACTGACATCCACAAACGCCATCACGGCCCCACCATAAACACTGGAGATGGGTTTGCACCCGAAGATCCCCAAAACATGGAAGACAGTCACTGCTCACCATTAGCCGAGCTGTTACGCCTCGAATGGCACCTCTGTCTTGAAACCCGTGCCGCCCCCCCGCCGCACGGCTGGACTCCGATTGTTGCCCCAGCAATCTGTTGACGGCCTACGAAGACGCGCCTCCATGGAGGTGATGACGTGGTTGGTCACCGCTGCCTCCCCGCCGTGACCACCTCCAAACTCGCCGCGCACACCGAACCGAGGCCGGCCATGGCCTCAACGGCGCCCGATCTATCCCTCTGGCCTGCCGCCGACCTGCGCCTTGGAGTGCCACACCACCCCACCGCATCCACCACTGGAGAAGCCACGCCCCAGCCATCCCGGTATGCCGCACAGCCATGCTGGTGATCCACTCCAGTGGAGGCGCGACGCGAGAAGGGATGGAGAAGAGGCTGTGGCGGTAGGGTTTGTTGCCACCGTGTCGCCCAGCGTGTTGAGCGACGCGGGGCCTGTGTTGCCATCAAAAGAATCCCAATTTCTGTTATGTCACAGTTTGATGCCTCATAGAGGTTAGGATGATGTGTCTGTCATGGTCGATGCCTTAGATAACTTCGGATATCTCTCATCCACTTGCTACCTGTACTTGAGGACCTGGGACTAAAAGAAACCTGACGGCGGCTACCATGCTCCCAAGAGAATTCCAGCCATTGTTAAAAACTTACAGATCTACCACAAATCAAACTTCCGGCGTGTTTGTCCATTGCATCAGCAGTAGATCAAGCCGCGGGTGCGTTCCTCCACTGGATGAAGTGTCAGTATTGTCCGGCACCACACTGGAGGGCTCCACGGTCTACTCTGCTGCCCTCACGTGCCATTCCAAGGCCTGGCGAGCCACCCCACCGCCATCGCGAGCTACCACACTATTGGCCTCCTCCCTGCTACACTCACCACCCATGCGTGTGGAGGAGACGACAGTGGAGGAGGATGCAGAGTCGGATGCACTCGCGCTTGGAGCCACTTGCTCACTTGAGAGTGAGACGGAGGAGAGGAAAGGCGATGGTTGAGGATTTGGGAGGGAGTGTGTGACCCTAAAACCCCAAGTCCGTCTTATATTTGTCACTGTTGGATTGGGCCAGAACCATTTTATAAGACGACCGATGGTTGTTGAATAGGATGGAGCGACAAAAGTAGGAGGGAGGGATTAATAGGAAGATTAATAGGAAGAAAAGGATGCATCACACCGTGGAAGTTGGGCCAGGAGGAGATGGTTGCATGAATATAGACTCTATGACTCAAATTTGATAGCACTACTACACAATTTTTAACCATGGCGGACGAAATTGATTAACCGGTTTTCCAACTGCCTCTGATCAAAGGTCACAGTTAATTGGATCCTTAATAGAGGCAGTTGACTTCCCACAACAATTGACAAAAGAAATAAAAAACAAAAAGCCCTGATCTAGCCCTAACTAGGCCGGCATCTGGGCCATTGCTTGCCTGCACTGCCCGTGCAACCCGACGCCTTGCCCGTCCCCCTGACATGGCTTTCTCGCCACCAGATCCGGTCTTCCCGCCTATGTCACCTAAGGGAGAGAGAAAGGGATAGAGCGTTACTGCGCGCGCCGGAGGAAGAGCCTCCCATCGCCGAAATCCGACTGTCCATGCCTGGATCCGGCCTCCAGTCATCGGGATACAACCACCTGTGCCTAGATCCAGCTCTCCACCGCCCGAGAGAGGGAGGCAGGCCAGTGCCTCCATTGCTAGCCCGATGCCAGCGGGACCCAGCGCCCATCCGTGCATGGTCGTGGCCACCCGTGCACCCAAGCCTGACGTGCCGCCCTCACTGCGTCTTTGCAACCGCCCGTCAACACCGCTAGGGAGAGATAGGTCGCCGGTATGGGGAGGGGAGTGGAAGGGGCGGGGGATGGAGAGGGAAAAGGACAGCCCCGTCCCACCAATTTCATGGGCCTTTGGGCGAGCAAGACACGAAGGGCCCGACAATCTAAAACTTTAATATGACAATTACAAGATATAATAGTATTGATAAGAGTAAACTTGTAGCATATATTGAATTCTTCTTGTAAAAGTAACAGTACATCAAAGAAGATAAAAAAACGATAAAATAACTATGATGGCTGGTTACCTCGAATAAAAGTATAATGCTTTAATGCTTTTTAAAAAGGCGTCTTTGGGCATTTCTTGATGTAAAATCTTCAAGAACATCTTCAAGATCAATTGTATCTAAAATATCCTTCTCAATGCTGCACATAGCCAAGCCATTTAATCTTTCTTGTAGCATTGTTGACCTCAAACAATTTTTTAATAGCTTTAATTTAGAGAAGCTTCTTTCAGCTGATGCTACTTGCCTTTGGAATAGTTAAGAGAATCCGATATGCAATAGAAGCATTTGGATAGCATTCGCTTTAATAAAGTGAAGAATCTCAAATGCTGACATCAACTGATCCGCAAAGTTACTTGCAACACTTTCAACTCGAGAACAAATCATCTAACTCAACATCAGACTTGTTGTCATGAGAAAATTTTTTCACAAATATTGTGCAACAGTCTCGTAGATGACTATGATCCAAGGACTTTAGATTTTCTCGAATTGAACAAGAAACCAAATATTTTCTCAAATTCCTTTAGCTAATCAAATCGACTAGTCAATGAAACAATTGCATGATCAACAATAACCAGGAAGTACTCATCTTGGAAGTCATCTATAGCTGACCGTTGTAATTCTTCAGTTTCATCATCTTGTTCATCAAATTGCTTCTTCCTTTTACCTTTACGTTTGGTAGGAAATGTTGGCTCCACATCCAAACTAGATGCAATGGATTTTGCAGACTCAATACTTGCACTTAAGCCTGTGTCTCTGAATTTTAAAATATGATATGACCCCGTCTATCTGTTTCAAAGTGTTATCCAAACACACAATTGGAGACTGCAATTTTTGCTCACCATGTTGATGACAGATAAAATATCTTCCCAAATAACCATACTAACTAAAAATTCAAAATTTCCAATAGTGGTTGCCAATGATCCAGCTTCACTCACCGATTTAGGGTCCTCGGTACAAGTTCTTTCCACCTCCCTAAGAGCTGATCTTATTTGAGAGGCTTGATACCCGATAGGTTGCACACTCTTTATTCGACTCTCCCAACGAGTATCGACAAGGGTTTGACAAGAAACCTCTCAATATGACCATTCAAAATTTTCCACTTTTTAGTAGAGCGTGCAAACAGACAAAGATATCTGTTGTATGACACCAAAAAAAGTAAGTGCTTTCCCCGCAAGATTTTGCCATATCACAAAGAACAAGGTTCAGACTATGACATGCACATGGCATATACAATGCTCTCGGATTAATTTCAAGCACACGTGCCTGCACACCTTGATGTTTTCCCTTCATATTGGAACCATTATCATACCCTTGACCTCTCACATCATCAATGTTCAAACCAAGAGACTGCAATGCATCCAACAGTACATTAAAAAGCCCCACTCCTGATGTGTCATCAACCTTTAAGAACTCTAGAAAAAATTCCTCTACTCTTGGAATGGCACTAGACATATTAACACACCGCACAATTAGTGTCATTTGTTCTTCATGACTCACATCTGGTGTACAATCCAAGATAACAGAGAAGTACTTTGCACCTTTTATGATCTTTAAGATATGTTTTTTAACAGCATCAGCAAGCATAGCAATTAACTCATTCTGTATCCTAGGGCCAAGATAATGATGATGGATTTCATTATCATGAATGCGCCTAATATGTTCTTGCATGACAGGATCAAATTCAGCAATCATTTCCACTGTGGCCAGGAAATTACCGTTATTTGGTTGATAAAGTTTTGCATTTGTCCCTCGAAAGGCTAGATTTTGCTTTTAGCAAGAAACTTCACAGCGTAAAACTATTCTTACCAAAACTTTTCTCCAACGCTCCTTCTCTTTTTTTTGCAATTTCTCGCTGCATATCATGATCAATTGTTTTATTATTGCTCAATCTAAACCGAAGATCAATCCATGTACTCATGTTTGTCAGATGCTCTTGGCTGTTCTCATGTTGTTTTATTCTGTCACTCAAATGCTTCCAATCCTCAATCCATCATTTGCTAACGAAGCCGTGTACTCATTTGATTTGAATAGCTTGCAGCAAAAAACAAAAGACCTTGTCCACATGTTTAGAGTAAACCAACCACTTCCTATCAACCACCTCTCCATTATTCATCTTTCTGGAGTAGTAGGCATATGAAAAACGCCTATTACTAGGATCACTTGGGAAATTATAAATCCATCTCTCTCACAGGCCCTTTCTCAATTATGATATCCCTTTTGATATTGTTAAGATTTTCCCATGTCCTAGGATCAAAGATACTCAACATTGATTGTTCATCAATATATATATTTTCTGTATCCGAAGGCTGCAAATTTTCACCTGATCCCAAAATGTCCTCGTAGCATCAACTTGCGCATCTAAATTTTCCTCCCCAGTGGCACCATCATTGGCATCAACTTGTGCATCTAAATTCTGCTCGTTTGTACCACCATCATTGCCATCAGCTTGTGTGATGATTGGCCGATCATGTTGTTGCCCCTGATTTTGAATGACTTCGACATTTCTTGATGATGGAAAAAATATATGTAAAGCACCCTTTTGCGATTCTCTGGATTGAAGTTCTTGTTTTCTTTCTTTCCTTTTTTGAGCACCAGACTTGTGTTTCTTTGGTAACATCTAACATGATAAAAAAAATAAATTAGAAATCAAATCCCTAAAGCCTCTATCGCTACCTGTAAGCACTAAGCATGCAGGGTATTAATCTTGATGAATTGATCTGTACACTTGTATACGTTCATACGAATCATACCTTTGCCAAATTGCTGTGGAGGGACAGAAGGCCGTCAACAGCAATGTCCGTAGGGGCCCTAGGGGAGTCTCCCTGTCCTGCGTCGTTCGTCACTGGCAGTGGTAGATAAATCTTGATTTCTAATTGTCGTACAGATCAATTAATCAAGATCAATACACTAAGTACTAGTTCATACCTTTACAGAATTGGAATTGCCGTGAAGAAGGGCAGAAGGCCGACGGCCGGTCCTCGACTCCTCGTGCGCGGCGAAGATGCGATGCGGCGTGCGTATCGGAGACGTGGAGTCGGCCCTGGCAGTCACGAACGCAAACTCACGATCGGCGAGTCTGACGGCGGCTAATAATGGGCTAATACAGAATTAACACATACACATCTAGTATACACGCACGCTACCTCATGGGCCCCCAGCCTCATGGGCCCAAGGGCAGAGCACCGATTGCCCCACCCCCAGGGACGGGCCTGGAAAAGGAAGGGGTGTCATTGTGTCAGGCTCATAGAGGGCCAATGCATAGGATATGCTGACATTGATAGTCTAATATAATGTCTTCCCAGAACCTTATAAATTAAAAAGAAATGGGCCCTAAGCATGCTTCCATCAACATTCAGAATCTTGTGTGCCATTTTGAAATACGATTACTAGGCCGGCACATTAACAAGCTACTACTATCGTCAACCAAAGACTAAAATCATGAATTTATTCTGAAGTGGTCATGGACTTTATTAATCTCGTCTCTTAAGTGAACTTTCTGAGCCACCGGCGTTGCTTATCGCCCGATGCTGCCACCAGCTGCGGCTAACCCAGTCTTCCACCGCCGGATCTCTTTGGCCTTCCTCTCCTCCGAGAGGTCCCACGCCAACAGTTTGAGCGTCTGAGCGTTGCTCATGCTGTCGTCGTTTCCCGTTACATTCTCGTACCTCCCCGTTTCCACGTTGACCCCCGTCAGAGGCTGCTTCAGCATGCGCTCACCGATGTCCTCGAGGTTGCGCATGTTCTCCGGCGTCGCCGCTGTCCATAGCAGCTGCTGGCGGCGGCGCGCGTGCTGTCATGGTCCTCGATGCGAATGTAGTTCTTCTCGCAGTGAAAGAGTTTGAACTTGACGGCGACGTGGATATCGATGAGGTCGGAGCTGGCGGCCATGAAGATGTCGATGTTGGGAATATGCCCTAGAGATAATCATAGAGATGATTGTATCGCCTTGTATCCATTATATATTATGTGTTCATGAATATCCATTAAAGACAACTTGTATCGATTGACAATTATGTGAATTGTTTGTGAGACTCTTTTACTTGTATGGTTATTCCCAGAATTGTCCCCTCGAGTTCATGTGAGGACACACATGAATATTAGATCAACACACATATTGGTTGATGACTATGTTTCACAAGTCATAGATATGGAGATGTCAAACTAATAGTGTGGGCACATGTGTGACATGGGGCTGGATTGACCCGACATGAGATGTTATTATTATTGTCTCTTTACACATCATGTATGTTATGTCCTTAGACCTGAGATTGTCGTATGCACTCAAGATGTGAAACGACCTACTTAGGGATCACAAACGTTACTCCGTAATTGGGTAGCTATAAAGGTGGTCTTCGGGTTTGTCGGGGAAGCATCTTTGTGAGGCATAGACAATCAAGATGGAATTGCCCCTCTCCATGAGAGAGATATATCACCGGACCACTTTCGAATCATTGAATCAAGAAATGCATGGCCGTGCTTGGGTTATGTTAACCCACAAAGTGGACCAAATATCGTGTGGCAAGGGAATAACATGTATGTGAGTTTGTGGTGGTTCAGTCTGGATATGATCATTGCATACACATGGGAGTTGACACGCCTTGCTAGAGGCCGCTATCAGCTATTGGTCGAGTAGGAGTACTTTCGGGCCATAAACAGTGTGCGTGAGCCCATAGGGTCGCACGCTTAAAGGGGAAGGAGGCCTAATTCGGATCTGATCCAATTAGGCGAGGCTTAAAGGATACTAATGGGCCTCCAAATTGGGAGCCTATTAGGGACGCCTATATATATGAGAGGTGGGTGCGGGGCTAGGTTAAGCCACACCACTTTGACACCGCCGCCGCCCACGCCCTCGCCTCTTGCCCCCGCGCACCTAGCAGTCCGGAGGCGCACGCTTCCTCCCTCAGACGTGTGGGATACCTCGGAGGTTGCCCGATATGCCTTCGCTTCCGAACCGATTCCGCTTGAAGTGGAGACGCGGGTTAATTACAAGGTGGAGATGACAACCTCGCGCCTTGCTTGTCGCGAAGCCTTCTTGATGGCCCGCCGATACTCCTCCCGGCGTGATCTAATAGAAGAGATTTGCGCCAAGGACTACTTCACTACCGGGCGAAGACTCGCCCACCAATCAAGATAGAGAAGGTGAATTTGCCTGTATTTGGGGAGAGCACTCTGGTGCCCCATCCTTGCCTCGGGGTTCGACTCCCCGAAGATATGAGTGCGGACGCTTTCGTCATGTCCGTGGAGATGAAGGCGCCAGACGATCCCCTCGCATGATATCAGCGCGGCAAAAGTGATTGCGAAAAACGGCTTGGAAAATAGGTTTTTTGCCCCCGCAAGATTAGATGTCGAAATCGCCTAATCTTGTTTTGCAGATTTATGTGACTGGTATGGCCTTTATGTGTATGAGATGCATGTATGTAATCAGTTCATGACTTGCATGTCGTGAGAATGACAATATGGCTGGAGCCACTTATATATTGTCCCCTTAATGTAATGGCTGCGTGCCAAATTGTGATGATCGCGCCAATGTAATTGTTATTTCTATCTGCGCTAGTATAGACTAGTCTTGGTAGATTCATCACCGGAGGATGGCATACATGGATCATGGAGATGGAGATCATCATGATGAACAGTTCCTTGAGATGGAGATCCCCAAAGTGATATAAGGCCATACCAAGTCACAACCAAGTAATGTCATTCTTATTATGTTCTACTTTCACGCCGCGATTATGTTTTTGTCTACATACTATAATGAAGTAGAACGATCCCTCAACAATGTTTAAGTTTTCGATGCTCCCCAAACCTTGCACCGTCACAAGTCTTGTACGATCGGTGGTGGGTCTATGAAATTAGAGTGCCACCGGTTTTCCTTGACTAGACAAAAAGTTCGTATCGGATACTTACTCGCGGAAGGTTTGTTACTTGAACAAGATCATCCTAACGGTTAGGGATCTTGGAGCATGACAGTTGGCGTTAGCATAGAGATGCTACCCAACAACAAGAGTCATATGTGATATGATTAGCAAAGAGTTGCTTACCGATCTACCATGTCTTCTAGCGGTGATGCTAAAGCTCACTAGTTGACTTGTTAGTTGTGGGTCTTGAATCACTAAGTTTCAATTGAGGGATATTGATTTTAGTAGGAGTACATTCAATTAAATGTTAATATGGTTTTACTCTATCTTGGATACATTGTCATAGTATTTTGCATTATTTCATTGTAGATAAATGGCGCCTAGCAATCAACCATTTACTTTGCGTTCGGTTCTTGAGACAGTTCCGCCCCTTGAGGACCTGGGTGCAAGGCAAACGTGCCCTTGGCCTCAATCGCGATGGACCAAGCGGAGGAGGCGGAGGTTTAGAGAGATCCCGGAGGCCCCCGGTTTTTCCTCCCCCCCTCGGCGCGTTTCGTCTTGACATCTTTGGTGTTTTTTCCGGAGGTATTGAGAATGTTTAACGGACAAAAAGCGCGCCTTTTGAGGCCCGATATGACCGTTAAGCGCCCGTTGGTCGCGTCCGTTGTGTTTGGAATGCGAAGGGTTGCAAGTCCGACTATAAAAGGAGGGGGTTTACCGCTCGGTTACTTACCTTGCCATTGCTATCCGAGCCATCGCTTCACGAGTTTTTCGGTTTCCCCAAGCTTTAAACTTGTAGAGCTATTTGCTTCTCTGCGGTTCTTGCTCGCCTTGCTTAGACCTTCGCGTCCATTGCATGATTGAAGGTGTTGGTCCGTTTAGCGTTAGGGGTTTATACCCTCGCCGACATCTTTGGTCCATACGTGAAGCTTCTTCCGATGCGCTCTCTTGGTTCTCGACTATTTCGAGGGACCGTATGCTTGAATCTGCCAAGGCTCGGGATCTTGGGGAGTCTCTCGTCGAACGTGGAGGCTTCGATTGGTGATTTAGTCGGCGCAAAGACTTTGATATGGGTGACATTACCTATGAGTTTGGGAAGTCGAAGATGACTCAAGAGATGCTCGATGAGCTTGTGAGCCGAGGCTGGATCGAAGATGGTTACGCAAGGGTTCCGAAGGATGAGACCGAGCCGAGGATCAAAGAAAAGTGGGGGATTGTGTTTAAGGACTTTTTCTACTGTGGTTTTCGCCCCGTTCTTGCCTTTTGTTCGCCCGTGGTTTTGAGGCGTTTAAGGTTCAAATCCACCGGCTTACCCTCATGCCTTTAGCCCCCAACCAAATACTTGTTGGGCGTGTGAATCATATGGAGCTACTCCGGACATCAATACATTTTGTGAATTCTATGAATTACACAAGCAACCGAAGACCCGGAAAATGGTTGACGGGTCCGAAAAGAAGTGCCAGTATGGCATGTGTACGTTTGCGCCGCGGCGCTTTCAAGGTGAGGAGAAGGCGGAGATATCCTTTGCCTAGAAGAACAAGTGGGATGCGGGTTGGATGGAGCATTGGTTTTACATCAAGTCCAAGTACTACTACGAGCATGGTTGATGGGAACGAGGTTGCCCGATATGCCTTCGCTTCGGGCCGATTCCAGGTTGAAGTGGAGACGCGGGTTAATTACAAGATCGAGATGACAACCTCGTGCCTTGCTTGTCGCGGCCTTCTTGATGGCCTCACCGATACTCCTCCCGGTCGTGATCTAATAGAAGAGATTTGCGCCGCAGACTACTCCCCGCTGGCGAAGACTCGCCCACCAATCAAGATAGAGAAGGTGAATTTGCCTGTATTTGGGGAGAGCACTCTGGTGCCCCATCCTCGCCTCGGGGTTCGACTCCCTGAAGATATGAGTGCGGACGCTTTCGTCATGTCCGTGGAGATGAAGGCGCAGACGATCCTCGGCATGATATAAGCGGCATAAAAGTGACTGCGAAAAAACGGCTTGGAAAATAGGTTTTTTGCCCCTGCAAGATTAGATGTCGAAATCGCCTAATCTTGTTTTGCAGATTTATGTGACTGGTATGGCCTTTATGTGTATGAGATGCATGTATGTAATCAATTCATGACTTGCATGTCGTGAGAATGACAATATGGCTGGAGCCACTTATATATTGTCCCCTTAATGTAATGGCCTGCGTGCCAAATTGTGATGATCGCGCCAATGTAATTGTTATTTCTATCTGCGCTAGTATAGACTAGTCTTGGTAGATTCATCACTGGAGGATGGCATACATGGATCATGGAGATGGAGATCATCATGATGAACAGTTCCTTGGAGATGGAGATCCCCAAAGTGATATAAGGCCATACCAAGTCACAACTGTTTAATGTCATTCTTATTATGTTCTACTTTCACGCACGCGATTATGTTTTTGTCTACATACTATAGTGAAGTAGAAGGATCCCTCGGCAATGTTTAAGTTTCGATGCTCCCCCAAACCTTGCACTGTCACAAGTCTTGTACGATCGGTGGTGGGTCTATGAAATTAGAGTGCCACCGGTTTTCCTTGACTAGACAGGTTTGTATCGGATACTTATTGCGGAAGGTTTGGTTATTTGAACAAGATCATCCTAACGGTTAGGGATCTTGGAGCATGACAGGTTGGCGTTAGCATAGAGATGCTACCCAACAACAAGAGTCATATGTGATATGATTAGCAAAGAGTTGCTTACCGATCTACCATGTCTTCTAGCAGTGATGCTAAAGCTCACTAGTTGACTTGCAAGTTGTGGGTCTTGAATCACTAAGTTTTAATTGAGGGATATTGATTTTAGTAGGAGTACATTCAATTAAATGTTAATATGTTTTTACTCTATCTTGGATACATTGTCATAGTATTACTCGCATTATTTCTATTGTAGATAAATGGCGCCTAGCAATCAACCATTTACTTTGCGTTTAGTTCTTGAGACAGTTCCGCCCCTTGAGGACTGGGTGCAAGGCAAACGTGCCCTTGGCCTCAATCGCGACGGACCAAGCGAAGGAGGCGGAGGTTAAGAGAGATCCCGGAGGCCCCCGGTTTTTCCTCCCCCATGGGCGCGTTTCATCTTGACATCTTCGGTGTTTTTTGGAGGTATTGAGAATGTTTAACGGACAAAAAGCACGCCTTTGAGGCCTGATATGACCGTTATCCGCCCGTTGGTCGCGTCCGTTGGGTTTGGAATGCGAAGGGTTGTGAGTCCGACTATAAAAAGGGGGTTTACCGCTCGGTGACTTACCTTGCCATTGCTATCCGAGCCATCGCTTCTGAGTTTTCGGTTTCCCCAAGCTTTCGCTTGAGAGCTCTTTGCTTCCTCGGTTCATGCTCACCTTGCTTAGACCTTCGGCGTCCGTTGCATGATCGAAGGTGTTGGTCCATTTAGCGTTAGGGGTTTCTACCCTCGCTTTGACAACTTCGGTCCATACGCTAAGCTTCTTCCCGACGCTCTCTTCGCCTTCTCGACTATTTCAAGGAGTGTATGCTTGAATCTGCCAGGGCTCAGGATCTTGAGGAGTCTCTGTCGGACGTGGGGGCTTCGATTGGTGATTTAGTCAGCGCCGAAGACTTTGATATGGGTGACATTACGTACGAGTTTGGGAAGTCAAAGATGACTCAAGAGATGCTCGATGAGCTTGTGAGCCGAGGCTGGATCGAAGATGGTTACGCAAGGGTTCGAAGGATGAGGCGAAAATGAGCCGAGGATCGGAGAAAAGTGGGGGATTGTGTTTAAGGACTTTTCTCTTTGGTTTTCGGGCTCCGTTCTTGCCTTTTGTTCGCCAGGTTTTGGAGGCGTTTAAGGTTCAAATCCACTGGCTTACTCCTCATGCCTATCTAGGCCTAACCAAATACTGTTGGGCGTGTGAATCATATGGAGCTGCTCCCTATTATCAATACATTTTGTGAATTCTATGAATTGCACAAGCAACCGAAGACCCGGAAAATGGCTGACGGGTCCGAAAAGAAGTGCCAGTATGGCATGTGTACGTTTAGCCACCCATGGCCTTTCAAAGTGAGGAGAAGGCGGAGATATCCGTTGCCCGGAAGAACAAGTGGGATGCAGGTTGGATGGAGCACTGGTGTTACATCAAGTCGATACTACTACGAGCATGGTTGATGGGAAGGAGGTTGCCCGATATGCCTTCGCTTCGAACCGATTCCCGTTGAAGTGGAGACGCGGGTTAATTACAAGGTGGAGATGACAACCTCGTGCCTTGCTTGTCGCGAAGCCTTCTTGATGGCCTGCCGATACTCCTCCCCTCCGTGATCTAATAGAAGAGATTTGCGCCCATGACTACTCCCCATTTGGCGAAGACTCACCCACCAATCAAGATAGAGAAGGTGAATTTGCCTCGTATTTGGGAGAGCACTCTGGTGCCCCATCCTCGCCTCGGGGTTCGACTCCCGAAGATATGAGTGCGGGACGCTTTTCGTCATGTCCAGAGATGAAGCGCGACGATCCTCGGCATGATATCGGCGGCATAAAAGTGATCGCGAAAAAAACGGCTTGGAAAATAGTTTTTTGCCCTCGCAAGATTAGATGTCGAAATCGCCTAATCTTGTTTTACAGATTTATGTGACTGGTATGACCTTTATGTGTATGAGATGCATGTATGTAATCAATTCATGACTTGCATGTCGTGAGAACGACAATATGGCTGGAGCCACTTATATATTGTCCCCTTAATGTAATGGCACAACGTGCCAAATTGTGATGATCAGCGCCAATGTAATTGTTATTTCTATCTGCGCTAGTATAGACTAGTCTTGGTAGATTCATCAGCGGAGGATGGCATACATGGATCATGGAGATGGAGATCATCATGATGAACAGTTCCTTGGAGATGGAGATCCCCAAAGTGATATAAGGCCATACCAAGTCACAACTGTTTAATGTCATTCTTATTATGTTCTACTTTCACGCGCGCGATTATGTTTTTGTCTACATACTATAGTGAAGTAGAATGATCCCTCGGCAACGTTTATGTTTCCATGCTCCCCAAACCATGCCTTGTCACAAGTCTTGTACGATCGGTGGTGGGTCTATGAAATTAGAGTGCCACCGGTTTTCCTTGACTAGACAGGTTCGTATCGGATACTTACTGCGGAAGGTTTGGTTACTTGAACAAGATCATCCTAACGGTTAGGGATCTTGGAGCATGACAGGTTGGCGTTAGCATAGAGATGCTACCCAACAACAAGAGTCATATGTGATATGATTAGCAAAGAGTTGCTTACCGATCTACCATGTCTTCTAGCGGTGATGCTAAAGCTCACTAGTTGACTTGTTAGTTGCGGGTCTTGAATCACTAAGTTTCAATTAAGGGATATTGATTTTAGTAGGAGTACATTCAATTAAATGTTAATATGTTTTTACTCTATCTTGGATACATTGTCATAGTATTTTGCATTATTTCTATTGTAGTTAAATGGCGCCTAGCAATCAACCATTTACTTTATGTTCGAGTTCTTGAGACGAGTTCCGCCCCTTGAGGACCTGGGTGCAAGGCAAGCGTGTCCTTGGCCTCAATGCGATGGACCAAGCGGGGAGGCGGAGGTTTAGAGATCCCGAGGCCCCCGGTTTTTCCTCCCCCCACGGGCGTGTTTCGTCTTGACATCTTTGGTGTTTTTCGGAGGTATTGAGAATGTTTAACCCGACAAAAAGCGCGCCTTTTGATGCACGATATGACCGTTAACTGCCCGTTAATCGCGTCCGTTGGGTTTGGAATGCGAAGGGTTGCGAGTCCGGACTATAAAGGGGGGTTTACCGCTCGGTGGTGACCTTGGCATTGCTATCCGAGCCATCGCTTCCTGCGAGTTTTTCGGTTTCCCCAAGCTTTCGCTTGTAGAGCTCTTTTTGCTTCTCTGGTTCTTGCTCGCCTTGCTTAGACCTTCGTGTCCGTTGCATGATCGAAGGTGTTGGTCTGTTTAGCGTTAGGGGTTTCTACCCTCGCTTCGACATCTTCGGTCCATACGCGAAGCTTCTTCCGGTACGCTCTCTTCAGTTCTCCGACTATTTCGAGGAGTGTATGCTTGAATCTGCCCGGGGGCTCGGGATCTTGAGGAGTCTACGTCGGGACGTGGAGGCTTCGATTGGTGATTTAGTCGGTCTTTGAAGACTTTGATATGGGTGACATTACGTACGAGTTTGGGTAGTCGAAGATGACTCAAGAGATGCTCGATGAGCTTGTGAGCCGAGGCTGGATCGAAGATGGTTACGCAAGGGTTCGAAGCATGAGACCGAGCCGAGGATCAAAGAAAAGTAGGGGATTGTGTTTAAGGACTTTTTCTACTGTGGTTTTCGGGCTCCGTTCTTGCCTTTTGTTCGCCAGGTTTTGGAGGCGTTTAAGGTTCAAATCCACTGGCTTACCCCTCATGCCTTTCTAGCCCTAACCAAGTACTGTTGGGTGTGTGAATCATATGGAGCTGCTCCGGACATCAATACATTTTGTGAATTCTATGAATTGCACAAGCAACCGAAGACCCGAAAAATGGCTGACGTGTCCGAAAAGAAGTGCCAGTATGGCATGTGTACGTTTGCGCCGCGGCGCTTTCAAGGTGAGGAGAAGGCGGTGATATCCTTTGCCCGGAAAAGAACAGGTGGGATGCGGGTTGGATGGAGCAATGGTTTTTACATCAAGTCCAGTACTACTACGAGCATGGTTGATGGGAAGGAGGTTGCCCGATATGCCTTCGCTTCGAACCGATTCCAGTTGAAGTGGAGACGCGGGTTAATTACAAGGTGGAGATGACAACCTCACGCCTTGCTTGTCGCGAAGCCTTCTTGATGGCCTGCCGATACTCCTCCGGGCATGATCTAATAGAAGAGATTTGCGCCGCGGACTACTCCCGGCGAAGACTCGCCCACCAATCAAGATAGGGAAGGTGAATTTGCTGTATTTTGGGGAGAGCACTCAAAAGCCCCATCCTCGCCTCGGGGTTCGACTCCCAGAAGATATGAGTGCGCGGACACTTTCGTCATGTCCGTGGAGATGAAGGCGCGAGACGATCCTCGGCATGATATCAGCGGAGATAAAGTGATCGCGAACAAACGGCTTGAAAAATAGGTTTTTTTACCCCCGCAAGATTAGATGTCGAAATCGCCTAATCTTGTTTTTGCGATTATGTGACTCGGTATGGCCTTTATTTGTATGAGATGCATGTATGTAATCAATTCATGACTTGCATGTCGTGAGAATGACAATATGGCTGGAGCCACTTATATATTGTCCCCTTAATGTAATGGCTCAACGTGCCAAATTGTGATGTTATTTCTATCTGCGCTAGTATAGACTAGTCTTGGTAGATTCATCACGGAGGATGGCATACATGGATCATGGAGATGGAGATCATCATGATGAACAGTTCCTTGGAGATGGAGATCCCCAAAGTGATATAAGGCCATACCAAGTCACAACTGTTTAATGTCATTCTTATTATGTTCTACTTTCACGCGCGCGATTATGTTTTTGTCTACATACTATAGTGAAGTAGAACGATCCCTCGGCAATGTTTAAGTTTCAATGCTCCCCAAACCTTACCTTTGTCACAAGTCTTGTACGATCGGTGGTGGGTCTATGAAATTAGAGTGCCACCGGTTTTCCTTGACAAAACAGGTTCGTATCAGGATACTTACTTTGCGGAAGGTTTGGTTACTTGAACAAGATCATCCTAACGGTTAGGGATCTTGGAGCATGACAGGTTGGCGTTAGCATAGAGATGCTACCCAACAACAAGAGTCATATGTGATATGATTAGCAAAGAGTTGCTTACCGATCTACCATGTCTTCTAGCGGTGATGCTAAAGCTCACTAGTTGACTTGTTAGTTCTTGGTCTTGAATCACTAAGTTTCAATTAAGGGATATTGATTTTTAGTAGGAGTACATTCAATTAAATGTTAATATGTTTTTACTCTATCTTGGATACATTGTTATAGTATTTTGCATTATTTCTATTGTAGTTAAATGGCGCCTAGCAATCAACCATTTACTTTGCGTTCGGTTCTTGAGAAAGATAAGTTGAATGGAACAAATTATGCGGATTGGATCCGCAACCCGAGAATTGTTCTCAGCGGCGAGAAAAGGAAGATGTTCTAGACAACCCCTTACGGACCCGACCTGGCGATAATGCACTGGCCGCCGAAAAAGCGCTTACAAGAAGGCATGTGATGCTGATCTTGAAGTGAGTTGCCTTATGCTTGCTTGTATGGAACCCGATCTACGGTCGCGGTTCAATAACAATCATGCGGCGCACGATATGATCGTGGCGCTTGAGGATATGTTCCAAACTCAAGCTAGAACTGAAAGGTTCAATGTCTCAAAGGCTCTTGTTGAGAGCAAGCTAGCGAGAAGGGCGCAGCAGCTTGGACCACATGTAATCAAGATGGTTGGTTACACTTTCGGAGATTGGAGAAGCTAGGCTTCCCAATAGGCCCCGAGTTGGCTACTGATTTCATTCTTGCATCTCGCCGCCTAGCTATGGGAACTTCATCTCGAACTACCATATGCATGGGGCGGAGAAAGGCTTGACCAACTGTGTGGTATACTTAAGACAATGCCAGTGACATCAAGAAAAGTCTTTGGCAAGAGCCATGTGATGGCGGTCCAAAACAAGCCTAATTTTAAGAAAAGGGGGGCAATCCTTATTGGAAGTAATAAAAGAAGGAAAAGGCTAAAGGTGAGACCTCTAAGCCAAATCCATCCGAGCCCCGAGGCTAGACCAATCTGCGATTACGAGTGCTTTCATTGTCATAAAAAGGGTCCTTTGGAAAAGAAACGCGCAAGGAGTACTTAGCATCCAAGAAGGATAGCGGTGGTAAAGGTACTCCGCTACTTGTACACTTGTTGTTTATGTTACGATATATATTCCTCGCTGATTCTTATATTAATTCTTGGGTATTTGATACGGATCGGTTGCTCATATTTGCAATACGATGCGGGGAATGATAAGAAGTAGAAGCATGGGAAAGGGAGAAGTTGACTTCAGCGTGGGCAATAATGCAAGAGTTCTTTGCTCGACGGCGTTGGGGCGATGCAACTCCACCTTCCGTCGGGGATTTATTTTGGAATTGAATAATTCTTATTTTGTTCCTAGTTTAAGTCGAAACATTGTGTCACCTTCATGTTTGATGAAGGATGGTTATTCATTTAAGAGTGAAGACAATGGTTGTGTGATCTCAAAAAAATGGCATGTTTGTGGCTTCGCATACATTGTGAATGGGTTATTTATTTTAAATCTTGATGATGCACATGCGTAATATAAGTGCTAAAAGGCCACGACTTAATGAGTTAAGTCCTACCTATATGTGGCATTGTCGTTTGGGTCATATAAGTGAGAATCGCATGAAGAGGCTTCATTCGATGGGCTTCTAACTTCGTTTGATTTTGAATCATATGAGACATGTGAAGCTTGCCTTCTAGGCAAAATGACCAAAGCGCCTTTCACGGGTTTTCTGAAAGGGCAGCAGACGTGTTGGAACTTGTACATACTTGATGTATGTGGACCAATGAGTACGACTGACTAGAGGCGGATTCCAATATTTCATTACTTTCAACGATGATTTTAGTAGATATGGCTATGTCTACTTAATGAAGCATAAGTCCGAGACTTTTGAAAAGTTCAAAGAGTTTCGAAATGAAGTAGAATCAACGTGGAAAGAAAATCAAGGCCTTGCGATTTGATCGTGGAGGCGAATATTTGAGTCACAAATTTAGCAATCATCTAAAGAGTTGCGGAATTGTTCCCACGGACTTACGCCGCTGGAACACCTCGGAGAAACGGTGTGTCGAAATGGCGTGTCGGACTTTGTTGGACATGGTTCAATCAATGATGAGCCGGTCGGACCTACCTTTATCATTGTGGGGATACGCTCTAGAAACGGCCGCTTTCACATTAAATAGGGTGCCATCTAAGTCCGTAGTTAAGACACCATATGAGATGTGGACCGGTAAGAGTCCCGTTGTCTTTTCTAAAGATTTGGGGTTGTGAAGTTTATGTCAAACGACTTCAATCGGATAAACTAACACCCAAGTCGGAAAAGTGCTTTTCATGGGATACCCAAAGGAAACTTTAGGGTATTACTTTTTACAACCGATCGAGAGGGCAAAGTGTTTGTTGCTCGAAATGGTGGTGTTTTCTTAGAGAAAAAGTTTCTCAAAAAAGACAAGAGTGGACAAAAGGTGTATCTTGAAGAAGTTCAAGATGAGCCAATAGGTCAAGACTCTACAGTGATGCTAATGTAGCGTAACAAGTTAAGATACCTATGGCAAAGGAAACACCGCCACAACCACGAAGATCCGCTAGACTCGCGAGTTGCATGGGGATTTGTTATTGTTAGACGATGACGAACCCATAGCATTATCTCGGAAGCAATGATGGACCCAGATTCGGAAAATGGCAAAGTGCCATGAGATCCGAGATAGATTCCATGGGAAACAATCAAGTTTGGAACTTGGTTGACCCGCGATGGGGGGTTAGACCTAGTGAGTGCAAATGGATCTATAAAAAGAAAAAGGATATGGAAGGAAATGTTCACGTCGATAAAGCTTGACTTGTCGCAAAGGGTTTTCGGCAAGTTCAAGGAGTTGACTACGACGAGACTTTCTCGCCAGTAGCGATGCTTAAATCTATCCGGATCATTCTAGCAATCGCTGCTCATTTTGATTATGAGATATGGCAGATGGATGTTAAAACAGCCTTTCTAAATGGAAATTTGGATGAGGACGTGTGTATGATACGACTGAAGGTTTTGTTGATCATAAGAATCTTTGGAAAAATATGCAAGCTTAAGAAATCCATTTATGGGTTAAAGCAAGCATCACGGAGTTGGAACATTCATTTTGATGAAGAGGTCAAAGCTCTTGGTTTTCATCGAGAATGAAGAAGAACCTTGTGTATACAAGAAGGAAAGTGAGAGCACTTTGTTGTGTTTCTAATCTTGTATGCGGATGACATACTATTGATTGGGAATGACATTCCAATGTTGCAATCCATGAAGACTTCATCAATAATATATTTTCTTCTATGAAGGATTTAGGAGAAGCGACTTATTTTAGGCATAAAGATCTATAGAGATAGATCGAAGAGGCTAATAGGATTAAGCCAAGATACGTTACATTGACAAGGTGTTGAAACGGTTCAACATGGAAAATTCAAAGAAAGGGTTCTTGCCTATGTCACATGGTATGCGTTTTAGCAAGAAGCGGCGTCCTTCGATCACCGATGGCGAGAGCGCATGAGTAAGGTTCCATATGCTTCGGCAGTTGGTTCCATCATGTATTCCATGACATGTACACGCCCTAGATGTCTCATATGCTCTAAGTGTTGCGGCGGTACCAAGTTGATCCAGGTGAGAGTCATTTGGACACTTGTTAAAAACATTCTTAAGTACTTGAGAAGGACTAAAGATGTGTTCCTAGTCTATGGAGGTGAGGAGGAGCTCGTTGTAAATTGTTACACCGACGCTAGCTTCCAACCGATACGTATGATTCACAATCTCATTCGGGATATTTGTTCACAATAAATGGTGGTCTTTGTCGGTTGGAAAAGTTCCAAGCGAGAAATGGTGACCCCATTCTACGGCCAGGCCGAGTACATAGCGACTACGAGGGCTGCGAAGGAAGGTGTTTGGATGAGGAAGTTCCTCATTGAGCTTGGTGTGTTTCTCAATGCAAGCGGCCCATTGAACCTTCATTGTGACAATAGTGGCGCAATTGCAATGTGGCTAAGGAGCGAGGGATCACCATAAGAACAAACATGTGCTATCGGAAATTTCACCTCATTCGAGTTCATCAAACGAGGGGTGAGATCAAGATATGCAAGATACATACGATTTGAATGTTGCGAGATCCTTTGACAAAAGGCTCTTCCACGGCCTAAGCATGAGGCGCATGAGAGAGATATGGGTATTAGATATCTTCAAGATTAACTCTAGTGCAAGTGGGAGATTGTTGGGAATATGCCCCCAGAGATAATCATAGAGATGATTGTATCGCCTTGTATCCATGATATATTATGTGTTCATGAATATCCATTAAAGACAACTTGTATCGATTGACAATTATGTGAATTGTTTGTGAGACTCTTTACTTATATGGTTATTACGTAATTGTCCCCGGTCGGGAGTTCATGTGAGGACACACATGAATATTAGATCAACACACATATTGGTTGATGACTATGTTTCACAAGTCATAGACATGGAGATGTCAAACTAATAGTGTGGGCACATGTGTGACATGGGGCTGGATTGACCCGACATGAGATGTTATTATTAGTCTCTTTACACATCATGTATGCGTTATGTCCTTAGACTGAGATTGTCGTATGTACTCAAGATGTGAAATGACCTACTTAGGGACCATCAAACGTTACTCCGTAATTGGGTAGCTATAAAGGTGGTCTTCGGGTTTGTCGGGAAGCATCTTTGTGAGGCATAGACAATCAAGATGGAATTGCCCCTCTCCATGAGAGAGAGATATCAACTGGACCACTTTCGAATGATTGGATCAAGAAATGCATGGGCGTGCTTGGGTTAAATATTAACCCAACGAAGTGGACCAAATATCGTGTGGCAAGGGGAATAACATGTATGTGAGTTTGTGGTGGTTAAATGCGATATGATCATTGCGTGCGCATGGGAGTTGACACGTGTTGCTAGAGGCCGCTATCGGCTATTGGTCGAGTAGGAGTACTCGAGGCCATGTCTATGTGTGCGTGAGCCCATAGGGTCGCACGCTTAAGGGGAAGGAGGCCTAATTCGGATCTGATCCAATTAGGCAAGGCTTAGGGTTACTAATGGGCCTCGGCTCAGGAGCCTATTATTAGGGACGCCTATATATATGAGAGGTGGGGCGCGGGCTAGGTTAAGCCACGCCACTTTGACAGGCCGCCGCCGCCCACGCCTCTCGCCTCTTGCCCTCGCGGACCTAGCAGTCCGGGCGCGCCATCGCTTCCTCCCCGTGCGTGTGGGATACCTCGGAGGTGCTGCATCCGGAGCACAAGGGCGACTTCGCCGCGTGGAGGATGGGCGTGAGCAACTTTACGCGGCACTGCTGCGGCGCGCACATCGTCGAGGGTTGACACATCCGCTGCACCTGCGGCGTCTAGTGGTAATCCCGTGATCTATAACTAGCAGTAGTTCCTGGTTTATGGGTAGAAAAGTTTTGTTTTCTAGCTAGCGTAGCGATTCCATATTCCTTCAGTATGCAGGTGATATTATGTCAAGAGTAGGTATGAAGAATTGTAAACCTGTCACTACGCCATTGTCGTCAATAGAACGGATGACTAAAGATGACGGTCACCCTCTAGGACATGGAGATAGTACCAGATATCGAAGTGTGGTTGGTGCCTTGCGGTATATCACGCTCACTGGTCCTGATTTGGCTTTTTGCTATCAATCGAGTATGTCGGTATTTACATGAGCCCACAACGGTGCACTGGACAGCAGTTAAAAGAATTATCGGATATTTGAAGTTCACTGAAAATAAAGAGCTTCTCATCCGAAACATTCTCCGCTGGTGATAAATGGATTTTGAGACGCTGATTGGGCAGGATCCAAGGATGATCGGAGGTCAACCGGTGGTTTTGTGGTCTTTCTTGGGTCAAATGTGATCTCGTGGAGTGCTCGCAAAAGCAACCCATCGTGTCATGATCAAGTACAGAAGCGGAGTACAAATCCATGGCCAACACTACAGCAGAGATGATATGGGTAGAGCAACTACTTGGTGAGTTGGGTGTTAAGTTAAAGATCATTTGGGTGTGACAATTTGGGTGCCACTTATTTAGCAGAAAATCTTGTGTTTCATGCTAGAGCCAAGCACATAGAAATAGATTTTCATTCTGTGCAAGAACGGGTTGCAAGGAAACAATTAGAAGTGAGGCTTGTTTCAACCGAGGATCAGGTTGCAGATAGATTCACTAAGGCGTTGCCATACCACAAGTTTGAAGAGTTCAAGAGCAATCTAAATCTTGTAGAGAAAACAAGTATAGATTGAGAGGGGATGTTAGAATGTAACTTGTCACGATAACTTGTACCGTGTACCATTCATGTGCCATGACGAATGATCAGGCGTGGATACACGATATGCTTCGGTTGAGATATGTCCTAGGTTGTTAGCGTTAGTTTGTTGAGATGGATATCTATCCAACCGAGCTACTTGCCTTGTAAGCCAAGTTGTACACATATATAAATACATCAACACGGATACGTGATGAGCCAAGATAGGCAGTCACGGTTGCCATATCTCTTTACAGATGGATCTCCAAGAGCATCCAACAATTTCTTCCCAAAAGTATGAAGTTTTCCAATTCATCAAAAATTATTGGAAAGGATAAATAAGAAAATCTCCAATAGTTTCCAATAATTCACTCCTAAAATAGAACGCTATTACACCATGAATTCTATATTATTTCTAAATTATCCTAACCACTTTTATTCATTATTTCTCTTTTGTATATTTACATCAGGAACCCTTTGCTACTATTTAACCTTAATTTCCCATGCCTTTCAACCTATAGATTGCCAATTAATGGATGGATACGCGTACGTAGTAGACATGCGGATATTTCCGCACAATCAGTCTATTTTTTCAAAGCACGGAAAGAATGGGATATAATTTACTAACGTTTTGGGATTCGAAAGTTGCGAAATACCTATTATTCTGGAGAAAAGGAAAATTTGTGGGACTAGTTAAGGAATCTTGGCTAGATTCAAATTTAGTGAACCATCCCTCTTGTCAGTACTACTACATCAGAGGAAAAAAAGTCAGCGGTCAACGGGATATCGTCTAACGAGAAATCGATTGCTCAACATGGTTGCCGATTACACGTTCGCGCACGTGGTTGCGGATCAAAAAAGAAGAGCGCCAGCCAACTTGAAAGCAGATCGAAGAAGAAGAAGCAGCAGTACCTCCCTCACCTGGTTCCATTAGCTCACCGGGCGGAAGCGGAATAACCAGAGCCGCCCGCCACCGCCGTGTTCCTCCCTCGCTCGTTGCCCGGCCGCTCGACTGCTACAAACTAGCTCGGTGAGTCTCCACAACGTGTACTCCCAGAACCTCGCTCCTACTGTATTTGTATTTCGCACGTACGCATCTCCCTCAGCTTGGCAGTGCACGCAGGGCCACCGGACCAAACGTACCTGGTCGATCGGAAACGAATAGAAGCAAAATCTCTTGCCGCCCGTGTCCGTCTACCTCGCCCGAAACATATCTCGCTTTGGTACGTACAGATACGGTGAGCAGATCTAGCTTCATCTCTTCTCGTGTCTTGGCGTCAGATGCATTTTTTCAATAATTAGATAAAAGAGGTGATGTACTTCACATAGATTGGTCTAGTATGTGTGTAGCCACCATAACGAGCCATGCATCCCTCCAAACAATTGTTGGATGAATTACTGACGAATGGACAGGAGCCAGAAATCCAAAATGTAGTTTAATGTAGCAATGGTTTGATTTCTTTCATTTTTGTATCTACTGGAGTAGTATCTTTGTTTCATATTCCATGTATGGTAATATAATTCCATTTCTCTATTTGTAAACTTATATACTATGAAAAAACAGTTTTACCGCCATCTTGAACGGTTGAATCTCTAACACAGCTCGATCTCCTATGGGTCATTTGTGTATGAGGGATGGAAAAACTAATAGATAATTAATTAAGGCACCCTCTTCTTATTACTGAAGTCTTCTTGGGTCGTTTTGCAGATTTTTTCATTTGACTACACCGACTCCAGGTCCGTCCCTGGGGGTGGGGCAATCGGTGGTCTGCCCTTGGGCCCATGAGGCTGGGGGCCCATGAGGTAGCGTGCGTGTATACTAGATGTGTATGTGTTAATTCTGTATTAGCCCATTATTAACCGCCGTCAGACTCGCCGATCGTGAGTTTGCGTTCGTGACTGCCAGGGCCGACTCCACGTCTCCGTTCGTGCATGTCATAGTCTGAACCTTGTTCTTTGTGATATGGCAAAATTTTGCAGGAAAGCACTTACTTTTTTGGTGTCATACAACAGATATACTGTCTGTTTGCACGCTCTACTAAAAAGTGGAAAATTTTGACTGATCATATTGAGAGGTTTACAGTCAAACCCTTGTTTGATACTCGTTGGGAGAGTCGAATAAAGAGTGTGCAACCTATCAGGTATCAAGCCTCTCAAATAAGATCAGCTCTTAGGGAGGTGGAAAGAACTTGTACCGAGGACCCTAAATCAGTGAGTGAAGCTGGATCATTGGCAACCACTATTGGAAATTTTGAATTTTTAGTTAGTATGGTTATTTGGGAAGATATTTTATCTGTCATCAACATGGTGAGCAAAAAATTGCAGTCTCCAATTGTGTGTTTGGATAACACTTTGAAACAGATAGACGGGGTCATATCATATTTTAAGAATTACAGAGACACAGGCTTAAGTGCAAGTATTGAGTCTGCAAAATCCATTGCATCTAGTTTGGATGTGGAGCCAACATTTCCTACCAAACGTAAAGGTAAAAGGAAGAAGCAATTTGATGAACAAGATGATGAAACTGAAGAATTACAACGGTCAGCTATAGATGACTTCCAAGATGAGTACTTCCTGGTTATTGTTGATCATGCAATTGTTTCATTGACTAGTCGATTTGATTAGCTAAAGGAATTTGAGAAAATATTTGGTTTCTTGTTCAATTCAGAAAATCTAAAGTCCTTGGATCATAGTCATCTACGAGACTGTTGCACAACATTTGTGAAAAAATTTTCTCATGACAACAAGTCTGATGTTGAGTTAGATGATTTGTTCTCTGAGTTGAAAGTGTTGCAAGTAACTTTTGCCGTCGCTTGATGTCGGCATCTCGAGATTCTTCACTTTATTAAAGCAGAATGCTATCCAAATGCTTCTATTGCATATCGGATTCTCTTAACTATTCCAAAGACACTAGCATCAGCTGAAAGAAGCTTCTCTAAATTAAAGCTATTAAAAATTGTTTGAGGTCAACAATGCTACAAGAAAGATTAAATGGCTTGGCTATGTGCAGCATTGAGAAGGATATTTTAGATACAATTGATCTTGAAGATGTTTTTGAAGATTTTACATCAAGAAATGCCCAAAGACGCATTTTTAAAAAGCATTAAAGCATTATACTTTTATTCGAGGTAACCAGCCATCATAGTTATTTTATCGTTTTTTATCTTCTTTGATGTACTGTTACTTTTACAAGAAGAATTCAATATATGCTACAAGTTTACTCTTATCAATACTATTATATACTGTAATTGTCATATTAAAGTTTTTAGATTGTCGGGCCCCTTCGTGTCTTGCTCGCCCAAAGGCCCATGAAATTGGTGGTGGGGCGGGGGCTGACCGACTCCTCAACAGACGTCGGGCCCATGAACCGCTCGTCACGTATGCAGTGGACTTGTTGATGGAATCTAAGTCAAGGTACAGCTACGTTTCTGGGGTTCTGATTCTTGGTAGAGGGTGTGTTTAGAAGCCAAAATTTTGGGCTGAAAATTCCTGTAACGCGTCACATCGCATTAATGTAGCGTTTAGTTTGTTAGTGGTAAATATTATCCTACCATGGCGTAAGTAGCCTCAAAAGAAGCGTCTCGCAATGTACATCTAAACTGTGCAATTAGTTTTTTATTTACCTAAATTTTATAGTGGCCGGCAAGCATCTTTGGGTGCATTGAATGTTTCGATGTGACAGGATGTGATGGGAATGCAGGAAATTTTGGAGGAAATTTGGGCTTCTAAACACACCCAGAGTAGTCCTCAAGACCGATGGACAGCGTGTTGTCATGAAAGAACTACTGACTCAATCAGCATCCTTTAGCCACGTGGTGCAGCAACTGGCAGAGACATTTGGTCCCACAAGCCCATCTAGGACGGGGATCAGGGTGCGAGCTGCTAGGATTGTGGGAAATGTTGCTGGCAGCGTCCGTTTGAAGCAGTTCCCTAAAGGCACGATGATTGAGTGCATATCATCCCTGCTTGACACATTTGAGGAATACAGTTGGCGACCTGATGAGGAACCTCTGGGTTACGAGCGGGACTGGCTGCTAGATTGTGAAGAGGAGTGTGAGTACTTTTTCAAGACAGTTCCAAGACGAAAGGCCACTGACAATGACAAGGACCAGAGCTATGAAGATCTGGTGGTGCAAGGCGTGCGTATCCTCCAGAAGCTCGCAATCAACGAGGACAACTGCAGAGTCATAGCAAATGCCCAAGGTCTGCTATCCAAGACGATGGCGCACCTAATCTCAGACAAACTCCACGGGGACGATCATGATGCATGGTCCATCATAGCAGAGGAATCCCTAGAATTCGTGAATCGATTGATGACTACTCTACTAGGTGGAACTGATATAACAACAAAGCTGGCAAATGAGATCTCAAGCACCAGCCAAGCGACGACCTTCAGAATCCTAGAGTGCCACAAATGTGGTGTGTTGCTGAAGAGAAAAGCCGCACAGGTCCTCTTACAACAGTCTCCAGACATAACTCTCCCCGAGGGAAGTGGAAGCAGCAACATAATATTCCCATGGATACTGTTGGCAATTTTTCTTCTGCCACAGTTTGACTGGATGAGCGGTTCCGTTCGCTTGGTAAAGAAGAGCAATGACATCGCTAGGTTAGCAGGTGAAAAGATGCAAGCCAAGATATCTTCGAAAACAGGGCAAAGTGACATAACTATGCTACCATCAGTTATTGGTGACGTCATAGGCAGCCTCGCCAGAACAGTTGCAGGTGCGGAAAATAATGCATACAGAATACATGCAGCAATGATCCTGAAGCATCTTTGTGAAGAATACCCCAAAATTGATGAAAATCTGGAGGTGCTGAAGAAAGCCGTGGCCAATGTGATGGAAGAGGTAATTAATTAACGTACCTGTGCAAAAAAAAACTATTTCATTCCTATTATATTACTCGCATCACGTACAGACTACAGAGTAATATCGTTGTCATTCTGAACTATTTACCATGATTGGTTCCTCAGGTGCTCAAAGAAATAGTCCATTGGCTCGTGACTAAGGAAGTAGTACAAGCTGTACCAGAAGCAAACAACGGCGGCAATGCTTTTCTCGCAGAGGAGGGCCCAGACTTAGAACAAGGTGGAGTTCCGCATGATAATATTGGACAGGAAGAAAACAGCTCTACTCCTCATCACCAAAAGGGTGAACAACACCAGGGAATCCCACTGCTGGAGGCCTTGGTAGACTTGTGCTCGGCGATAAGAAGCAGATGGGCATGGAATCAGTATGGTACTCTCACTAGTCAGTTCAACGAGATCACAGCCAAGATATGTTCAGATCCTCACAAGACTTTCTATACACTTGTGGAAGAAGCAAAAGAGAAACTTCGAGAGGAGAAGAAGGCTTGAAGATTGACGGCTGTACGTACCAGCTAAGTCCTCAAATGTAGCATAATACCATCCGCATGCACTTTGCTCCGTCAAGATTCTCAGTATAAATGTCGTAAGATTGAAACAAGCAAACTCAAAGGATACTATTTATTTATCTCGTGTGTACTTTGTTAAGTTCCATTTGCCTGGAGACCATGTTATTATGCTACATATGTATTCTCTGTTTTCATGTGTCTATTTTTCTTAGTAAAGTAGAAATGGGATACATGATTGGCCCTTCAATTCTGGTGCACGAATATTTATATTTTTTCTTGTCTGTGTTTCTTTTTCTACTATTTTCTTATTAGTAGCATATACTAATAAGAATTATGTTGCTTGGTGCGAAGAAAAATTGCCAAGAATATCCATAATGATTCCCTCCGTCCAAGAATCTACGGCACGATTTGACTTGGTGCGGTCTTCAAGAACATATTTTGACATGCTATTTCTCTTAAAATATATAGTTTATAGGAACAAAAGTTTGATCACTAGAAAGTATTTCTAAATACAAATCTAATGGACCTACTTTTACAAATAAAACTTATAATATAATTAGATTAAGTCTTAGTCAAAGATAACAATGTTTGAATTTTGAAATGCGTGATGCGCGCCTTACATTCTTGGGCGGAGGGAGTATTTTCTTATTAGTAGCATATACTAATAAGAATCCATTGCCATTGTGTATGGCGTTTGTGTTCTTTTCTTCTAGTTTCTTTATTACAAGTCACAGGAATCCATTGTCACTATATGTGCATTTATAGGAGTGACACATATATTGGGCAGAGTCCCTCCTTGTATACATTTATAAATATGTAGATAATTTGGTCTTATAAATACAAAACAATAAAGAAGAAAATATTCAATGCTCTGAAATAACTTATACAGAATCTCTGAATGTCCCCATTTTTGTACTTTATTATATACACGATACTAAATCCCACAATCTTGAAATTAAAATAAAAGTACAATGGTTGAAGAGTGTAAGATGAAGTAAACCTACAAATAAATTTAGTTTTTACATTCTGTAAGCAGCAAGCACAGGAAGAAGAAGAAGAGGGAAGACGTGGGCGAAAGAAACATTGCTCGGTAAAGTGTTCAGCTATTTCATGATGATCCCCAAATGACAGCAACTAGAACATATATAGCAGAGCACGGAGGCCGATTAGCTTGCCCATTTCCCTCTAGTCCAGCAAGCACTGGGCTTTCCGGCCCGATGGCTACACCGAGGACCGTTCCCTTGCTCTGCTTCACAAGATGTGATGGAACTGGTGCCTGAGGCTTGCTCTTCACGTTCCTCACCATTGAGATGCCGCCTGCCCCCACAAGCAGACTCATAGGGGAACATTTAGTTATGTACTCTTCCCAAAGTGCAAGCTCCAAAGGCCAACGAAACCACTGCAATAAAACTTGTAGCATCAAGATTTGTCAAGGACTGCAGTCTTTAGCTATGACACGTGAAAGACAGGGTGACTAGAGGTTGAAGACGGTAGCTCCAGCTTTATATGTGACGGTACCCACCACACACGCCACGATGCGAAAGGGACCGAACAACTTGAATGGCAATTTCTTATTCAAACGTGGTGCCAGGAATACACTTGTTTCAAACCGGTGTTTATCAGCTTGTTTCTTGATGCGTAGCTTCAACTTCAAAAATGATAGATGCTTCTTTTAGCCAACTCATTCATGTCTTGCCGCTGATTGATTCACTGAGACAACTCAAGAACAGCAATAGCATACGTGGCAACACTTGTCTGAAGCGGTGTTTGTCAGCTTGCTTCTTCTTGATGGGGAGCTTCAACCTTCAACTTCAAAGTTCAAACATGACAGATGCTTCTTTTAATCAATTCATTCGTGTCTTGGCGCTGATTGATCCAATGAGACAACTCAGGAGCAGCAATTGCATATAAAGAGCCTCATAGGGCTGCGGTCAATCGCACAGTATTTGCAGATGTTGTACCAATATGCCTCCAAAGGAAGCCACTGAAGGGTATTATAAAACATTTCAAAAGAACTGTTTATCAAAGAAATCGAAGCTGAAGATTTTTCGCTGAAACCAAAACTCTATCGAACCGGTCCTTCATCCGGATAGAAAAAAGAACACGTTGCGCCCCATTTTTCTCCATGCTCTCTACAAAGTATCGATCAACTGCATAATTTTTTTTGTCTAGAATATAAGTGTATGCATCGTTGTTATAATTTGTTTGCACTTTCTGGTGAGGAGTGCGGGAACAACATGTCGCTATCCGTGTGTGGACGAAGGGAGCACATGCACGCATTACAGTCGCCAGAACAGTACCTAGTAGCATGTGGCAACGACCTCATTGACCTCGCGTCTCGCGCTGGTCCGGTACTTAGAACACATTTGTTTAATTAACTCGACTGTCCGAGGTTCACTTTGCAGTTGCACCAACTGGTGGCGGCCGGGACCGAGCTCCGCTCTGTTGACTAAGCTCCGACGGAGTTCGGGCAGCCCACCTGCATTCGAGCGCTGGCCAGCACAAGTGCCTCACCCGGGAACAACTGTTCCCAATTTCTGTTCTTTTTTTAATAAAGAAAATTATATTTTCGGCTTCAGTCATCCTGTTATGGGAATGCATCACGCCAAATTATTACAACATCAAATTAAAAAACAAGAACTGACGGAAGAGAATTACATCCCAACAAGGGGCTCGACTAGTACTACGCGACACATGATTTGCTATGTGATGTCCACTCCTCAAGAATAAGACCACTAACGTAATAAGACCACTAACGTCGTCGATACCTGTCAAACCAAGAAAAGGTACGTACTGAGAGATCGTCGGACATTGGCTACCATTGAAGACATGAGCATTGAAACCTGGCAATAGCACGAAACCTCTGGTGTAGCTGCAAGGGAGTGACCATTCAAGGTGTCTTCCAAAAGCGGCGTCTCCAACGAGAAAACTGACATCCATAGACGCCATCATCGCCCCACTAGAAACATTTGAGATGAGTTTTCACCCGGAGATCCCCAAACATGGAAGACGTTCACTGCTCACCATTAGCCGAGCTGTTATGCCTCGAATGGCACCTCCGTCTTGAAACTTCGTCGTCCCCTACCTAAATGGCGCCACGGCTGGACCCTGATTGCTATCTCGGCAATCCATTGACGGACTGCGAAGATGACGCCTCCATAGAGGTGATGACGCTGGGTGCGCCACCGTCGTCGGCTCAAAGGGCGGGTTTTCACCTCTATCCGCCACAGGGACGAGCCGTCGTCGGGTAGCGCACCACCCAGCCCCGGCGACGGCGACCTCATCGAGATCGACCTGCCGCCATCCCCTGATTCGAAGTATAGCCGCTAGAGCGAGATTTGTCCTATACGATATCAAGAGGGCGACCGCTGGCCGCCGCTGCCTCCCCTCCTCCGAACACCTCTGAACTCACCGCTCACACTGCAACGAGGCCGGCCATGGACTCACCACCGCCCAATCTGGCCTGTCGCTGACCAGCGCCTTGGAGTGCCACGCCACCCTACCCCACCGCATCCACCACCGGAGAAGCCACGCCCTGCCATCTCGGTATGCCACACAGCCATCTCTGCTCCATGTTTTTTTTGCCAAACGTTTTTAGCTCCACGCACATAGTTTGAGAAAAAGTGTGGAGTTGTGAGAGCACCCCAAAGGGTGCCCCCACAAACTCCAGATTTTCGTGGAGCTGCTCCACGGTGGAGTTTGGCGGGCAGAGTTTAGTGGAGCAGTCCCAAACACCCTCATAGTCTAATGTCGTCCCAGAACCTTATAAATTAAAAATAAATGGGCCCTAAGCATGCTTCTATCAACATTCAGAATCTTGTGTGCCATTTTGAAATACCATTACTTGGCCGGCACATTAACAAGCTACTACTATCGTCAACCAAAGACTAAAATCATGAATTTATTCTGAAGTGGTCATGCATGGACTTTATTAATCTCGTCTCTTAAGTAAACTTTCTAAGCCACCGGCGTTCCTCATAGCCCGACGCTGCCAGCAGCTACGGCTAGCCCAGTCTTCCACCGCCGGATCTCCTTGGCCTTCCTCTCCTCCGAGAGGTCTCTTGCCAGCAGTTCGAGCGCCTGAGCGTTGCTCTTGCTGTCCTTTCCCGTACCTTCTCGTACCTCCCGGTTTCCACGTTGACCCTCGACAGCGGCTGTTCCAGCAAGCTTTTGCCGATGTCCTGGAGGTTCCGCATGTTCTCCAGCGTCGCCGCGTCCACAGCAGCCGCTGGGCCGGCGAGTTTGCTGTCATGGTTCTCGATGCGAATGTAGTTCTTCTCGCAGTTAAACAGCTTGAACTTGATGGCGACGTGGATGTCGACGAGGTCGGAGCTGGCGGCCATGAAGATGTCGATGATGGGCCTCTTGTCCTTGTTGCGCAGCCACCCGAGGTATCCCCACCTGGAGCACGCCTCCACGGTGTACAGCCCGGCGTCCGACGTCAGGCCGGTCCCAATGGACAGCACCAGAAACCGGCCGTGTTCTTCCTCGGCCGGGATACCCCGCTCCCTGTTTTCCGGAATGATCACCTCGTCCGTTACCATCGACACGGCAACCATCGTCTGCAAATTAGTTTCGTCAAGGCTGGAAAACAACAGTCAAATATAAATGTTGATCTGCAGTGTACACACTGGATTGTTGGCAGCCACACCGCCGTCGATGAGGTTGTACTTTTTACTTCTCGCTTGCCTTCGTTGTCGACTTCGGTGTGGAACTTGTGCGCCGGGAGGTACGTCGGAGCCGCCGATGTGCCGATGCAGACGTCGGATAGCAGCGCGTTCTTCAGAGGGTTGCTCTTGGCCTGCGTGCAGAAAACGCATAATAAACACACCATGGTCAACTTGAGTGGCCATTAGCGCGCTATAGCACCAAAAGGTGCTGCTATAGCGCCGAAATAGCATTTTATTAAAGCTCACGCTAAATTCATTAGCCCGCGGTTTAAAACCGGGACTCTACGTACATCATTTGTGGTGAAGATGATGGGCTGAAGCATCTCGACGTCGATGGTGGGGATGACGACGTTGGTGAGCGTGTCGCTCAACGTCGTCTTGCCAAGCAGTTTTCCGACCTCGCGGCGGAGGTGCTCGCCGTCGTACTTGGGGCCCCACCACGAGGAAACGAGGCTGCGCCACTTCTGAGGGAAGATGAGTGGGCCATGCTCAAGGTAGAACCGGTTGATGTCCTTGGCAGCAAAGAGCGGGCGGCTACTGCCCTTTCGCTCTGGCGCTGCCAGCATCGCCGTGATGAGACCGCCGGTGCTCGTCCCAGCGATGTAGTCGAAGTAGTCCACCAGCCTCGCCTCCGGCCCATCGAGCTTCTGCAGCTCGGCCTCCAGGTAGGCGAGCACAGTGCCTGGGATAAGGCCACGGATGCCGCCTCCGTCGATGGTCAGGATGGTCACCCGTTCACCGGGGGTGCCGCACGCCCCTGCCGCTCCACTGCTGCGGGATGAGTAGCTCCTTGTCCTCGCCTCGAATTCATCCCGTTTCGTCAGCTGCGGCCGCTGCCACGAAGAGCCAGCAAGCACACTTGGAAGCTCAGATCTCGCACGGTAGAGTTGACGGCAACACTTAAGACGCCAAAACGACATGGCTGGAGATCGATCGATCGAAGAGAGCTCCGGTGGCAATTGGGATGCGGAATGATTGAATTAGTGATACTACGCCTAGTTATGAAGCTAGAGTCCTGGCCAGGGGTTATATAGACTTTCTATATCGACTATATTTTGTTTATATTGACTTGAGGTCTTGAGGTATATAGACTTTATTTTGTTTACTTCACGGATGCTCCGGTAGTAGGTACATGGAGAATGACCAAAGGTTGCAATATGAGTCAATAAAAATGCAAGTTTATGAACCCATTTGCACCTGCCTCCTCACTCTCTGCTTGACTTTGAGTCAATAAAATACAAGCGACTTAGAAGCGTTAGGTTCAGTGGCGGAGGCAGGAATAAAATCAAAATATATACTAACTATTGTTGAAAAAAATCTCAAATTTGGACATGAGCTATGAGGCATTGTACAAACCACACAAAAAATCTAGAACCCAAATTCCAAAAAAAAAGAGGTCAATTTACCGAGGCCCATGATTATGGCTCTCGGCAAAATGTGTTTACCGGTGGGCCTGAATCCTGGCCCTCGGTAAGATGCCCACATTTTACCGATCGGGACTCTACCGAGTGCCCTGCCAAATCGGCCCTTGGTAAACTCTACCGAGTGCCCTACCAAATCGGCCCTTAGTAAAGGCACTAACCCGGGAGGGCCAGGACTTATCCATTCCTCGTGCCCCCACTCTTCTCACACTCACACGCACACTCGTCTTGCAAACCACTGCCGCCGCGCCGCCCACCCGTGCCCTCGCCTCCGTCTTCACCATCCGTGCACCCGTGCCACCTCCCTCCCTCGCCGTACATCCGGCCGCCGCGCGCCCATGAGCACGCCCTCACCGCCTCCACCCACGCCCATGCCCTCCCAGATCCGCCGCCACCCGCGCCCTCCCTAGGTCCGCCGCCACCCACGGCAGCGCCGCCACCACCCACGCCGTGCCGCCGCCGCCCCACGCCATCCACACCCACCACCACTACTCTTCTCCACCACCTAGCGCCCCCTTCTTTCCCGTTCCTTTCCATCGGCGCCGTCCGGTGGGACACCGACTAGGATTTGGTGGAGGTGGTGTGCGGTGAGGCTGTGTTCGGCGTCGGCGGTCTTCTTCTTCGTCCTCCTCCTGCCTTCCACTTCCCACTCGCTCCTCCATCTTCACTCCACTCCCGTGAGAGACCGGTTGGAGTTTGGTCTTTGTGGTGTGCGTTGAGGCTGCTGGGATCCCCAGCGGGCTTCCTCTCCTTTCCCCTCGCCGCGGATCTAGGTCGGCGCCAGCGCGCATCTTCTTCCCCGTCGAGACTCATTGCGGTCACTAACGACACATTTTAACGTCAACATTCTACCAATAAGGGGTTGAAACTATACCTTGCTACACACATATACATTTATTATTGACATAATTCCACTTGTAGTGCCAAAATAATATTATGCAGGATTTATATAAAAGCCAAGTGGAAAATGTACCAAAAGGCGCCTCCCTTGAAAGCGCATTTCTGAAGAACATCAAGCCCAAGGGAGAAATGGACCAGGGCCGAGCAAACACCGCCATACAACTTTTTCATGCCCAAAGACGCCAGCCTGCCAAAGCCCAGCCCAAGCGGGGCCCAGCAGGGGTGCGCGCGCTTCCCATGGTGCGGCCGCACCTGCCGAGGCGGTTCGGGCCCAGCCGGGGGAGGCGGTTTGTTATCTTCCAAAAACGCGGCGTTGCCGGCGTTGGTTGGTCGGTTTAGCAAATTAGGAAGGTGTTCCCAGGTCGGTTTTGGCTCCTTCCATATGGGGAGGGACATTTTCCGATGAGCCCCCTCTCCTCTACCTATAAAAGGAGGCCATCTCCCACCATTGTAACACACACCACACAAGAAAGCCTCTCTCCCTTTCTTCTTCTTCCTCCTCTCTTTCTTCTTCTTCTTCTTCTTCTTCTTCTTCTTCTTCTTCTTCTCCTTCTTCCTTTCTTCCTTTCTCCCTTTCTCCTTCTTCCTTTCTTCCTTTCTCCCTTTCTTCTTCTTCCTCCTCTCTTTCTTCTTCTTCTTCTTCCTTTCTTCTTCTTCTTCTTCTTCTTCTTCTTCTTCTCCTCCTCCTCCTTCTTCCTTTCTTCCTTTCTCCCTTTCTTCTTCTTCCTCCTCACTTTCTTCTTCTTCCTTTCTTCTTCTTCTTCTTCTTCTTCTTCTTCTTCTTCTTCTTCTTCTTCTTCTTCTTCTTCTTCTCCTTCTCCTTCTCCTTCTCCTTCTCCTCCTGCTTCTTCGTCTCCTTCTTCTCCTTCTCCTTCTTCTTCTTCTTCTTCTTCTTCTTTTTTTAGTTTGTACTTAGGAGGAGTTTGGCAAGGATAATAAAAGGAGAGCAAGACATTTTGGAGCTATTCGGTATGAGCAATTTAGAGTTCTTCATCTTGTTCTTATTCTCTGCTTATCAATATAGTTGTGTTCTTGAATTAGAGCAAAGTTCTTGTGGTATAATCTTGGTTGAAGAACTAGTCTATAGTTCCTATATCATGATCTTGTCTTATAGAGCTTCGTGCTTAATCTATCATATATACATGTTTAGACCAAAGAGCTAGATTGATATGATGAGTTCTATCTAGAGCTAGACTTGGTTGATGTTGGGTTCACGGGATTGGTTGTCGTTCCTTCGGGGGCGCTCTAGTAGAAGGACCCGGGGACGGGTAAGCCTAGTAAACACGCTAGAGTGATAATCACTAGTGTAGACGTGGTGTCCGGGCTAGGGGTTGCCTATCTTTTTGCGGTGCATCCCACGGTTGAGGGGGTAGGCGGCTTGGTCGTGAAAAGCCTTGTACGTCGTCCCTTGAAATCCCCCAACGTTCGTTTGTGTCGTAGAGCTAATTGCGGAAGCTTCCCAGTTGGGCATTGGCGGTGCCCGAAGTAATTCAGCAAAAGACCTTGGCTATCTTGACTTAGAATCTCTAACCATAAAACATGTGTGTATCTGCTATCTTGACATGACTATTTAGGATATGCCTGCTCCATGTTAGACTTATTCTTTTATTCATTCTTTTATCTTTATCCTTGAGATTGGCTTGAGTGTGTGTGTCAAGTTTTCCTATTACCTATCCTATTTTACCCCTATTATGATCATTGGTCTATTATACATTCGTGTCATCTTGACCATGTCCGAATTAGAGACTTTTACACCATGCCTTCCTTTGGGAAAAATATAAATAACGATACCCTGAATACTTCCGGGTGAAATGCTACAATGATAGATCCGTGCGCTTGCGGATGAATATCATATTTAGCAAGATCTATCATCGTCGATGTACCTAGTGTTATCACCGACACGATGGTTTCACTTAGGAATGTCAACGGTGCATTTCTGGCGCCATTATTAGAGACGGGTTCTAAACCTTGTTTCTAGTGATTGCGCTTAAGAAATGCAATGTACTCAGGTGTTGAGCTAGGTTCGTGCGGTGGTGTGTGGAGCGGATATGCTTCGGGCCTGCTCCTTCTTCGTCGGTGGTGGTTCGCGGTGCGGATCTCGCTTCTTCTTCTTCCGGGCCTACTCCTTCTTCGTTAGCTTTGTCTACGGTGCGGATCTGCTTCCTCTTCTTCCCCCTGCGCTCCTTCTTCGTCGGTGCTTCAACCCTAGGCACCAAGGTTAAATCGATCCCCTGTCCCCCTCTCCTCTCCTCACAAAGCATAGTTGGTACGGTTTGTTGTTCGGTCTTTTTCGGATGTTCGATATCCGTGATCTTTGGATGATCTTTTCGGGTTGATGATGTAGTCCACAACACCGGGAGGCTTGTTCAATCCAGCATCCATGCCATTTTTTGAGTCAAATATCTATTGAGGCTAGCAAGGGCTACCATGTTAGATTTAAATTTCAGTGATGCTGTTGGTGCGTGCACTAGGAGGCTTGTTCATACAAGCAGCCCTGCACATTTACATTGGGGAATTATACTTGAGCTTAGGCCAATGATGCAATCTACATGTCGCTAAGTTGGCTCCAAATATGTTTGTATCCCTCATGTAGGTCATCGAGACCATGCGAAACATCCATACCAAATCAGTAGCCGCTTCTTTCTTGTGATGTTGGTTTAGTATGGATGTTTCCATGGTCTCCATGAACTTCATTTCCCCTGTTGCCTACTTATTGAGCCACCAATGATGGTTAAGACTAGATGAAAGTGCATACAATAAGAATGTTGAGGCCAACTGTCAACAATGATAGTACAAATTGCAAATAGAAGTTGAGGCTCTTTTTTCTTGTCCTGTTTATGGTCTTGTAATCTTACTTATATGCTTTGACCGATGATGCAAACAAGATGTGCTTGAGTTACTTTTGTCACTTGCTAAAAAAAGATAGAACATGTTGTTCCTTACTTAATCATGGTCTAATAGCATCAAGAACAAGTGAGGAGTTGCATTTTTTGCTTTTTAGCAAATGAGACGCCCAATGTATATGACAAGCCGAGGCCCAAACCTTCTTTTAACTAGCCTACGATGCAATTAGATTATATCTTAGGTGGCTACTCTTTCTTGCCTTGTTTGAGTTACTTTTGTGGTTTTGGCCGATGATGCAAACAAGATGTGTTCCTTTTTCTTGTAGTTCATCGAGTCTATGGGACATATCCATACCCTCGACCCCTCTATTCCTTTTGTTGCTGGTGGAGTATGGATGTGTCCATGGATTTCATGGCCGCCATGATCTTCATTTGTAGCTGAGGCCCTTTATTATTTTGGGGAAAGAAGCCTATGATGGAAAGTTAACATATCCGAGGTGGTGACTATGTATTGTCTTGTAGTTCTTATTCGTGTTGATCATCAAAGCGTGACATACATGCATTCCCAATGATGATATTTTCTTTCAAGGTTGGGAATGGATGTAGTCACTCTTCCGTGGTTACCACGGGACTCCTAAAATCTTTCTTGTGCCGTGTTGTGCCACCGGTGAGGATGTTTGCTATAAAGTAAACCTGAATCTATTCAACCTGAGGCTAATCTTATTTTTTGGATTTGTTTACAACAGTAGGACCTTTTGCTTGGCCACTATCAAATCACTATAAAGCACTTTGGAGTTTTCCATTCTGCCAAGTCACATGAGAAACTGCATTGGTGTCATTTCTTTCACATGAAAGTTGTTCATTGTTTGTATCCATCTGCAATTTGATTTTGTTCAAATGAAAATTGTTCATTGTTTGCATGCATCTACAATTTGGTTATAGATGGACCCCTTGTGCTTATATATGGAGTACTTGTGCTACCCATCTCCCCGCCTTTGTTGCCGCTGCTCAAAAGAAAGAACATTGAGCTTCAAACTTAGTCATGATCTGATAGCATCAAGAAGAAGTTCGGAGTTCAATGTTCTTCTTTTGGCCAGCAGGTCATATTCAACCTTTACTTTGCATACTTGTTATCATATTCTCATACGATCTCTGTTTTTATTGTTGCAGTGTTGTGGCTTGGTATGTTGTCTACCGAGACAGGGTACCTGGGGTGTACGAAATCTGGGGCACAATGCAATGAACAGGTGAGTGGGTATCCAAATAATTGCCACAAGAAATTTGCTACAAGACAAGCTGCGAGTCCTACTATTTTCTCATTCATTGAAGGTCGAGCACCCACTGTTGGAGGATGCTCCTAATTTGGTTGCTCTTGCTAGTGCACCTTGGCTCATAGTTGTTGTTGTTGGCCTGCTCTTCCTCCTGGTGGTGATCATCCCCGCTGATCCGGAGATGTTGAATGTGCTATGGGTCAACTCAAACTTGAACTCAATGTTGTTGTAGGAGTAGACTAGTAGGAACTTGAACTCATAGATTATATTGTATTAGTTGAGGCAATATTTCACTATGACTTGTTGAGTTGTACAAGTAGACTAGTAGGAACTTGTGATGGATATTGGATGACATAATCTATGTTTGGATCATGCATGTCATATATATGTGATAAATGAGCTGTATCAATGTATGGAAGTGATAAGTGACTTATATGTTCTTTTGACAACGTGAAATGCAAAAAAAAAAAAAAAGAAAAAATTATGGTAACTTTACCGGCGCAACCCTCGGTAAACCTCGCGAAAATAGGGTTCTCTAAACCCCATATTCCCGTGTTTCACCGATAGACTATTAGCACTCGGTCGGTGAATGACCATATCTTTACCGAGAGCTCTCATGACTCGGCTCTCGATAAAGAATTTATCACTGTTGTTTTAATTTCTATTAAAATTAATCTCTGCCGAGAGCCCTCTTGACAAGCCTCTCTGTAGAGTTGGTTTTAAAGTATTTTTGAAAATACATTTCACCAACCGTTTCTTGGGGGCTCTCGGTGCGATGGATATCGACGGAGGCAACCGCCGTCGATGTCCGCCTTTGCTTTGGCGAGAGGGGGTGCTCTCGGGGACTTGGCGTCGGCGGAGGTAGACGATGTCATCGTCTATTGAGCTTTGGCGAGAGGAGGTATGGCCGTCGGTAGACATTCTACCGGCGCCCTAGGGTAAGCTCTCGGTAAAACCGGTGTCCCGTGCAATTTTTCACCAAGGGGTTTATAGCGAGAGCGGCTCTCAGCGAGAGCCTCTACGGAGCGCTAATTGCGCTTCACTGAGCGTTTGTGGCGCTCGGTAGAGGACTGGCCTCGGTATAGTGAATAATGCGAGGTCAGATAAGCAATGCAAGTAATTGACCTAGATGAATGAAATGATGCAAGCGAAAGGCATCTCCCTTTGATGGAGTAACTAATGATCTTCTTTACTTGCAACATTATTGTATATTTGTCTTCAAACACTGTTCAGGACCACAAATATTTTACTTATCGTGCAGAACTTATCTTATTTTATGTCTTGGATCTGTCAATCTCCTTCATCTCTTTCCTTGAGACCCATAACCCATTCAAACTCTCCGTAATAATGAAGCGTTTGGGGAAGAAGCCAAGGGAGTATGAATAATCCCTCTTGCTAATAAGGCCGGCGATAGTCATCCAATGGCAGCTGAGTCTTCGCTAGGATTGGTTTGATCGAAAAGTAAGTCATCACTGGTTGTAGCACGTTTAGACATTGGATACTGCATAGAGTAAAGATTAAATTGGATAGTCTGGACTAACAAATACTTTACATGTCAGAACCCTCCTTGTACCTTTCGATCTCTCTTTGGAGGGATAGAAAAAACAATATACCCATAAGTGAGGTCGTGACTCGTGAGGGGTTTATCCTGATCGCCATATTGCAAGGTGTATGCAGTACTTAACCATGGTCTGGTGTTACATGATCAGAACATCCATGCATGACGTCTATCATGCAATTTCTATTGCAATGCAGGATGGTGTACATTGTTTATTCGCTGCCAGCTTGCGCTGCCTTTCTATATACACGTAGTTGCCAGTAAAACCATACTCCTTTTCCTGCCTGCAAGCATTCGAACATATTTTATTGGAGGTTCCAAATTTCTTTCCCCTTTTAATTTCGTTTTTTTCTGTTGTTTGTAGTGGTTCTAGTTTGAAATTTCCTTCCTCTTTTCCTATATCTCTTTGAGAGGGATAGACTAAACAAGCCAACCAAAAGTGAGGTGAGGGATCATTTCAAAGAAAAAGTGAGGTGATGGATCATTTCATGATCTCCACATTGCAAAAACTATTACACAAAACGGACCTTTGCTACCGGTTCCAATGACTCGCGGTTTGTTTGGAACCGGGAGTGATAGCACTTCATTGTTTGTTTTATAGTTTTAAAAATAAACCAGAATCTATATCACTACCGGTTCGTGGCTTGAACCAGTAATGATATATCACTGCCGGTTCGCCGGTTCGTGGCTTTAGTTGGTAGTGATATATATTGTGCTATCACTGCCCACTTTTGGCTTGAATCCTGGAAGTGATAGCTGCACAGTAATAAAAATCCCACGGGCAATGCAAGTATTGACCTAGATGAATCAATTGATGCAAATGAAAGGCACCCTCCTAAGTGGGGTAAATAATGTTCCTTTTACTTGTTGCATTAAGCAAAAGTTGTATATTTGGCTTCAGAGATGGTTAAAGGGCCACAAATATTTATTTATCATGCAGAACTTATCTTATGGTTTTCTGCGTTGGATCTGTCATTGTCCTTCAGCTCTCTCCTTGAGACCCCATGACACGTTGAAACTCTGTAATTATGAAGCGTTGGGAAGAACCCAAGGGAGTCTGAATAATCCTTCTTGCTAAGGCCGGTGATTGGCATCCAATGGCAATTGAGTCGTCGCTAGGACATGGTTAGAAAATGAAGTCTTCACTAGTGGTAGCGCACGTTTAGACTTTGGATACTAAGATTAAAGGGGATAGACCAAACAAGCCACCCATAAAGTGAGGTGAGGGATCAATCCTAATGAGCATGCTCCAAGAGTTTTCAACAATTTCTTCCCAAGACTATGAAGTTTTCCAATTCACTAGAAATTATTCGAAAGGATAAATAAGACAATCTTCATCAATAGCTTCCAATAGTTCTTTCACTCCTAAAATATAGAACACTATTACACCAGGAATTCTATACTATTTCTAAATTTTCTTAACCACTTTTATGCCTTTTTTCTCTTTTGTATATTTACATCAAGAACCCTTTCCTACAATTTAATCTTTCCCATGTTCTTCAACCTTTAGATTGCCAAGGGATACACGTGTGGTAGACATGCAGATATATCGACACGATCAGTCTATTTTTCCAAGCGTGAGAAGATTGGGGTATAATTTAGTAATGTTTGAATTTGCAAAACTCTTGTAATTTCGTTGCGCAAGTAATAAAAATTCGGTTTACCGTTGTGGAAAAAAAAACGTTTCGGAATTTTAAAGTTTGTTAAACATACTTTACAGTTACAGTTCCTTATGAAAAATTGCCTGTGTTAATCCTCAATTATCAGCATTTGCATATATGGAGCGGCCAGTGACAATATGTTTTTTTGCACCGACGGTTCAAACCTATGGGATGGAAGGTGCTGAACCGTGCCTGTATTGTTCTTTTTTGTTGCTGTCCATCTTGGTTGAAAGGTGCTGATTGCTGAACATAATTTATTCTTGGTTCATTGTCTGATCTTCTTTACTGAACATGACAATAATGTGAGGTCAGACAAGCAATGCAAGTAATTAACCTTGATGAATGAAATGATGCAAGCGAAAGGCATCTTCCTTGGTGGAGTAACTAATGATCTACTTTACTTGCAGCATTATTGTAAATTTGTCTTCAAACACTGTTCAGGACCACAAATATTTTACTTATCGTGCAGAACTTATCTTATTTTCTGTCTTGGATCTGTCAATCTCCATCTATTTCCTTGAGATCCATAACCCGTTCAGACTCTCCGTAATTATGAAGCGTTGGGGAAGAACCCAAGGGAGTCTGAATAACCCCTCTTGCTAATAAGGCTGGTGATAGTCATCCAATGGAAGCTGAGTCTTCGCTAGCATTGGTTCGATCGAAAAGTAAGTCATCACTAGTGGTAGCACGTTTAGACTTTGGATACTACTTGAGTCAGGAAATTAATTAAATTGGATAGTCTGGACTAACAAATCCTTTACATGTCAGAACGCTCCTCGTACCTTTCAATCTCTCTTTGGAGGGATAGAAAAAACAAGACACACCCATAAGTGAGGTCGTGACTCGTGATGGGTTTATCCTGATCATCATATTGCAAGGTGTATGCAGTACCTAGATACGGCCGGCCGGAGGCTGAGACTTAGGTCTGGTCTGGTTTTACATCATGAGAACATGCATGCATGACGTCTATCATGCAATTTCTATTGCAATGCAGGATGGTGTACATTGTTTATTCGCTGCCAGCTTGCGCCGCCTTTCTATATACGCAGTTGCCAGTAAAACCATACTCCTTTTCCTGCCTGCAAGCATTCGAACATATTTTATTGGCGGTTCCAAATTTCTTTCCCCTTTTTAATTTCTTTTTTTCCGTTGTTTGTAGTGGTTCTAGTTTGAAATTTCCTTCCTCTATTCCTATATCTCTCTTGAGAGGGATAGACTAAACAAACCACCCAAAAGTGAGGTGAGGGATCATTTCAAAGAAAAAGTGAGGTGATGGATCATTTCAAAGAAAAAGTGAGGTAAGGGATTTATCATTTTTTAGACAAAGAAAAATTATATTAGATTATAGCAAGGAACATCAACTCGTTACAAGCACCCTAGAATATACCAATGCTGTGAATAGCTCTAAATCTCAAATTTACACCTTCGTATTGATGACCGCACGGACAATACTAGGTAAAAGGCCCAACACATGTACAGGTGGAGTAGAGAAACTTCTTCTTACTTCTGTCTTCCTTCTTCTTTCTGCCACTAGATAATGATGAGGAAGAAGACTAGACGGAAACTTATTGTCCTTAGAGCAACTCTAACAGTTTTGCATATTTGGGTTGGCATTTGCGGGTGTTTGCCAAGTCTAAAAATAGAATGGAAAGCTAAAAATATGGTCATCTCAAGAGTTTTGCAATCTTGACTTGGCAAAACAAAAAATATGGGCCCTCCTGTTTGGCAGTTGAACTGAGTCTCCTCACCTCTCCTCGCGATTTATTTCTTTCACGCGTCCTGCTTGCGTGCTGAACGCCGCCACTGCCAGTTCATTGAAGGCGCTGCCGCCGCGTGCACACGTCAATCACCTCATGGGTCGACAAACCTGATTGCTCAGTGATCAGTGAATCTACCGGCCAAAAGATGGAGACAATGGCCAGCACAATACTATTGTTTGGCACTCAATGAATGTTGTTCGACAGAAACAAAGAGCGCAACAGGAAGGTTTCGCGCGTGGGTCGAGGGTTCGTGCGTCACAGATGAACTTTCTGGCGCCACAAGAATTTCACGACACGGGGGGGCGTATGCCAAGTGCGACTTGGCTTGACAGGTTTGGGAGTCGAGGGGAAAGAATTTGCCAAGTTTTGCAAAAATGCCAAGTGGGATGCAAAACTGTTGAAGCTTTTTCATGTTTTTGACAAATTTCAAGAATGGCTACCCTGTTTGCAAAATTGTTGGAGTTGCTCTTATTTCTTCATCATGGATAGATTTAGTCACAACAAAACGGAGATGAGACCAGCCACGTTTTAAATAGCTGGCTATGAAAAATAGCGTCGATCTTTTTACGCTATTGGGCGCTAAGCGCCGCTATAGCGGCAGCTACGCGCGCAAATAGCACTAGGCGGCTGCTGCCGCTATAGCGTGAATAGCGGCACGAATAGCGCCAATAGCGCGCAGTAGCGGCACGAATAGTCCCAATAGCGGCGCAATAGCGCCAATAGCGTGAAAAAGTGCAACAGTGTCGCGACAGTTGTTTCTAGCCGCTATAGCGCACTATTTAAAATGTGGGAGACGCGAGTAAATTATTCCAGGGCGTCGACATCGTCTCCACTTAGATGTCGCCATTCGGAAAGAAAAAGTTTCCATGCCATCATAATGATGAAGTAGTCACCCTCCTCATCAATAGAGCTGCTACTGAGAAAATGATTCCACCCTCTACCCCGTCGTCGTCACGAGAGAGGAGGGGGGAAGATAAATATCAATACCAAAAAATTTGGCATGGAGAGATCCCAACCATAAGAACTCAATGTACTAGAAAACTTTTTAAAAACAATGGATCCCCACACCTATTAGTGTCCGGAGAGATGCCGAAGGCGGTAGGGAGGAACCAGCAGTGGTGAAAGGCGGTGGCGGTTGTTGTGGCGGCACTAGGCGAGTCGCAAAACGCGAGACGTGCAACTCAGAACAGTAAGGGATTTATCATGATCTCCACATTGCAAAACTATTACACAAAAAACGGACCTTTGCTTCGGTTCCAATGACTGGCGGTTTGTTTGGAACCGGGAGTGATAGCACTTTGTTTGTTTTGTAGTTTTAAAATTAAACCAGAATGATTAGAGGTCAAAAACCGGCATTGAACGTCTATATCACTACGGTTCGTGGCTTGAACCAGTAATGATGTATCACTGCGGTTCGTCGCTTTTGCTGGTAGTGATATCGTGCTATCACTGCCGACTTTTAATAGAATCCTGCAAGTGATAGCTGCAAAGTTAAGGAAAAAAAAAGCCCACGAGTAATGCAAGTCTTGACCTAGATGAATCAATTGATGCAAATGAAAGGTACCCTCCTCGGTGGGGTAAATAATATTCCTTTTTACTTGTTTCATTAAGCAAAAGTTGTATATTTGTCTTCAGAGATGTTCGAGGACCACAAATATTTATTTATCATGCAGTTTATGTTATGGTTTTCTGCCTTGGATCTGTCATTGTCCTTCAGCTCTTTCCTTGAGACCCCATGACCCGTTGAAACTCTGTAATTATGAAGCGTTGGGAAGAACCCAAGGGAGTCTGAATAATCCTTCTTGCTAAGGCCGGCGATAGGCATCCAATGGCAATTGAGTCGTCGCTAGGACATGGTTAGAAAATGAAGTCTTCACTAGTGGCAGCACACGTTTAGACTTTGGATACTAAGATTACAGGGGATAGACCAAACAAGCCACCCATAAAGTGAGGTGAGGGGTCAATCGTAATGAGCATGCATCTACAAGAGTTTCCAACAATTTCTTCCCAAAACTATGAAGTTTTCCAATTCACCAAAAAATTATTGCAAAGGATAAATAAGACAATCTCCAATAGTTTTCAATAGTTTACTCCTAAAATATTGAACACTATTACACCAGGAATTCATACTATTTCCAAATTATCTTAACGACTTTTATGCATTATTTCTCTTTTGTATATTTACATCAAGAACCCTTTCCTACTATTTAATTTTTCCCATGCTCTTCAATCTTTAGATTGCCAATGGATTCACATGTGGTAGACACGCAGATATATCTGCGCGATCAGTTTAATTTCCCAAGCGTGGAAAGATTGGGTCATAATTTAGTAACATTTTGAAATTTAAAAGTTGCGAAACACCTGTTTTTCGAGGAAAAAAAAAAATTTGTGACACTAGTTAAGGAATCTTTGGCTAGGTTCAAATTCAGTAAACCTTCCCTCCCGTTGGTACTTCTAGTACTTGGTCCGAGGGAAAAAGTCAGCGGTCACAGCTGGATATCGTCTAACGAGAAATCGATTGCTGCGCGCACGTGGTTGCGGGATAAACAAAAAGAGCGCCAACTTCAAAGCAGAAGAAGAGCAGCAGCAGTACCATGCTCCTGTTGCCTTCATCACCTTTAGCTAGCTCACCGGGCGGAAGCGGAATAACCACAGCCCGCCGCCGTCTTCCACCCTCTCGCTTGTCGCCCGGCCGCTCGACTGCTACAAACTAGCTCGGTGAGTCTCGATCGATAACGTACGTCTACTCCCAGAACCTCGCTCGTACTGGGCACTAATTGTATTTCGCACGCATCTCCCTCTGCTTGGCAGTGCCCCGCAGGGCCATCGGACAAACCGTACAAGGCCAGGTCGGAAACGAATCGAAGCAAAATCTCTTGCCTTGCCGCCCCGTCTACCTCGCTCGACCGACCAGCAAAACAATCTCGCTTTGGTACGGTGAGCAGAGCTTCATCTCTTCTCGTGTACTTCACTTTGGCGTCTGCTGCATTTTTTTTATTTAAATTAGATAAAAGGGGTGTACTTCACTGCGTCTGCAATGCATGCCGCGATGAATTACTGACGCATGGACAGGAACCATATAAATTCAAAATGTAGTTTAACGTCAAAAATAGTTTGATTTCTTTCATTTTTATTCGGTATCTTTGTTTCATATTCCATATGCATGGTAATATAATCCCATTTCTCTATTTTAAAACCTATGTAAAGGAGTTGTACTACCATCTTGAATGGTTCAACCTAGTAACTCCTATGGATCATCATTTGTTTATGAGGGATAGAAAAACTAATAGATAATTAATTAAGACACCCTGTTCTTATTATTAAGTCTTCTTAGGTCGTTTTGCAGATTTGTTTTTTTTCATTTGACGACACCATCTCCTCAAAAGAAGAATAATGTCCCGTCCAAAGAATTATATTGATGACACAGATTGGTATGAGGTACGGAAAATCAACAGCTATGCAGTATTCATGGGGTACCTATTGATGGGCGTGAGAGGCCTTGGTCTGCTAGTGCTTACATGGACTACAGTTGTCCTCCTCGGTGGCTTCGTCTCCATTCTGCGTAAAAAGGATTTTTGGTGTCTCACAGCTATTACACTAGTCCAAACTGCCGGGTAAGTTTCCATATTACCTTAGTAATTAAGTCGTTTTGTAAGACAAACCTTTTCATGACTAGAAGGAACTTTGCTTTTATTATACTATAGATTGGAGAACACCTAGTATTCTGTAGGTCAGGTGACCTTTCATCATACACATATAGAGGTCGGTAACATCATGTGTTACCATACAAACACAATTACACCTAATACCTTCCTATTGTCTATTCTAAGCGGGAGGATCATGTAAACCCAAAGACTGAACCTAATCTCAAAAAAAGATTAGTATAGGCTAGGATTGAAACCGGGAGCCCATGATCACTAGTACTCCCTCCATACCCAAAAAACTTACGTTTAGGACAAGTTTTGGGTCAAACATTGAGAACATAAATCATCAATAACTTTTACGTTGTTCAGTTTGCAAATGTAAAACCTATATGAATAGATTTGTCTTGAAAAATACTTTCATAAAAGTATACATATATCACTCTTCGATAAATAAATTTATAATAACAAGAGGTTAAAGTTGTGTTTTGAAGACCGTGTATACATTGTCTTAAACCTCAAGCTTTTTTTGGTATGGAGGGAGTACATGATTTATTTTGCATGACACACCCCTAGATCATTCCGTGGTAGGCACACCTTTTTTGCCTGCCATGGTTAATATCTATTTTCCGTGGCGGGCGCGTTAAGATGCCCACCACGGTAAATGATTAACCATAGCGGGCATTTAGGCCCATCACAAAAATGGTAAGGCACGATGAGCCCGAGCAAGCCCAATAACAGGCTTACGATATAAATACGAAGTTAGGTTTCTTTGGGTTCTTCAGTTTCACTCTTTCCCTCTCCCCACCCTCGGAAAGAGCATCGCACCATTCCCCGACACTTTTCCCTCAACGCCCGACGTGGCGCTGCACCTGTTCCCTAGTGAAAATCCATAAGCCCCCTCCCTCTCCCCAAGCAACTAGCTAGCCCCCTCCCCCACCTACTGTGGGGGAATTTCCCCCGAGATACCCACAGCTCGAACTACTGGGTTGTGGCCAACGTGAGTTCGGCCCATGACACAGAGTGAGGACAAGGGGCCGACCCTGCGTCCTGCATGATACCGGAGGATATCCTGGAGATAGCGATCTGTTAGGATAGACTCCAATCTTGGAAATCATGTAACCAGGATCGGATCCTAACCGACCTCGTAGTTTCTACCTGTAACTCTACCCCCCGTCTATATAAGGCGGGTAGGGACCTCCCCTCCTCCCCTGAACTCATCTCATATCATTCCAATCCAGTAAAGCAGAGCGCAGGACGTAGGGTGTTACGTCTCCTTGATGGCCCGAACCTAGATACATTGGGTGTCTTATCTCTGAATAACCATCTTGATCTCGGTCTTGTGCACCTCGCGGATCAATCTACCTTAGTCGCCCCCCCGGACTGTCAAGAACATTCTTAGGCGGTTGGCCCCTGTAGGGAGCATCGCGTATTGATCTACATCGACTAGATGTCTTCCTTCTCCAACTCAACGACCGCAACCACGACCGCCACCATCAATTCCTTCCTGATCGGAACAATAACTTATTTCACCAACATTAACGACGGCGCAGTAAGCTATTCCATCAGCTCCAGTGGGGGCATCAACCTCCAACTGTTGGCTAGGCAGATCCAATCTGCTCCGGCGCCTGCGGCCGTCATCGCGTCAACCACGCTGGGACCGGCCGGCCTGCAACCACAGGCCGATCAAATCCAATCTGCTCCGGCTCCTGCGCCCATCACCGCGTCGGCCCGCGGCCGGGGCGGCCGACCCCCAACCGCAGGCCAGGTTGATCTAATATGCTCCGGCTCATGTTCCCGTCATCGCGCCAGCCACGCTGGGACTGGTCGACCTCCAACCGCAGGCCGGGTAGATCCAATCTGCTCTAGCCCCTACGGCCATCATCGCGCCGGCCACGCTGGGAGCCGACCTCCAACCGCAGGCCAGGCAGATCCAATCTGCTATAGCACCTGCGCTCATCACCGCCCTAGTCACATTGGTGGCGTCCTATCTCCCATCGTGGAGTAGGCGGGCTCCGTCCAACCCTGCATCGATCAGTCCATCACCTCCATCTGGTTTCGCTAGGCAGCTTGCCAGAGCCCTGCCCATGTTCGAAGCTGCAAGGGATGACCTCTCTACCCTGCATCAGCGACATCCGAGCCTGTTAAGACCGGCAGGGGGCAGGTCGCACGCATGATGTTGGGGGCGCCAACAGATCGTGTAGGCCCCTCGAGATGACCTACACATTGCTCCAACAACACATGCACCAGCATATGTAGAGACTGCTCCAACGACCTCGCGTCGCGACCTCGACATGAACATATCGACCTCTCCGGCGGATGGATAGTAAGAAGGCGCCTTGACCTTGATGACGGACCACTGACTGACATAAGGGAGCGCGATCGCATCTTCTTGGCTTCAATCAGTCCTTGTAGACGCCCTTGAGGTTGCGGTCTCTTGCCTCTTGCGCGGGTAAAAAAATTGATCCAATAGAATCGGCATGGAGGTGGTCTTCTATCCTGACTAGCTATTCCAACGCCTCTGCTCCGCATATTTGCCTAGTGCCGCGCACTCGCTATCGTGGCTTTCCCGCGTCCGCGGCCCAGTTCCCGTGCCTGCGCTTCAGTTCTCACCGATCGCACAAGGCCTGCTCCGCCCGAGGACCAAATTAGGGCTGCCTGCTTGTAGTCTCGGCGTTGCCATGTGCGGGACCAAGAAGTTGTTTGGTTGCGGCGTGTGTTAGCCACGCCACACATGTGACTGCCACTAGTGCGGGGCTGGTGTTTGGTTCGCTATTCATACAAGCCGGCCACGTACTATGGCGGCCACTGGTCCTAAGGCTAGTGTTTGGTTTGGGTCAAAGTTATGGCCGCCACTGCTGCTTCACTCACAAATCTCACCACACCTGTGTCGCCGAAATCCCTCGCCTAACGTTTGGCGCTGCTGTCCTTGCAGTGTGGCAGCCATAGCCCATGCATACCCAATAAATACGGTGGCGCCACGCCATGTGTGGCAAACGTTGGCCCCCAACCCAAACAGCCTCCAAATGGGGGGTGGCTGAATCCTGTCTTGGCCCGCCGTAGGAGTACTCGGCAAGTTCCGGGCGCCGCATCCCGGTGCTCATACCTCAAATCAGTTTGACCCAACTAGATGCGTCCTGGGTGTTGCAGCCTTCACATGTGGAGAAGGCGGCACTCACATCCATGGTGGCGGCAGCAGTGCTCACGTCAGGAACAGGATCAGCCTGGTGGAATAGGAAGACACCGATGTATTAAATGACGTGGACCCAGATTTAAATATTTCACATTTGTCCCAGTCCCTTGGACTATTTGCCTAACAAAATACAAGAGCTCTTGGAGTTGCTCTAATATTTTATTGAAGTAAACATCATCATCTCATCTCAAGTGAAGCTCTACCATTAATATACAAGTCCATCAACTCATGCTCTAGCACACAAACTAGAATCTCACTTGCATAACTTCATTTACAGGGTCTTCGATTTTCTTTTAAAGGAGAAGGCTAGTGACATTTACAGTTCTATAAAAGGCTTGCTGGCTGCTGTAGGTGCTGCGGCATCCAAAAAAACAAAGAAGACAAACAATACCCTGTTTTGACTGAACCAAGACGACGAACATGGATAGGGAGAACATGGATGGGACGATGGGCAAGACGGATGGCATTCTCTTTTTTTTGATTTGAAGATACACGGATGGGACGCAGGGTGGTTTGTTCATGGGTTGTCCAAGGTCTGGTGCTTGCTATTGTCTTATGCCCTCTAGTGGTTCTGTATGTGCTTGGGCTGTATCTATCTGCTGGAATTTCTTTATGGCGTCTGATACAACACGACTATGGTGACCCTGACGGAGGTGCCAACTTAAAGCCAGCACTCAATGTCTTATACTCATTAGCCGTGGCCCAAGGTGTGGTTTATGGCTACAGGGCCATCCATGATGTAGCGGCAAGAACTGGACTAGTGGAATACGTGGCCAAAGAATATTCATTGGAGGAGGACCTAGTTTTGGAGTACCTTGAGGAAACTGTGGCGGGATGTATGAAGGATCCATCGTTTGTGAAAGGAAGGAATCTCGTCACATATGCCGTGGAATTATTGATGGAATCTAAGACAAAGTACGGCTATTTTTCTGGGGTTCTGATTCTTGGTAGAAAATTGACTAGAGGGGTTTGTTGTATCTACGATGGGCAACACGCGGGTCTGCTGAAGCAACTACTGACTGGATCAGAGTCCTTTGGCCATGTTGTCCAGCGACTGTCAGAGACATTTGGACCGACAAGCCCATATAGCACAGAGATCAGGGTGCGAGCTGCCAGGATAGTGGAAATTGTTGCTAGTAACATCCATCTGGACCAGTTCCCAGCTCAAGGGATGATGATGATTGAGTGCATATCATCCCTACTCGATACATTTGAGGAATGCAGTTGGCGACCTGAGGGATGTAATCAATATACGAATCTACCCATGGAGTACGAGCGGGACTGGCTGCTAGATGAAGAGGAGCAGTGCGACCCAATTCCTAGAGCAACGGAAAGTGACAATGGTAACCCGCTCCGGAGGTACAAAAGTCTGGTGATGCAAGGCCTGCGTATCCTCCGGAACCTTGCTGTGAACGAGAACAACTGCAGAGTCATAAGCAACACCCAAGGTCTGCTATCCAAGACGATGGTGCACCTAGACAAACTCCACGAGGAGGAGGACCGTCATGATGAATGGTACAGCATAGCAAAGGAATCACTAGAATTGATGAATCGGATCATGGCTACTCTAGGAGGGACCGAAGCAACAAAGCTGGGACGTGAGATCGCAAGCAGCAGCCAAGCAATCCTAGAGTGCTACCAATGTCGATTGCGGCTGAAAAGACAAGCCGCACAGGTCCTCTTACAACTGTCTCTGGATACACCACCCTCCATTGTGCCCGGTGGAAGTGGGAGCAGCAGCGTATTATGGATGCCGCTGCATTTTTTTTTTCTGCCAGATTATGACTTTCTTAGGGATCGTGTATACTGGGAATACAGCTCTATCAATGCCGGTCGTCCTATTCCTACTCATCTGTTAAAGAAGAGTAGCTACATCAGAAGATTAGCATGTCAAAAGATTCAGGCCATATGGATGATATCCTCGAAAACACAGGAAAGTGACACTAGTATGCTACCATCACTTGGTGACGTCATTGGCTGCCTCGCCAGAACAGTTGCAGGTGCTGAAAACAATGCATACAGAACACAAGCAGCAATGATCCTGATGCATCTTTGTCAACAGTACCTCAAGGATAATGAAAATCTGAAGGAGTTGAAGAAAGCCGTGGCGAATGTGATGGAAGAGGTAATGAATGTACCTGTGCACAAACTTTTTTTCAAAAAAAAAAAAATCACTTTCATTCCTATATTACTGGCATCATATCATATTTATAATTTTGTATGGAGCACTACCGTTGTCATTCTCAAGTCTGAACTAACGTTGTTGGTGACTCAGGTGCTCAAAGAAATTGTCCATTGGCTCGCGACTAGAGAAAGACAAGCTGTAACAGAAGCAAATAATCTTCTGGCAGTGGAGAGCCTGGACTTAGAACAAGGGGCCTCCACACCTCATCAGCAAATTGATGGAAAACACCTGGGAATCAAACTGCAGGAGGCCTTGATACATTTGTGCTGGGCAATAAACAACAGATGGATTGATGACGACCAGGATTTGACTCATCAGTTCAACGTGCTCGCTGCCAATATATGTTCGGGACAGCGGATGCCTCACAAGACTTTCAGCGAACTTGTGAATGAAGCATGGCACAGGCTTTGAGAGGAGGAGAAGAGAGCTTTCAAGATTGGCAGCTGTACGTATCAGCTAATTCCTAAAAGTGAAAAAGACTCCAACATCCTCCTGCGCTTTGCTAATAAGGATTCTCGGTATAAATTCCGTAAGATTGAAATAAGGGAACATAAACAATATTTGTTTATCTTGTGTGTACTTTGCTAAGTTTCGTTTGCCTGGAGACCATGTTATTATACTAATTATTTTATACCCTCAGTTTTCATTTGTCTATTGGGTAATTTTCTTTTTAAATAAAATCGATCCGATGGCTGTGTTTGATTGAGACCACCAGATTAATGGCTTGATCTTTTCTGATTATTGTGAGAATTCGTAGAGTTTTTCTTTTTTTCTTAAAGATCTGGTGAGAATTAACGTGGTGCTTCCGTTGGAGCCTCAATTAGTAATAGTGAGATTTTTTTTAATGGAGTCAAAATAGGATACATGATTGTCCCGTCGGTGTTGGAGCACCAATATTTGTATTTACATGATGTTTCTGTTTCTTCTATTTTCTTGATAAGAATCCGTTATCATTGTGTGCTCTTATGTTATTTGTGTGTGTTTTTTTAAGTGCCGGAGGGGGGGATTCCCCACCTGAATATATACCGATAAGAAATTAACAACCTCGTGTTAGCAAAACTAGGCTAAACGTTGTCGTCCAGTTAATTTTGAAAAACCAGACTCAAACCGTCCATAATGCTCGATCTCCACCACTACTCGTAGCTACGCCGCTCCACGGGGGTGGAATAGGGACTAAGAGTGACGTGAGATCTCAAGCAGCAACTTTTTTTCGAAAGCGTGCTTTTGCACGTCTTTGCATTAAGAGAAGTGGAAACAAAGTTACAATGCCCGTGTGGCTGTCACGCCCCACTTTTAATGGGTCGTTAATCACACGTGTTTGTGCCAGGATCACGCCACAAACACGTCTATTAGTAACAGATATTGGTAAACAGAAATAATAATAAACCGAGCTATAGAAATATAGGATGGAAAGGGGCTTACAGTGGCGACGAAGGGTCACCAAGCCGGGTTACAATATCGAGTTGGCCAACCGAGAAGCGGTGGATTAACTATGACACGCCCGTACTCCACGAGGCGGACTTGTGCACGGATGAAATCCGGGCTTCACGTCCTTCTCCTAAGCAAACACTTTCACGAACTCCTACGATACGCTGGTCCTCTACTTGTCATCGATCTTACCTTCACAATGCCGATATATACGTAAAAATAGAGGGGTGAGTACAAACGTGCTCGGCAAGTCCCAACCGAGGGGTTGTAATTATTAAGGGTTTGGGCCCTAGCGAGTCTCTAAAACTGCTCTTGCTAGTTCCCGGATTATCTCATGTCATCATCTGCTTTGTCATGACACCACAGGTTAGTCATCATCAAGGTATATCTAATCATAGATGTTCAGACCTAGCACTTGCCCATTCCAAGGGCGTGGCTATTGAATAGATTCAATTAAGTCTGCAGAGGTGTACAAATTTCCCCACACGATGGGCCATCTCCTCCCATGTGCGGTGGTCAAAGGTGGTCCAACGAGATCCCGTACCCGCTTGGATGCCTCCTAGGTATATCGGTATAATCTTCACCACGACTTCTCGGGGGTTGGGAGGATAACCGCGTCACCCTAAGATGGCGCATCACCCTAGACAATATGGTGATACCAAATCACCAGGCGGCTTTATAGGTAATACCTTATTACCCAACCTATCTTTGTCAACACCACGCGAGTCAATCATAAATCATCAATATGTGCCTCTAGCACTGCGCCCTTTGCACCCAAAACACTTACGTGGAAGACCACTTTCGGCATCCACGCCAACCGGACCATGGGGCCACTCTCCCCGTGTCGCTCCCAATAGGTCGTTTGCCTACTCGGCCACCTTGTCTCCAATTATACCTCAACCCAACGGGGTGTGGAATCAAATCCGCCCCATCCCTACGTGTGGGCATGCGTAATATTACACTAGGTAGAAGGTCTATGAACTGGTCCTTAGGGGAGGCGAGTATCTCTCCTTGGGAACCCCTCGCGGCGATTCCCGGCGTGGTATTTAGGCTCTACCGGACTACCACTACTCACCTCTTTTTGTTGGTTAGGGTTCATTAGGCATTCTCATGTTTCTCTTTAATTACAACGTATGAGCATAGATAACGTGGATGATTCGTCATCCCGAAGCAGCTCCATAGCTACGTTATCGGGCTCATACCACTATTTACTAATCCGATTATCTCATTATTATCATCTCATTATCTCATCATATTAATTAAGGTCATGATTAAGGGGGTAAGGACTTGCACAGGAGGTTCTTACAAATTGGCACGGCGTCGAACGTCTCCTAGCGTGCCGGGCGGAAGCTTCTAAGCGGTCGTCGAAAACTACTTGTATTTGGCGATAAAACCTAGCTTGAGCTATAACATGCAAAGAGAAGATAGAACATTATGGTGGCAATCGGTTAGATGCATAGAGCTAGATTTTAGGCGAATTATGGAAGTCGTTTCACGCGAAACGGAATTAAATTGCATGAGATACGAATTTTATAATATTAATCCCTAATTAAATCATTAGGGTAATATTATAATATAATTTTATCATGTAATAACATTGGAACTAATTACATGATAAAATTCTATAAATCAAATAATGAATTTACAAATTTTAAAAATTTTTTGACATGGGAAGGTCTACTTCTAACATCTTGTGTACAATAACCGGGTAGACCTAGCAATTAGACTAGTGTACCCAACACCGTGTAGATGAGCTTACATGAGATGACGTGGGTCCCATTATGCCACGGGGCCGCGTGGCGGAACGTGGACCGTGGGTCCTACCGAGGTGGCTTGGTGACGGCCGTTAACGGCGTTGCCGCGCATCGGCATCCCATCGAAACCGCTCCCCGCGCCGTTCGGTGGAATGCACGGCGTCATACGGACGGGCTCCGCCTCGGCCCGGTACCTCCTCGGCGGCCGCGGAGGCTCGCCGGAGTTGGGCTTCCCTTAGCCGTAGCTCGCCGCGGTCCACGCGTTCCCTCGCCGCCTCCGTCACGATGGTTGTCACCGGGGACACTCGGTGGCCCCTTCCCGCGTGACGCGTGACCGTGACCGGCATTAGGGCGGCGGCGATGCTTGGAGATGACCCTACTGGACACCAAAACACGGAGAAGATGGGGAATCGATAGAGGAGGGCTCGGGAAACGTGCCAAGTCACCAATTTGGCCGACGGCGACCTTATCTGTCGGGCGCCGCTCGACTTCTCCCGGTGGCGGCGGGATCTCACTTTGGGGGAAACCGCTCCCCGGCGAGATAAGGAGGGCAAGGAAGGAAGCCGCGCGCACCAGCACCGGTGTTCTCGGTCTCAGCGAAGCTCATGGAGGGAGGGGCAAGGTCGATTGGTGGCCGGGAAGTGGTATTTATAGGCCGCCGCGGAGGGTCGCCGGCGAGATCTTTTCCGACCGTGCCTCGTGGGCTCGCGGTCCTTGGTCAGGTGCTTGGGGCTATGACGCGGTGAGCGGCGTTGCGCGTGCGTCGTGCGTCGTCCTTGGCGAAGTCGGCCGTCGTTGTGTCTCGTCTTCTTCGGAACGATCGCCGCCCACCATGGCCGCCGGCCCTGAGCTTCGATCCGCGAGAGCGGCCAGAGCCGTGGACCTTGGCCGCTCGCTGACGCATGGATTTGCGGGCCGGCTCGAGGAAGGTGTCGACGACAACGCCAGAAGCCCTGTCTTCGCACAGCCGGCGCGACAGCGGCTGTCGCTCAGCCTCGTCGTGGCCGGCGGCGGCGCCGGCAAGTGTGCGGCGGCGTGGCGTAGGGTCAAGGTGAGGGCGAGTCGGCTCTCGTGCGATGTGGCGTCTTGGCGAGGGGCTCCACGCCTCCACACGTGCGCGGTCTTCGTGCCTCGGCAACGGGGCCAAGGGCGCCGCGCCGCACCGTGGCGACGCGGATGGAGGAAGGAGACGATGGGGGCGTGGGGTCCGTGTCGGTGAGTTGGGAGGGTGGAGAAGGGCCGCGGTCTTTGGGCTCGGTTGTTTGGCCATTGGGCCTTGCCGATGGGCTCGCCAGGGAGGCCCGCTCGGGAAAAGAGAAGGAGGAGGCGGTGGCCTCTTGGGCGATAAGAGAGGAGGAGAGGAAGTGAGCCCATGGCTCTTTTCTTTATTTCCCTTCTCTTTTATTTCCCTTTTATTCTTTCCCTTATCTCTTCTCCTTAATATTTTATGTGGGCAAATATATATTGTAAATATTCATACAAGCACTCATATGTATCCTCATGACTTGTATTCATGAAAATATTTATTTAGTCGCACTTGTATGAATATGTGTATATATATATTTGTGCACGCACATATTTTCCCGAACTCTCGTTATTTCATGTGTAACATATATGATAAATACTTATACAAGCACCTTGGTATTCCCGTGACATTTATTGTCGAGAATATTTATTTGTCGTGCTCGTAAAATTATCCACATATGCACATGGTACGCCGCGTGTCTCGGTAGGTGTTATTCGGGATAAACTTGTAAATCATTCTCATGCGATATTTACTTCCATAAAACTCTAGAGCTTACCTTGCATCCATTGCGACCATAAAGCTCAACAAACAACAAGCAAAGGGAACCTAATATTCTAGATGGTGACATGCGGGTTTTCAAAGCGAGGGTTTTGGTTTGGCGAAAAATAAATCAAGTTTTAGTTGTAATTATAGAAAGTTCAAATTTTTAGTGATTTTTAAAATGATGCAAAAACACGGGTGTTACAAATCTACCCCACTTAGATGAATCTCGTCCCCCGAGATTCCTAGTCTATAGAGTGAAGGTCCTAATTGAGGCCTATAGGGATAGAGAGATAGAGAGGGAGGGAAAACTTTCCATTGCTTACTGTCTTTGTCTTTTTTCGAACCTCTACGATTATCGTGCTACTCTATCACTAGGGCAACACGATCTTGTGGAGGGCATGCCTTACACATTTGGTGATTACTACGCTTTTACCCCATCTTCTTTGTCTTGTATTTGTCTTCGTAGTCTTGAGTCTTCATTGGCGGCTACCCCACTTAGAGGGGGTGATTCCTCTAGTGTCTTCGGTCTTCTAAGGTCTTCGAGTTCTTCTTGGCCTTTGTCTTCTTGCTTGTCCCTTCACAAATCATCTGCGGTGTATCTCACTTGTCTCGTTTCTTCTAGGTGACAGTCTTTGGTTACTGGGATTTCATTTCTTGTTCTTGCCCATCTCATTCTTTCTCTTTCTTACTTTCGCCCGTTGATATTTTCTTCTCTTCTTTTGCATATAGTACTACCCCACTTAGAAAATTTTCTTCTTATATCATTTGCTTTGTGGCTTTTTATGTTTAGGTGCCCGTCAATTTTTCTTTTTGTCGATACTCGCATATGGATGGTGGATCAAAGCGCCTTGATCACGGATTACTTCAAGGGGAGTACAACGAGGAAGTGCTACTCTGACGGTTACACCTCCCTTGGGGGTGGTGGTTCTATGACATCGATCATGGTGGCTTACCCGGCCTCGCGGTGCAGTACTTGGCTCTGCGGGGGGGCTTCTTCTCTTGGCGGTGCCCGGACCGAGGGGCGGGGGTGGTCCTTCTTGTCGGTCTTACTGCGAGGATGGTGGCCCGGGTGGAGTCGGGTTCTTCTTGGGTGAAGGGGTTGGCGAACATCCCTTCAGTAGTTGTGGGTTTGGGCCCAGGCCGTGGCGTGTCTTCTCGCGTCTTGATTGGAGGCGATGTTGGTGTCCCTCGGTTCTCGGGCGTGTCGCTCTTGGATGGCCCTCGGGGTCTCGGCAAGTGTAGCCTCTCGGCGAGATGCCGTGGCGACTTGTTCCTTTGCGTGGGCGTGCTCCGCGAGGAGTTGTTGAACGTAGCATTCCGCTCGTTCTGCTCGACGGATCAGACTTCTCATGGCGGTGTCCTCACGGGTCGTCTTCGCTCATCGAGAGCGAGTAGGTAGGATAGCGGTGCTTGATGACGGGGCTGCCTTTGTGGACCTTGCACGCTTTCAGGCGAGCAATCCAGGCAGGGTGATTTTTTCCTTCGGGTGGCAGGTGCCTCATGGGGGTGCGGGCGATGGGCTCCTTGTAGATCTGGCAGAGGCGATGTAGTGCCTTGCGTGCGACAGCTTGGTAGGTGTCGGGGAAGCGAAAACCAATGGTGGTCACGCTCCAATCTTCGGTGATGGTGGGGTAGTCTTGACTCTTGCTGATGTAGATGGTGACTTCGCAGCGATGAGTGTCGCGCTCTTCGTACTCGCTTCCTTCGTACTCCGGGGGTTCGCAGATGCCAAGGTTCTGGGCGGTGTGGTAGAGAAGTTGGGGAAATCCAGGGGTGTTGATGCACTGGCTGCTAACCCATGTGCCGGCCATTCTGGCTGTGGTTGGTGGTGGTTCCTGGTGAGTGGAGGGTAAAGAGGGTGATGGCAGAGGTGAAAGATGGAGGCTAGCAGTGGAATGTTTGAAGTGGGTTGGAGGTGAGAGCGATGGTATTGCTCTTTTATAGTGGGTCGAAGGTGATGGCTTCTAGGAGAAGCTTGGTCGATTGGTGTCATGGCTGTGGTGTGTGGTGGAAGGAACGGAAGTGAGTCTTCTGTACCCATTGACCTTGTAATGGGGACTGTGTGGTCTTGGCCGGTGGATTCCCTATAGTGGAAACTGTGTGTCCTCTCTACTGTCGGCATACCACTTGGTGCCATCTCCGTAGGCTTCGGGGGTGTATGTCTGTTGTTCGGGCATAATTATCTTTTATGGGCTTTGATGACTGTCTTAAATCACTGTGGTCTTCTGTCCATCTTCAGCTTGCGGTTCCAATCTTCGGCTCTGGCTTGCATTCCGGCATTGGTTGTCACACGAACTGTTGCATGTCCTCTTGATCTGCTCCGACCCGGTGGTGGCTCGGGGCCGTGGTAACAAGATATCGGCCAGCTTTTCGGCATTGCGGTGGCAAATGTGTCGGCAATGTTGCACGATCGTCGACAGATAACAACGAGGTGACGGCGTGTGGCGGCTATGGGAAGAACACCGTGTGGTTCAACGGATTCTGATCATGGAGTCCATTGTTGTTGTCGCATTCCTGCAGGTTAGCTCTTAATCTATTTCGACTGGAAAGGGATTGGGAGGGAAGAGCACAAGGTACGATAGGGATCAATCTAACTAAGGATTAGAGGGAAGCAAGCATTTTGGGTGGGGATAGACTTTGGGGTATCCTAGTAACACAGTGTTGGGAAACAACACAAACTTACAGTGTGATACGTATGAAAAGGTTTGTCACGGCGAACTAAGTTTATGTGAAACTTGTCTTATTACTCGTGACTTAAGGGGACTTTCAAGATGCGTTCATCGATCCTATTGGAATTTTCCTTCCATTAACCACTATGAGTAGTAAAATGGAGAAATTTCCTTTAGGATTGGAAAGAATTAAGGTATTATACTAAACAAACAAGCGCGTCAATAATTCTCATCACAGACGCTTACACGATGATACATGGTCGCATCACACATAATGACCGCCATGATGGTTATTCTTGCGACTTTACACCTACTAAAGGTCTTGAAGCCTAGGCATCTATGGTCATGCGGCGAATGCTTAGCTACTAATGCTAAGACATTGCTTGCTCAACAAGCTTGCACATGGATAATACTACTCAAACTTTTGGTGTTGCTTGGACTAAATGCCTTGTGGAGACTTACCCAAGGACTTGCACCCTTGTTAAGCCCATTTAGGTGTTCGGATGTTTAATGCATTCCCAGTTCAAGCAAGCGTATAGCATTTGAATCCTTCTGTTGGGGTTTTGGATTGTGTAAGCTCATTATGTACTTGAGTACTCGCTTTTGTTAAACCCTCGATTCTCACATCGAGAAGGGACAGAGTACCCTAAGCACTTTGGGGTCTCCTAGAAGAGTTGTGGAAACTCTCTACTACTTAGGTACGGCATATCCATAGCAACGAGTTTAAAAGTAGTCATCCTTATGTGGAGTTAAATTTTCTGTTAACACAAATTTCATCCTATGGATAAGCTCGGCTCGATACCACTCTGTCACGCCCCACTTTTAATGGGTCGTTAATCACACGTGTTTGTGCGGGATCACGCCACAAACACGTCTATTAGTAACAGATATTGGTAAACGAAATAATAATAAACCGAGCTATAGAAATATAGGATGGAAAGGGGCTTCTGATGGCGACGAAGGGTCACCAAGCCGGGTTACAATATCGAGTTGGCCAACCGAGAAGAAGCGGTGGATTAACTATGACACTGCCCCGTACTCCACAGGCAGACTTGTGCACGGATGAAATCTGGGCTTCACGTCCTTCTCCTAAGCAAACACTTTACGAACTCCTACGATACGCTGGTCCTCTACTTGTCATCGATCTTACCTTCACCGTGCGATATCCGTAAAAATAGAGGGTGAGTACAAACGTACTCGGCAAGTCCCAACCCCAGGGGTTGTAATTATTAAGGGTTTGGGCCCTAGCGAGTCTCTAAAACTGCTCTTGCTAGTTCCCGGATTATCTCATGTCATCACTCTTTGTCATGACACCACAAAGTTAGTCATCATCAAGGTATATCTAATCATAGATGTTCAGCCTAGCACTTGCCCATTCCAAGGACGTGGCTATTCGAATAGATTCAATTAAGTCTGCAGAGGTGTACAAATTTCCCCACACGATGGGCCATCTCCTCCCATGTACGGTGGTCAAAGGTGGTCCAACGAGATCCCGTACCCGCTTGGATGCCTCCTAGGTATATCGGTATAATCTTCACCACGACTTCTCAGGGGTTGGGAGGATAACACGTCACCCTAAGATGACGCATCACCCTAGACAATATGGTGATACCAAATCACCATGGCTTTTACAGTAATACCTTATTACCCAACCTATACCGTCAACACCACACTCAATCATAAATCATCAATATGTGCCTCTAGCACTACGCCACTGCGCCCAAAACACTTACGTGGAAGGCCACTCAGCATCCACGCCAACCGGACCATGGGGCCACTCTCCCCATGTCACGCCCCCAATAGGTCGTTTGCCTACTCCGGCCACCTTGGCTCCAATTATACCTCAACCCAACGGGGTGTGGAATCAAGCCGCCCCATCCCGGCATGTGGCTGTACGTAATATTACACTAGGTAGAAGGTCTATGAACCGGTCCTTAGGGGAGGCGAGTATCTCTCCGCAGGAACCCCTCGCGGCGATTCCCGACGTGGTATTTAGGCTCTACCAGACTACCACTACTCACCTCTTTTGTTGGTTAGGGTTCATTAGGCATTCTCATGTTTCTCTTTAATTACAACGTATGAGCGTAGATAACGTGGATGATTACGTCATCCGGCTTAGCTCCATAGCTACGTTATCGCTCATACCACTATTTACTAATCCGATTATCTCATTATTATCATCTCATTATCTCATCATATTAATTAAGGTCATGATTAAGGGGGGGGTAAGGACTTGCCTGGGAGGTTCTTACAAATTGGCACGGCGTCGAACGTCTCCTAGCGTACTTCGGGCGGAAGCTTCTAAACGGTCGTCGAAAACTACTTGTGACTGGCGATAAAACCTAGCTTGAGCTATAACATGCAAAGAAAAGATAGAACATTATGGTGGCAATCGGTTAGATGCATAGAGCTAGATTTTAGATGAATTATGGAAGTCGTTTCACGCGAAACGAATTAAATTGCATGAGATACGAATTTTATAATATTAATCCCTAATTAAATCATTAGGGTAATATTATAATATAATTTTATCATGTAATAACATTGGAACTAATTACATGATAAAATTCTATAAATCAAATAATGAATTTACAAATTTTAAAAATTTTTCGACATGGGAAGGTCTACTTCTAACATCTTGTGTACAATAACCGGGTAGACCTAGCAATTAGACTAGTGTACCCGACCAAAGACTGTAGATGAGCCGCGGCATGACGAGGTGGGTCCCATTATGCCACGGGGGCCACGTGGGCGGAACTCGTGGACCGTGGGTCCGGCCGAGGTGGCTTGGTGACGGCCGCTATCAAATAAGTTGCCACGCGTCGGCATCCCACCGGTCTCGCCCCCGACGTTGATTGGAATGCACTCGGCCATATCGGACGGGGCTCCGCCTCCGGCCGGGGTACCTCCCTCGTGGCGGCGCCACGGAGGCTCGCCGGAGTTGGGCTTCCCTAGCCGTAGCTCACCGCGGGGTCCACGCGGTTCCCCTCGCCGCTCGTCACGATGGTTGTCACCAGGGACACTCCGTGGCCCCTTCCCATGACAAATGCGTGACCGCGCATGCGTTAGGCGGCGATGCTTGAGATGACCCTACCGACACCAAAACACGGAGAAGATGGGGAATCGATAGAGGAGGGCTCGGGGAAACGTACCAAGTCACCACTTTGGCCGACGACGACCTTATCCGTCTTGCCGCCGCTCGACTTCTCCCACGGCGGCGCGGATCTCGCTTTGGGGGAAACCGCTTCCGGGCGAGATAAGGAGGGGAAGGAAGGAAGCCGGCGCGAGCACCGGGTGTTCCCGGTCTCGGCGAAGCTCATGGAGGAGGGGCAAGGTCGATTGGTGACTCGAAGTGGTATTTATAGGCCGCCGCGGAGGGTCGCCCGGCGAGATCTTTTCCGACCGCGCCTCGGGCTCGCGGCCCTGGCTGGTGCTTGGCTGGCTATGACGCGTGAGCAGCGTTGCGGCTGCGGCGCTCAGTGCGTCGCCCTTCGCGAAGTCGGGCCGTCGTTGCGTCTCGTCTTCTACAGAACGACCGCGCCCACCATGGCGCCGGGAGCTGGGCTGCGGGAGTCATTGTAGCCGTGGACCTTGGCCGCCGTGCGCATGGATTTGCCCGGTTGGCTCGAGGAAGGTGTCGACGCCAACGCTGTAGCCCCGTTTTGGCAACAGCGCCCGGTAGCGGACAGCTTGTCGCCAAGCGTCGTCGTGGCCGTCGGCCAGCGCTTCGCAAGTGTCGACGACGCCGTGTAGGGGTCAAGGTGAGGGCGAGTCGGCTCGTGCGATGTGACGCTCTCGAGGGCTCCACGCCTCCACAGTGCGCAAGTCTTCGTGCTCGGCAACGGGGCCAAGGCTGCCGCACCGCAGCCGCGACGCGGATGGAGGAAGGAGACGATGGGGCGTGGGGTCCGGCCGTCCGGTGAGTTGGGAGGGTGGAGAAGGGCCGGTGCTGGGCTCGGTTGTTTGGCCATTGGGCCATCTTGATGGGCTCGCCAAGCTTGCCCGTTCGGGGAAAAGAGAAGGAGGAGGCGGTGGCCTGCTGGGCCAGTAAGAGAGGGAGGAGAGGAAGTGAGCCCATGGCTCTTTTCTTTATTTCCCTTCTCTTTTTATTTCCCTTTTTTATTCTTTCCCTTATCTCTTCTCCTTAATATTTTATGTGGGCAAATATATATTGTAAATATTCATACAAGCACTCTTATGTATCCTCATGACTTGTATTCATGAAAATATTTATTTAGTCGCACTTGTATGAATATGTGTATATATATATTTGTGCACGCACATATTTTCCCGAACTCTCGTTATTTCATGTGTAACATACATGATAAATACTTATACAAGCACCTTGGTATTCCCGTGACATTTATTGTCGAGAATATTTATTTGTCGTGCTCGTAAAATTATCCACATATGCACATGGTACGCACGTGTCTCGTAGGTGTTATTCCGAGGATAAACTTGTAAATCATTCTCATGCGATATTTACTTCCATAAAACTCTAGAGCTTACCTTGCATCCGTTGCGACCATAAAGCTCAACAAACAACAAGCAAAGGGAACCTAATATTCTAGATGGTGACATGCGTGTTTTTTAAAGCAGGGTTTTGGTCTGGCGAAAAATAAATCAAGTTTTAGTTGTAATTATAGAAAGTTCAAATTTTTAGTGATTTTTAAAATGATGCAAAAACACGGGTGATTGTTCAGGCCAACGGCGAGTCACCATTGGCCGCCAGGGTTGAACACTACAAACGCCACCGGCTTTAACAAAGGAGCTTAGAGGTTTGTGCTAACCGAGTAAACTAAATTGCGACTTAATGCGACACGCATAAACCGTTTAAGGCTCGTGCAATCCCTCCGGTTCTTGTCTCGACAAGGCCCGCTTCGGCGAGCCGCGAGCATGGGGAAGGCCGCCGCGCATCACCTCCCCCCCAGCCAGATCGTACCTCAGCACCGGCAGTGGTGGAACTTGGTGTCGATAATGGTGTCCGGAGTATTAGTCACCGCATGGTCGACGCCCCTCCAACTTGTTCAAGAATACACGCGCGCTTGCTTCACCGGGTCAGATCGCGTTTGGCGATTTGGCGGCCAAACGGTCGCTGCGACGTAGGGACCAATGATCGTCAATGGCCCCGAAGTCCGGAGGCGAGGCGGAGACATGATTAGAGGCACTTCCAACGGCAGCGTCAAGGAGTCGATGAAAGCAGTCACCGAAGCCACTGTGGGCGCACAAGTAACAGGCGCAGGAGGAGTGGGCATCCGGCCGCCATGGTCGGTCTCCTCCTCACGTGAGGGAGAAGCCGAACCACCAACAGCCGCAGCAGTGCCAGAAGCCGCTAGCACATCATCAGGCCCCAGATTGTCGAGGACTTCATCTCCGACGGCTTGATCAGCAGCTGGCATGGCCGAGACGTCCACGTTCTCTGACGCCACAGCCACTGCGAAGTTGAGGTTGACCATACGAAGCGGCGAGGGAGGCTCCAACTCCACGGCAGGCGGACGCGCGACGAGGGAGGCCGCAAGCTCGTCAAGCATGGGGTCCACCCGAGCGGGATGCTCCACGGCCAGCCATGGCTCGAACACAAGCGAGTCAGTGGGTGTGCCGGCGTTGCTCACCACCCTCGATGGCATGGCGCCACTCCCCAGCTGGGGCAAGGCCGATGTCGAGGGGGCCGAACAAAGAATCCGTCCGACGAAGAAAGGAGGCACCGGCGGCCCGGCCGCCCCTTGAGCGACCTGGTCACCGCCACGGTTGTCGACGATGCGGCGGTCCTGAGCACAGGGTCGAGGCTCCTCAGCGCAGTGTCGGGGCTGCTGCGCACGGCTCGAGGAGGGGCACTGTGGTGGGCGATCTCGATGCCTGCAGTTCCTCGCCCGGTGCCTCGTGCTAAGGCAGAAGAGGCAGCGGGATGGGGAGGAGCATCGGGCGGCCTCAAGCAGCAACTAAGCAATCCGAGAATGCTGCATATGTCTCTGACAAGTGGAAGCAGCAGCATATTATTCGAGGCTCCATATTTTTCTTCTGGCAGGTTACGACTTTGTTGACAGGATCCGCGGTTCTACTCATTTGTTAAACAAGATGCAGACCATGATATCCTCGAAAACACAGGAAAGTGACATGAGTATGCTATATCATCAGTTGGTGACCTCATTGGCTGCCTGGCCAGAACAGTTACAGGTGCTGAAAACAATACATACAGAACACAAGCAGCAATAATCCTGATGAATATTTGTCGAGAGTACGACAAGGATATTGAAAATCTGGAGTTAGAGAAAGCCGTGCCCAATCTGATGCAAGAGGTAATGAACGTACCTGTGCACAAACTTTTTTAGAAGAAAAACAATCACTTTCATTCCTAGTATATTACTGGCATCACGTATGGACTACTGAGTACTATACCATGATTGGTTCCTCAGGTGCTTAAAGAAATTGTCCATTGGCTCGTGACTAAGGAAGTACTACAAGCTGTACCAGAAGCAAACAACGGCGGCAACGCTCTTGTGGCAGAGGAGGGCCTGTTCGCTTGGTTTATCAGCCAGCCAGGTCGGCAGTATTTTCGTCACAACATCAGCCAAAGAGCACCAACCAGCCAGCAGTACTTTCTCTCACTGCATCAGCTAGCCATACAGCCAGCCGAACAGGCTCTTAGAACAAGGTGGTGTTCTGCAAAATAATATTGGACAAGAAGAAAGCAGCTCTACTCATCATCACCAAAACGCTGAACAACACCAGGGAATCCAACTGATGGAGGCCTTGGTAGAGTTGTGCTCGGTGATAAGATGGGCCTGCCCGATTAGTGATGATTTGACTTGTCAGTTGAACGAGATCACAGCCAAGATATGTTCAGGACAGGGGATGCCTGACAAGACTTTCAAAACACTTGTGGACAAAGCAGAAGAGAAACTTCGAGAGGAGAAGTGGGCTTCAAGACTGGCGGCTGTAAGTACCAGCTAATTCCTCAAGTGACTGTGCCCTCCAATACCATCCGCATATTCACTTTGCTCCGTCAGGATTCTCAGTATAAATGTCATAAGAGTGAAATAAGCAAACACAAATTATGTTTATTTATCTTGTGTGTACTTTGTCAAGTTCCATTTGCCTGGAGACTATGTTATTATGCTAAATATATATCCTCTGTTTTCATGTGTGTATTTTTTTCTAATAATGTAGAAATGGGATACATGGTTGGCCCCTCGATTCTAATGCACGAATATTTGTATTTATGTTGTTTGTGTTTCTTTTCTTCAATTGTCTTATTAGTAGCATATACTAATAAGAATCCATTGCCATTGTGTGCAAAGGACAGCAACTAGAACACATATATTGCAGAGCACGCACAAGTGGAGTGGAGGGCAGTACAATTCTTCAACTCAAATGGATGGCCTTCTATTTTTCAGATCGTTTCTTAAGCTTGCAACGTCTGGGCAAGAGACAACAATCTTGTGCACGTAAGCACCCTCTCATTTGAGATGGGCCGAGCAGCTATATATGTTCTTCCATTCCACTCATTTTTCATCATTTTTTTAATCCAATCCGCGGTGCACTTCTCAAAGTTTGAACACAACATTACTATGCCATACCATTTGACTGCCGTGCCAATTTTTTTAAAAAATGATTATTGACTCAGGAAATCACCTAAACGTAACACAACATCATACTGAACTTACTAATTTCATACTTGCCGTTATGAGGACTGTCGTCACTTCCGCGGACTGTCGGGCTAATAAGGGCTGAGAGAGAGCCATCGCTTATAGAAATTCTCTATAGGCCGTATTTATATTGTATTTATCTGCCAATGACTAAGGCCTAGGCCCACGGGCCTCAGCCAGGTCCACCCTTCACACTCAGGCTTAAGTCAGCCTGGGCACTTTTAAACCGAAAACCGAACCGAACCGAACCGAAACCAACTCGAAATGTCGGTTTTTCAAATTTTCGGTTTGGCTTCGTTTTTCAGATTTCAGTAGTTCGGTGTTCGGCTTTAGATTCAGTTTTAGGGTCAAACCGAACCGAAACCGAAGGAAACCGAACTTCAGCAATTGAGCCCAATTCCCTTCCCTGGTCACATGCGACAGCCCAGCCCAACAAGCACCCACACACAGCATCCCATGACCCGTCCCTCGTCCCCCTTCCCGTGACCTGACCCCGACCCGAGCGGCGCCGGCAGCGGCGACCCTAACTCCTAACTGGCGAGCAGCGGCGCGACGGCGAGCGAAAGCAGCAGCGCGTAGCGGCGCCAGACGAGCAGCGCGTGCGGCGCGAGGTGGCGCCACGCAAAGGCGAGGCGGCAGGGGCGAGCAGCGACCAGCGGCGGCGGTGGGCGTGGGGCCAGCGGCGGCGGCGCTGCGAGAGGCATCGCGGCTTGGCGTCGTCACCGGCACGAGCAGTGCCGGCGCTGGCGGCCAGGCGGCATCGGCGCGGCGGGCCGGCGGCGTCGTCGCCGGCGGATGTGCGAGGTTGTGAGCGGACGACCTGGTTTCTCTCAGTATTCATCAGTTTTTCGTTAAAACCAAAACCGAACTAAAAAACCGAAACCGGCGTGACCGGTTTTTTACTTCTGTAGAACCGATCGGTTGCTATTTCTTGAAAACCGAACTTTTGGAAAACCGATTAAACCGAACCGAATTTTTGATTAAAACCGAATGCCCAGGGTGAGGCCTAAGCCAGTGGATAGCTTCAGTGTGATAAGGAATGCGCAGGGCCTGAGTCTATAGTGGCTAAAAATGCTGGTTGCTCTTGCTTCTTGATCAAAACGAGAAAGTCTGCTGATGCAGTGATCCATTTGTCACAAAGAAATATAAGTATATATATCTACTTTTTGTTTGTTTGTTCCACTCACAGCTGAAGTTACCACGCTGAATAAGTATATGCATCACAGCATGATGAGCATGAGCTTCACCAATTCACTGCTATATGTATGTTCGCTAAGTTTTCCATTCTCATTTTTGGCCTTTGCGTTCATACTAAACAACTAACCACATCGATATATGTTTTTGCATCGATCTTCTCCGCTTTGCCTCTATATCAGCAGAGGTATCAACGGAGCTTCAGATACAAGCTAGTTTCCAATACAGCCACCACTACTACAGATTCGTTCATCACTACCGCCGTCATCGGGCGGAATTTAATCCACCGGCAGTGTTGAATCTTGCCCGCAGTGATGAACCGTTCAGGCGAGGGAAACTCAGAAACTCTATGGATTCGACAAATTCCGCAGCGAAGACTCGGATCACCACCGGGTTGAATCGTTCCCGGCAGTGGTCTTGATGGACCTGAGATCACTCGCGGGTTTGAATTAGAACCGAAAGCGATTTCAAGATTGACACAACCGGGTTGAATTAGAACCGATAGCGATTTGGGAGGGAAGCAAAAGGAACCGATAGCTCGAAGAAGGAACAGTAAAAACAAACGATAGAAACAGACCGGAGATGAATTAAAAATGACTTTGGAGTCATTATATATTACTACTAGATAATATATTTTACAAAACGAAAAAAAAAAAAAGCGGCGGCCACCATCGCCTCCGCCGCCGCAATACGCCGCTGCCCGCGCCGCCGCCATCGCCTCCGCCGCCCGGCCGCCTAGGCCTCGCCGTCGCCGCCCGGCCTCGTCCTCGCCCGCCGGCCGCCCGCCGCCGACCGCCGCCGGAGCTCCGCTAGCCTCGCCGATATCCCCTAGCGAGGATGTCGGCGATGGCCTCGACCTTGTAGGCGTAGAAGTTCGCCTTCTCCACCAACATCGGCCCACCGTTGGCGGGCCGACTTCTTCGGCCGGGCCGGTGAGCTCCCCCGAGGGCGTCGTGGAGGCGCCCACGGTGAAGACAAGCTCCTCGTTGGTGTAGATGCCGCCATCTCGTCGACGATGAAGAAGAAGCTCTGCTTGGGGTTTATGGAAAGAGAGATGCTATTAGCGATGGAGATGGTACCAAATCAGAGCGTTCTTATATAGTAGCAAGCCATGGAATGCATGCAGTCCATAGTCATTCCCAAGACGCAGCGCCATGAAAACGATCAACATGCGCACGACCGGCTCATCCAATGGCCGTCCGCGACGGCCCGTCTCCCCACGAAAGGCCGACCGCTACGCTTTTCTTGTAGCGTTTCCAATGGCCGCTTCCTCGGTGGCACGGCGTTTCCCAACACCCAATCCCGAAATTCCCGGTTCGATCCCCAACAAGCCGCTTTTTGACCATTTTTTCAAGAACGATGATCGAGTTTAGCATTGTTATTTTAAAACAAGGAATGTATGCTTCACATTGTTTACCATTGCTACAAGATCAACCACACGCACCTTCGATGCCGACGGGTGAGGGAGCGGGAGGGAGGGAGGGAGACGAGAGACTTCTTTGGCCGGAGAACGAGACACTCAAGTACAAGCTGTAGCACGTCCACAACACTCGCTGGGCTATTTAAAGAATCAAACTTTGTGCGCCGCCCAACGGATAGCCATCAACTGTTTTTTTCTTTTTTTACCACAATCTTTGGAGCTGCCACGTTCACTTAGCGTGTTCATAGTGGCTCGCTGCATGCATGCCGCTCGTTTGGAGAACCGCGCGTTGCCGGTAGCATTCATCGCGGTTAGGAACCGGCGGTGTCTCGAATCGATGAGAAAAGCCTATGGCACCAGCCAGCGTCGGCGGGTTAAATCAATGTCGGTTAAAACACCGCCGGGTGTAGTTTCACACCCGGCGGTGATGTAGATCACTGCCGGGCGTGGTTTCACACCGGCGGATGATGTTTAAATCATCTGCCGGTGCAGATCTCTCTCCCGGTGGTACTCGACATCACCGCCAGGTGGAAACTTGGACCGGTAGTGATTTTGAAAAATTCAACGGCCGCACAGTTCTCAACTCGATCGGGCTGACCCTTCGCACCAATGCCGCACACCGCCGCCACGTCCTCCATACAACGGCAGTCGACTCAACCTCGCCATCTCCCCTATTTAAACGGCAAGGGGACGCCGTGTTTTGCACCCGTTTCTCCTCTCTTCTCCTCGCATTCTTGGTTCGTCCAAAGTAGTTCCTAACCCTCTCCTCAAAATACGAGGGGCTTAGATTTGAATTTAGTGTCATGGGTTTTGGATCTAGGAAATCTTTTTCTCCTTATTTTTCTTGTTCTTCGTCCTCGATCTTCTTTGCTAGCAGTACTTTCCAGTTCCACATACATATGGATTTTCTTTGGGAGAAAGCCCTCCACATACAGATAATGCCTAGTCCAAGAAAATGGTTTTACGTAAAAGGTGCTACAAGAGTCTTACCGATGAAGGAGAGACACGGGGGCTTCCAAATTACGTGGGTGCCATGATTCGGATCGAACTCGGACTCATATTAAGAGTTGAGTCCTTGTGCTTTGGGGTGCTAGTGTTTAGCCAATATCCCCGGGCACATGGGCGTATAGTATCCTAATCATAAGGTGCATCCATGGAAAAACAATCCTCATTGGGCCAAGTTCTTTGGGATTTCATCCTTGGTCCAATGGTCAAGTTTGGGATGAAGACGAAGCTCCACTCGTGAATCTCATCCTCCAACCTCCTCAATGAGTGCACGTAGCAGCCCTCCACTTCTTCGATCTTAGGAGATGCTACAAGAGACTTACTTGAGGTGGTTAAATTTTAATGTGTTTGTACACTTTGATTGTAGCATTGACCTATCTCGTGAATTGGTCTTTGTTATCATATATGTAGTTCTATGTAAGGTCTTTGCTATGGAAATATATGTAATGTAAGGTCTTTGTTATGGAAATATATGCAATGAAATTTCTTATCTGTTGTATTTCTGTTTGATATGAATCTTGATTATCTCTTCGATACCTTTGAGTTTCCATTTTTTTACCCTTCATCGAACGTAATAAAGATTTGTTGCAATAAAGACGGTTGCGTCAATGAAATATGCTTTGCATATTGTGAGGAAAATTCAAATGATATATCCAAATCTAATGTGAATGAAATAAAGTTATATATGTAACAAAAACAAAGAACAGATATTGAATTGTATTCACATCCATATCCCCTTGAGCAGATAACCAAAACCCCTACTTGCGTGAAGCATCTACTCGTACATAGTATGCGGCAAAGATTTGCAACAATGCATGCATGCAAACCGAAAGTGAAGTGATAACACCGTGAATTCATTCTTTGGATACATACACGCAACCGGTAGTGATATGGTATTCACTTTAGCCGGCGCCATTCAAATAACCAATAGTCATGTTGTTATCACTACCGGGTATATCTTAATACCGGCAGTGATGTACCGCGACCATCAACCGCTATAAATCAAGGCGTCCGGCCGCATCCAAACACATACCATTCGCCCCTGTGGACACAAGGCCACCATTCCCTTATCCGATCATCGTATGTAATTTTTTAACATTTTTATTTCTTATTTTACTATAACAAATACATGGACATTAGTTTAACTTAACGTCATTTTGTTGCATTTATATGTTTCATAGACTTTATCCCCAATACAATGGCTACAAAAGCGAAGACTTAGCTAGTTCCCTATCTCTCGGTTTTGTGGAGACCACGACATCTAGAGCATCGTCACCGGGTCATCAACTATATACGTGTGAAATAAGTTTTTACATCCCTTCGAGGATTCTAGGACGTAAACGACCACCTAATCCACGAGGGGGGAAACGAGAGAACGACCGTGCAAAACGCCGGGAGTACCATGTCGTTTTCCTTGTGCTTAGATTCTCTTCGACGTGTTTGCTACATTGTGCCCGATTTCTCGCACTTCAAGATATTTGCCTTGTCTCAGCGATAATATCCCCGCATGTCAATATAGCGAATATGTTGGGAGTTACAACCATGATGATGTGGTAATAAATTGAATTCATCATTTTGGCAATGCATATTAGATAGATTCACATCATCCTCATTTATTTTGATTCTCCCACTTGCGATTTTGGTCCACGATCTTACTTATGCTGCATGTGGCTTGGCGGCCGTTCTCGACCAATCTACGAGACCGACTTCGGGTATGATTGGGACTTCTGTGAACACCTTGGCTAGCAAACTACGGAAGGGCGACTATACTTGCATAAGGTTTACTAACTTAGACACTAGTCGTTCAAGAGGTTATATCTATGGTCGAGCATATTTTACGTCCTTGCGAGGAACAAGAGAGTGCAATCATAATGGCATTGACCTTCATCAACTCAAGCGGATACTTAATCGTGACATCAATTACCCGATATTTCTACAATCCTACATTCGTGTGCATGGATCACAAGTTTGGACCCAATAATGATCCCGACGGCGGTGATGATGATTAGTGTGTGGTTACATCCTAATTAATTTGTAATGTTCTTGTGGCCCATGTGGTCTCAAACTTTTCTGAGCCTTTCACATGTAAATTGGGAAGCACCCACGAAGTTTGAGATTTTTCTGAGTTGGTTTGGTACTTTTTCCAGTTTATTTGAATTTCTCAGCGACGCCACCTTGTAATTATAGTTTGAATTGAGCGTACCCACGAAAAGAGCCGGAATCTTTGCCGGACTTTTCCACGGGGTCTCATGTGCCCTAGGAGGCAAATCACCGTGGAGGTCCAAGAAAAATTCTTGTGTTTCCATGGTTTAATTAGTCTTCTTGTCGCCAATTTATCTCAAAGAAAATCATAGTAATTAAGATATTTATCATAAAAACCTAAGAACTTGTGTGGGGTCATTTTTTGGGTGTACGTGGGTGGAAAAAAAAATTCAAGTCATTTCCATCATGGAGGATTACACATATTTCACAAAGGGACATGATCATCCATCGAACCAGGACTATATAGTGTAGTTCCCGTGCTCCATGTGGTTCATATGTTTGCGGTGTTGTAGTGGTCTCAAACTTTTTTCGAGCCTTTCACATGCAAATTGGGAAGCACCCACCTAAGTTTGAGATTTTTTGGAGTTGGTTTGGTACTTTTCCCAATTTATTTGAATTTACGCACGACGCCACCTTGTAATTATAGTTCGAACCGAGCGTACCCACGAAAAGAGCCGGAATGCTTGCTAGACTTTTCCACGTGGTCTCATGTGCCCTAGGAGGCAAATCATTTGTGGAGGTCCAAGAAAAAATTCTTGTGTTTCCATGGTTTAATTAGCCTTCTTGTCGCTAGTTTATCTCGAAGAAAATCATAGTAATTAAGATATTTATCATAAAAACCTAAGAACTTGTGTGGGGTCATTTTTTGGGTGTACATGGCTGGGAAAAAAAACAGTTCAAGCCATTTTCACCATGGAGGATTACACATCCTTCACAAAGGGACATGATCATCCATCGAACCGGACTATCTGATTAGTAGTTCCCGTGCTCCATATGGTTCATATGTTTGCGGTGTTTTAGTGGTCTCAAACTTTTTTGAGCCTTTCACATGCAAATTGGGAAGCACCCACGAAGTTTGAGATTTTTCGGAGTTAGTTTGGTACTTTTCCCGTTTATTTGAATTTTTGCGCGACGCCACCTTGTAATTATAGTTTGAACTGAAAGTGTACCCACGAAAAAGAGCCGGAATGCTTTGCTAGACTTTTCCACGTGGTCTCATGTGCCCTAGGAGGCAAATCACCGTGGAGGTCCAAGAAAAATTCTTGTGTTTCCATGGTTTAATTAGCCTTCTTGTCGTTAGTTTATCTCGAAGAAAATCATAGTAATTAAGATATTTATCATAAAAATCTAAGAACTTGTGTGGGGTCATTTTTTGGGTATGTACGTGGTCGGGAAAAAAATTCAAGCCATTTCCACCATGGAGGATTACACATCCTTCACAAAGGGACATGATCATCCATTGAACCAGGACTATACAGATTGTAGTTCCTATGCTCCATGTGGTTCATATGTTTGCCGGTGTTGTAGTGGTCTCAAACTTTTTCTGAACCTTTCACATGCAAATTGGGAAGCACCCATGAAGTTTGAGATTTTTCGGAGTTGGTTTGGTACTTTTCCCAGTTTATTTGAATTTCTAAGCGGCGCCATCTTGTAGTTATAGTTTGAACTGAAAGCGTACCTACCTAAAAGAGCCGAATGTGCTAGACTTTTCCACGTGGTCTCATGTGCCCTAGGAGGCAAATCACCGTGGAGGTCCAAGAAAAATTCTTATGTTTCCATGGTTTAATTAGCCTTCTTGTCGCTAGTTTATCCGGAAGAAAATCATAGTAATTAAGATATTTATCGAAAAAACCTAAGAACTTGTGTGAGGTCATTTTTTAGGTGTACATGACTAGCAAAAAATTTCAAGCCATTTCCACCATGGAGGATTACACATCCTTCACAAAGGCACATGATCATCCATGAACTGGCATCATTTCTATTTCACTGCCGGTTGCGTATAATATCCGGCAGCGAATAGGATTGGGGTGAAATTTTCCAAACCTTCTGAACCTCCCGCCATTTCGTTCCCCACCGCGCCCAAACCAGCCTTGCCTATATATATAAGTGAGTGGTTTGGAGCGAAATTTTGGCAAGCCATTTGAACACCGCGTCATTCTCGTTCCCCACCAGCGCGAAGAGCACGGATTCGCCGACGGAGCGCACCACCAACTCCAACGTCGCCGTTCTTCGTCCCCTCGCGCCCCCGCCATCCGTTCGCGCATCCCCCTGGTCGTTCCGGTCCAGCGAGAATCGAGGCTTGACAGCGTTCTCCCACGCCGCTCCTCCTCCACCGGCGTCCCCCAACGCCCGCGCCCCATCCTCTCGCCCGCCGGCCCCTTCCACGGTGAGAACTAATTATCCCTTTAGGTGTACGAGCTTTTACCTATGAGAATGACAACTAATTCGCCGCTGTCCTAGCCTCGCGTCGCCCGCTTGATCTTCCTCCACGCCCGACGGAGGACCGCAGCCACACCTCTCTGCCGTTCGCGACCTCACGCCCGTCTTCCTCTTCACCGCCCGACGCCGCACCATCCGCGTCGGTCACACGCCCTTAAGGTGTTCGTTGAAATGCCCGTCTCGTTCACCGCAACCCGTGCTCGAATGCGATTGAAATTCATGAGTTAGTGTTGTTGGAAATCTAGTTTGGATATTTTAAATATATGTCCGTAACTTCTTGTACAACTTTTATGAATAACATAGCAATATCATCCTATTTTGGTGACATGTATAGGTTAGCATGGCGTGGTACGTAGTGTTTGTTGGTCGCGTGCGGGGATCTATCTAACCTGGGAAGATTGCTATGCTCAAGTCCAAGGGTACGCTAATAATTGTTCTGAAAAAATACAACACCGAAAGGTGAAGCCGTAAAATCGCCTACAACGGTGCAAACTAGCCGGCCCGGAGATTGAAGAGAAGCCACCGCACATACTTATGAAGATTGCGAGAATTGCTACTTAATTGGTTTTGGAAAGATGTCATGCTTTTATTTATGTCTATGACTCTATATATGGTCATTGGTGTTTTTATTTTAGAAGTTTATGTAGGCTTAGTTTTTAGAACATTAGGTGGATTTTGTTGTATGTAACCATTAAATCCTGTAATGTTTTGACGATATTAATGTATGATAATTTTTCGGATTTAAAAGAGCTGAATTTCACGAATAAATTCAAAAATTTAAAACAAAAACGCCGGGTGGCATGGGCCCGGCAATGAATGAGCAACAAACCGGTAGTGTAACTATACCAAACACTATCGGTTTGCATTACTAACAACCGTCATAGGCGGCGAAAATCATCACCGCTTTACGCATTAACAAACCGATAGTCTCCACTCTAATAACGCCGTCGTTGAGATCAGCCGACAGCGTTCACGTATAGTTCAGCGACGGGTTCAAAGTAAGCCGACATTGTTAGGTCTTCGATACACTCGTCGGGCTTAGTCTAACCCGATAGTGTTATCCCCACGATTACGTCGGTTCGCTAAAGCCCGGCGGTGCTCCCAATATCGACTCTGCCGGGTGACTTCCGAACCTGCATTGCTTGGATCAAAAATGCTGCCGGGTCGGCGAACAACCGACAGTGTTCGGTGACAGGGTGCTGCGGTTCGATATCAAACCGGCAGTCTCTCCTCGCATCACCGCCGGTGTTTTGACCCGATAGTGTTTCAAACCTCATATCACTACGCTATGGTTCTGCGGTTCAGTTTTTCGCAGTGAAGGGGGGCTGGAGCCCGGCAGTTATGGACAATTCTGTAGTAGTGCACCGTACCATGGCATTTCTGTGATGGCATCCTGATCAACCTTTGCTTGCCCCTCTCGCTCCCAGCTATGCTAGACACATTCCTTTTTCTCTTTTACTTATTCTTTGCGTCCTCAGTGCGTAAATGAAGCCAGCCAGCTGCCAAGAATCTGAATGCCTGCAGAAGCTTTGTTCTTTAGTCATCAGTTTCCGAGGGCCCTGCTGCCTGGGTTATCCTTCTTATTTCAGGCTCTCCAGCAGCTGCACATGGTCCGATACAGGATACTAGCTTGAATTCGAACAAGCTAAGGAGGCCTCCACCGTCATCTAGCTCTGTGCGCAAATCTTGCAGCAGGTTAGTGAAATCAGCGTCTTTTCACTTCGGTGTTTTCATTTAATTTTGTTCTTTTTCTTTTCTTTGCACAAGTGGTGGAAATTTAATTGTCATGCATGCATCAGTCAGATTGATATGATGAGGACTTGGGGGTGACAGCAGATTTTTAAAAAAGTTCAAAGAACCACCACACAAGCCATCTCTCCAATAACTTGTTGCATGAATACGGATGAAATGATGAAGTGACACAGGAACCCATAAATCCATAATGTATTCCAATGTAACAAATAATACTATGGTTTATTTGACTATATATTGATCTAGTATCTTTGTTATATATTCCATAGGAATATATATGGTCTCATTCTCTAGCTATAAAAAAGGAGTTTTACTGCCATCTTGAACCTAATTAGCTCATATGGGTCGTCTGTTTAAGGGGATATAGAAAAATAAGTGACATTAATTTAAGAGAACCCCTTTTTTATCAAGTCTTCTAAGTCGTTTTTCATATTTTTCATTTGACCGACACCGACGACTCCAATCCTCAAGAGAAGAATCATAATGGGCCGTCAAAACAATTCCATTAATGATGAGGATTGCCTTGAGGTTGAGAAAATCAACAGCTATGCAATATTTATGGGATACCTGTTGATGGGCGTGAGGGGGCTTGGTTTGTTGGTGCTTACATGGACCACGGTTGTCCTCCTCGGAGGCTTCGTCTCCATGCTACAAAAGAAGGACTTTTGGTGTCTCACAGCAATCACGCTGGTCCAAACTGCTGGGTTAGTTTCCTTACTAATTAAGTTGTTCATCTTTGTTCATTAAATTTTACCACTCTATACTTTATACTAAATCAATTTGAACTGTTTCATATGAGATGACTTTTGCATGGCTAGAGGGAACGCTGCTTTTACTAAAATGTAGGAAATTAGAAAATACTCGTACCCTTTGGTTCAGGTGACCTTCGTTCCGTGTATATATAGGCCAGAAGCGAAATATATACCCTATGTATATTTACGGCAAAAAACCGGCAAATATGTATATATCGAGAACTAAATCACAACCACATATATATCATATTGCAAGTGAGAATAAAATATCACTCGTTTTATAGAAATATTTAATTTTACATGAAATAAAACTATCTCAAATAACAAAACGGAGTACACCATTGCAAAAGAGCTCGTCAAGACGATCAAAATTGATATATTATTTGCTATATTTGGAGCTCTGAATAAAAAGATATTAATTTCCTAAACTAAAAAAAGTGATAATGTCATCGCGACGCAGATACCATGCAAAACCGCCTTTTGCTGCCATGTAAAACCGCCATGGACCTGGGGTGAACGGGTTCGCAAGTTGGTTTCTAAGTCCATAGACCTATTTGGCACAGCAAGACAAGTTCATGTACCTACTGTGCATTTCACTCATCATAAAATAAAAACAATAAAGAGTAGCCTCTAAATATGTATATAAATTACCTCACATATGCCATTATAAGAACATACATTATTAAACAAACCCCTATATTTCCATCTAATTACCTACCCGCCTTTATGATCGATAATCTAAGTAGTTACCTCTTAGATTTGCGTCTAAATTACCATATATATGTGCATGTTAAACCGAAACTTAAATATGTTCTTCTTTTGCGAATAACTAAATGTCGCAGCCCAAGCTGGGCGCCGCCGCTAGGGCCCGAGGCCCAAGCGCGTGTGTGCCTGGTGGTTAGCTGCGCCGCCGCCCGCCGCCAACACGTCATTTGCTTCGCAATTAAGTAATAGATATTTAGGAAATGAAATAGGAATAAAACAGGAAACCGAATCAAATATTTTTTTTAGATGCAAGTCTTCCCCGGACTATAAATATAGAGGGCGTGTAATCAGTTGGATCAATCGAGAAAAAATTAAAGGGGGTAACACCCAACATCTTTGTCTTCGAGCTCTCTCTCGCCCCTAACCCTAAGCGCCGTGTGCCGCCGCCACCACCGTGCGCCCCTGCCCACAGCACACGCGCGCCTTAGGGCGCCCACGCCAGCCGCGCCGCCGCCCAACACCGCCCGCGCCGCCCGTCATATCTGGCCGGCGCCCGTTGCCGCCGCCCCTGCCGTGCGGTTGTGACGGCCGGTATCCGGAGACCAGGGCGATTCCCACCACCGATGGCTTCCAACCACCACCAACATCAAGATTCGATGGCCCTCCGCCGGCGTCCCTACCGGAGATGATCATGGAGGCACTCCGCGCACTCGGTTCGAGGGCGACTACGACAAGGCTGCGATCTCGACTAAATCACCACGAGGTAAGGCTCCAACCTCGTAGTCCAACACAACGCCATCCTGCTAGGCCACCTCGCCCACATGAAGGCCACCGGCGAGCTCGACGACATCCTCGACGACGCTCCTACCTTGGGCGCCATCGACGACAACGGTGCTCCCACGGGCACCGCCAACGTCGTCCCTCCGCAACCATACAGGTTGCAAGCAACGAGAACACCTACCCCAAGGACGTTCCCATTGTCACAGCTCAGATTAGATCAGATCGAGGCCACCATCGACATCCACCAGCTGCTCGACAAAAAACCTAACCCACTAGGCCAACGTCGCGAGCCTCCAACAACGGTCCAGATAAGTTCCTATAACACCAGCACCATCATCCCTAACATCGGATCGACGTCGCTGGCAACAACATCCCGGACAACACCGGCACCAGGGACACCAACGGCGTCAACACCCTCGCAGAATAGAACACCACCTGCTCCACAATCACCAGGCAAGTCCATGTTACCCGACAGGCAACCGCTACCTCTATCATCAACTCTGCATCGACGTCACCTGATGTCGCCATTGACGTCGCTCACCACAACGCCCTCGACATCGACGACACCTCCAAGGGCACAACCAACGACAATGATGCCCCTCCCAAGGGCGCCACAATCAACCACGACGTCCTCGACATCGCCATGCCTACAACGACGACATTGGCTCCATCGACAGCAGTTTTCAGCTCATCGAGGGAACGCACGCCAACGTCGACATCCACAACGATGCCCCCACGGGCGTCACCACCGACGTAATCGCTGATTCGCTGAACTCGACAACGATATCAACTTTGCTGCACCTGTTGGATGTTCCGTGGACATCCACTATGGCGGAGAGCGCCGACAAGCAAGCTACGACTCCTGACGTGGCTTCAACCACGGCAAGTACAAAGACCGCAGGCACCCCCACTCCCAGCAGTCCGATTCTTGATAACACCAGCGCCAGCTCCGGCGCAGAAGGCGCCCCCATCAGCACCTCGACAACGGAACATCAGCTCTACCAAAGACATGAGGTATACCGCTATCCACCTGACAATAGCGGTACTTCTCTGGTTCATCTGCATGCCAAGCTAGACACCACTGGAGGACTGGTACACCCCACACGATGTCTCCTTTGAGGCTTCAAGTTGATGAGCAATGGCGACACCACCTGCGACAACATGATTGACTACATCTACGCCCTCGACAAGGAACAAACCCCGTTACAACTACATCGGCACTTTCGGGTTCGCCAATGGGATTCACGCTGCACCATGGGAGACACTATAGCAGGAGGCACCCCGCACGACAGACACCGCGATCCAACTCGTTCGTCGACTCAACATCCTTCTGCTTCATTCGTCGCACGCCTTGGCAAAATGCGACGACCACGGTCTTCACCCCACCAGCATTTACAACATTGCCATGAGCCAGAGTGTAATGGAATTCCATCCATGGGGCGGCATCGAAAAGGTCAGCATCCTCCTCTTCGCCCAGCTCATTCCCTCGACACAAGTGGATGCAACAATCCTCAGGTCATGCTGCTTCAATCGCCGTGCCAACAACGACAGCCACGCAAAGCCACAGCGAGGGCGCCGCCGTTTGGAAAAAGGGGGAGGAAATGTCACAGGACATGGGCCTAACCACCGCTGCCTTGGACCCAAAAGGAGCAGCGCACGGTGCCCGGGCCAGCCGTCGCCATCCATGCCATCGGTGCCAGTCTTCTTCTTCGTCAACAACGACTCCATGCATGACACCAACTTGGAGGCGACAGGATGAGAGCATCCCACCTTGGATGGGCCGTACTCCTACTACTTCTGAACATTCTTCAGGATATGCTGCTTTGACTTCACCATCAACGTCGACAACCGGACAACAATATAGCGTGAGGACGCGCTGTGCGGGAAAGGGGAAGGAGAGATGTCACAGCCCAAGCTGGGCACCGCCGCCTAGGGCCCAAGGCCCAAGCGCATGCGCGCCTGGTGGCTGGCCGCTGCCCCGCCCGCCACTAACACATCATTCTGAAGACTAATTTAAAGTGGGGCATGCTTGTCATTCAAATACTAATTAACACGCAATCAAGTTTTTTTTTTTTTGACAAGAACACACAATGCAAGTTGTACTACTGCAACTAGTGACAATCGTGTGTTGATTTTTTCATGAAATTCATTGTAATTTTTGGAAACAAAACAATAACGACTACCATCGAGACATAACTATATACCTAACTCATCACCATTATATTATTGTGATTTGTCCTTTATATATATCTGTTTGGTAGCATGCATCCTTGCGATGGCACACTGTTAGCGTAGTCATCAGTTTCTAGTTATTGTGTTAGACTCACCACGGCTTCGCCTTTCCTAACAATCTCACTTGCAACACTTCATTAACAGGGTCTTCGATTTCCATTTAAAGGAAAAGGCAAGTGATGTTAGCAATTCTTTGAAGGGCTTGGTGTTAGCTGGAGGTATTGTGGTCATGAGACCATTCAAGAAAGACGCAAACAAAAAACCATCGACTGCACGCATGGTGCTAGCAGTTATTTTATTGGTTGTCCAAGTGCTAGTGTTTGCTCTTATCTTGTGTCCTCTGGTGATTCTATATGTGCTTGGGCTGTATCTTTCTGCTGGAATTTCTTTATGGCGTCTGATACAACACGACTACGGTAACCCCGATGAAGGCGCCAACCTAAAGCCAGCGCTTAGTGTCCTATACACCTTAGCCGTGGCCCAAGGTGTGCTTTATGGCTATAGGACCATCTATCATTTAGCGGCAAGAACCGGACTGGTGGAAGATGTGGCCCAAGATTATTCACTGGAGACAAAGCTGGTTTCAGAGTATTTAGAGGAAACTGTGGAAGGATGTATGAAGGATCCGTTATTTGCAAGAGGAAGGAACCTCGTCACATATGCAGTGGACTTGCTGATGAAATCTAAGTCAAGGTACGGCTACATTTCTAGGGTTCTGATTCTTGGCAAAATGTACTTAAGACAGAGGGGTCTGCTTAAACAACTGCTCACTGGATCAGCGTCCTTTTGTCACGTGGTGCAGCAACTGGTAGAGACATTTGGTCCGGCAAGCCCATACAGCACAGAGATCAGGATGCGAGCTGCCAGGATAGTAGCAACTGTTGCTGGCAACATCCGCCTGGACGACTTCCCAGCTCATGTGATTCAGTGTGTATCATCCCTGCTCGACACATTTGAGGAATACAGTTGGCGGCCCGAGGGATATGATGACATTGATGAGGGACTACGCTGGTATTTTCAGAAGAAAAGGTACGAGAGGAGCTGGCAGCTAGGTGACCAGGAGCTTAGGTCCCTACTTGTCGACAAAATTCCAGGGACGAAGGCCGCTGACAGCAAGACACAAGGCTACAAAGGTCTGGTGGTGCAAGGCCTGTGTATCCTTCAGGGGCTCGCCGTCGACGAGGACAACTGCAGAGTCATAAACAACACCCAAGGTCTGCTATCCAAGGTAATGGCACATCTGATGCCAGATCGACTTCACAGTGATGGCCATCATGATGAATGCTCCAGCATTCTGGCACAAGAATCACTGGAACTGATGAAACGGCTCATGGCTACTCTGTCTCCACCAGGAGAGACCGAAGCAACAAAGCTGCCATGTGAAATCTCAGGCAACATCGAAGCGATCAAGAGCACCCTCAAAGGTATTCTAGAGTGCGTCAGGTGTCAAGTGCTGCTGAAAAGACAAGCTGTAGAGGTCCTTCTAGACCTGTCTGTGGAGCTGGATACACAGACAACAGCCTCCATTATGCCCGGTGGAAGAAGCAGCAGCACAATGTTGGTATGGATGCTGCTACACATTTATCTTATACACGATTATCACTTCGACAGGATGTGCGGTTCCACTAATTTCGCAAAGAAGAGCAGTGACATCACAATATTAGCAGGTGAAAAGATGCAGGCCATGCTATGTCCCAAAACAGAGGAAAGTGACACGAGTATGCTACCATCAGTTGTTGATGACGTCATTGGAAGCCTCGCCAGAACAGTTGCAGGTGCCGAAAACAATCCATGCAGAATACATGCAGCAACCATCCTGGAACATCTTTGTCGATATTACACCAAAAAAAGATATTGTCCTTGTCAATATTTCACCAAGGATGATTTAATTTTCGACATGGTGAAGAAAGCCCTGGCCAATGTGATGGAAGAGGTAATTAATTAACGTACTTGTGCACAAACAATTTTTTATATTAAAAAAATCTATTTATTATATTACGTACTGGCACGTATAGACTACAGATACTATCTTTGTCACTCTGATTATCACTTTATTGGTTCCTCAGGTGCTCAAAGAAATTGTGCATTGGCTGGTGACTCAGGAAGTACAAGCTGTACCAGAAGCAAACGGTGGCAATGCTCTTCTGGCAGAGGAGGGCCTGGACATAGAACAAGCTGGACAGGAAGAAAGCAGCTCTACTCCTCATCTGCAAAAGGGTGAACAACACCAGGGAATCCAACTGCTGGAGGCCTTGGTAGACTTGTGCTCGGCGATAAGACAGAGATGGGCCTGGAGGGAGCATGATACTTTGACTTGTCGGTTGAACGAGATCACAGCCAAGATATGTTCAGGACAGGGGATGCCTCACAAGACTTTCAATACACTTGTGCAAGAAGCAAAAGAGAAACTTCGAGAAGCGAAGAAGGCTTCAAGATTGACGGCTGTACGTACCAGCTAATTCCTCAAGTGAAACAGAAACCTGAGTCAGAGGACTAGTTGACTGTGCTCTCCAATCCCTTCGGAAAGCACTTTGCTCGGTCAGGATTCTCAGTCTAAATGTCGTAAGACTGAAATAAGCGAACACAAATTATGTTTATTTATCCTGTGTGTACTTTGTTAAATTCCATTTGCCTGGAGACTATGTTATTATGCTAAATATATATCCTCTGTGTTCATGTGTCTATTTATTTTCTAATAATGTAGAAATGGGATACATGGTTGGCCCCTCCATTCTAATGCACGAATATTTGTATTTATGTTGTTTATGTTTATTTTCTTCTATTTTCTTATTAGTAGCATACTAGTTCACCAACCCGTGCTCTCGCACGGGTTAGAATATTATGGGTTGAATACTACTAATTAATAAAAATTACTAATATTATATATCTTTTTCTATTCACCAATACTCTAAATAATATCTATAATAGGTACTTTGTAGTCTATATTAGCTAAATATAGATTTATATGTTTTTTCATCTGTATCCATAGGTTTTTTTTTATGTAGCACGTCGATGTATCTCCAATATATATTTAGTTTGAAACATTTACTTAAACTATGATAGTTTTAGGCGTAGTCTCTATTTTGTTGACATAAACCTAAATTTTGATTCTTTCCCCAATATCTAAGCTTATTAATTCCTAAGATAAGATACAATAGCTATTTTTTGCAATGTTGATTATTGTCTACCGATTTGAGTATATTTTAGATTTTAGTAAGAACTTTAGGATTTACTTGTTTGTTTGTACCATTGTCATGAGTAGTAACTTTTATGATTAAACTTTTTTAGCATCTTATGTATTCAATTGAAACATAACCAAACTTAATGTGTATACACACTTTTTTTCATCCCTATACGGGATATGATAGAAATCTATACTTTTTAACCATTAGCTTTCTCGGTCTAGTTGTTGTTATATTTTACATATATTAAATTGAAATTCTAATGTTTATTGTAGAATTTACCTAATTTTTTCATGTTTTATTTTATTAATTGAATATTCTAGATTAGTTTTGAGGATATCATAAATAGTTGTTTCAGCACCATGGCAATCAAGATGATGAATTAATTCTATCGTATTATTTTTCGTTAAAGAAATAATTCCTAAAATTAAGTTACTTAATAATATTCATATTACATATTTTTTTTTTTGATTAGTATTGATATTTTTTTCAAGACAACCACATACATAATTTATCCTCATGAAAGCTAATATAACTTAAAGTGAGCTATAAGTGTCATCACTACATGGTATGCTAGAGATATGTCTCCACAATTGATAAGTCCGTAAAAATAATTATTTCTACAAATTGAAGTTTTAACTCGTAGATGTTGAATTATTGTTTCTAATAGCCTATATTAGCATTTACATGTAGATTTGTGAGACTTTTGTTATTTGTTTATAATCTGTTGAAAAGTGGATAATGCCATTCATGGATAATTTGAACCCAAACGTATTGGTCAAAGCATTATCTTACCTAATATAGAGATGTATAACTGTTGGTATTTGCTAAGCCTACAGGAATATTGTGATGGATAATCCGCAAGCGCACGGATACGGGTGAGCACTTCACCCGAGTGATGGGTTTTAAATATCGGATCCACAGGGAGAACGTAGAGAAAGGGTTCTTGAGATTTACTACTGATCTCTAAGTGGTTTAATAAAACTAGATAGATAATAAAGATAAGGAGTTCTAGTAGGAAGGTCTTGTTCTCACTTTAAATAAATCATTTGCACATTGTTCTTAAGAGGGGTTGTCATGAAGAAACTCTTAATAAAGGGAATCTACGCTAACAACGCAGGGGTCTCCTACGATTTCTATAAAACGGGGAGCAGGCATACAAAGGACTCAATAGTGTTTGTCACCACTACGATCACCTTAACGGTTGGTGTTTCACTCCGGCCTATAGAAGGTATTCGTAATAAGCTAGTCAATCTAAGCACCACGCTTACATTAATCTAACAACTTCAATTCAAGAGCGACAGGGAATCAAAGTAATCTTATCAAAGAAATACGAACCTTAAGAACAATAGAGACAATATCACTTACTTAAATGGAATTCGAACAATCCACAAGATCTCGAGTCGTGCTCCAATGGCATCGACTCGGGGAGACGATGATGGAGGCGCCAACTCGAGGAGGAGGAAGAAGATGGAGGCGCCGGCGCCTCCGGGCCTTCCTTCAACTCCGCCTCAACCGCACTCTAATTCTCTCAACTTGCAAAACTAACTCTCAATCTAATTCTAATCTAGAGCTTCTATCTCTTGTCGTCGTGGATGATCTGATTGAATTGAAGATTGAACTGAGATTGATTGAAGCCAGGGGCCTGGGGGCTGCTTATATAGCCGGAGGAGGTACCCAGAGTTTGACCTAGATACATCTCGTGCTCCCACCGACACCATTGGATCAAACCGACATTAAATGGGCGGATTAGATTGCGTCTTAGAGGCGGTTGAAGAACATTCTGGAAACAGGGGCAACTTGACGGCCAAGCCAGGCCGATCGGCCTGGTTATTGGGCCGATCGGCCCAGGGTGGGTCCCACCCTGGGCTCCGCGATGCGTCGTGGCTTCTGGAGTCTTCTAGATGATGTTTTCTTCGGTGTCAAGTTTCGTTCACGTCGGGTGTATTCCAGAGCCGTCTAGACTTTGTTCCGGAGTTGGATTGCGTTACGAATTCTACTGTTTTCCTGTTAAGTCCCTGCAAATTACAACTTTACCAAAACTCATGGAAATCATTAGTATAAACCCCTAATAAGGTTATCTAATTGTATTTTAGTCCTTTTCCATGTTTAGTTGATAATTAAAAATATACGTTAACAAGTGTCAACAAACTCCCCATACTTAGGCTTTTTACTCGTCCTCGATAAAAGGATGGTTTAAACATGGATCATGATTACTCTTCCATAGTCATACCTGCACTTTGGGATCTCTCGAGCATGAAACAGGTTAGAAACAGATCACCTTTATTCTTGAATCAAGTCTACTTTGGAGAGATTTTTCATAAGTTTTGAAAAGAACACATAGTTATGCTTACTCCTTTGTGATGCTCTCAAGTCTCTCAAAGTATATTATATCCTCACATTATTATTTATATTAGCGGAGCTCAAGAACATGTAGCACACTCACTTTGTATTTATTCTTTGAGTCAACTATGGATCCATTGAGATAAATGTCATAAGTCATAGATCAAGATGTGCAAGTGAATCAAGATTATTATTATCAACGCTGCTCTTTCTAGTTGAAAATCTTTTATCTCCCTTTTTGAAACATTTACATTTCTTTTTCTTTCTCTTTTTTTTTCCGAGAGAGGTAACCAGCTAATTTGTAGAGAGGTGGGTTCTACTCACCCTCGGACACATGTCCATTTTTACTCTCTTAATTATTAGAGAAGTGGGCCCTACTCACTCTCGGACACTTGTCCATTATTCTTCTCTTTATTTTTGCCTTTTTTTTTTTTTTTTTTTTTAGAGGGGTTCTTCTGACCCGTAGAGCACTTGCTCATTTTCTCCTCTCTCTCACTTTTCTCTCCACTCTCTGAAATTTTTTTTTTTTCAACATTTGGCTTTTTCATAGCTGTACCTTTTTCATAATTTAGAATTATGGGAGATAAAGATTAAAACTTTTTAGAGCATGGATACTTTAGTGAAAGTAGTGTATGTGATCTTGATCTTAGACTTTAGACAAATTTCAACACGGGTCGTGTTTTTGACAAAAGCTCAACACAAGAAAGCAACAATTAATTAGATATATCTTTAATGATTGCTACGGCTCTCTTTGGGATAATTCATTGATCACAAAGGAGAAACATAACTAATGATTTTAATATTTTGAAATAAATAACTCTCCAAAGACAAGATAAAAGAAAGAGGATCTCATTATTCTAACTTTGTTCATATTTTAAATAATTAAAGCATCCCAACAAGTGACAGAAAAAAATAGGAATTTAATCATGCAAGATTTTGTTCGGGACATCATTTTCATATTGGAAAAATATACCATAACGAAAAAGATTTTAATTCGAACGGAAAATAAATTACGAAAATTAAAGAGTTTTTAGGAAGCGAACCGAACGGTGGATGAAGCTGGGCACGAGTGGGGCCGGGCACGGGCCGATCGGCGATAATTGGGCGGTCGGTCCAGCTCGACCGTGTCGGGCCGCGGTCCGTCGTCTTGCGAGTCGATGGTTCCGTCTTGATTCAATTTCTGATTTTAAATTGAAAATTTCTGTTTGGTCGGCGCGGTTCTCCCCCACACTTAATTTCTGTTATCTTGCATACAAAGCATGGTGGAGACAAAAATATATCCAGAAAAAATATAGGAAAAATATTTGACTCAACTTGTGGATTACTTTATTGAAAAAGAGAGAGCACTTTATTACATAAATCCGAATTTTCTAATATTCTAAACTTAACTAAACTTAACTAATCCAAGCTAGACGATTTTAATCGAACTAAATTTAAGACTCCCATGTGTTCTCTAACTATGGTGCTTACATAGGGCCCTTGCCCTTCTTCGTGTCGCGACTAGCATCCTTCTCCTGATTTTTACGCTTCTTCTTTCCTTCATTCTCTAAGAGATGAAGGACGGAATTAGTGAGGCTAGTGTTGACGCGATGGATCTCCTTGCATGTTGCCGCAAGGGCTGCAACTTCTAGGGCGAGGTCGACCTACGGTTTTTTTTCTTCTTCTTTTTACGGGGCATACGCCGGGTGGCCTCGATAGCGGGGAACCCTCTTGATCCGGGATTCCTTAGCGCGGATTCCGTCGATGGTGGTACGGCGTGGAGGTGCTGTGGTGTACTTGTGCATCCTCGTGTTGCCGTTGGTGTCCATGCGAACACGTGTAAGACGCTCGCCCTCCTTCGGTTCTTGAACCTCCATGTAGCTGGGAACATGGATCGGTTTCTTCAATGCAGCTTCGCGGCGACGATCGCAAGGCTGTGCGTACATGATCTGCTTGCGTCCTTGTGGTGGTGGTGGCGAGAGGGACGACGAGGTGGAGCATATGGAAGGGGGTATGATCCGCGGTATGACGGGCGAAGGCTTCGGTTGCTTGTTGAAAGGAACAACTTGCTTGGCTTTTTCATTGAAGGGGACAAGCTGTTTTTCGATTTATGGTCCGGGTTTGGAGATTAGATGAGAAAAAGAGATGGTCTACCCTCAATTATATATGAGTCAAGATTTTTTGTGGGCAGGAGAACGGGTTTACGACGCGAAAATAGATCTTGAAGGTAGTTTTTCCCGGACTGAACCTGCAGGAGACCGCGTGAGACAAGACTGGTCGTGAGAGGGGGAGGTGGGCCGCGATCGGCCTGTTATTCGGGCCGATCGGCCCGCCACGTGTCGCCTCGTGGCACGTCCTGTCGTGGCGTGCTCTAACTCTTTATTGTTATCCCGAAAATCCTGACGTTGGCCCGTTAATCGCGAAAATTAATATTTTTGGGTAATTCAAAGAACTCGATAACATCTAATTCTTCTAAATCTTTATTGGGCTCTAAAAATATTTTTAAGCGATGACCATTTACCTTGAATAGCGTACCTTCGTTGTCTTGAAGAGTGACAGCTCCGTGTGATGATGAACTCACCACCTTGTACGGTCCTTCCCACTTGCTTCGTAGCTTTCCATGTCCAAGAGTCGTACCACGGAATTAAAAAAGTAATACGATCGCGCTGGGTGGAATTCCTTCTTCTTGATTCTCTTGTCGTGCCATCTTTTGGTTCTTTCTTTGTAGATCTTGGCATTGTGGTACGCCTTCTCTCTCCATTCTTCCAAATCGGATAGTTGCATTCTTCGTTTTGTTCCGGCTTCATCAAGGTCCATATTCCACCTTTTGATCGCCCGATGAGCTTTGAATTCTAGCTCAACGGGCAAGTGACATGTCTTCCCGTAAACCCGGTTGGTAGGGGGACATTCGATGGGAGTCTTGTAAGTCTGTCCTAGTAAGCCCGAGAGAGCTTCGGGTAGCCTATCTTTCCACTTAGTTCCCATTTGGTCAACCGTCTTTTGTAGGATGTTCTTGATTTGCTTGTTTGACGTTTACGCTTGACCACTTGTCTGCGGGTGATAAGGTGTAGCGGCGTTGTCTTTGGATCCCATGAGTTGAGAGGTATTTCTCAAAGTTCTTGTCGATGAAGTGGGACCCTCCGTCACTTATCACTAGCCTTGGTGTACCGAATCTTGGGAATATTATTTCTTCAAACATCTTGATGGAGCTCTTGTGGTCGCTAGCCTTGCATGGCATAGCCTCAACCCATTTGGAAACATAGTCAACTGCCACCAAGATGTACTCATAGGGTCCGGATTTTGGGAATGGCCCCATGTAGTCAATTCCCCAGACATCAAAGAGCTCGATTTGAAGATTTGTCGTTAGTGGCATGGCATCTCTAGAATTGATATTGCCATGCTTCCGACAGCGTTGCACCTCCGCATTTAAGTCCCTTGTGTCTTGATACATTGTTGGCCGTAAAAATCCGCTTTGCGGATCTTTGCGTGTGTACGAATGCTCCATAATGACCTCCATATGGTGATGAGTGGCATTTCTCGATAATCAGTAGTCCTTCTTCTGCGGTACACACCTTCGAGTAAGCCGTCGGCGATACTCGGAAGAGGTATGGTTCATCCCATAGGTGATGGCGACTCTCATAAATGAGCTTTTTCTTATCAGCCCCGGGTCGCATATATATCCCCGCAACCATAAAAATTAACAATATCGCATACCGGGGGGTCGGATCGGAGATCCGATAGAGCATGTCATCCCTCATAGAGTCATTAATGGGTAATTCCTGTGGTTTCTCAAAATGCATTCTAGACAAATGATCGGCAAATGAAATTTTCTACTCCTTTCTTATCTCTAATTTCTAAATCAAATTCTTGGAGCAAAAAAATCCATCGTTATTAATCTTGGTTTGGCATCTTTCTTAGTGAGCAAGTATTTAAGAGCAAAGATGATCGATTGTAAACAATAACTTTTGCTCCTACCAAGTAAGATCTAAATTTGTCGATAGCATAAACAACAGCTAGTAATTCTTTTTTCAGTTGTAGCATAATTAAGTTGAGGTCCAGTTAAAGTTTTACTAGCATAGGCAATGGCATGATGTTTCTTGTCTTTTGTTTGTCCCAAAACAGCCCCCGGATAATCACTTGCATCACACATAATTTCAAAAGGTAAAGACCAATCGGGGGGTTGAATAATGGGTGCGTAAATAAGAGCATTTTTCGAGTTTCAAAAGATTTAAGACAAGCATCATCAAAATCAAAAGGAACATCCTTAGCTAACAAGTTTGTAAGAGGTCTAGCAATATGAGAAAAATTCTTTATGAACCTTCTATAAAAACCAAAGATGGCCAAGAAAACTTCTTATTCCTTTAACATTCACAGTGGAGGTAGTTGTTCAATTACTTCTATTTTAGCTCGGTCTACCTCTATTCCTCTTTTCGAAAACTAGATGGCCTAGCACTATTCCTTCTCTAACCATAAAATGACATTTTTCCCAATTAAGGACTAAGTGCTTTTCTTCACATCTTTGCAAAACCTTATCTAAGTTTTTCTAGACAATCATCAAAAAGTTTTTCCATAAAACGTAAAAGTCATCCATAAAAACTTCCATAATCTCTTCAATCATGTCGAAAAATATAGACATCATGCATCTTTGAAAAGAGGTGGAGCATTACATAATCCAAAAGACATTCTACGATATGCATAAGTTCCATATGGACATGTAAAAGTGGTTTTGCTTTGATCACCGGGATGGATTGGGATTTGGTGATACCCCGAATATCCATCGAGAAAACAAAAGAAAGAGTGGTTTGCCAACCGTTCTAACATTTCATCAATGAAAGGCAAAGTGGAAAGTGATCTTTCTTTGTGGCTTTATTTAATTTTCTATAGTCTATGCACATACGCCCGGCCAAAGGATGGCGGTTCTCACGAGGAATTAATTCGTTCTTATCATTTTTAACTCTTGTCATGCCTCCCTTTTTAGGTACAACTTGCAAGGGGCTTACCCACTCACTATGTGGCACAGGATATATAATCCCGGCGTGAAGAAGTTTTAGAACTTCTTTCTTTACTATATCTTTCATCGCATTATTAAGTCTTCGTTGAGGCTCTCTAGATGGTGGAACATCAGGATCTGTAGGTATACGATGTGTGCAAAGGGCGGGATCGATGCCCTTTAGATCTTGGAGTGAGTAGCCAAAGGTGAACGATGTTGTTCTAAGACGATGAATTAACCTATAAGTCTCTTCCCCGAGTGAGTTTATCATTAATGATCACGAGGGGACTCGGGATCATTATGCGAAAAGGCATATCTAAGACCAGGTGGTAAAGGTTTAAGTTCAATGGGAGGTCTCGAGGTTTCCTCGAATTCATCGAGAGGTTCGAATCGGTTGGATTTTCTTCTTCTTCCTCGATGAAGAATTCGCTACATCTTCTTGATTGGATTCTACAAAATGTTCTATAGATGCTTCTTTCACCTCTTCCATTGGGTCCGGTTCGACCGGGGTTCGGTCTCAAAGATGGATTGAATGTGCGAAGTGTAAGGGAAATTTATCTTTGCCTAGACAAATGTCTAGTTTTCCCGTGTGTCCTTCTTTTCGAGTCTTTCTAACGGATGGCCTATTAAAAGGTCAAACTCCTTAATGTCAAAGATATAAAAGCTCGGTGGATCAACATGTTATTTACTTTAATAGGTAGAGTGTAAAGAATTCTGAACTTTGGACAATTTGCCCGGGAGGAGTGCTTTAATAACTTAGTAGTAGGAGATAATGGCATATTTTTTGCTAAATTGCTCGAAACAGAGGATAGGGCCATTATATTTACCCCTACGGCGGGTTATAAAGTGCATCATAAGTGATTGCTTTAATTATGCATTGAATTGGTATAGAAGGTGATTCTAAACGGATCACATCAGAAGAAAGTTCTGATTCTTCTAACCATTCTGCACTCATGATAGATGCAAGCTCCTTAGTGTGTTGACTTGAGAAGTATTGCTCAACGCTGCGTTCAATTTCTTCTTGTGAAGATAATTTTATGTTTTGAGGTTTCTTCTCTTGATGATAATACGAGGTGTTTTCAAAATCGAAAAATAAATCATCCTCGATATCATTCATAAAATCGGGAAAAGAATGTTTTTCCTTTGATGATTCTATAGCTACGGGTTGAGATGATTCTGGCATAGGTTCGGGTGTAGCTATTTCTGGAATTTCTTCTTCTAAAGATTTCTCTTCTACTGGATCATCATTAGTGCTGGCTAGAATGTTGTCTAAAATGGTTCTAGCTTCACTAGATGTAAGATGGATGAAAGATCCATGTGAAGAGGTATTCAAGTAGGCTCTAGATTCTTTATTAAGACCAATATAGAAATGTTGAAGTAAAACGTGGTCTTGAAGGCCTAGATCTGGTCGGATTTGCAAAGAAGTTCAAAACGTTCCCGTGATGAACTCAATGAATCACTATCCTCCCGTTTGAAAGATAGGATCCGGGTTCTAAGGCTGACCACTTTAGAAACGGGTAGAAATCTAGGCAGAAATCTGCACGGAGCGTTCCCCAATCGCCTTTCTTCTTCTCCTTGGTTCTATCATACCATTGGCGAGCTTTTCCTTTCAGTGTGAATGGAAAGAGTTTCCAACGGATAGTTTCGGCGGACATACCCTCTATATGAAGGCAGTCACATGTTTGCTCAAATTGTTGGAGATGATGATAAGGGTCTTCGCTTTCTATTCCTAAGAAAGTGTTGGTTTGGACCATCTCTATTAATCTAGGGGCGTAGCTCATAGGCCTCGGATAGAATTGGCTTGGATGATGGTATAGGCCTAAGGCTCTCGCTCCGTAGGTGCCGAAAAATCTTTAATGGATGTAGTATCCATGACAAAGAAAAGGATAAGAATTTAAACTAAAAAGAAAAGATAAATGTATACTCAAGAAATCTCTAAACCGTTCTCCCGACAACGGCGCGTAAATGCTTGTTGGTATTTGCTAAGCCTCTGAGGAATATTGTGATGGATAATCCGCTTAGCGCCGGATACCGGTGAGCACTTCACCCGGGGTGATGGGTTTTAAATATCGGATCCACGGGAGAACGTAGAAAAGGGTTCTTGAGATTTACTACTGATCTCTAAGTGGTTTAATAAAACTAGATAGATAATAAAGATAAGGAGTTCTAGTAGGAAGGTCTTGTTCTCACTTTAAATAAATCATTTGCACATTGTTCTTAAGAGGGGTTGTCATGAAGAAACTCTTAATAAAGGGAATCTACGCTAACAACGCAGGGGTCTCCTACGATTTCTATAAACGGGGCGGGCATACAAAAGGACTCAATAGTGCTGTCACCACTACGATCGGCCTTAACGGTTGGTGTTTCACTCCGGCCTATAGAAGGTATTCGTAATAAGCTAGTCAATCTAAGCACCACGCTTACATTAATCTAACAACTTCAATTCAAGAGCGACGGGAATCAAAGTAATCTTATCAAAGAAATACGAACCTTAAGAACAATAGAGACAATATCACTTACTTAAATGGAATTCGAACAATCCACAAGATCTCAGAGTCGTGCTCAATGGCATCGGCTCGGGGAGACGATGATGGAGGCGCCAACTCGGAGGAGGAGGAAGAAGATGGAGGCGCCCGGCGGCTCCGGGCCTTCCTTCAACTCCGCCTCAACCGCACTCTAATTCTCTCAACTTGCAAAACTAACTCTCAATCTAATTCTAATCTAGAGCTTCTATCTCTTGTCGCCGTGGATGATCTCGATTGAATTGAAGATTGAACTGAGATTGATTGAAGCCGGGGGGCACAGGGGCTGCTTATATAGCCTGGAGGAGGTACCCGAGTTTGACCTAGATACATCTCGTGCTCCCACCGACACCATTGGATCAAACCGACATTAAATGGGCGGATTAGATTGCGTCTTAGAGGCGGTTGAAGAACATTCGGAAACAGGGGGCAACTTGACGCCAAGCCAGGGCCGATCGGGCCCGTTATTGGGCGACGGCCCGTGGTGGGTCCCACCACGGGCTCCCGCGATGCGTCGTGGCTTCCGGAGTCTTCTAGATGATGTTTTCTTCGGTGTCAAGTTTCGCTCACGCCGGGTATTCGAGCCGTCTAGACTTTGTTCGGAGTTGGATTAGCGTTCACAATTCTCTTTGTTTTCCCTTAAGTCCCCGCAAATTACAACTTTACCAAAACTCATGGAAATCATTAGTATAAACCCCTAATAAGGTTATCTAATTGTATTTTAGTCCTTTTCCATGTTTAGTTGATAATTAAAAATATACGTTAACAAGTGTCAACAATAACTCATAACAAATATTATTAGATTAGTTTAATTATCTTTTGTAATTCCATATAGGCTTTATTGATAACTCCACCTACACACCCCATCATGGTCCCATAATTTTCTTAGCAACATTAGAATATAATTTGTGGTCATTCAATGGTATTATTATTAAGTTGCAACCTGACCTTTAGCCTAGTGGTTGGAGCTCCTCGGTGGCACTCTCGGCACTCAACAGTAGGACAAATTTTTCGGGTTGGGTTAAAAAAATAGGCATGGGCTCATGATTCAAAAAAAGTTATTAAGTTCATAAGAAATTGTACATGATGCTCATTAACGGTTGTTTTTGTTTGTTTTCATGTCGTAAGTTGACTAGATTTATAGAAAATATGTACCACATTTATATTTCCAAATAAATTTCTTCTAAAAAATAGATTCCACGATCTAAGTATGTACCATAAATAATAATAATATTTTATATAAAATTAGTCAAAGTTATTTCTTGACAATTATTTTAGGACGGAGAAAGTATTTTGTATATGTAGTGATGAGTACACCGATTTCCAAGCCAAATACATAATTAGGATATAGTGCAAAATGTAAAAAATATGAAGAGATTTGGAACTGGAAAATCATAAAAGCAATATGTGACAAATTTAAGTCTATAACTAGGAAATACTAATAAGAAAATAATTATAAACTAAAAGTATTATGTAAGAATATGAAACACATGAGAGAGGTCAACTAAACACATATGCCAAAACATACTTGGAGGCCCGAGTTACGATGCAATATGAATAGGAATACAAAAGTGGATAGAGGAATAATATTAAAACCTACCACAATAAGATAAAGAAAAACTAAAATAATCAATTTCATATTAAAATATTTAAAAAAGCTAAACACATGTGACCTGAAAGGAGATAACATGCAAACTTCGGCAAACTATATATGTTGAGACCAAAAATTATATATATCAATTATTTTTAACTAAAGTTTATCATAGCTGGAGCCATAGTATTAGAAACTACAAATGAGTATTGTGTTAGAAATTGTTGTGTAGTAAACTACACTTTAAGGCCCCGTTTGGAACAAAGGTTTGGCGTAGGAATTTTCCAGAAAGCATTTTCTTTGGTTTGCTTACGTCACATGCCGTTTGGATTAAAGGATTGGATCCTTTCGTTCCTCTGGAAAGGCCAGCTACCCTTCATAAAACACAGGAATGAGAACATCCACTCCGACTCAAGTTATTTCTTGGAATGAGAAGTCCGAGGCATGTGACAGAGAGGAGGCCGGTATGAAGCTTAATGAAGTATTTGTTTTGGACCAAGAGCGCCAGTGCATAGGGCTGTGTCATCTCTTGGAATATATGAGCAGGAGGTGCAGTATATGGTTGACAGGAGAGAAGAGCATTCGAGAGAAGATGAGCAGTAAAGAGATAAGAATGCAGTGGAGTTAACAACCAATGGACAAAATGACAGTACTACTCTATATGTAAATAGAATTGGTCCATGGACCGTGCGCGCTGCGCCACATGCCCCTTTTGCAAGACCGTTTTACTTAGATAGGATAAATTTACTAATAAAAATATGCAACTAATAAAGTATATATTATCATTTCATTAAGCACTAAAAATGACTCTTTATCATTCATGGTTTTAATGATTCCTATGCTATGAATTCCTGCATTCCAAACACCCTCATGTTCCGTTCTTGTATTTTTTGAAATCCTGCGGTTTTCCACCTTCTACCTATTCCTTTGTTTTCTACTTTCCTATGTTTCCTTCCGTTCCTCTATTTTGTATTCCTTTGTTCCAAACAGGCCCTAAACAAAGTTCAATGTGTAAAAAAATTTTCAAGTTTTCAGCCAGTCGCGGCAGCACGGGTTGATGGACTAGTATATGCAAACGCTGAAAATTGAGGATTATCACAGGCAATTTTTCATAAGGAACCGAACTTTTTTTTAAGAAAAAGGAATTTGTAACAGACTTCTCAAGAGACTTTGTCGTAAAACGTATGTTCAATATGCCCCCAGGGGTACTACTACAAAAGACCACAAAACAGAACGCCTCCCTTTTAATTAGGGGCGGTTTTGTTTTGAGCCGCCTGATAGTGGGATGAAGCACCCCCATGTGGACACCATATGAGCCGCCCCTACTATTAGTAGAGATGGCTCAATCACCAGCCGCCTTATATCAGGTCCACAGTAGGGCGACTTATATATTGAGGCGCCCCCTGGGTTGCCAAATTTTAAAATGAGACACTAAAAATTAAATTTTCATAAAAGACCTTGAACGGAAAAAACTTCCTAAATATGAAATGTAGATCTTGAAAAGTTATGAAACTTCGTAGTTGACCACTTCTTAGTTTGAATTCATCTAGTCATGCAAAAGTTGTGTTTAAATGTCTCAAATTTGAAATTCAAATTTCATAAATGACCTCGGACGAAAAAACTTTCTAAATATGGAATCTAGTTCTTGAAAAGTTATGAAACATTGTAGTTGACCACTATATAGTTTGAAATCATCTAGTCATGCAAAAGCTATGTTCAAATGTCCCAAATTTGAAATTCAAATTTTGTAAACGACCTCGGATGAAAAAACTTCCTAAATATGGAATGTAGATCTCGAAAAGTTATGAAACTTTGTAGTTGACCACTTCTTAATTAGAATCCATTTAGAGCCTCAAATAGTCAACTTTTACTCGGATTTGTATAATACGGGGGACGCGAATGGGACATGGACACATTCAAGTGTGTAGCGTAGTGGGGGGGAGACTCGCGGCGCGAGCAGCAGGTCACGGGTTTGAATCCCGACAGCAGCAGAAGCGCGATTTTGTCCCGAAAATGTCACGACTTGGGACTTTTTTCTCGAGACGGGTGGGCATTGGCCGACGCAATCCTCCCCTACTAATATAAAATGTGTTTGCGATTTTTTATGAATTTTGAAAATGCGTTTTTGGAGAACTCATTAGGGGTGGCTCATAAAGTAGGGTCTGTTGCATTACCAACCGCCTACTATGAAACCACACTCAGAGTAACGGACAGTTAGGGGCGTTTGCCTTATGAGCCGCCCCTATAGAAGGCGGTTGTAGTACTAAGCATTAACTCCGTAGTCAACCTGTAAACCTGACCCAACAATTATAAAAGCATTAACACTAAGTGAACCACTTCACAAGCAGCTTCCTAAGTCGCTTCTCCGACTCCTGATCCTCTACGAAAGGACCCAGGGTACACCATCCACGTCGCCCCAATTCTCTGATTGGTCCGGATTATTTTATGCTTGTGTCCTTTCGTTTATTTGTAATCTCATTTTAATTCGTCCAGGCCCCCGGTAAATAGTAAATGGGTTAAAGTTTTTTACTTTTTTACCCCTCATGTTCTCAGTTTCTTACACTCAGAGAAGAAGAAATTCTGAAATTGTGACCGTTTTTACAGTTACTCCGCCCGCCTCCACGATTTGCATAAACACCCCGCCTCCCCTTTCCACATATATACCGACCTCTCACTCTTTTTAGCAAAAAAAAAAAAAAAAAAAAAAAAAAAGGGCACCATCTCTCCTTCTCCCTCACGCACGCTCCTCTCTCCCCGTCAACGGCGGCGGTAACCCGGGCGCCAGTCGGGAGGCGCGCCGACCGCCCCTCCCCTCCCCCCCCGCCTCCTTCCTCCATCCCCCTCTCCCTCTCATTCTCCTTCTCCCCTCCCCTCCCCATGCGGCAGATGCTTTAAGGAAACCCTAGGCGGCGGCGTGCGCTGGCCGCGTGAGTGGCTGGTCATGGCGACGGTGCACGCCCCTGCCTGAGCGGCGCAGCGCACTTACACAGCCAGCCCCCTCTAGGAAACCCTAGCTGTCGGGTGCTGGTGTCCGCGTTCCACGAAAAACTTAGGTATAAGGTCCGTTCATGTCTGTCCACTTATCCATTGTCGCCTGCAGGCTCATGTGTCCTTCGATTTCGTTCTCATGGATGAAGGGAAATTATTAGAGGCCTAATTTCTGTACTGTTTTCCTTTGGTTTGCATCGATTAGCTTCCTCAGTTGTTCTGCGATGTTTCTTGTTGTTTGGATTTAGAGATTGAGGATTTTTAGTCCTCTGTAATGAGATTCTAGGGATTTCATATTACATTCCATTAGTTATTTAATGTGTGGATCAAAACAGGTTGCCACCAAAAAAATAATGTGACGAGCTGCCACTCACGCCGGGTCTTCTCTGTTTATTGACCTTCTCTGTAATGAGATTCTAGGAGTTTTAGAATTCGTCTCATTAGGTATTTAATGGGTGAATCAAAATATGGATTTTAGATTTTATTTCATTAGGTGTTTGATGGATGAATGAATACAGGGAGGCCACCAAAACTAAATTGATGAGACCTGGCAAGGTTATAGTGGCCTTTTCTGTTTGCTGAAATAAACTTCGTGTGCTTGCCAGTGATGGAGCTACGACACTTGATGACCTTCTAATTTTGTTGAGTGTTAGATGGAGCTACTACACTTGATGACATCCAACATGCTTACTACAGACTTCTTTAGAATTTCTATTTTTGCCAAAATTTCCAATAGACCATATTATTTGTAGTTTTAATTGCTACCAATCTGATTTCTTTCAAATGTTGCTTCTACTTAAAACAGGTTTCCTAAGCAGGGAAATCTTTTACTGGGGTTGACTGCCGATCTTTTCTACACGCTTCCAGATGAAGTTCTATTCGATCAAAAATATATGTTTGTGCAAAATATATTAGTGGGAGGGGCATCTTGTTGCTGGACAATTAGATGTTGAGGTGGGATTTCATTTATATTGATTTCATTTGCTCATTCGATTGAAAACATTGGAGGTTGGAGGGATTTTCATTGCTCATTAGGATTTGGCTATTTTAATTTTATAATCAAATTTTCCTCAGCTTCTATAGGAAAATTTACCACTGAGTTTCTGAATGATGACTTAAATGCAGACCATGAAAACTATATAGTCTTTTCACCAAGCTTGGAAGACACCAATACATAGATATGGTAAGTATCATTAGCTTACTTATTTCAGTTTCTTCTATATGACAACTCAGAAAAACACTTACACTCATGGAGTCATGGTTGATGGTCAGTGAGAAATTAAAAAAAAACACTTTAGAGCAATGCTCATGCAGTGTCAGGATCTATTGTTAATTAACTTCCTTCTTTGTTTTGCATTAAGTGGTTCATCTTTTCAACTTTGAATGGTCTACAACTGATGCCACTATTATGGAGTATATATTATGTCCCCGCAGATTCATAGGTGGTAATGGTATTTCAAGAGAGAATTACACCAATGTTGTGTTTCAGTAGTATAGGTTAAAGATTTAGTCTTCACAGATTGTAGCAATGGAACCTACCTGGCGCTTTATTGGTTCCTGCTCTATTCTGAATTTTAAAATTCGGGCAGGATCAGTCTAATTTGTTGGTTCATGCTCTATATGATAGACATGCTCTTTTGTCTTGAGATAATCTTATCTTTACATTTGTTTCCTTTTTTCAAGCAGGAACAGTCTAATTTCTTTCCGAGGTGATTGTATTGGCATCAACTCTTCCTATCAGTTAAGGGAAAAGAATTTTATGTGGATGATGGACGGAAGCTCAAACACAACAACAAACAGTCACTATCTATGAATCTTTAAGATATATCACAAATGTGCTAGGATACAAGATCATTGACATCAATTATCCAACGTTATCTGCCATAGTATCAGCTATCAACAAGAGCAGTTCAGACATGGTCTTCTTAGAAAATTGTATGGCTACAGTCAGAACTCACACGATGCTAATGCACGATGGATACGAAGAACTTGAAAGCCAGATGAGCATAGACTTCGATAGCCTTGAAAACCCAATGAAACTAAGTGAGCTCGCAACCCAGATATTCACCGTTGTCAACGAACACAAGACTGCAGTCATGGCCCTCTGCAACGAATTTAAAAATTCAAAGGTACAAACACTCAAACAATTGTGTACCCATTAGGACCCAGACTAATCCCTGATTATTTTACAATATGCAGGAAACGTATTTTTCTGTCCACCTACACACTAAACCACCAATAACTGAACCAACTCGATGGACGCCCGTGAACCTACCAGAAGATGTGGCAAGATTGCTTGGAACAAATATGCACCGTTAGGCTTAACTAAGTTTTACCCTACCATGTATAATTAGTTCGTTTCTTCAACATACAGGCTGCTGGCTGTAATATGAAATATATATGTACATCACGTCTATGGACCATCATCTAGATGTATCAACCTGAGGAGTACGGACCGCTGGATCTAGATTCACTTGAATCTATCATGTATAATTACTTACATTTCTCTACATCTATGCACTCCTATACATAACCCGTCTGTGTTCCTACGAATTAAGTGTACTCAGTGTAAATAACCTGTCCATGACCACCTCACAGTGCCCAATTCCTCAAGCAAAATTCTGGCGCGCAAATGCGCGCCTCCTCACTAGTTTATTTCTATTGACTCTCAAGTCAAGCTGGTGTGAGAAGCGGGTGGAGAGTGAGAAGGCAGCTGCAAATTTTTATTGACTGATATTGCACCCTTGGTCGTTCTCTACGTACCTACTACCAAAGCAACCGTGAAATGAACAAAATAAAGTCTAATTAAATTGGTCAAGTCAATATATAGCTCAAGTCTATATATATAACTACTGGATCGTACTAGTACGTAGTATCATCATTCAATCATTCAGCATCCCCATTGCCACCCGACCTCTTTTCGATCGATCGATCTCCAGCAATGTCGTTTTCGCGTCTTAAGTGTGCCCGCCAACTCTACCTTGCCAGATCTGAGCTTCCAACTGTGCTTGCTGGCTCTTCGTGGCAGCCACCGCAGCTGACGAAACGAGATGAATTCGAGGCAAGGACGAGGAGCTACTCATCCCGCAGCAGCGGTGGGGCAGGTGCGTGCGGCAACCGGGTTATCAGGTCGGTCCTTATTTTTCAATCTCCGTAAGCTGAAAGTACCTATCTGACGACTTTCCATCTTGCTGGACACATCCTGAATTTGAACAGAGAGTCCTCAGTGTGAGAATGAATGGAACGAGATGCCTTGGGCTCTCTGTTCATGTTAGGTTATATATGCCCGTAGGCTTGTACAACAAGAATGGCGATTACATCTCAATAGAATGTATCTAGCCTAAACATGTATCTACCGAGATCATCTTGAATTACAAGTCAAGCTTACAACAGAAATGTTATCCCAATGATAATAATCCTATCGCCTAATACTCCTACTCAATCTCAGCCACGCTCGAGGTTGAGATTGCGTCTGAATTCCTTCAAACTTGACACCAGTGATCGGTTTGGTGAATCCATCAGCCACCTGGTCATTGGTGCTAATAAACCGTCCAGAAGCTTCTGAGCAACCCTCTCTTACGAAATGAAAATCAATTTCGATATGCTTAGTCCTCGCATGAAAGACCGGATTCGCTGAGAGATATGTTGCTCCAATGTTATCACACCACAAACGAGCAACCCGTGAGTGAGGAACCTTCAACTCAGTAAGCAACGGCTAGATCCACATCATCTCCGTTGTTGCATTCGCTAGAGCCTTGTACTCCGCTTCAGCTGTAGGTTGTTTCCTCGCACACCAAGAGACCAAGTTCGAACCAAAGAGTATTGGAAAGCCTCCAAGAGCGCCGGTCATCAACACAGTCGGCCCAGTCAGCATCTGAAAAAACCACTGACTGTAATGGAGTTTGATTTCCTTATCTTGAGTTTCCATACTCAATGTTCCCTGGACATAGCGTAGTATCCGCTTCATAGCAGTCCAATGCACGGTGGTGGGTGCATGTAAAAACTGGCAAACCGTGTTCACCGCGAAGGAGATGTCAGGTCTGGTAAGAGTAAGGTACTGAAGCGCCCCTACCATACTCATGTAGCGTGTAGAGTCCACTGGTCCAAGACTTACACCATAAGAGAGACTCAGCTTATCTGCAGTGGCTATAGGAGTGTCAACTAGTTTGCTCTTCTCTATGTTAGGACATCACATCAGCCGTGTACCATTGTTGAGAGAGTAGCAACCCATCTCCTGTCCTCTTTACTTCTATGCAGTGTCGGTCCTATGATTTTGAGGGCCCTCTGGCAAAGTCAGAGCGAAGGCCCCTCCCAGTGATTTTGAGGCGCAGCGACAGCAGATAGGGCGAGGGCGATAGGAGTTGAGGCGATGGCGTCTGGCGAGGACTTCGAAGTTCGAACAGGGCGATACTGATATGCCGTACACAATAGGAGTCACGGTTGGTGGCAGCTTTGCTCGGCTAGACGCAAGTCCACGTTGGGCTTCCTGGCTTATTTTCTTGGTCTAAGCAGCAGGGGTGGGGTACTGCATACCTTGGCTTGGGCCCTCCCTTGGCATGGGCCATCGGGCATGGCACAACCTGCCCCCCCTATAGGGCCGGCATTGCTTCTATGCCAAGGAAATAATGGAGGTCGCCAAGATCTTTCAAGGCAAAATCTTTCTCCAGATCCTTCAACAATGCTTTTGTGGCCTCAACCGCTAAACTCGCCATAATAATATCATCCACATACAAGCACATAAACAACAACAACACCCTTGCTGAAACAATGATGTGTCTCCCCATGAGGCTCTAAACCCCAGCTGAATAAGCTTGCTGCAGAGCCGTGCATACCATGCCCTGAGCGCCTGCTTGAGCCCATAAAGAGCCTTATCCAACCTGCATACATAATTCTGTTGACCTTTCACTTTGTATCCAGGAGGTTGATGCATATATACCTCTTCTTCAAGAATTGTATGCAAGAAGGCATTCTGTACATCTAACTGTCGGAGAGACCATCCCTTGGACATGGCAATAGACAAAATGAGGCGAGTCGTGGCAGCCTTGACCACAGGGCTGAATGTGTCCTCATAGTCAATGCCATACCGTTGTTTAAAACCTTTGGCAACAAGACGTGCCTTGTATCGATCAACACTGCCATTTGCCTTCTTCTTGACTTTGTACACCCATTTACATCCTATAATATTCTTGCCTTTAGGAGGAGGTACCAGGTGCCAAGTTTTGATCTTCATCAGCGCATCATATTCAAAATCCATCGCTTAACCCATTGTTTGTCACGAAGAGCTTCTTCTACGGTCGTTGGTTCTTCTGGATGAACAGTACACACCATTCCCCACCGCACCGTGCCATACGAGTACGTCTTGGGCTTTGTGATTCCATGCTGGAGTCGAGCGACTGGCTTGTGAGACGCTGCTCCTCCTAAATGTGCAGATGCTCCAAAAACAGAAACGCCAGAGGCAGTACCAGTCATGGCCGCACCGGATCCGACGTCCGCCACAGCCGATCGACCGGCGGGGATCAGCATCAAATGTCCCCCATGCTGCGGTCGGGGTGTGCGGTACGCAGGGGAACTGGTGCATGGCGGAGAGGCTGGAGCGGCCGTAGAAGATCTCGCCTCCGTTGATCCCGACGCCCATGGCGACAACCGACCGGATGAGTCTGGCTCCCATGCGTTCGCCAAGGTAGATCCACCTGCAGAGTCAGTACGAGGTTTAGGCGTATCCCCACCGGGATCCGTGCACGAGCTAGCCGGACTCATCTGCATAAAATGACGACTGTTTGACGTCGTTCTTTCACCATTTTGCATCATCTCTGTTCTCGCGACATTATCAACACCACCACAACCCGCACAACATTAGTAGGTAGGGAATTAATCAAAGATTGATCACGCATAAATTGCACTCTCGAATTAAGAACATGGATTTTTGAGGATATCAGGAAGGAGATCTATTTCCTTGCGGAGCCGAGCACCGGGGTTTGGGTGGAGAGTGGAGAACGGGAATATCGTCTCATCAAACACGACATCACGAGAGACATAGACTCGACCAGAAGATGGATCTAGACATTTAAATCCCTTATGCAAATTGCTATACCCAAGGAAGACACAGCCAGCTTGGATCTGAATTCAAGTTTCCTCGGTGTTGTAGGGCCTAAGATTTGGCCAAACAACACACCCAAACGCCCCGACGAAACCGTGAATCGTGGAGATTTATCAAGCAAGCATTTGAAGGGAGTATCATTGTCAATGACTCGTGAGGGAATCTGATTTATAAGAAAAAGACGGTAAGAAAGGCTTCATCCCAAAATTTAAGCGGCATATCAACATGAGCAGGTAGGGATAGACCTACCTCAACGATGTGGCGGTGTTTGCGTTCAGCAGACCCGTTTTGCTAGTGAGCGTGTGGGCATGACACATGGTGAGCAATACCTAGGCGCTTAAAGAATGTGTTTAGGCTTTGGTATTCTCCACCCCAATCTGATTGTACCGCAAGTATCTTACGGTTAAATTGACGCTCTACCATGGTTCGGTAATCTTTGAAGCACGAGAAAACTTCAGATTTATATCATAACAGATAGATCCACATGAATTCACTATAATCATCGATAAAACTCACATAGTAATCATGCCGCCTAACTGAAGTTGGTGCCGGACCCTACACATAAAAAGACAAGTTCAAAAAGGCTTAGATGATCGCTTTGATTTGGGATAGGCCAATTGATGAAACACTGTTCGCTAACATGCATCGCATATCACATTATTCTCCCGATCTCTAGAAAAAGAATGTTTGTGGCGGCTAAGGACCTGCTGAACAACATTATTAGACGTATAACCTAGCCTACTATGCCATGTAGCAACGGTTGGCTTGAATACTCCAAGCGCTTGTTTATTTGGAGGACGATGCTCATGGGAATGAGGCTTCAAAGGGTAGAGGCCGCACTCACACCGGCCTTCGAGTAGTGTCATCCTCGTCTCCTGGTCCTTGAGAGAAAAATGAGTGGGGTGAAACTCTAGAAAAGCATGATTATCACGAACCAGACAATTCATGGAAAGAAGATTTTTGTTGGCATGTGGAACATGTAGGATATTTCGTAGATGAATCTTACAAATAGGAGAATGTAAAGTACTATGACCAATGTGATCAATTCTCACAACTGATCCAGATGTCGTGTGCACCTGATCTCCTCCGTGGTACATGTCGCGCACTGAAAGCTTCTCCAGCTCCACGGTCACATGATTTGTGTCCACATACCAGTTTGTATCCACACCATAAGATGTGGTTGCAGTGGAGACACTCTTCTGATGTGGACCACCAAGATGGATCAAAGCGCTTGAAGCACTTGACATCATAGTGGCCCTCCTTGCCACAAAGCTGGCAGGTGGCACCTGGGATGAAGCTGTTCCCCCGACCACCTCCGCCACCACGTCCACCCTTGGGTCCTCCACGGGTGAAGTGTCAGACCCCCACTTTAATGGGTCCTTAATCACACATGTTTGCGCCAGGATCACACCACAAACACGTCTATTAGTCACAGATAATGGTATACAGAAATAATAATAATCTGAGCTGTACAAATATAGGATAGAAAGGGGCTTACAGTGGTGATGAAGGGTCACCTGTGTGGGTTACAATATCAGAGTTGGCCAACCGAGAAGCGGTGGATTAACTATGACACTGCCCCGTACTCCACAGACAAACTTGAGCATGGATGAATTTTGGGCTTCAATGTCCTTCTCCGAAGCAAACACCTTGCGAACTCCTACAATACGCTGGTCCTCTACCTTATCGTCGATCTTACCTTCACATGTGCCGATATCTGTAAAAATAGAGGGGTGAGTACAAACATACTCAGCAAGTCCAAACCAGGTGGTGGTTGTAATTCTTAAGGTTTTTGGCCCTAGCAGAGTCTCTAAAACTGCTCTCGCTGGTTCCCGGGTTATATCTTATCATCATCACTGTCATGGCACCACAGGTTAGTCATCATCAGTGTATAAGCTAATATAGATGTTTAGGCCTAGCAATTGCTCATTCCAAGGGCATGGCTATTCGAATAGATTTAATTAACTCTGCAGAGGTTGTACAATTTCCCCACATGATAAGCACTGTCCTCACCATGCGCTCTTGGTTTAGACAGGTCTAACGAGATCTGTACCCGCTTGGTAGCCAACCTAGGTCTTAGTATATCTTACTGCCAAAGGTTTCTCGGGGTTGAAAATGGGAAGATCACCTAGCATCCCATTAGCACACAGCCTTGCAGAAGCTCACCTAGCATCCGCTCAACAACAATTCATAAATCATATAATCAATATCTCATAAGCTTTATGTGGAAGATCACCAAGCATCCACGCCAACCCGACCTCAGAAGATCACCTAGCATCCGAGTCGGCTCCCCAATATACTCCCTTACGCCGCCACCGGCCACCTAGGCATCCGATATACTTTAACCTAACGGGGTGTGGAATCAAGCGGCCCCATCCCGACGTGTGTCTGTACGTAAATTAAACTAGGTAGATGAACTGGTCCTTAGGGAGGCGAGTATCTCTGCAGGAATCCCTCGCGGCGATTCCTGATGTCGTATTTAGGCTCTACAAGACTACCACCACTCACCTTTTGGTTGGGTTCATCTTATCGTCATTATTCATATTAATTAACAATCATGGCTAATATCGCATGTCCACAACATCTCATCAAATAACAGGGCACCTAGCCTCTTAATAATCTTGAGCACCACAAATCCTCAAATAACCGGGCACCTAGCCCCTAAATAATCTTCAGCACACGGCTCCTCAAATAATCGGGCACCAAGCCCCTCAATAATATTGAGCACTCAGCTCCTCAATAACATTAGGCACACAACCACTCATAACATTGAGCACACAGCTCATCATCGATACTGAGCACATAGCTCATCATCATCATCACATACGATAATAGCCAATGATCTCTCGTTTCTCAATTAACATCATTACAATTACTTGATTAGAGGTCATGATTAGGGGGTAAGGACTTTCCTGGGAGGTTATTACGGATCGGCACAGCGTCGAACGTCTCTAGCTTTTCTCGGACGGAAGCTCCTAATTGGGTCGATGTAGAACTACAGTGCGTTTGTCGATAACCTACACTACTACGTAAATGAACTTCCGTGGCGGTCTTTTCTAGATTTTCCGTGGCGGTTTTAAAATCGCCACGCAACTAGGGTCACGGAAAATGGAGGATTAACCAACCGCCACGGTAAATAAATAAAAAAAGGGAAAAATCCGATCTGAAACCTAACGGGCCCAAATCTGGGTCGCCGGGCCCGTTAGGGTTTCAGATGCGCCGCCGCGGCCGCCATGGAGGGAAGCAGGTCGGCTACCGCCGGAGGAGAAGGAAGAGCGCCGCCGACGCCTCCCCACGCGCGTCACGGATCCCGCCCCGGGCGGAGGAGGAGGGCTCCCCGATCCACGCGCCGCACGCCCGCCGATCCACGCGCCGCCGCCACTGGATCCACGCCAACGCCCGCCGTCGGATCCACGCTACGCACGCCCGCCGCCAGGATCCACACGCCGCACGCCCGGGATCCAGCGCGCTTTCACGCCCGCCGATCCAAGCGGCGCCGCCGCCGGGATCCACGCGCCAACGCCACCGCCGATCCACACGCCGCAAGCCCTCGCCGGATCCACGAGCCGCACGCCCGTCGCTGGATCCACGCGTGGCTCGCCGCCGGGATCCAGGCGCCGCGCGCCTGCCGGGATCCACGCACCGTTCGCCGTCGGGATCCGCCCGCCGAAGGATGCACGAGTCGCCCGTCCGGCCACCTCCGCTGCAGAGAGTCAGCGGGGCCAAGCTGGCCCCTGCCATGGATGTCGCGAGGGAGAAAGAGGACGTGTGGATGAGAGAGTGTCCGAGAGAGAGGAGTGAAAAACCTAAGTTCTGTATTTATATAAGCCCGATAGAAGAGAATTATTTTGGACTTCGGTTGGGCTCCCCGGCCTTGGGGATATTTACCATGGCGGGCATTATAAGTAGTCCGCCTTGGTTAATAGGCCGATTTTAGGTGGCGGGCTTCTTTATAAAAAACCGCCACGGTTAATAGATTAACCGTGGGCGGTTTTTCCCGCCCGAGGGGTGCCAAAGCCACTGCTTTTCGTGGCGGTTTTTCAAATGCCCGCCATGAAAAATAAAATCAACACCACGCAAAAATCAATCCCCGTAATAGTGCTAGCTTGAACTAGAGCAAAGAAAACAAGCATATAATATTATGGTGGCAATAGGTTACATGCATGGAGCTAGATTTTAGATGAATTATGGAAGTCGTTTCACGCGAAACGAGTTAATATGCATGAGATATGAGTTTTATAATATTAATCCCTAATTAAATCATTAGGGTAATATTATAATATAATTTTACATGTAATAAAAATAGAACTAATTACATGATAAAATTATATAATTCAAATAATGAATTTATAAATTTTGTGGGAATTTTTTTGACACGGGAAATAGGACTTATAACATTCTCATTGGTACAAACATCACCGCACCCAACAATTAAATTAGTGTACACAGAATGTCTTTATACATGTGGGTGCCATGTGGGTCTAGTGGACACCACAATGGTCGACACGTAGACGCCACACGGGGGTCATCTCGTGACACCCGACGGCAGGGGGGACGGGCGTCGACGGAACCGCCACGTCTTTGGCCGGCACCTTATTGGCCGCCTCCCGGCGGCGTTATGATTAATGACGGCGCGGTCCGCCGGAGTCTCGCCGATTCACCGCTTTCTTGCCCTTAGCTCATCGTGAGGGTATATTTTGTGTCGCCCCACCACCCGTGTCGTGCTTATCGGCACCGTGGGCGGCAGAGGAGGTCTTTCCCCTCGGCGGCGACGTTCGTGGTGGTACTTGACGCGGCAGTGCTCCGCAGGTAGTCCTACACACTACCACATAATTGATTTTCCGTGGCGGACTTTTTTTTCGTGGCGGCATTGGGTCCGCCAGGAGCCTAGGGGTCACTGGGTCGCGCCGATTAACCATGGCGGGCAAATGTCCACCACGCGGGTCGAACCGGGCGCGTGGATTACAATGCCCGCCACGTTAATAAATAAAAATAAAATCCATGAAACCCAATCTGGTCCGGTTCGGGGTTTCGCCGGCCAAGACACCATCGCCGCGCCGCCAAGACAAAGTATCCGTGGTCCGCCGACTACAGACGACCGCCACCCGCCGCCACGCGATGGGAGGAGGCGCGGCGGCCGCCATCGGCGACCTGATTCGCCCCCCGCAGACCGCCGCCACCGCGCCACGCTGTCTCCTCGCTGGTCGCGGGCGCTGCCCGGTCGCGTCCTCCGCGGCGTCGCGCGCCGCCCTCCTCGCGGCGTCGCCGCCGCCGCCTCCACGCAGCGCCGGGCCGGGCCGCGGTGTGGAGGGAAAGAGAGCCGCCGCGACGGGAGAGGAAGGGGAGGGGCGCGCCGCCGTGGGAGAGGGAAGGGGCGGGGGCCGCCGCAGGAGAGGAAGGGGAGGGGGCGCGCCGCCGCCGGAGAAGTGGAAGGGGAGGGGCGCGCGCCGCCGAGAAGAGGAAGGGGAGGGGGCGCGCCGACGCCGGAGAGGAAGGGGAGGGGGCGCTGTCGACGGAGCGGCCGCCGGGGAGAGCGGAGGGAGAGCGGAGTGTTTTTTTTTATAATGTGAGGCTCGGGTGAGGGGTGAGAGAGTGAGGGAGATGAGTTAGGTTTGTGGTCTATATATACGCGAACATGTTAACGGGCCATTTGGGCTTTTCTAACTATAGTGGGAAGGTGGCGATTAACCGCGGGCGGCTTTTTATAAAAACCGCCACGGTTAATCGATAACCGGTGGGATATTATAATGTCCGCCACGGTTAATAGGATTAACCATGGCGATATTTATAATGCCCGCCACGGTTAATCGATTAACCGTGGCGGGCATTGCCCCTCGGCAGGGGGCTGCCACGCCAACTATTTTGCGCGGGCGGTTTTAAAATGCCCGCCACGGAAAATGGAAATTAAACGCCGCGCAAAGTTCATTTCTCAGAGTAGTGACATAGCACGAGAGCGAGGGAAAAACGAGGGTGATCGATAGGGAAGGAAATAGGTGACTGGTCGGACTCACCAATTGACCTCGACGCGACGGAATTGGCCGGGGCTTCTTGACCTAACCACGGTGGCGGCGAGCACGGATTTGGGGAAACGCCGATTAGGCAAATGTATGGGCAAGGGAAGGAGGATATGAGGCGCGCAGACCGTGTTCCCTTCCGGGCGAACTGGGTGGTGGTGGTGGCATGATCGATCGAGGACCGGAGGTGGGGTATTTATAGGGCGGCCACGGCGGTCTCGGCCAGAGATATTTCCTCACCGTGGACGATCTTTTTCCGACCATGGCCTCCTGGTGCGTGGACTAGGGCTGGTGTCGCTGGCTAGGGTGCCGGCCCGACGCCGATGAGCCGGTTGTGCTGGTTTGTGCCCGGGCCACGCCTCGGTGGTCGGCGTCATGGCGCCACAGTCCGTCACAGGGCCGTAGCGCCGCGGTCGATTCCCGCACGCGTTTGTCGCCGCCTAGGGCTCGCAGCAACCTACTCGTGCCTCGCATACCCTTCCTTCCACGAGGCGCTGCCATTCTCGCTTTTCGCCCACAAAGACCGCGGGCGAGGCCACGCCGGCGCGGGCCGGCTTTCACACGGGGCCGCCGCCGCCGTGCGTAAGTCAAGGCGAGGGCGAGCTGGCTCGTCTGGCGGGATGTCTCCGTGTGGAGTGTTGTGTCTTCCTCAGAGGCGGTCCGCGCCGCCAAATTTGCTGGTACAAATGGAGCAAACCGGGTTCACGGCGAGCAAAGAAGCTGGTCGCCGCTACAGTTCGGCCGGAGGTAGACGACGACGTGGTGGGCTCCGTCTATCGGCGGGAGAGAAGATGGAGTGGGTGAGCTGGTCTCGGCTTCTGTGTGGGCTTGATGGTTTGACTGGGCTGGCCCGTGCGGGATGGAGGAGAAGTGGAAGAAGGAGGGGGTATGGCCGGGCCGGGCCGGCAAAGGGAAGGACGAAGGTTTGAGCCCGAGAGCTCTTTCCTTAATTCTTTCCCATTTCTATTTCTCCTTTTCTATTTCCCTTCCTTTCTTTTCTTCTCTTTTCTTTATTCCATTTCCTCATTATTCCATGTGTGTAAATATAGGGTCTACTTTCTATACACCCGGGTGTAGTTAGACCCATATTCAAAAACCACATTGTGTATGTGTTCATACTTGTTTATTGGTTTGAGTTTGCTTAGATACTCATATTAAGATACTCTAGTTCTTACCATGCGAAAAAATTTCGATGGAACCCATATTTTTAATATATTACATAAAATGCCACTACTATTGTATATAAAAAGTATATCTATATACTCAAAGTATGAATGCATACTTAACGTATATACCACCATAGATGGTCTAGTATGATCATATACTTCATCCACATGCACTTCGTTCGGTCATATATATCATAAATCTTGAGATATACACATGGGTGTAACTACACCTAGAATGTAGAAAAAATTTACCCTATGGGTGCACTTTCTATACACCGTGTAGTTACACCCATATTCCAAAACCACATTGTTGTGTTCATACTTGTTTATTGGTTTGAGTATGTTTAGATACTCATATTAAGATACTCTAGATCTTAATACGCCGAAAAAATATTGAAAAACCCATATTTTTAATATCACATAAAATGCCACTACTCAGCGTATATAAAAAAAAGTATATCCATATACTCAAAGTATGAATGCATACTTAACATATATACCATTATAGATGGTCTAGTATGATCATATACTTCATCCACATGCACTTCGTTCGGTCATATATACCATAAATCTTGAGATATACACATGGGTGTAACTACACACGTGTCTCGGTATATAGTATTCCCAGAGCAAATTCGTAAATCATTGCTCATACAATATATTTCCATAATTAAAATCTAGAACTCACCTTACATCCTTGACCACCATAAAGCTCCACAAGAAACAAGCAATTTTTTTAAAAAAAAGGCTATTTTCTATATGGTGGGATTTTAAATGCGTGTTTCAAAAAACGGGTTTCGGTTTAGCGGAAAATAAATCAAGTTTTAGTTGTAATTCTAAAAGTTTAAATTTGTAGTGATTTTTAAAATGATGCAAAACACGGGTGTTACATGAAGCCACCTTGATTGACATGGGCACCGCCGCCCACCTCCGTTACCCGCGGCCACCCTTGGCAGCCCATGTTGACGGAGGAGGACTGAGACCCTCATCCTCCAACTTGCGCCCCGCGGATGCCATCTCATCCGCCAAGGCCTTCATCTTGGTGATGTACTCGAGACGATCGACGCCCCTTCGACGTTGTAGCCACCACCATTCTGGTGGTGATGATCCGAAAGACGGGACCGCGATGCCGGGATCGCAGCCCATGCTCCCCCAGCAGCCGTGGCATGGGAGACCTGGCCGAGGATCTCCTTCGACAGATTTGAAAGGAGGTAGTTGAGGACCTGCTGGTCCTTGGCCACCCAATCATCATATTCCGGGTTGGCAACGCCGATCGTCCGGCTTAGCGTCCGGCCGCCCGGCAGGAACTCCGCCCGGCGCCACAACGTCCGCCTTGAGGAATTTCGCCAGCTTGGCCCCCTTGATCGCCGAGATGACTTGGGACTGCCACTGCTGGAAGTTGGCGTCGCGGCCAGCTTCTCGGAGGACGAGAAACCGAGAGGGGAATAGCAGATAGCGCGGAGGAAGTAGCCATGATGATTTTCGTTGGCTAACCTAGCTCGGATTACCATGTGAGAATGAATGGAACGAGATGTCTTGGGCTCTCGGTTCATGTTAGCTTTTATATGCCCGTAGGCTTGTACAACAAGAATGGCGATTACATCTCAACAGAATGTATCTAGCCTAAACATGTATCTACCGATCGAGATCATCTTGACTTACAAGTCAAGCTTACAACAGAAACGTTAACCCAACGATAATAATCCTATCGTCTAATACTCAGATCGTTATCTCTGTACGCAAACTTGCAGTTAGTGAAATCATCGCTTTCAATTTCACTTCATGGTTTTTCCTTTTTTTCTCCTTCTGTTTCTTTTCTTTTCAATTTAATTGCCATGCATCACATTCCTCTGTACATCATTTGTCAGAATAATCTATTACGTAGCACGCAGTGCATATATGAATATATAGACATCCCTCCAATAATAACTTGTTTGGATGAATTACTGATGAATGAGACAGCAACCTAAAAAACTATAATGTACTTACTGTAATAATAATATGGTTTCTTACACTTTTCATCTGGTATCTTTTGTTTTAACAATCCATTGTGACATCTTGAACATAATAGCTCGTATGGGCCATTTGTTTAATAGGGTCGTAAAATCTTCTTGATTTTTCATTTGACCAACACCTATACTACTCAAGAGAAGAATAATGGTCGGTAAAAATCACTGTTGATAAGCGTTGGCCTGAGGTTGTTGGAATCAACAACTACGCTATATTTGTGGGGTATCTGATGATGGGCGTGAGGGGACTTGGTTTGCTGGTGCTTACATGGACCACAGTTGTCCTCCTCGGTGGCTTCGTCTCCATACTGCACAAGAAGGATTTTTGGTGTCTCACAGCTATCACGCTAGTCCAAACTGCCGGGTTAGTTTGCTTGTTACTTCATTAGTAGTTAAATCATTCATCTTTGCTCATTAAATTTTATCCATCCATATTTTATATCAGTCAGTCAAAACTGTTTCATGAGATAACCTCTGCATGAATAGAGGAAACTCTGCTTTTACTGAAGTACAAAGAATTGACACTTTGGTTTTTATAGTCCATATTTTAGGTTATATTTGGTGACGTCCCGTATATATACGTCGGAAATGGCCTGTGTTAGAGCATCTCAAGGGTTTCCAAAACACAATTGCAAGATTAAAAAAAAAATACTCTCGAATAACTCCCTCTCTCAACTCCCAATCTTAGGAAAATCGATCCAATTGCAAATAAATATCACCGGGCGCATCAATCCTGAGGTGGAAGGATGTGGGAAGAATAAGGAGTAGGACAGGTCTTGTCAAAAACAAAAAGGAGTAGGACAGGGTTTCTAATAGAAATGTACAAGAGAGAGAGAAAAAAAGTACAAAAGTGGCTTAGAAGTTTTGAAAATAGTATGGGAATTCTGATGTAAACTTTTCTTCAGTAACCCAACACTCTACGACCGAGATCATTTTGCGTGGCGGCTCTTTAGATATCAGTTTGGTAGCATGCATCCTTGCTATGGACACTGTTAGTGTAGTCAGTTTCTAGTTGTTGTGTTAGACTCACCACGGCTCCGCCTTTCCTAATAATCTCACTTGCAACACTTCATTGACAGGGTCTTTGATTTCCTTTTAAAGGAAAAGGCAAGTGACGTTGGCAATTTTTTGAAGGGTTTGCTGTTTGCTGTAGCTGCCGTGGTCATGAGAATCAGATCCTACAGGATAGACGCAAACAATTCTACCAAATCATCAAAAATTGAACAAGGAGACAAAGAACCATCGACTGTTCGCATGGTGCTAGCACTTAGTTTATTTGTTGTCCAAGGTCTGGTAATTGCTATTCTCTTATGCCCTCTAGTGGTCTTGTATGTGCTTGGGTTGTATCATTCTGCTGGAATTTCTTTATGGCGTCTGATACAACACGACTATGGTGACCCTGACGGGGGTGCCAACTTAAAGCCAGCACTCAATGTCTTATGCTCATTAGCGGTGGCCCAAGGTGTGGTTTATGGCTACAGGGCCATCCATGATTTAGCGGCAAGAACTGGACTAGTGACATACGTGGCCAAAATATATTCATTGGAGGAGGACCTAGTTTTGGAATACCTTGAAGAAACTGTGGCGGGATGTATGAAGGATCCATCGTTTGTGAAAGGAAGGAACCTCGTCACTTATGCCGTGGAATTATTGATGGAATCTAAGACAAAGTACGGCTATTTTTCTGGGATTCTGATTCTTGGCAGAGGTTCGTCTGAATCGATTCGTCCTCTCTACGAACGGCAGCAGGCGGGTCTGCTGAAGCAACTACTGACTGGATCTGAGTCCTTTGGCCATGTCGTCCAGCGACTGTCAGAGACATTTGGACCGACGAGCCCATATAGCACAGAGATCAAGGTGCGAGCTGCCAGGATAGTGGCAATTGTTGCTGACAGCATGCGTCTGGACCAGTTGCCAGCTCAAGGGATGATGATGATTGAGTGCATATCATCCCTACTCGATACATTTGAGGAATACAGTTGGCGACCTGGATATAAGCGAGATACGGATCTACCCAAGGAGTACGAGCGGGACTGGCTGCTAGCTGAACATGAGGACTCCTTTTGGGCCGACCCACTTCCAAGAGCAACGGAAAGTGAAACAGTTTATTCTGATAATGAATTGGAGAGGTACAGAAACAGAAGTCTGGTGGTGCAAGGCCTGCATATCCTCCGGAACCTCGCTGTGAACGAGAACAACTGCAGAGTCATAAGGAATACCCAAGGTCTGCTATCCAAGACGATGGCACCCCTAATCTCAGAACATCCACACCAGTACCATGATGATGAACGGTCCAGCATAGCAGAGTACTCACTAGAATTGATGAATCGGATCATGGCTACTCTAGGAGGGACCGAAGCAACAAAGCTGGGACGTGAGATCTCTAGCAGCAGCCAAGCTATCCTAGAGTGCTGCGACTGTCCATTACGGCTGAAAGGACAAGCCGCACAGGTCCTCTTACATCTGTCTCTGACAAGTGGAAGCAGCAGCAGCAGCGTATTATTCGAGTGGATGCCGCTGCATATTTTTCTTCTCGCAGGTTACGACTTTGTTGACAGGATGCGCGGTCCTACTCATTTGTTAAAGAAGATGCAGACCATGATATTTTCGAAAACACAGGAAAGTGTCCTGAGTATGCTATCATCATTTGGTAACCTCATTGGTTGCCTCGCCAGAACAGTTGTAGGTGCTGAAACCAATGCCTCGCCAGAACAGTTGTAGGTGCTGAAACCAATGCATACAGAACACAAGCAGCTATGATCCTGATGCATCTTTGTCAAGAATGCGACAAGGATAGTGAAAATATGAAGGAGTTAGAGAAAGCCGTGCCCAATCTGATGCAAGAGGTAATGAACGTATACCTGTGCACAAACTTTTTTTTCTTTCAAAAAAAAATCACTTTCATTCTTATATTACTGGCATCACGTATAGACTACAGAGTACTATCGTTGTCACTCTGAACTATACCATGATTGGTTCCTCAGGTGCTCAAAGAAATTGTCCACTGGCTCGTGAATAAGCAATTACTACAAGCTGTACCAGAAGCAAACAACAGCGGCAATGCTCTTCTGGCAGAGGAGGGCCCAGACTTAGAACAAGGTGGTGTTCTGCAAGATAATATTGGACAGGAAGAAAGCAGCTCTACTCCTCATCACCAAAACGCTGAACAACACCAGGGAATCCAACTGATGGAGGCCTTGGTAAAGTTGTGCTCAGTGATAAGATGGGCCCGGTGGATTAGTGTTGACTAGTCCATCAACCCGTGCTCTCCGCATCGGTTATATTTTTTTTTGTATGGGCTAACTTTGTGATACTTTAGCAATAGAAAATGATGATTATTATTTGCATAAATAAATTTGATTCCACCACTGGGATTTTTTCCTTCCTTTGTTCGAACTATATGTATAGCATTATTATAAGATTATTATTTTTTAATAATATTTTTTGATAATTTAGATTCAGTTTTTTTTTTTTTTTTTTTTTTGGTTTAGAGTTCTCAATGGTACTCATATTTAACACATATGATATTTATTGTTATTAGCCAGAATATATTATATGGATATTACTGATTAATTTTTAGGATTCAACTTTTCATGTATGCGTTATGAAAGTTGTTCAGCCAAAATATTTTTATTAGTTTTTAAGCTAAGGAAAAAAAGATTGATAGCTCTAAATATTATTCTCTTTGTTAGTTAGATTAGAAATAACTTGCTAAATCATTTATTGTGCTTTAAGTTTTTGCCACATTTACCGCAAAATGTAGTACCACCCAAATTTTGTATTAATTGCATTTAGTGTTGCTTCAGTAGTAAATATCTTATCCTCGAACCACATATACATAACATTTATATACATGTAAGATTTTTGGAAGCAGTGTATATGTTCAAACAAAAGCATACCTATTTTGAGTAGTCATACAAAAACAAACCTTATCCTTCTAAAATTTTTTTGTTGTACTTCAATTGCTCCTCCAATGTCCCTTTAAGTGGTCGTCAATATGAACCTCCCAAAAACTAATATCACTTGAAGATATCCATAAAAAAAATACCATGTTAGAGTGTAAGCTACAAATATTAAATAGAATACTTACTATTTAAATTTGATTTACCCATTACGTGCATTCAATAGCTTTAGGAATTGGCAAATTTATAAAACTTGTGTTGCATTTGTTGATGACAGAGAACATCCTACAAAATTACAATTATTTATTTTCTTAGGCTTGATCAATGACTAATATAATTGATGTAATGAAATTAAATGAAGACCTACTTCTCATGGATTTTGCCCTCTCATGGATTTTCTGAACTTTAGCCCCCAAAATTGAACCTTTACTTCTTGTCCACTATAAATTCTGAATTTAAAAATACATGTTGTAAGAGGTGTTGAAACATAGGGAAACGAATCTAACGTAAACTGTTTAAAAACATAAGGAAATATCTTCAATTCATCACCTAATTAGGGTTGTTACTGTAGCATGTGTGAAAACCTTTAAAGTTTGGTAGCCTGGGCAGAAGAAAAACTACTCGATCAGGAGCACAATATCATGTACTTTGGTCACGCCAAATTATGTTTTGGTTTCTTCTATCTGTCCAATATGTGTTGTAACTCCTACGACACATATAAATATTTCCTAGTAAATAGTGATCAAGCTATAGGAAAAATATAAAAATATAATGTTACCGTAATTTACCTGAGAGGTACATGTCGATATTTACTATATTAGAAACCATGTTTGTACTGAGAAACTGAAAACTATTCTTTGGAATGACTTGTATCTTCGACATTCTTTTATATTAATTGTGGGCAAGAAGTTGTGTACCTTATCATTCTTCACAGGCCGGTATTTTTGTGCAGCTGCTATGACTTTCATATTTGAAATTACATAATTTTTCTATATGTGCTTCATTGATAACTCCATGTATTTTGGCACCCTGATTTTTTTATGATTAGCATATAGAAGTAATCAAAGACTACTATAAACACACGATGAAAAAAACATTATACCTGATGATCAATAAGGATCATATCAAGATGGCTTTATTTGCCACTACCAAGCTAGATTACACCCCACATTCTAGTGACTCGTGCTTTGATTTTCCATAAATTTTCTTTCATGTCCTAATATCAATGTAAATTTTACTAACCGCTGCAATCGGCATGCTTAAAAACATAACAATTATTTTACTAACTGTTGCAACTTGTATGCTTAAACACATAATAATAACTCATTGGACTCATATAAGTGGTTCAGCACTATTTACTAAGAACTCATATATTTATATGAGTCCAATGAGTTCTTAGTAAATAGTTGCAACTCATAGTTTGAACTCATTGATCAAACTATAAGAACTCATTGGACTCATAATAATAAGATCACAGGAAATGCATTAGATCATCGTAAGTGGTTTCAGCACGATAGTCATACCTTTGTTCGGTGAATGATTGAAATGATAGACCTTGTTGTAAACTAAAAAGAAGAATAATATGACGACATTAATTTCCTTCTTTTCGGTAAATTGCAAGAACCAGATTAGATCATAACTGAATTCAGCAAGATAGAAATACCTTTGGTTGGTGATTGATGAAAACAGTTGACCTTGTTCATGAATGTGGAAACAAAGACGGGCTCGAAGGCGCATGCAGACCTTTGGTTGGTGATTGATGAGAGTAGACCTCCTGGTTCGTGAAGATGTGGAAACAACATAGGATGAAGATTGAAAAAAAAAAGATTCAATCATCACGAGCAATAGTAACCATTGGATCAATCAGTTGGATTTTCTAAAAATTACCCACCACTGCCATTATAAAAATAAATAAATAAAAAATTCTAAATCATTTAACGAAGTTCCCACGTTCGATATTGTTTTCCTAATAACCCATCTAATCTAAACCGAGCCCATTTTTTTCAGCCAGCTTCTCCCGGTTGCTTCCATCCCATCTAATCTAACCGAGACCATGGTTTTTTAGTAGCTTCTCCCGTTGATCTCCATGGCATTCGAGTATTCTCCTACCAGCGGCGCTCTACATATATGCATGCCAGTCAAGTCAAAGATGGCTTCATCTATATATAGCTATGTCACGGATGTAAAAAGTTGCTTTGATAGCCTGGACGACAAAGCGATGGACCTCAGCGCATGAGAATTTTGTGCGCACAAAGTACATCATAGAACTCCTGCCAGAGTTTGAGGATCGATATGTCTCGGCCTGTGGACATGCCCAAGCTCAAATAGGAGATCGATTCCAAGAAAAAGTAAAGCTCAAACAGTGAGTATACTTACTAAATAAAAGAACCCACACATGTTGTTGATCAGTGGTTGGGGCTGCAAAGAGATGGTTCTTCGGGATGACGTGACTCGGGAGGGAAGCTCCGCATGCACGATGGAACGGTTAATTTACCTTTTTCTGGTTGAATCTCGGTGAGTAGCGTTGGTTCTTTGTCCACGAGAGAGTTCCAGGATGGGAGGAAAAATGTATTTGTGTTTTTCTTCTCAATTTAGATTAGATCTATTATTAGGTATACGTGGTGGGTTTCAAATATAATTAATTAATAGCATTATGTTTTATAATGGCAAAAGTAGGTAATTAAGATATTAGTTTAGGGGGTTACTTTAGGTTTTAGTAATGACATGGTGGGTAATTTTTTAGAAGAACGTAATGTAGATCTAATGGCCATTAATATTAGTTGTAATCAAAGTCCATCGAATCAATGGCTAGATCTTTCTAATTTTTGTGAGAATTTTAAGGATTTATCTTTTTTATACGCTTCGGTGAGGATTAACGTGGTGCTTCCGTTGGAGCCTCCAATTAGTAATAGTAAGATTTGACTTGTCAGTTGAACGAGATCACAGCCAAGATATGTTCAGGACAGGGGGATGCCTCACAAGACTTTTGAAACACTCGTGGAAGAAGCACAAGAGAAACTTCAAGAGGAGAAGAAGGCTTCTAGTACCAGCTAATTCCTCAAGTCAAAACAGAAACCTGAGTCAGTGGACTAGTTGACTGTGCGTTCCAATACCATCCGCATATGCACTTTGCTCCATCAGGATTCTCAGTATAAATGTCGTAAGATTGAAATAAGCAAACACAAATTATGTTTATTTATCTTGTGTGTACTTTGTTAAGTTCCATTTGCCTGGAGACTATGTTATTATGCTAAATATATATCCTCTGTTTTCATGTGTGTATTTTTCTAATAATGTAGAAATGGGATACATGGTTGGCCCCTCGATTCTGATGCACAAATATTTGTATTTATGTTGTTTGTGTTTCTTTTCTTCTATTGTCTTATTAGTAGCATATATTAATAAGAATCCATTGCCATTGTCTGCAAAGGACATCAACTAGAACATATATAGCAGAGCACGCACAACTGGAGTGGAGGGCACTACAATTCTTCAACTCAAATGGATGGCCTTCTATTTTTCAGATCGTTTCGTAAGCTTGCAACGTCTGGGCAAGAGACAACAATCTTGTGCACGTAAGCACCCTCTCATTTGAGATGGGCCGAGCAGCTATATATGTTCTTCCATTCCACTCATTTCATCATTTTTTTTTAATCCAATCGGCGGTGCACTTTTCAAAGTTTGAACACAACATTACTATGCCATACCATTCGAGTGCCGTGCCAATTTTTTTAAAACAATTATTATTGACTCAGGAAATCACCTAAACGTAACACAACATCATACTAACTTACTAATTTCATACTCGCCGTTATCAGGACTGTCGTCACTTCCGCGGACTGTCGGGCTAATAAGGGCTGAGAGAGAGCCATCGCTTATAGAAATTCTCTATAGGCCGTATTTATATTGTATTTATCTGCCAATGACTAAGGCCTAGGCCCACGGGCCTCAGCCAGGTCCACCCTTCACACTCAGGCTTAAGTCAGCCTGGGCACTTTTAAACCGAAAAATCGAACCCGAACCAAACCGAACCGAACCGAAACCATCTCGAAATGTCGGTTTTTTTATTTTTCGGTTCGCTTTGGTTTTCAGATTTCAGTAATTCGGTGTTCGGCTTTTAGATTCGGTTTTAGGGTCAAACCGAACCGAAAACCGAAGGAAATCGAACTTCAGCAATTCGAGCCCAATTCCCTTCCCTGGTCACATGCGACAGCCCAGCCCAACAAGCACCCACACACAGCATCCCATGACCCCGTCCCTCGTTCCTCCTTCCCCGTGACTCCAACCCCCGACCCGAGCGAGTAGCCGGCAGCGAGCGACCCTAACCCCAACCCTAACCCTAACCAAAGAGCAGCGGTGACGGCGGCAAAGCGAAAGCAATACAGCTGGCGGCGGCCAGCGCTAGCAGCGTGGCGGCGCAGGTGGCGCCCGTAGGGCGAGGCGGTAGACGAGCAGCGACCAGCGGCAGGCGGTGTGCGAGGGGCTGCCGGCAGCGGCGGCGCTGCGTGTAGGCGCCGCGCGCGCGCCGCTACCGGGTACAAAGGCGCTGGGCAAGGGGCGTGCGGTACGGGCGCTGGCGGGCAACGCCGCTGCCACCGGGCGGATGCGCGAGGCTGTGAGCGGACGACCTGGTTTCTCTCTCTCGATTCATCAGTTTTTTCGTTAAAACCGAAAAACCGAACTAAAAACCGAAACCGGTGATCGGTTTTTACTTCCAATAGAACCGATCGGTTGCTATTTCTTGAAAACCGAACATTTGGAAAACCGATTAAACCGAACCGAATTTTTGGTTAAAACCGAATGCCCAGGGTGAGGCGAGGCCTAAGCTAGTGGATAGCTTCAGTCTGATAAGGAATGCGCAGGGCCTGAGTCTATAGTGGCTAAAAATGCTGGTTGCTCTTGCCTCTTGACCAAAACGAGAAAACTCTGCTGATGCAGTGATCCATTTGTCACAAAGAAATATAAGTATATATATCTACTTTTTGTTTGTTTGTTCCACTCACAGATGAAGTTACCACACTGAATCAGTATATGCATCACAGCATGATGAGCATGAGCTTCTCCAATTCATTGCTAAATATATATATGTTCGCTAAGTTTTCCATTCTCATTTTTGGCCTCTGCGTTCATACTAAACAACTAACCACATCGATATGTTTTTTTGCATCGATCTTCTCGGCTTTGCCTCTATATCAGCAGAGATATCAACGGAGCTTCAGATACAAGTTTCCAATACAGCCACCGTGTACCATTGCAGTGCATTTTTGCGACGGCATCCTGATCAACCTTTGCTTGTCCGTCTCACTCCCTTCTGTGCTAGACACATTCCTTTTGTCTCTTTTACTTCTTCTTTGCGTCCTCAGTGCGTACATGAAGCCAGCCAGCCGCCAAGAATCTCAATGTCTGCATAAGCTTTGTTCTTTAGTCATCAGTTTCGTCCTTTCCGAGCGCCCTGCTGCCTGGGTTATCCTCTTCTTATTTCAGGCTCTCCACTTCTCCCAGCAGCTGCACATGGTCCGATACAGGATACTAGCTTGAATTTGAAAAAGCTAAGGAGGCCTCCACCGTCATCTAGCTCTGTGTGCAAATCTTGCAGCAGGTTAGTGAAATCAGCGCCTTTTCACTTCGGTGTTTTTATTTAATTTTGTTCTTTTTCTTTTCTTGGCACAAGTGGTGGAAATTTAATTGTCATGCATCCGTCAGATTAATATGATGAGGACTTGGGCGTGACACCAGATTTTTAAAAAAGTTCAAAGAACCACCACACAAGCCATCTCTCCAATAACTTGTTGCATGAATATGGATGAAATGATGAAGTGACACAGGAACCCATAAATCCATAATGTATTCTAATGTAACAATTAATACTATGAATTATTTGACTATATATTGATCTAGTATCTTTTGTTTCATATTCCATATAGGTATATATATAGTCTAATTTCTCTAGATTTTGAGACTTATATACTATAAAAAGGAGTTTTACTACCATCTTGAACCTAATTGGCTCATGGGTCGTCAGTTTAAGAGGGATATAGAAAATAAGAGACATTAATTTAAGAGAACCCCTTCTTATCAAGTCTTCTAAGTCGTTTTTCATATTTTTCATATGACCGACACCGACTCCAACTCTCGAGAGAAGGATAATGGCCCGTCAGAAAAATGTCATTAATGACAAGCATTGGCCTGAGGTTGAGAAAATCAATGGTTACGCAATATTCATGGGATACCTGTTGATGGGCGTGAGGGGGCTAGGTTTGTTGGTGCTTACATGGACCACAGTTGTCCTCCTTGGTGGCTTCGTCTCTATGCTACAGAAGAAGGATTTTTGGTGTCTCACGGCTATCACGCTAGTCCAAACTACTGGGTTAGTTTTCTCACTTCCTTAATAACTAAGATGTTGATCTTTGCTCATTAAATTTTATCAGTCCATATGTTAGATCAAATCAATCGGAACTGTTTCATGAGATAACTTCTTCATGTCTAGAGGAAACTTTGGTTTTACTAATCTGGAAATTGGAAAACATCACATACCCTTTGGGTCGGGTGACCTTCTTTTAGAATTATAGATATGTTTACAGCATGCAGATGCAACACTCCTTTCAACATTCTCAGAAAACGCTCAAAAGTTCACTTAACATCCACAGAGAAACTCTCACACTTTTTACAGCCCTCACAGAACACAAAACCCAACCCTACCACCAACAAGACTGACCCATGACCTCCCCAAACTCTCAGACCTCTTAAAGGACCCATCCAGTTTCTTCTTAACTTCTGCTAGATTTGTTCCATCCCAACTGAGGGCCTCCTAGAACAAAACCTTGTCGCACTTGTCATCAACTATGAATACTAGTATAATGCCCGTGCTAACGCTACGCTGGTATTTCAGGGATATACATGAAAGTTTCTCTCTGGGGGCTGGACCATGGTTGTGTTCCAAATTATATCTATCCATCACAAGTTAGATCACAAAGACTATCCATTAAAGTAACTCCCTATGATAGATATCTATAGTGCATATACTAGTCCTCTAGCATGGACTAGAGTCTTAATACAACAACAACAACAACAACAACAACATAGCCTTTAGTCCCAAGCTAGTTGGGGTAGGCTAGAGATGAAACCCATATGAAACAGTACAAAAAAACGAGAAAGACACAAGACAAAAGGATAAAGATTAGGGTAGATAGAAAAGGAAACAAAGTCATGGTTCAGGCACGTTAATAGCTAGCCTCCAAGCGCTCCTATCCAAAGCTAAATCCTTGGAGATATTCCACTCCTTAAGGTCTCGCTTAACCGCCTCGTCCCAAGTCAGTCTAGGTCGGCCTCTACCTCTCTTTACATTATCTACCCGCTCTAGAACTCCACTACGCACCGGCGCCTCGGGAGGCCTCCGTTGAACATGTCCAAACCATCTCAACCGATGTTGAATCAATTTCTCCTCGATAGGGGCCACCCCGACCCTATCCCGAATATCTTCATTCCGAACTCTATCCCTTCTAGGGACTAGAGTCTTAATAGGCAAACATTATTACTATTTAATACCTCTAATTAATAAAAGTTACTTATATTAAAAATTGTACTATTTTATCTTTGTTTATTTTAATACACAATAGGCATAGCATAATAGATACTATCTATAGTGTGTATCTAGTTATTATAAACCTTTGCCAAGTCATCATCGCTTATTGCAATTCGCATTGGCCTCTATAAATCAGTTTGGTGGCATCCTCGGCATAGCACAAAGCTTCGCCTAGTTTTCTTCCTATAATAATCTCACTTGCAAACTTTATTTACAGGGTCTTCGATTTCCTTTTAAAGGAAAAGAAAAGTGATATTGGCAATTCTTTGAAGGGCTTGATTTATGCCGTTGCCACGATCATGAAACCATTCAAGAAAGTCACAAGAAAAAAATTTAAATTCAACAATAATTATCGAAGAACCAGAGACGGCACACATAATGGCAGGAGTTGTTTTATTGTTTGTCCAAGTGCTAGCGCTTGTTCTTGTCTTATGTCCTCTGGTGATTCTGTATGTGCTTGGGCTGTATCTCTCTGCTGGAATTTCTTTATGGCGTCTGATACAACATGACTACGGTAACCCCGATGGAGGCGCCAACCTAAAGCCAGCGCTCAATGTCTTATACTCCTTAGCCGTGGCTCAAGGTGTGGTTTACGGCTACAGGACCATCTATGATTCAGCAGCAAGAACCGGACTAGTGGAAGAAGTGGCCGAAGATTATTTACTAGAGAAGGACCAGGTTTCAGAGTATTTAGAGGAAACTGTGGATGGATGTATGAAGGATCCGTCGTTTGCAAGAGGAAGGAACCTCGTCACATATGCAATGAACTTGTTGATGGAATCCAAGTCTAGGTATGGCTACATTTCTGGGGTTCTGATTCTTGGCCGCGACATGGACAAGAAACTGTCCTGGTTCAGTCCACTCAAAGGGCAGCTTGGTATGATGAAACAACTACTGACTAGATCAGCATCGCCTAGCCAAGTGGTGCAGCAACTGGGAGAGACATTTGGTCCAAGAAGCCCTTATAGGACAGAGATCAGGGTGCGAGCTGCCAGGATAGTGGCAAATGTTGCTGACAGCATCTATTTGGACCAGCTCCCAGTTCAAGGGATGATGATTCGGTGCATATCATCCCTGCTCGATACATTTGAGGAATACAATTGGCGACCTGAGGGATACCAGAAGGAGTATGAGCGGGGATGGCTGCTTGGTGAATATGATCAGTGGTACAGTTACTTTGTCGACGGGATTCCACATGCAACGGCCGCTGATAGCCAGACACATGAAAGTGACAGTGGTAATAACCGGCTCCAAGGCTACAAAGATCTGGTCGTGCAAGGCCTGCGTATCCTTCAGGGACTCCTCGTTAATGAGGAAAACTGGAGAGTCATAAGCAGCTCAGATTGTCTGCTATCCAAGGCGATGGCGCCCCTAATCTCAGACAAACTCCATGGGGACCATCATGATGAATGGTACAATATAGCAACGGAATCACTAGAATTCATCAACAGATTCATGGCTACTATAGGAGGCGCCGAAACAATAAAGCAGAGAAGTGAGATCTCAAGCAACATCGAAGCGACGATCTTCAGAACCCTAGAGTGCCACAAATGTGATGTGCTTCTGAAAAGACAAGCTGCACAGGTCCTCTTACAATTGTCCCTGGATACACCACCCTCCATTATGCCCGGTGAAAGCAGAAGCAGCAGCATAATATTAGCGTGGATATTGCTGCACATTTTTCTTGTGCCAGATTATCACTTTGGTGACAGAATGCAGGGTTCCACTTACTTGACAAAGAAAAGCAGTGACATCACAAGATTAGCAGGTGAAAAGTTGGTGGCCATGACATCTTCGAAAACACAAGTAAGTCACACGAGTATGCTACCATCAGTTGTTGGGGACGTCATTGGTAGCGTCGCCAGAACAGTTGCAGGTGCCGAAAGCAATGCATACTACAGAATACATGCAGCAACCATCCTGGAGCATCTCTGTCAATATTACACCAAGGAAGATGAAATTCTCAAGGAGCTGAAGAAAGCCGTGGCCAATGTGATGGAAGAGGTAATTAATTAACGTACCTGTGCACAAACATTTTTTTTTAAAAAAAAACATATTTCATTCATAGTATATTACTGGCACCACATATAAACTATACCATTATTGGTTCCTCAGGTGCTCAAAGAAATTGTCCATTGGCTCACGACTGAAGAAAAACAAGTTGTAGCAGAAGCAAACAACGGCGGCAATGCTCTTCTTCTGGCAGAGGAGGGCCTGGACTTAGAACAAGGTGGTGTTCCGCATGGTAATATTGGACAGGAAGAAAGCAGCTATACCCCTCATCAGCAAATGTGTGAGGAACACCACGGAATTATCCAACTGCAGGAGGCCTTGGTAAAATTGTGCCAGGCAATATGCTTCGAATGGATTGATCAAGACCAAGATTTGACTCGTCAGTTCAACGAGATCGCAGCCAAGATATGTTTGAGTCAGGGGATGCCTAACAAGACTTTCGAATCACTGGTGAATGAAGCACGAGATAAACTATGGGAGACCGAGTGAAACCTGATCAGAGTAAGAGGGACAAGTTGGGTGCGGTCGAGAACCTGAAGGCTCCAACATCCGAATCACGCACATTGCTCCAAGACGATTCTCAGTATAAATGTCGTAAGACTGAAATAATCAAACACGAAGGATATCTTGTGTGTAATTTATTATGTTTCATTTCCCTCGAGACCATGCTAATTATCCTCTGTTTTCATGCTTCTACAAGATGTTAAGAATTCGTTGTCACTGTGTGCACTTATGGTATTTGTGTTTCTTTTCTAATATTTTTTCTTACGATACACACAGATAACAGGAATCCATTTTCACTCAATACATTAATTAGCTAGCTAATTTCATTTTTGTTGGGTTGGGTGTTGCCGACGACAATGTTTACCTGTGAAGGACTGCACCCAGTACAAAATAACCGGCTTTGGCTTTACTGCAATTTTTTTTTTTTTTTTTTTTTTTTTATGAAACTGGAGGACTGGGAGCCCCTACATGACTTTATTAAAAGCATGAAAGCAAAGGTTCAAGATTACAGCCAAATTAAGAAACAAATAAGGAAACAAAAAAGATGAAAAAAAAAGGCAATCTACAACAAATTTTGGATCCATAGATTAAAAGAGGTACTATACTTGGCCTTTACCCGCAGAGTGAGAACTTCTTTGATGAAGATTTCCTTTGCACGCTCTGGAGAGGCAGGGATGCCCTTGAATATGAGGCCATTTCTTGAAGTCCATATGGCCCAGCTCATTAGAATAGCCATGACCATGAAGAAGCTCGAGTTTGCCTGAGCTCTAATATGGTCAATTGACTAAAGAATATCCAGCTGGTTCTGTAGATTGATGCCGATGGTGAGCCAACGTCAGAAGCAAGCTGGCACTGAAGAAAGAGGTGTTGGGTTGTTTCTTCTATATTGCAATTACATAGAATACACCTGTATGAAGGAAGGTGCATGGTTTTCCTTCTCAAGATGTTACTTGTGCTCAACGTGTCTTTCATCAACAGCCAGAAGAAGACTTTATGCTTTGGTTGACTACAGTTCTTCCAAAGCCATATAAAAGATTGGGAAATCAGTGCATGACCTTTTAAGAATTTATATGCCTTTTTAGCGGAGAAGCTTCCCATTTTGGTGGCCCAGGAGTCATTATGTGAAGACTTGTGATAGAAGCACGAGATAAAGTTTGGGAGACAGCTAATTCCACGAGTGAAACCTGATCAGAGTAAGAGGGACAAGTTGAGTGCGCTCGAGAACCTGAAAGGTTCCGACATCCACTACTACAGAATTGATTTTACGTGGTGTTTAGATTTCATTTTCCGTGGCGGGCATTTGAAAAACCATCACGGTTAATATCATCATTAACCGTGGCGGTTATTTTTTATTTTGCGTGGCGGTCATAATAACCGCCACGGTAAATCGATTGACCATGGCGGTTTTATAAAAAAAACCGACACCGTAAATCAAAGCCCAAATCAGCCCAATAGATTTCAGATATTACATTCTACTATATATACAACACTTAGGGTTTTCAGTCACCACTCACCCACTCTCTCTCCCCCAACCGGCGCCCCACACCCTCTTCCCGGCTCGGCGCGCCCCCTCCCTTTCCTCTCAAACGTCGCCGCCCGCTCCCCCTTCCCCTGTCCCGTCGAGCCGCGCCCCTCCCCTTCCACTCCCGTCGGGTCGTGCCCCCCCCCCTTCCTCCTCTTCCTCTCCCGTCGCGCCGCTGGCTGTGACAGAGCGACCAATTTATAAGAAATCAAGTATAATTCGCAATCACCGAAGCAATCGCAGTCTACACTTGAGTCCATATAAACACGGTATTCCGAAATCTCGAGTGATTTCAAACTCATCCACAACACAACAGGATCTTTGAGCTCGGTAGTAAAATCCGCAGGTATTTCAAACCCAATTCGATATACTAGACATCAGAGTGCGAAGTATGATTTATTACAAACTCAGGTTCAAGTGCGGAAGCAGTAGTTTCGAAAACCAAATAGTTCTTTTAGCGAAAGCAAATATAAAATAGTGCCAGTAGATAGTCATCCCTGTAGCAGCATGAGACAGGGATATAGAATTGTCTTGCCCTGGCCTTACTCATCATCAACAGGAAACAGACAAGTCTTACAATAACCATGGTAGATATGCTCACCTGCAACAATGGGAATAAAACCCTGAGTACAAAATACTCAGCTAGACTTACCCGACTAAAATAAAATAAAAGACTCCAAGGATGATGCCAGGCTTTATCTGGGGTTCAGCTGACTCACATTAACTTTGCAAATAAGGTTGATTAGTGAACCTACTCCTACTACTTGTACTTTTCCAAGTTAACAGGGTACTTAATTAATTACATAACATAGATCCTGTATAGTCAAGATTAATCATTGCTCAGTAGAATAAATAACAGAATAAGTAACTTGATCAGGATTCCATAGCTGCAACATGATAATAACATATATTGTATAGTAATTAAGACTACATTGCCATGGACGCAACCCGGGTTCTCACTGACCAGAAGAGATGGCGATTCGAATCGATTTGCAAACCAGGTGGCGAATACCCCGACACAAACCAAGTCTACTTTGCAAAGGCACACCCGATCACTCCCAAGACGTTACGGGACGTAAAAGTCTCGGTCTTGCCGGCTACCCCCTCCTTCTCGGGTACCAAGTGAGCGTGCAACGAGACCGACATCATCGTGCGCATCTTCTTGTACCCAATAAAAATCCCTCTGCAACCACCGCCAATGGAGGAGCGATAAAGCGAGCATGGCCGGCCCCTAACATTCTTGCGAGCTTCGTGGCTCACGACCCTGCGGAGCCTACTAAATGCCAGGTACGTTCAACTTCCGACCACATTCCGACAAAGTATTAGTCCTTAATCGACCAGGTGGAAAGACCACAAGTTCCACCCAATCTGACATGTTTTATTAGGCAGGTTCTCAGCAGCAGCTTGACAATCACCCATGTGATTGTTCACAACATCACCTCAAGTGACCGAAATCACTGTCTACTGCAATCACGCTACTGTGCATTAACCTAGACCTCCACATAGGATAGGGCAACTATCAACAAGGATCTTAATGCATCAACAGTTTCAACCATTTCCCTAAACTTAATGCAGGAAACATATAAAAGACTCAAGTCAAATTAATTGGAAGAATAGGAAAGGCGAGAATGCTCGGGGCTTGCCTCGAACGCGTTATGGGGATGTGCTCGGACACTCGTCAGCTTCGTCGATTGACCCTTCGTCTCCGGTGACTCCTTCTGACCGCACTCCCGGCTGGAACAGCTCCCCAGCTCCTCGATCGGCTCCTCCGAAATTCCCCGATCACGAGATGATGCATATGATGGAGAAAAGAAATGATTACAGTTGCATAAATAACCATGGACATAAAACAAAATATGTATGATGAATGGATGCTTCATGATGCAAGCTATTAGTAAGTGGATATCTCTTCTGCGGGAAACATAATTAAATCTACACAAGAAACCCTAACAACCTACGTTAAGCAACACCCTATTCACTAATGACGGAAATGGCAGCTTGATATGCTTGTCACTAAAACAGCCACACAGGGAAGTTCTACAGCTCCAAATCAAGCAAATAAATACACTATGGTAAGCTAACAAAATTTCCTACAAAACATTCCATACTGTCCCGAGCTGAATCTGAACCTATCAGCCTCGAAATTCAAAAAATAGAGACTACTGTTTCTACTCCAAACCTCACTTACATCCTCCATAACTCACCAACTAACCATGCAACTTATCCCAAACTTAACCAGCAGGTAAACCAAGTAATTATCTACCAAATAATCCTACTGGACTTGGCAAAAGATAATTTAAAGAATATAAAATAACATGCCCTAGCAAACACTACACTTGTACCCTATAATTAAATAAAATGCTAGAACAAGAAATTGTAAAAAACTACTGAGCTGACCAAACTAAGCTTACCAATAGATCATAACCATGCTAGGAACACATAATAAAAATATAAATACACATCACCTTCATATAAGCATATATTTCTAGCCTATTTTCCATGCACCACAAATAAGATAAACACAAAGCTACTTCAGAAAATTCTACCAAAATTACCAGAGCATATTACTGGAATATAACAGCTACCATAAAAATATCGGGGCAAGATCATGCTCCTACAGCCCTACACAAAAATGACAAGCTTGGATAGAAATCAAGCATGAAAATACTTTGCATTATGAAAAGTGTCAAGCAATAGATTTCTGAGTATGAAAGGCTCCTACAACCTATCAAGAACCACCACGCCAAGTTTAACATTCAAAACCCTGCTATTTATTTTTCTATGAATTTCCAAAGATCACATAGCAAAAAGCACATAAATAGAAAATCACATTTCTTCTACAGAACATACCCTGCATGATATTTTTCATGGATTCTACTCACAAAACAAGCACTTTTTGTACAGAAAGCATATTTTTATCCTGCACCAATTAAAAGATATGATTTTCCTCAATTTCCATGCATTTCTAGCCTTAAATAAACTCTATATAAAACTTGTCAGAAAATAGGATTTCATAATTTTATACTGTAGCCTATCCTCTAATAAGCATGGAAAAATTTGTTTCACTCAAAAAGGACTCAAAATGACCAAGTTATGAATTTCTAAAGCATTTCATTCAAAACTGGAAAAAGCAAAAAGAATAAATAAAAGGAAAGGGCGCGGGGCCCGCGTGTGTCAGTGACACCGAGACAGGGCACCGGGCGGCGCGGATCGGCGGCGGGTTTTCACCGGCGGTGACCAAATCGCGCAACCAGGCTACACCATTCGATTCTACTTGACGAGACGGACTCATAGGTGCCCATGGTTCGACCTAAAACCGACTAGAACGACGACGACGGCGTACGGCGGCTCGCGCGGCGGCACGGGCGGCGGAGCACCAGCCGATTTCTGGTGAAAGACGGTGAACCAGTGGCGTTCTCGACTCTCCTACGCTCTAGAGTGACATGGAAGCAACCTAGAGACCTAACGAAATTGCACCGGCGGTGACACACCGTCGCGCATGCACGGCGGCGCCTCGGCGGCGTCGGCGGCGACGGCGTCTCGGCGGAATGGCGGCCGGATCCACTCATCCAGCTACCCCGGAAGCTCAAGCACATCTAGGCGAAGCTAAAACACGAAAAAGAAAGAGCTAAGCTCGATCTAGGAGCTCACGCGGCAGCTTGCCCCTACGGCGGCCATGGCGGCCTCGCCGGCGGGCGCGCGGTTGTGGGAAATGGGGTGCGTACCGGGGTTTTACCTTGATTCGACGACGGATTCACGTAGCACACGACGGGACGAGGCTAGGGCTGCATTTTGATGCGGTTTGGTGTGACAACGGCGACGAACCATGGCGGCGGAGCTCATGGACGGCGGCGCCTTGGCCGGCGGCGCGTTCGCGCGAGTGGAGTGGTGGCGGTGGCGGGGAGTGCGGCTAGGGTTAGGGCGGAGTGGCGGGCGCGCGCGTTTTAAGGCGCATGGGCAGCGGACGCGGCTGTCCGAAACCATACATCGGTGGTGCGGCGTGGTGGCCACGTCGCCCCCGACGCTGTCGGCCGGCGAGCTACCGATACCCCCCTCCCTACTCTGTTTTCTGAGACAGCGACGGTTTTTGGCCTGTGCATCGAGATCCGTGCAGAATTTGGAAAAAGTCAAAACGTCAACTTTGTAGAGAATTTCATAAGCTACAAAACTCTCAATATGAACTTTTTCTAATTCGGCCTAGATTTGAAAATAAAAATTAAAAACAGCAAGGTCAATTCAAACATTCAAAAAATCAGGGTTTTGAAATTGACTCAAGTTTGACTCAAACTTGGGGGCACTATTTGGACCATTTCCACACCTTTTCACAAGAAAATCATAAAAGAGCTTTTGGTCTACATAAAAAGTACTTCACTTCATCTGTAGAAACTTTTGCTAAAAACATTTCTATCAAGCACTTTTTGAAATGGGTTTCAAAATGGGTCAAAGAGGTTTGACACTCTAGGGCTATTTTATAAAAATTTTCTAAAGTGAATCACAAGCCCAAACATGATCCTAAATTATACTAAAAATACATCTAGGCCTAATCTAGGTCCAAAACATCATTATAGCAAAGATCCTATAGTAGCTAGATCAAACAAGTATGAAATGAGAGCAAGTCAAAGTAAAAGCTATTATCACTTGCTTATGCATGAAATGATGATCATGATATGCAAATGCTCATGCTTTCAAGATGCTTAACACCTAGGGTGTTACAAATCTTTCCCCCTAAAAAGAATCTCACCCCGAGATTCGGCGAACTAACCATTTGTGATAAAACTGTGGGTAGTTCCTCAGGAGGTACTCATCGGTCTCCCATGTCGCATCATTTTCCCCATGATTTCCCCAAAGAATCTTATACTGCTTCACTACTTTGCCCCTGGTGGCTCTCTCTTTGGTGTCTAATACTTTTTCTGGTTCTTCGTAATAGGTCGGGATCTTGACTTATCTCAACATTCGAACCAACACTCGTTCCTCGGGAACTCTCAAACATTTCTTCGGTTGTGACACGTGAAAAATATCAAAAATTCTTCCCGTCTCTGTGTGGCAACTGCAACTGATGCGCTACATCTCCTTTAGTGGCAACAATTTTGTAGGGGCCTACGAATCTAGGTGATAGCTTCCTCTTCACTCCAAAACGTTGTACTCGCTTCATTGGTGATACCTTCAAGTAAACATAATCGCCAATACTGAACTTAATAGGTCTCCTACGCTTATCGGCATAACTTTTCTGACAATCCTGGGCAGCTTTCATGTGTTGCTTTATGATTCTAACCTTCTGCTCATCTTCATCTATCAAGTCGATGCCATAGTAGGGTCACTCTCCTGTCTCTATCAATTTAGAGGTGTTCTACACTTTCTCCCGTACAAAGCCTCAAACGGTGCCATCTGAATACTAGCTTGATAACTGTTATTGTACGAGAATTCTACATACGGCAACCATTTGTCCCGAGAACCTTTTGCCGATAACACGCATGCCCTCAATATATCTTCTAGTATTTGGTTCACTCGTTCGGTCTGGCCTGTGGTTTGTGGGTGATAAGCAGAACTACGAAGTAATTTGGTACCTAGGGCCTCCTGTAAACTCTCCCAAAACCGATTGGTCCAGCTAGATCCACGATCCGACACTATCGATTTGGGTACTCCATGCAAACGAAGTACATGAGAAATGTACAACTCGCATATTGGTGGGGTTAAGTAGCTTATGTTAATCGATATGAAATGGGCAACTTTGGTTAAGCGATCTACAATTACCCAAATTGAATCAAATCCCTTTTGTGTTTGAGGCAATCCAACAATCAAATCCATCGTGATCTCATCCCATTTCCAATCAGGAATTTGCAAGGGTTGTAACAATCCTGCAATCTTCATGTGAACCGCTTTAACTCTGCAGCAATTGTCACATCGAGCCACATGTGCAGCAATCTCCTTTCTCATTTTTATCCACCAAAACCTAGTCCTCAAATCCCGATACATCTTGTTACTACCGGGGTGAATTGTTATCTTTGATGAGTGAGCTTCTGTTAAAATCTATTCCCTCAACTCTCGATCCCTTGGCACAACAAGACGATCATCATACCAAAGAATTCCATTTTTATCCATCTGGAAATGATCACTAGGTTCCTTCTCTAGCTTCTTCTTGATATGTGCAACTCCTTTATCCACTTTACGGCCCTCTATGATCCCGCTCTCCAACTCATTTTGTATCTGAATATTGCATAGGATAGCCGGATGCATAGGAGGAAAAACCTCCGTAGATTCGACTTGTCCTAGCAAACAATGCGATTTCCTGCTCAAAGCATCCGCGACAACATTGGCCTTGCCCGGATGATAATGCAACTCTATGTTATAATCTTTTATCGGCTCTAACCACCTTCTCTGTCTCATATTCAACTCCTCTTGAGTAAAAATATACTTCAAGCTCTTGTGGTGCTGTATGAAACATGACATACATTACCGAGCAAGTAATGACGCCAAATCTTCGGTCGTGTACCACGGCAGCAAGCTCTAAGTCATGGGTTGGATAATTAACCTCATGCTTCCTTAGGCGACGTGATGCATCTGGCGATAACTCTACCTTCCTGCATGAGTGCGCATCCCAATCTGTACCACATGCGTCACAATATACATCAAAGGGCTTCTGAATATCAGGTTGTGCGAGTACTGGAGCTGTAGTCAACAACCTTCACAAGGTACGAAACGCTGCTTCGCACTCCGGTGTCCACACAAATTTCTCATCCTTCTGTAACAATCGGGTCATAGGTTTAGCTATTTTGGAGAAATCTGGTATAAACCTACGATAGTATCCAGCTAACCCTAGGAAACTTCGGATCTCAGAAACTGAAACTGGCGCTTTCCAATCCAGCACCTCTTGCACCTTACTAGGATCAACTGAAATTCCATTCTCAGATAACACATGTCCTAAGAAATGCACTTCCTTCAGCCAAAACTCACACTTACTGAATTTCGCATACAATTTATGCTCTCTGAGTCTCTCCAAGACTATCCTCAAATGCTCAGCATGTTCTTTCTCATTCTCAGAATATACCAAGATGTCATCGATGAATACAACCACAAACTTGTCAAGTTCAGGCATAAACACCGAATTCATCAAACACATGAAATGCGCTGGAGCATTCGTCAAGCCGAAGAACATGACGAGGTACTGCGTCGTATAAACCATACCACGTAGAAAATGCGGTTTTGGGTATATCCTGGGGTCTGATTTTAATTTGATGATACCCAGATCGAAGGTCTATCTTTGAGAACACTTTGGCTCGAGACAACTGGTCAAAAAGTATGTCAATGCGGGGTAATGGGTATTTGTTCTTCACCGTTACCGCATTGAGTGGCCTATAGTCCACGCACATCCTCAGCGTCTGATCCTTCTTTTTCACAAAAAGGGTTGGGCATCCCCAAGGTGACGAACTAGGTCTAATGAAACCCTTCTCCGGCAACTCCTGGAGTTGTACCTTTAGTTCTGCTAACTCATTGGGTGGCATTCGGTAAGGTCTCCCCAGGGAAATAGGGGCGTCCCTGGAATCAACTCTATTGCAAACTCAACATCCCTATCCGGCGGCAATCTAGGTAGGTCTTCGGGGAACACATCTGGAAAATCACGGACTACAGGTATGTCAGAGATACTCGTTACTTGCAAAGCGGTGAAACACGGTTAAGGTCAATGGCTTTGGGTAGCAAAATCTGATGTTCAGTTGAATCTCGGGGGTGTTTCAAGTGCACTACTCTATTCACAGTATCTATAATCGCTCCCCATCTCTTCATCCAATTCATCCCGAGGATAACATCCAAACACAAACCGGGTAAAACTATCAATGAGGTTATTATTTCTAAGTCCCCCATCATAATCTTCACATCATTAACCCTCTGCCTAGTCAATTGGTCAGCCCTTGCTGAACTAATCCGATAACCAAACCCTAGGTCAGATATCTTCTCACTATTCTTTATAGCAAACTCTTGACTCATGAATGAATGCGACGATCCAGAATCAAACAAAACAACAGCACTACGATTGTTAACTAAGCACATACCAGCTGTCACGGTCTCTCCCTCAGGAACTTTCTCAACACCGGGTGAAGTGTGCCTACCCCACATCTTTGCTTGTAATTCTTCCCGGGTTGTGGGCAATTTACGGGCGTGGTGCATTTCCACGAGTGGCTTCCCTTTTACGTGCGGGGTTCATCATCACCCTTCAAACGATTCCCACCACGGTTCTTCTTACGTGGTGGCACATAAGCGCAAAAGGCGTGGCGGGTGGGCGGTAGTACTGACGACGTCCAAAGGAACCACTGTTCTGTCCTGAGTTTCCCTCAAACGGTCTCTTCTTGCCTTTGGTTGCAGCATACAAAGCACTACTCTTCTCCTGATGAAGACAATCAGTCATAAACTCCTGAAAAGTGTCCCTGGTGGAGTTTCCCATGGCTTTACGCATCTTCGGGTTCAGCCCTCTCTTGAAACTAGCTAGCTTCTTCTCCTCCGTGTCAACCATGTCGGGAGCATACCTAGACAAACCGTTAAAAAGCACAGTAGGTACTGGTTCATGGTCTTGTTGTCCTGACTGAGCTTAATGAACTCTCCCAATTTCTCTTCGAGCACCAGCCGGTATGTATGTCCTCCGAAAGCTGGGGTGTGAAATCGGAACCAAGTGACGAGGATCAATGGCGGGTAAAGTAGCACGGTGATTCTTCCACCATATCCCTGCGGGTCCCTCCGACAAGTCTTGTGCAAATTACGCCTTACGGATCTCGACGCATTCACCAAATGAAATTTATCTTCTATCGAGGTCACCATTCCTCGGCGCATGGGATCATTTGCCACGGTGAACTTTGGTGGTTCCGTGGCCTTGAAGTTCTTGTACGCCTGAAATCCATCACCCTCAGCACCACCTCGACCTCCTCCCTGCTCAGTGTTGCGTACAATGTTACGCATCTCCCCCAAGAGCTGATCATAGAACTGCTCCGGGGGTTTGGGGAGGTGGATCTTTGTCGATCTCCCCAAACCTGATCGAGGTTTGCGGCATCTGCACAAATCGAATCAACAATAACCATCGGATGATGTTGTCCAAAGCTTAGATATTGAATTTAGGTTACGCGGAATTTATTGAGAGAATAAATTCATCCACAATAACGGTAACAATAAACTTAATATGGTCTTTCATCAACATCACGGTTATGTTAACGCAATATGTGTACGAAGATTTCGCAACGATGGCAACAAACGTTGCACCACCAACATACATCTCGTGACTGTCGCTCATGGCATAAGTAACCGGGATTCGAACATAAACATGGATGGCAATTAACTTAAGGTCTCGACGAATACATAGGAGGTCTCGAAAGAATACGGATCCAAGTCTTACAGGCCAATAGTCTCACGAATAAAAGAAATTAAATGATAATAGTGGCACTACACCGCTCGGCTACAAGGGTGTCTGAACTAGATCAAGGTCTACGTAGTAGCAACTACAGGAATCTAGACGTGGCATCACAGTCGTCTACACCTGTGGTGCGCGAGAAGTGGGGTCTCCGTCCTGGTCCTCCTCAGCTGGCGCTGCTGCTGCACCCTCTAGTCCTCACTGTGGTCGCCCCTAAGCTCTCTGATGCGACGACGCGTGTGGGTGAAGTCATCCATTGCTCTATTACGCTCTCCAATAGTGATGGAGAGACGCTCGTCCAGGTAGTTGTTACGCTTCTGTATCTTCTTCAGACTAGCCTGGGTCTCACGCAGCTCCTGACGAACACGAGTGGCCTCTGCAGTGGCATCCGCTGCAGCTATCATAAGTGCTCCATTCAGCTTCGTCACCACAAACATAGCTCTCATTGCTGCCATACTAACGGCTCCAAGCTGCTCGTTCTCCTCAGGTGGTACATCCCGAGGAAACACTGTGGCAGGGCCGCCAGCAAGCGCAGATCCACGCTCCTTGGTCATCTGATCCAACACTCCCATGGTAGCTACCTGGGCGGCTGTCCAAGCATCAGGTCCTTGTCCGATGCACTGCCAGGCTGGCCAATAGGGGTCCACTGGGTGCGGCTGCACTGTCACCTCAACAGAAATCCATGGCACTTCTCCATTGGCATGGGTCCGCCTCCATGCATACATAGGCTCCTGATGTAGAATCGACCGACCGCAACGTCTCCCCACAAAGAACGTTGGTGTCGCCCAGATCATCGGGGGGTGAATAGGGCTCGAAATAGTGGGCCATCTGTAGCAAGATTTAGGAGATGAAGTGAGATTGAGAAACAACAGTTTAGTTTTACCAAAAATGTGTGAGTACTAATTAGGGAAAAGATGGAAAATGCATGAATGACATGATGTAAAATTTTAACATGATGCATGAACGTTTCTTACGCATCTCACGGAATAGGAAAGAGATTTCTCTATTCGCTTTAATGGTGGCAACTACAATCTCTCAAAAGAAAATAAATCGTGTCTAGTCGATCTAACGCATTGCACTGTTAGTGTACCTGCAATTCATTTCAGCCCACAATATATTCATGTAATGCAAGAATTTAAATTACATATACCTGCTTCGTCAGGTCCACCCGACGGCATCGCATACCATGCGGGCGTCACATTTACACCCAAAGACACCTGTGTACCCATACACAAGTCTACGGGGAACTACCCGACCACGGAGCTCTCAAAATCATTTTATTTCCCCTAGACCGGCATTCATCCGATCATGCTCTCACAGCTCACACCATTACCTTGGGCGTAGAGGCATTTCGATCCATACATGACCACTCAAGTGAGTAGCCCGTACTCACGGCCGCACGGCAACCAATCACAAACAACAAAATATGATGCAACAACCCATTCCCGCTTAGCCAAGCCACCTGACTATCCTTAATTGGACATAAAGGGTATGACCAAGGCACTAATAAATTTTGCAATTGTTTTACTCACACCACTTAAAGAATTTTATTTCGCAAACCTTTCACAAAAAGATTAGTGGTTCATTTTAATTTAAATACCAAATCGGACTTGTAATTACCGAACTAAGCTCGATGCCAGTGTGACAGAGGAAACCAATTTATAAGAAATCAAGTATAATTCGCAATCACCGGAAAATCGCGCAGTCTACACTTGAGTCCATATAAACCCGGTATTCCGAAATCTCAGTGATTTCAAACTCATCCACAACACAACAGGGATCTTTGAGCTCGGTAGTAAAATCCGCGGTATTTCAAACCCAATTGATATACTAAACATCGAGTCGCGAAGTATGATTTATTACAAACTCAGGTTCAAGTGCGGAAGCGATGGTTTCAAAACCAAATAGTTCTTTTAGCGAAAGCAAATATAAAATAGTGCCGGCAGATAGTCATCCCCAAAGCGGATGAGACAGGGGATATAGAATTGCCTTGCCCTCGCCTTACTCATCATCAACGAGAAAGCAGACAAGTCTTACAATAACCATGGTAGATATGCTCACCTGCAACAATGGGAATAAAACCCCGAGTACAAAATACTCGGCTAGACTTACCGACTAAAATAAAATAAAAGACTCCAAGGATGGTGCCGGGCTTTATCCGGGGGTTCAGTGACTCACGTTAACTTTGCAAATAAGGTTGATTAGTGAACCTACTCCTACTACTTGTACTTTTCCAAGTTAACGGGGTACTTAATTAATTACATAACATAGATCATGTATAGTCAAGATTAATCATTGCTCAGTAGAATAAATAACGTAATAAGTAACTTGATCGAGATTCCATAGTCGCAACATGATAATAACATATATTGTATAGTAATTAAGACTACATTGCCGTGGGACGCAACCCGGTTCTCACCGACCGGGAGAGATAGCGATTCGAATTGATTTGCAAACCACCGTGGCGAATGCCGTGACACAAATCAAGTCTACTTTGTAAAAGCGGGACCCGATCACTCCCAAGACGTTACGGGGCGTAAAAGTCTCGGTCTTGCCGGCTACCCCCTCCTTCTCGGGTACCAAGTGAGCGTGCAACGAGACCGACATCATCGTGCGCATCTTCTTGTACCCAATAAAAATCCCTCGCAACCATCGCCAAAGGAGGAGCGATAAAGCGAGCATGGCGGCCCCTAACATTCTTCACGAGCTTCGGCTCACGCGACCCCCCGCGGAGCCTACTAAATGCCGTGTACGTTCAACTTCCGACCACATTCCGACAAAGTATGAGTCCTTAATCGACCAGGTGGAAAGACCACAAGTTCCACCCAATCGACATGTTTTATTAGGCGGGGTTCTCGAGAGCGACTTGACAATCACCCATGTGATTGTTCACAACATCACCTCAAGTGACCAAAATCACTTGTCTCACGCAATCACGCTCGCGAGCATTAACCTAGACCTCTACATAGGATAGGGCAACTATCAACAAGGATCTTAATGCATCAACGGTTTCAACCATTTCCCTAAACTTAATGCAGGAAACATATAAAAGACTCAAGTCAAATTAATTGGAAGAATAGGAAAGGGGCGAATGCTCGGGCTTGCCTCGCGAGAACGTTGCGAGGACATGCTCGGACACTCGATCAGCTTCGTCGGTCGACCCTTTGTCTCCGGTGACTCCTCCCTACTACACCCGGCTGGAACAGCTCCACGGCTCCTCGATCGGCTCCTCCGAAATTCCCCGATCCCGAGATGATGCATATGATGGAGAAAAGAAATGATTACAGTTGCATAAATAACAATGGACATAAAACAAAATATGTATGATGAATGGATGCTTCATGATGCAAGCTATTAGTAAGTGGATATCTCTTCTCGGAAACACAATTAAATCTACACAAGAAACCTAACAACCTACATCAAGCAACACCCTATTCACTAATGACAGAAATGGCAGCTTGATATCTTGTCACTAAAACAACCACACAGGAAGTTCTACAGCTCCAAATCAAGCAAATAAATACTATATGGAAAGCTAACAAAATTTCCTACAAAATATTCCGTACTGTCCAGAGCTGAATCTGAACTTATCAGCCTCGAAATTCAGAAAAACAGAGACTCTGTTTCTACTCCAAACCTCACTTACATCCTCCATAACTCACCAACTAACCATGCAACTTATCCCAAACTTAACCAGCACGTAAACCAAGTAGTTATCTACCAAATAAACCTACTAGACTTGGCAAAAGATAATTTAAAGCACATAAAATAACATGCCCTAGCAAACACTACACTTGCACCCAATAATTAAATAAAATGCTAGAACAAGAAATTGTAAAACTACTGAGCTAACCAAACCAAGCTTACCAACAGATCATAACCATGCTAGGAACACATAATAAAAATATAAATACATATCACCTTCATATAAGCATATATTTCTAGCCTATTTTCCATGCACCACAAATAAGATAAATATAAAGCTATTTCAGAAAATTCTACCAAAACTATCAGAGCATAGTACTGGAATATAACAGCTACCATAAAAATTTTAGGGCAAGATCATGCTCCTACAGCCCTACACAAAAATGACAAGCTAGGACGCCAATCAAGCTTGAAAATACTTTGGATTATGAAAAGTGTCAAACAACAGATTTCTTGAGTATGAAAGGCTCCTACAACCTATCAAGAACCACCACACCAAGTTTTACATTCAAAACACTACTATTTATTTTTCTATGAATTTCCAAAGATCACATAGCAAAAAGCACATAAATAGAAAATCATATTTCTTCTACAGAACATACCCCTGCATGATATTTTCCATGGATTCTACTCACAAAACAAGCACTTTTTGTATAGAAAGCATATTTTTATCCTGCACCAATTAAAAGATATGATTTTCCTCAATTTCCATGCATTTCTAGCCTTAAATAAAACTCTATATAAAGGTTGTCAGAAAATAAGATTTCATAATTTTATACTGTAGCCTATCCTCTAACAAGCATGGCAAAATTTGTTTCACTCAAAAAGGACTCAAAATGACCAAGTTATGAATTTCTAAAGCATTTCATTCAAAACTCAAAAAAAAAAAGAATAAATAAAAGGAAAAGGGCGCGGAGCCCGCGTGTCGCTGACACCGAGACAGGGCACCGGCGGCGGCGCGGATCGGCGGCGGGTTTTTAAATCGGCGGTGACCAAATCGCGCAACCAACTATACCATTCGATTCTACTCGACGACGAACTCATAGGTGCCTATGGTTCGACCTAAAACCGACTACGGCGTACGGCGGCTCGGGGCGGCGCGGCGGGAGCACCGCCCGATTTCCGGTGAAAGACAGTGAACCGCTGGCTGTTCTCGACTCTCCCCTACGGCTCTAGAGTGACATGCAAGCAACCTAGAGACCCTAACGAACACCCGACGGTGACACACCGCGCGCATGCACGGCGGCGCCACGCGGCGGCGCATCGGCGACGGCGCGTCCCGGCGGAATGGCAGCCAGATCCACTCATCCAGCTACCCCGGAAGCTCAAGCACATCTAGGAGAAGCTAAAACATGAAAAAGAAAGAGCTAAGCTCGATCTAGGAGCTCGACTTGCGGCTTGCCCCAACGGACATGGCGGGGAGGGAAATGGGGTCCATACCGGGTTTTACCTTGATTCGATGATGGATTCATGTAGCACACGACGGGGCGAGGCTAGGGCTGCGTTTTGGTGCAGTTTGGTGCGGCGACGGCGATGAACAGCGGCGCGGAGTCATCGGACGACGGCAGCGCGGGCGGCGTTCGGCGCGTTGGTGGAGTGGGTGACGGGCGGCGGGAGTGCAGCTAGGGTTAGGCGGAGTGACGGGCGCGTTTTAAAGCGCATGGGCGAGCGGACGCGGCTGTCTGAGCCGTAGATCGGTGGCGCCACGAGGTGGCCCGCGTCGCCCGACGCCGTTGGCCGGCGAAATACGATACCCCCTCCCTACTACTTTTTTCGACCAGACGGTTTTTGGCCTGTGCATCGAGATCCGTGTGGAATTTGGAAAAAGTCAAAACATCAACTTTGTAGCGAATTTCATAAGATACAAAACTCTAAATATGAACTTTTTCTAATTCGGCCTAGATTTGAAAATAAAAATTAAAACTACAAGGTCAATTCAAACATTCAAAAAATCAGGGTTTGAAATTGACTCAAGTTTGACTCAAACTTGTGGGCACTATTTGGACCATTTCCACACCTTTTCACAAGAAAGTCATGAAAGAGCTTTTTTGGTCTACATAAAAAGTACTTCACTTCATCTGTAGAAACTTTTTGGTAAAAACATTTCTATCAAGCACTTTTGAAATGAGTTTCAAAATGGGTCAAAGAGGTTTGACACTCTAGGGCTATTTTATAAAAAATTTTCTAAAGTGAATCGCAAGCCCAAACATGATCCTAAATTATACTGAAAATACATCTAGGCCTAATCTAGGTCCAAAACATCATTATAGCAAAGATCCTATAGTAGCTAGATCAAACAAGTATGAAATGAGAGCAAGTCAAAGTAAAAGCTATTATCACTTGCTTATGCATGAAATGATGATCATGATATGCAAATGCTCATGCTTTCAAGATGCTTAACACCTAGGGTGTTACACGCGCCTTCCTCTCCCGTCACGGCGGCGCGCCCTCACTAGCAAGTCGACGGGCGGCGGCGCGACCGCCACCGGCACCACGACGGTGGCGGCGCCCCCTCACCAAAGAAGCGTGGGCGGGCGGCGGGCGGAGTTTCTCCGGGCGGCGCGTCCCCGGCGGTGCTCGGATCCGACCCGTAGCCGCCAAGCAGATCCGGCTGGCCACGAAGCACCACGACGGCCGGGCGCGAGCGGACCAAGGTGGAGCGGATCACGGCGGCTGCGCGGCACCTAAAACCCCCTAACGTGCGGCGGCCCAGATCTGGGCCCGTTAGGGTTTCGTTGGATTTTTTTTTTTTTATTGTTTTTTTTATTCATTAACCCTAGCGGGCTTTTCGCCTCCAAAAACCGCCACGGAAAATCTCGATTTTTGTGACCTTCCTTTCGTGGCGGTTTTGAAAACCGCCACGGAAAATCAAAAAAGTCCGCCACGCAAAATAGAATAGGTAGTAGTGATCTGCATCGCGCACATTGCTCAGGGGCGATTCTTAGTGTAAATGCCGTAGGATTCAAATAATCAAACACAATGGATATTTATTTATCTTGTGTGTAGTTTGTTATGTTTCATTTGCCTCGAGACCATGCTAATTATCCTCTGTTTTCATGCGTCTATTTTTAATATAAATTAAATGGGATACAACCACCAGATGATAAGAATCTGTTGCCACTGTGTGCACTTATGGTATTTGTGTTTCTTTTGTAATATTTTTCTTACAATACAAAGATGTCAAGAATCCATTGTCACTCAATATATTAATTAGCTAGCTAATTTCATTGTTGTCGGCTGTTGCCGACGACGTTTGTCTGGATGCATACCTTGTTGTGATGCTATATCAAGTAGTGTAGCTAGTGATGTTGAAGAAAACCATGTAGGGCCAGATGTTCTGATGGAACCGTTCATGTTCTATCTTTCCCTAGTGCCCTCATAATTTGAATGCTGATAGAATATAAATCAATAAGATACAAATGATGAGATTTAGCCACAGTGCTGAGAAATTTGATTTTTTTTTTTTGTGTGTGTGTGTGTAAATTGGGAGAAATTTGAATTGTGGTCATGGAGATACTCTAACTGATTGACTCGCTAAAGATAGAAAATAGTGATTTTAACCTGAAATTCTAAAGATATTGAGGTAAATATCTTTTTACAAATTGCTGTGCATTTCTGCGATGGCATCCCTGATCAACCTTTGCTTGCCCCTCTCGCTCCCAGCTATGCTGGACACATTCTTTTTTCTCTTTTACTTATTCTTTGCGTCCTCAGTGCGTAGTTGAAGCCAGCCAGCTGCCAAGAATCTGAATGTCTGCATAAGCTTTGTTCTTTAGTCATCAGTTTCCGAGCGCCCAGCTGCCTGGGTTATCCTCTTCTTATTTCAGGCTCTCCAGCAGCTGCACATGGTCCGATACAGGATACTAGTTTGAATTAGAACAAGCTAAGGAGGCCTCCACCGTCATCTAGCTCTCTGCGCAAATCTTGCAGCAGGTTAGTGAAATCAGCTCTTTTTCACTATGGTGTTTTTTTTATTTAAATTTTGTTCCTTTTCTTTTCTTTGCATAAGTGGTGGAAATTTAATTGTCATGCATGCATCCGTCAGATTAATATGATGAGGACTTGGGGGGTGACACCAGATTTTTTAAAAAAAGTTCAAAGAACCTCCACACAAGCCATGTCTCCAATACTTGTTGCATGAATATGGATGAAATGACACAGGAACCCATAAATCCATAATGTATTCTAATGTAACAATTAATACTATAGTTTATTTGACTATATATTGATCTAGTATCTTTGTTTCATATTCTATAGGTATATATAGAGTCTCATTTCTCGAGATTTTGAGACTTATATACTATAAAAAAGGAGTTTTACTACCATCTTGAACCTAATTAGCTCATATGAGTCGTCAATTTAAGAGGGATATAGAAAATATAAGAGACATTAATTTAAGAGAACCCCTTCTTATCAAGTCTTCTAAGTCGTTTTTATGTTTTTCATATATGACCGACACCGACTCCAACCTCAAGAGAAGAATAATGGCCCGTCAGAAAAATGTCATTAACGACAAGCAGTGGCCTGAGGGTTCATCAAATCAACAGTTACGCAATATTCATGGGATACCTGTTGATGGGCGTGAGGGGGCTAGGTTTATTGGTGCTTACATGGACCACGGTTGTCCTACTTGGTGGCTTCGTCTCTATGCTACAGAAGAAGGATTTTTGGTGTCTCACAGCTATCACGCTTGTCCAAACTGCTGGGTTAGTTTTCTTACTTCCTTAATAATTAGGTGCTCATTAAATTTTATCAGTCTACATTTCGTGTCAAATCAATCAAACTGTTTCATGAGATAACTTCTTCATGGCTGGAGGAAACTCTGGTTTTACTAAAGTGGAAATTGAAAACATCCCATACCCTTTGGGTCGGGTGACCTTTTTTTTAGAATTATGGGGCTATAGCACCCCTGTCTTAACACTGCAAAGACAACAGAGAAGCATTCAGGTGGGACACACCTTCCAACATTATCAGAAAACGGTCAAAAGCTCACTTAAAATCCATGGAGAAAACTCTCGCACTTCTTACACCCTCACAAAACTCACACCCATCACTGACACCAACAAAACTCACACCCATGGCCTCCCCAAACTCTCGGACCTCTTAAAGGAGCCATCTAGCTCCTTCTTAACTTCTTCTGGTAGATTTGATCCATCCCAGCTGAGAGCCTCCTGGAACAAAACCTTGTCCCACTTGTCTTCAACTTGGTTCAACAACAAATCCTTGAAGAACTCATGGCTATCTCCTTTAGCTTTATCAGTTTCCCTGAGAATTCATGCCTCGTCTCTTGTGGGATTAGGATAATCCATGTTTGAAGCATAGCAGGCACTTTTAATAACAAAATCCACAAGTCCACCAAAGGGGACCACCCTGAAAGCAAAGATTATTCCTTAGTTTCCACAACCCCCACATGGCTGTTGCAAAATCGAAGGAATTACAGACTAAAACAAATTCTAACTGAGCCACACTTGGCCAATAGAAATGAAACCCATGCCTACTTCTCTATCACACACTTCAGACAAGTAAGACCACATTTGCTTTGCAACAGCACACTCAAAGAAGAGGTGCTGCCCAGTTTCCGGCTCAGAACATAATAAGAAAGAAACACTACACCACAACACCATAATTGGCACCCAACCATCTAATGCTAAAAGCCGCATATAGCGTCCGATGGTCTGACCCTAAACACATATAGCGTCAGACTTCAGCTGACACTGTAAGTCCTGAAGCTAAAAATCTTTAGTGTACTTTTCGCGTCAGACAATCTCTTGCTATGAATATCTTTAGCGTCAGAGCGTCAATCTCTTGCTGTCAATATCTTTGGCGCCAGATAGCATGCCACTACTATATAGCGCACTACTATATAGCGTCAGATAGCATGCCAGTACTCTATAGCTTAGCGTCAGATGGTTGGACAAGATCATTTGAATGCGTTTAAAAAAAATAAAAAGCCACTTGGTTCCAATCTAACACAGAAGTAGCATCATTGTGTACATTTCCCATACAAATAGATTCATTCATGAAGTCCAAACATCCAGAGACATACATATAACATCATCCATTACAAACATGTAATGTTTAATCAATGACAAGTCTAGTATCAGCTACCTATATCCAAAAGAGAGACTTAACACCTGAAGTCAGGGACATGCAGCTTGTGCTCCTTCATGTCACCCGCCCAAGAAGAACAGGGCCATGTTCCTCTAGATGATGAGCCCGTCATAGCTATCCCGGACCCTACTTTGACTGTGAATGATGGTTCCGGGGCACTTGGCAGATCATCTGGTGGCCGGTGCCCCCAACCTCTAGGCTTTAACTGAAATGCTTTTAAGTATAAGTAGAAGTACTGGTAAAGCAGTTGAAAACCTGCACAAGTTAATTATAGCAGATCATTTTAGATTGATTTTATAATAGCAAGGCTTCTTTATTGCACTTAAAACAATATGACCTTTTATTGAAAACCGATGGAGAGGGATCTGTACATGCAACATGTTTGTATAAGAAAAAAGAGGAAATTATTTTCTTGGCCCTCTTCAAATTTCCTCTTATTTTATTGGCTTTTTTTGCCAACTTGCTTATTTGGCCTACTTTTGAAGTTTCCTTTGGTTATTTGGCCCTTCGTAACGGTGTTAAGTAGTACAGGAAATGACATTTTTACCCTTGAGACCTAATGAAGAGATTTGCAAAAATGTTTGTTCAAAGGTCAGACAATGTTTGACATTTTTACCCTTGAGACTTAATGAATAGATTAGTAAAATGTTTGACATTTTTACCCTTCCTCCTATTTTCTATACTGTTTGTTCAAGGGTAAAATGTCATTTCCCGTACTACTTAACACCGTTACCCATCTAAACTGACGGAAGGGCCAAGGAACCAAAGGAAACTCAAAAGTAGGCCAAATAAGCAAGTTGGAGAAAAAAAAAGGGCCAAGAAAATAAGAGGAACTTTGAAGAGGGCCAAGGAAATAATTTCCTCAAGAAAAAAACCAGTTGAACAAGCCAGAATATGGCTGTAATGAATATGGCTGAATGAAAAAAACCAGTTGAGCTCAAGACATATCCAATGTCAACAACAATCTTAATTACCAGTTATCACCTACTTTGGTTATAGATTCGACATAGCTAATTATTAGACCATCACTCCAGTTCTTGGGCCAGCAGCATGACCATGCTTGGCAACTCAGCCAGCTTGCTCGACAGACATAAACCTGCAAGATGGAGAAAACATAGAAGAAAGCAGCAATCTCTACATAAACCCATGAAATAAAGGAGATAGGTACTATAAGAGATTCGCTAGTACATTCATGCTAAGCCATATATTACTGTAGCATTTAGCCTGTGCTCCGCACATAGCAAATGATTTTTTTTTTTTACAAAAAATGCTGTGAGACCCATATGGCAAAATGCCTTTGCACAGCAAGGCCAGCTACGTACATTATAAATTGCTTACAGTAAACATCATGAGTCCATAACAAGGTCTCTGTATACGGTACTTTAACTTCCAGCATTTTTCATTTTTGAATATACTAGCAGCAATAATACATTATCAGCTTGCAAGAGTTTGAATGACAAGCCCCCAATGCTTAACTGCAACCCACTAAGGCCCCCAATGCTGCTCACAAGAACATCAAGGATGCTCTCCTTTGGCAGGTCATCACACAGAAAGCAAAAATGTATACAGTAGGACATTTCAGTTCTATTCTAAATTAATTCTTTCAAATTTGATGTTCGTGGCTAAAATCAAAGAAGAAATGACCTCCAGTGCGTACATTTCAGTTTTTGTCTGCTCCTCTCCGGTCTCCAACCCTGCTAAGTTCCATTGATCCGAATAGCCTAAATTGAAGGAAAAAGATACAAAGTCAAGTATGAATTTAGGCTGAAGGACACATGCTGAAAAAATCATATTAGGTCTTATTATCTTATATATGTTGCAAGAATCTGCTCATTTACAACATGAAGGTAGTGGATGACAAATACTCCTAGTTAAAGCAATTTGCTGGACCTAAAATGAATTAAAACAATTGCAGAGGAACCCAAACGTTGGGTAACTCCAATTAGAGGCTGCATATTGCATTACTCTGAAATGTCCTGACACAAGCTATACTTTGTATTAATCTAAAAAAAATATATTTTAAGAATTTTTACAACAGCAGGTAATGAAAGTTATACAAGATAGTATAATTCAGATCAAGTCATGCTAAAAATTCAGAGATAAGTGTATATCTGCAGAACACAAGGTACATTTGAACCTACTTTTCTAACTTCAATATGAAAAACTGGATTACACTGGTACACTATTAATATCTCTAACTTTATTATATGTGCAGAATACAAGGTACATTTGAACCCCACTTTTCAAAAAAATTCCAATAGATAAGCAAATAGGTAGCTTTCTGTGAACAACTTCAGCCTATAAAATCTGAGGGGATCAAGATATTGTAGCAAGTCATGTGCACACAGGTCAATGTATTCAATACTAACCACACAATAAGCTCACCTCTACTTTATGTTTGAAAAAACATATTAATAGTGTAAACTCACCTATACAAGTTCCCTGCGTACAATCCTATGACATTTTCCAAACCTGTAAAGTGTAGACTCATATATCTCACACAAGAAATGTCCCTTTATTGTCTTAAGTTGTACCTCTTATAATTAATAGCAGTTTCATCACCAGGAATGAAAATATAAAGCAGAAAAGCATGTAATGTTCTACCTGATAATTTAACTGAATCTGAAGGAGGATAGCATAGAACAAATACACCAAGAGTTCAACGTTGGGAAGACAAATACACCAAGAGTTCAATAAAATTTCTGCTCTTTGAGTTGAGTCTATTATTGGACTGCGCTATATCTTCTGGATAGATATAGAACAGGTGTGAGCCTTTGGTCTAAAAGGAATCGCACTCATCCAAAGGCATCAAATCAGTAATTTAGCGGTTGGCCCATCTATATACACAGCTCGTAAAACCTCTAGCAACAATCTAAGCAAAAAAAAATTATGTCACCAGAGTCTCAGTTCTGACCGGAAAACACAATCATTGTCTGAGAGCTTTCTCCCAAGCCCCCAGGTTAGAGCTTGCATGAGTTTGAATGACTAAGCCTATTTGTTTCATTTTCGAATATGTCACACTTAACTGAAACCCACTAAATGGTGGAACTCATTGGGGTCAGCAGGTTGGTTTCCTGGGCTTACATTACTTTCTTGTCACTCCTAGAATCTGGTTTCAGCTATAGCCTGTAGTTACTCATCTTTCATACCTATCAATTGCATGAGTTAACTAGCAAGAAGCACCTAGCAGTACTTGACTAAGTTACTGCAACCCAACAAGCATACTTTCTCGTATTCTTTTTTAGCTCATGACTGAACCAAGCAATCAGCCAAGTGGCTTCAAATTTGACATGCTATGATCCAATTTGGCTTCAAATAAGTGAAGGCCAGCGTATACATGTATAACCTAACTTACAATTTTATTAAAAGAATTAGTCTTTACAGTATCCTATGGCAAACCATCAAGAAATTTGTGCAAATGTATCGTACCAGCACCCTGAACGTAATTCAACATATGCTCCCATGCCTCATAAGGATGTGATTAGATCAGATCTGAATATAAATAACCAAATAGCTAAGTTAGGCTTCGGGTGCTCCAGTTTTCACAACAGGACGGGAAGACATGGGGAAGGAATACCTCCTGTAGTGGATTCTCACCGCTGCCACCCACAGCTGGGCGTATAGGGTAGGAGAGCAGTCGTCTGCACTTCTCCACGCAACCGTGGATCCAATTCACCGTCCATGGATAGAGGCTGTCCGGTCACGGATCGACGCTCGCGCTACCCAGCCATAGATCGATGATTGTGCACCGACCAAGATGGGCACTGGCCTCGGACACAGGGATTAGCATCTTCGGAGGCGGCAACATGGTGTCTATGGATGTCGCCGTGGGCAGGCCCAAGCTCCGGATCTGGCCAGGGGGTGGCCGAGCCCGGCCAGGGGTTCGGCAGCGGCATGGTTAGCAACAGCCGTGTGGCGCATAGCTACGGCCTGTCCTACAGCGGTGCTACACGAGGAGAAGCTGACTGTAGCGGTTGTCACCATGGGAGGAGCAGCAGGAGCCAGGTAGCGGCGGCAGCGGCAGCGGCAGCGGCGGCGAGAGCGAGGAAGGCCGCGACAGAGAAGACTGAGACGATAGGGGGTGGGTAGGCACGGGACGGGGAGGGATAGCTTCTGGGAATTCCTAGCTTCTGCCGTCCGTGTATATATGACCATGCAGCCCGTGGGCCTTTGGCACGGCCCACAGCCCGGTGGCACGGCACGGCCCAAAAGCGGCCCGCCCGGTGGACGCGTCGTGCCCGTGCCGGCCGGCCCGAGCGTAGGCGCCGTGCCGGGCGTCGCCTTGGCCGTGGCACGTCGCAGCACGGCCCGACGGCCCGTTAGTTGGCCCGCTAAACCCACGGATGACCGGCCTCGGCCACTATCCACACTCCCACATAGCAAGATGCAAGACCAAGATATCTTGGCCAACCCTATCCACCGCCTATCCTTATATTTTCCTCTTTCCCGCACCTTCCTCGCCCGCTGCATCGCTATCCTCCCCGGCGTCCTCCGCGCCCGTGTTGCTCCCTTAGTTCTCCCCCTAGCCGCTCCCCTCCGGCCTCCTCCATCTCCATGCTTTGCCGGCGGTCCCGACGTCCCGCTCCCCCGCAACTCCCTTCCTCTTCCGGCCTACAGGTTTGCTCGCCTCGGCAGCGGCGACCCCTTCCTCCTCCGGCCATGGCGTGTGACCCCGTGCTTTCGCCCCTCGACACCCCTTTGCTCCTTCCTCCTCTTCGAAGTCCTCTCCCTCGCCGCGGATGCCCGGACTCCACACAAGCGGCGGCGCGGCCTCGGGCCGGCTGGCATGCGTCTTGCGGCACGGCGGCACGGCAAGACGAACGGTCGCGGGCCGGCCGCACGGCCCGTTGGACATCTATACGTCCGTGTGGGCGTGTGGTAAAGGTAACTAGGGTTCGGGAGGGGAAGCAATGTTCTCAACCATCGGATCGTGAGATGGACTGACTGGTAAAACCCGAAGTAGCAGGCTGGGCCAATGGGAGGTATTGGGCTTAACTCCCATTTTGGGCTAAAATGAAGACGTCTTTGCCCAACACTATTTTTTTCTTTTTTCTATGTTCTTTTGCTATTACAAATGTATTAAATTATAATATATAAAAAATGATTTCAAATGAAAATGTTGTCAACATAAAAGTAGTAAAAAATCATCGATATCTACAGGTTTGGTTTCGGTCCTTTTTCCATATGAATTTATGTGAACAATTCAAAATTTAAATTTCAAAATATGAGATCTTTTCTAGATTTTCCGCGTAGCAAATGACTTCAAATCGAAAATTCATAAACCACACATATACAAAAATCATCGAGATCTGCACCTTCAAATGGAAAAGTCATAAACCACACATCCCTCAAATAGTTTCATATTATACTAACCGATAAATGTACAATTTATGAGCAATGGATCGTAAATTGAATTAAGAAACTTTGAAACTTGCACAATAGTATTTATGTATCTATTTGGTGTGGGGAAAGTTTACACTATAAAAGACATTTTTTAAAGTTTGTTTCAGAATGTGCTTTCTATATATACATAAGAATAGAAAACAAGCCATATACAATAAAACTGAGAAAAATAATTAACATCCAAACAATAGCTCCCTTTTTGGTAGATCATGATTTTAGAAGATTTTAGAAAAAAAGAATCATCACATTTGGAGTTAGCACGAGCGAGAAAAACTTGTTACAAATTTTGACTACAGATTAAAAAGAAAAAAAGCTTGTGTTCATGTTCAAGGTATGTGGGGCCCATTTATTTATGGCGCCGAGTTAGGGTGACGATGTACAAAGTTTTAGCGTCGGACAATTCAACACTAAACCTTGATAATTATAGCGTCGGACAACGCGATCGCTAAATGAGAATTTAGCGTCGATCATCTCTTAGTAATCTTTAGCGTCGAACCTCCATCGATAAAGAAAATTTTTAGCGTCGGATATTCTAGCGGTGATTCGATGTTGTGGTGTAGTGAAAGATCATCTATCTTTTTTTTCCTAATGTACAAATTATTTACGGTCAAATTCTTATTTTTTTGGATAGAAGCCAAAGGAAGAATCGAACTCTAGGTGGAACTTTCAAAGCGCCCGCAAAGCGGGGAACATGTAAGGAATCACACCTCTCAAATTTATGATCTTATACAAGGATTGTGAAGAATATATACCACTAGAGCTAAAGTTCCGTTAGAGAATCATCCTCATCGAAAAAAAATAATGATAGAAGCCAACAATTATCTCTAGCCACACTAGTACTTGATTTGATTTTTGCGAGCACCGGCACAATCTTTTCCCGTGGCGGGCACTTTTTTTGCCCGTCACGAAAAATACTCCGCCACATCCCTGTTTTTCTTTTGCGTGGCGGGCATTTTTTACCCGCCACGGAAAATCGATTTTTGCGTGGCGGGCACCTTAACGCGCCCGCCACGGAAAAATACAAGCCTTTGCCGTGGCGGACATGTTACATAGGCACGCCACGGAAATGCTTGAAGCCCACGGCGGCCTAACCCCTTCCTATCAGGGCCATATATATTGAGCACTTCTAGGTTTCTCTGTCTCAACTCTCATTCCAAACCAACAACCTCCACTCCCTCTACGCTCGATCCCTCCCTTCTCGCCTGGCCCAGCCGCCCCATTGCCAACTCCTTCATCTCCGGCGGCCAGGACACGGATCAGGCGGCACCCCTCCATCCTCCCCGCCCCGGGCGGCCGACGCGCTGACCTGCGGGGCGGGACCCCACCTTCCTCTCCGGTGGCCGGCGCGAGCCGTGGCGACTCAGATCGACGGCGGCGCGGCCAAATCCTTCCTCTCCGGCCAAGAAGGCGGCGGATCAGCGGCGGCGCCCTCCCGTCCTCCTCCGCCCGACGGCCAGGCCGGATCCGCGGCCGACCCCTCCCCTTCCTCTCCGTGGCAGGCGAGCCGGGGCCCGGATCGACAGCGGCGGCCAATCCTTCCTCTCCGGCCGAGCGGCGATCGGATCCAGGGGCGGCGCCCCATCCTCTCGCCGGCGCTGAGTCTGCTGAATTCGCGGCGCGGCGGACGCCTCGGCGGGCGCGCCGTGGATCTCGATGGCGGGCTCGGACGGGCGGCGCATAGCCGCCGACGGCCGGGATCTCGGGGCGCTGGGGCGGCGAGCAGCCGGATCGGCGCGGGGCACGGCGCCAGCCGGCATCTAGGCCGCATGCGCCCGCGTCACGGGCTTTTTTGTTTTTTTTAATTTTTTATTAACCGTGGCCCAGGCACCGCCCGCCACGGTTGTTCCGTATTTTCCGTGACCTTGCAGGCGACGGGCGCTTATACCCGCCACGCAAAAATCAAAAGCGCCCGTCACCCAAAATAGTTTCGTACTAGTGCCACATATTCATTAGCTTTTCATCTACACCTCTTCTAAAAGTACATTTCAGATTCGTACCATCCCAAAGCTCAGCAATAGTACCAAACTGTTCATAAAAAAGAACATAAATATCCCAATATTGAATAGCTAAATTTGAAGGACCCAACCAAGTACCCTCCCAAAACTTAATCTTTTTCCATTCCTAAATTTCCATCTATAACCTATCTTAGGCAGAGGCAGCCCCCATTACCCCTTAAAGAATTGTCAAGCACAATTAGTTAAACTACAAAAAGAAATTAGGATTTTTAGTCTTATCCTTGAAATCTAGAAAGTGTTTCCACATCTTATGACTTTCAACATTGTATCTCTTAATCCAAGAAATCAAGAAATTGAAGGGCAAGCATTCAGTGGGATGCCCAAGCCACCAAAATCCTTAAGCATAGAATTACTATCCCAATTAACCAAATGAATTTTATCACTCTCAGCATTATCATTCCAAATACAATTAGTTAATAAGTGAGTATTAAGAATTTTGATTGCCCACTTGGGGAACTTGATGAAAGACATAAGATAAATGGGAATACTAGTCAAATAGGCTCGATCAACACAACTTTAAAGAGCATGAGAAAGAAGTTTACCCCTATATATTTAATGGGAAAAGAGCCCAAAGGGAAATAAAAAAAGGTGAGAAATATCATGAGCTAACTATTTCAAAAGATTCATAGCAACTATCTCACTTTTATGGAAGTTTACCCTCTCACCAAACAATTATTCAAACCACATTGAAATGACCTTCAAATAATGTAAGTGGTCTAACTCAACATCAAAATGGTATCGTCTACATATTGTAAGGAAACTATAACTCCATTTTGAAAGCCGGAACCAAGCCCTTTAATCGGACCCTCACTAGCACTTTTGTGATCGACATCCTAGATATGATGTCACCTACAAGATTAAAAGCAAAGGGGAAAGGGGACTATGTTGCCTCAAACCCTTCCCTGTTTTTTTTTAAAAATACTTTCCTCCCCATGAAGCATAACTCCCACACAACCTTTCTTAATGATATTCTTGATCCAAATTAACCCAACATGGCTAAAACCTCTAGATTTTAAGACCCAAACAAAAAAGTCCCAACTCGATTGTATCATATGCCTTTTCGTAATTACCACACTATGGACTAACTCAGGCTCACTACTCTTGTGTACACTATGGACTAACTCATGCACAATTACCACACTCTCTAGGATGTAACTTGGATATATAAAGATGCTTTGTTGAGGGGACACTAGTTGTAGTAGGTGTCTCGAACTAACACCAACTAGTAATCGAATGATTGCAAGTAGGGGTGTTGTAGGTCAAGATGGCGGACTAGAGGGGGTGAATAGTTCTTTTTAAAACTAATCGCACCGGCTAACTAAAACAATTGCATAAATGAACTTATCAGCTTAGCCAAGACTACACCCCTCGATATATTACTCTAAAAGCACCTCTAAAAGATCCTAATCAAAGCAACCAAGATGCCGAGAAAACTAGAGTTCACTTAACCAATTTTAATTGCAAGGTCACACAAACCTTTGCACTAGTACTTCAAGCACTGGGGGAGCTCCTACACAATTCTAGTACTGAGAAAAACCACAAAGCCAACCTAAGCTCACTAACAATCCTCAATGACAAGGCTACATGAGACAAACCAAATAGCACAATTTACTTAGCTATACATTCTAAGCAAAGCAACTAATTAGGCTACACAAGATAATTAGTCGCACAATCGCTACTTCTAAGCTACACAAGCTTGAAGGCAACAAGAGACCTACACAAGATAACTAAGTGCAACAATAACTACACAAGCACGATATATATGAATGTAAATTAATACAAGACTTGTGAATTTAGAATGGAAACCACCGAGAAGAGTAGACAATGTTGACATGGTAATTTTTTTACCGAGGTTCACTTGGTTGCCACCAAGCTAAGTCCTCGTTGTGCCAACACCTTGGTGGTTCCTCGGTTTGTTGCTCCCAAAGGCACCGCAAGAACCCAAACACAAGTGCGGTAACTCGATCAATGACACGCTCTACTAGTGTCGCTCTTCGCGATCTCCGTGGGGTGAGCATGAACCCCTAACAAGTCCTCCTCTGCAAGACCGCACAATCTCCATGCATGCTTCCACAGAGTATCTTTCCACCAAGCCATCTAGGAGGTGGCAACCTCCAAGAGTAACAAGCACACCGGCTTGCAACATGATCACCTAGTGTCACTCGATGCAATCTCTCAAGGCAACAACACTAGAATCGCTCACCCACTCAAGCGGATGAACACTATCAAGTTAGAGTGAGTAGAGGGCTCTCCAAGCACTCTCCAAGGATGGACACTAAGTCCCCAAGGTGCTCAGCCTCCTTCCAAAGTTGGCCACCATGATTATATAGAGGAGCCAACGCTCAAAGAGGCATTGCCCATCACAATAATATTTCTACGAGGGCATCAAATGCACCCATCGTACGTTGCCCTAGTGTCTGGTGCTCCGATGGCGTCCATGTGTTGCCTCCATTCAAATGTGGCCGCTTGATCACAACGGTCGGCAACCCAAGTGAAGTCATTTTATGTTGCATCGAGCGTGCGGATATCTAGCACTAGACATGTTGATGAATTCGATTTACACTCTACCCATGCCCCCAACAACGCCACATCGGATGCACCGGCGCCTACCATCGATTGAGTCTAGAGAGCATCCGATCGAGCTCCACGAGCATTTGGACATGTCTAGTTCTAGGGCATCGGACACACCGCCACATCTAGTGCTTGCCTTCTCGCCTGCCTCGTGCCATGCCATTTGCATCGGACTTGAGAGCATGCGTCCGATACAAGCCTCAGCCATGACCACACTAGGAATAGCCACCGGACAAGCCGCGACAGGGTCTGATGTTGCCGAAGCCGGCGTCTGGTGCCTTTTCTTCTCCATTTATTCACAAGTTTCTTATCCTTTGGAAATATGACAACACCACCAAGTGTACACCACCATGTGCATATGTGTTAGCATTTTCACAACCATTTTTAAAGGATTTTCACTTGCTCATACCACGCCACTAGATCCTAATCACATCGCAATGTTAGATCGCTCATGTGGCACTAGATGACCGATATGCAAACAAGTTTTTCCTCTTAATAGGATGGCCATCTATCCTAGACTTGGTCATAAACTTCTCTACGCACCAATGACCGGTGAAATGAAATGCCCTTGGTTATATCTTTGCCTTGTGCATTCCATTACAGCCATCTCCTCTAAGTGGTAATGCAACACATGCGCCAATACGATCAAGACTAATATGATCCACTTCTTATCATCACATGACCCTATTGGTTCATCGATATTGACCTTAATTGCTTTTCATAGTTGCGTCGGTCCATCGGCACCAAGTCTTACTCAAGCTTAACCGCCTCGTGGTCCATCACTTCAAAGCCTTAAATTTTTCCCTTCACACTTACAACCGGTCCATCAAGCTAAGTCTTGTCTTGATCTTCTCCCGGCTTGGTCACATGACTCCATGTCATGTCTCTTATGCAATGAGCTTCATCTCATATTCACCTATGGACTAATCTCACCGTGTATCTCACATAACACAATATTAGTCCACCTAAAGTTGCGACTCAATTACCAAAACCACCAACTGAGGACCTTTTAAGTGTATTGATAGTCAAGAAAGGGAGAGCTCCCAAGTCTCTATACGAGTGCGTGTTTATGAAAGTGATGGCCTATGTTCATGTGAGTCACATGGAGAGCCCTGCTTTCCCTTTTATAGCTCAAGGGGTGATAAGGTTATAGATGTGAAGAAGAGAGAACAAGGAGGAAAAGAAGACAAAGGAAAACAAGGGGGGGGTGATGAATGGCGTCGTCTTCTCATCCTCCATCTTGGTCCTTTGGGTCCTGTAGTCATTGATGGCGACAGAAGTCATTCCACGATCCTACTACCTCGTTGAGCCTGGATCCACACCAATCGGACCCGAGACCTAATGTGGCATTTTCCAACGCTCAAAGAATCATTGCCCCACTCAATAATCTTTCCGCGAGGGCATAAGACGCGCCCATCGTACGTTTCCCTAGTGTTTGGTGCTCTGATGGCGTCCATGTGTTGCCCCCATTCAACCATGGCCGCTCGATCATAAATCTCGACAAACCCAAGTGAAGTCATTTTATGTTGCATCGAATGTGCCAGATGCCTAGCACTAGACATGTTGATGCATTCGATTAACACTCTACCCATGCACCAACACTGCCACATCGGACACACCTACTCCTTCCACTGGATGCACCAGCACCAAGCATCTGATCGAGTCTAGAGAGCATCCAAAGAGCTCCACGAGCGATTGGACATGTCGATTCTATGGCATCGGATGCACCGCCGTGTTAGGTCTTTTGCTGCTTTTGCCTCGTGCCATGCCATGTGCATCGGACTTGAGAGCAAGCGTCCGATACAAGCCTCGGCCATGACAACACTTGTAATAGCCACCGGACGTGCCACAACAAGGTCTAATGCTGCCGAAGCCAGCGTCCGATGCCTTTTCTTCTTAGTAATTAAATCGTTTATCTTTGCTCATTCACTTATCAGTCCATATTTCATATCAAGTAATCAATTATTTTGTGTGATAACCCTGCATGAACAGAGGGAACCCTGCTTTTACTAATGGAAAGAGGCATGTTCGAATTTACTTTCATGCTTTATCTGTTTGCTAACTCGAGAGTAAAGGCACTAGTGTGGGGTACACTCCACGCCCCCCGGCCTTCCATACGAGGGTAGCGGGAGGAGGGGTGAGGGCTTCCCACGGTTGAGTACGAGAGTGGTTGGGCCCACAAGCCGGGTCCCTCGAGTGTGACGTGGATAAAAGTACGAGATCCCGAAAGAATAATTTTCGATTGATAGGTCATAAAAGTTGCTGCCCACCGTCCCTTCATACGTCTTGTGCGCCCGTATTTATAGGCGTCCTGGTCGGTACAAGTGGTTGTTACATATTAGGACAAAGCGCTATTGCCACTTACGGCCATGGCCCATGCACGGGCATATTCGCACTTTTCTTCTCTGGGGGTAGAATGGTAAAAGCCAAGTTATTGGGGCCGGACCGTGTCGAACCGGTGAGGCCTTGATTCAATGGTTCATTAGTCCAACCGTTGGGAACCGGTTGAACCGCCCGGTTCAATTATTTTTGGACGGACGATCGAACCGCCACAAAAACATTGAACCGGTATGTATATATATAAATAAATAATATATTGATAGGGATATGATAACAAAAATTAATTGCACAACTATATAATATACATATGTCACTGGTTGGAGTTGGAGTCTCCGAAGGATTCACTATGTGTAAAAAGAAAATACATATCAGGGTTAATGTGTTTGAGATGACAAATGAAATGCAATTAACTAAAACTCTAATTGGATAACAAATCTTACTGCGTTCGAGATGACATATCTATCAAATATTCATATCTTACTAAAATTACCTAACAATCTCACTGGACAAATACAAAAGCAATACAATTAACACCAACTCACCATTGGTGGCTGGCTGGAGTGGCCGAGTGGAGGACTGAAGCTTGGAGAGCTTGAGGTTGAAGAAAGCAGATCTCCTTCCCGGATTGGCATGGTGAACTGGTGTCTGGTGATGACTGACGACGAGTGACGACCCACTGAATCCTCCAACAACGAGTGACCTCCTGGCTCCTGCTCTGCACCGCGCACTTCCCTGAGCGCCGCCGCCCCTGCCTGCTCTGTGCCGCCGGGCGCCGCGCCCTGAGCGCCGCCGCGACCGCTTGCTCTGTGCCGCCGGGCGGAGCGCCGCCGCCCGACTGCAGTGCCGCCGCCGCCGCCTGTAGGAGACTAGGAGTAGGAGTGGAGGACTGGATTGGTGACCTGGACTGGAAGGAGGGCTGGCCGGCTGGAGGAGGTGAGGTCGACGCGAGGAGCAGCGCCGCCGCCGCCGCCGTGAAATTTTTCCCTCCCGCGAGGTCGACCAGTACCGTGAAATTTTTCCTCCCGTGAGCCACCATATACAACCCTAAAGACCCAATTTCACCCATGTACACAAATGCCCTTGGATGGATAAGGTCATCATCGGTGCACACAGGGGGGTAAATGTGGAAAAAACGAAAACCCACCGGTTCGCATGGAACCGCCGGTTCGCCGGTTCGTTAAAAAACCGGCCGGTTCAACCGGTTTATAACGGTTCGATTACCTGACGGTCTTTAAGTGACCGGGCCGGCGTAGGCTCGGTCGGTCTTTTCTGGGTCACCACGGTCCGGTCGGTCCGAACGCGAGAGGTAAAGAACACGGCGAGGCGATTGCGGAAACACATCTAGGGTTTCCTCTTGGTCGCCGCCCGCGTCTGCTGCCCGCCCATGCCTACTGAGTCATCACATTTGCTTTGCCCCCCCTTTTTTACGCTTCTTGGCAGGTGTTGTCATGGCCATCTTGCCGCCGCCGCTGGCGCTGCGGTGTGTCATCCTTGGCCGCGCCGCCCCCCGTGGGAGTGTCACCTTTGGTGGTGGCGGCGCCCCCGCGCTGCGCGTGTCATCCTTACCCCGCGGCCCGCTGCTGGAGGTGTCCCTCCTTGCCGCGCCGCCGCGGCGCTGCGGGGTGTAGTCTTTGGCCGGGCGCCCCCCTGCTGTGGGGGTGGTGTCCTTCCCATGCCCCCGCACCCATGGGGTGCGAGAGGTTCGAGACCGGGGGCTCTTGGGGGTCCTTGGCGAAGGTCCCTCCCCAGCGCAGCCCCTCGGGGTATGGTCCTGTTACTCGGGCCAAGAGCAACGAAAACCTCGAGGAGGCCCGTCGGAGGCCTTGGCGTCACGGGGCTAACCGCTTTCAATGACGCCCTAGTTCTTCTTTGGGCGGATCTCGGTGGGTCTTGGGCGTGTTTTGGCCTTGGCGGCGGTTTGGCCGGTTGACGCCTTCTTTACGTAGTGAATATGAGGCGTTGAGCGAATCATGTGGCGGCAATTCGGCTCCCCTCGGGGTCCGTTCCACACGGGGCTCGTGGCTCCCTATAAATGGTCGACGCTGCCGCCGCGGTAAAAACTTCCTACTCTTGCTTATTCTTGCTTTTTGGCTGCCTGCTTGCCTTCTTTTCTCTCTCGTGTGCATTGCATGCATTTGTAGCGGCGTGGGTTTCAGGGCGCGTTCTCGCGAGCCTCGTCGGCCTTCCTTTGGTCGTGGTGGAGATGTCGAGAGGCTGGGAGGCCGTCAAGGGCAAAGGCGAAGGGGACCTCCTACCTCTTTGTTTCCCCTTAGCGGGGGTTGGGGATAAAGAGTTGGCGAATCTGAGGAACAGGGTACATCGTCCGGGCGAGCGCGGCGGCCGCCCCAGAGAGCAGCGCGTCGAAAGCCTAAGGAGAACGAGGTGGTGGTGTTCGCAGATTTCTTCACCACGGGGCTGCGCTTTCGGTCGCGGAGTTCGTGTTGGAGGTCTTGGGCGTCTTGGGCTCCGCTTCCATCAATGAACCCCGCTGCTTCACCAAGCTCTCCATTTTTAAATTTGGGCACCCGTTCGTAGGGCTGGGCCGAATGTCGACATACCTTTTGTATGCTCACTTGGCGTGCCACGCAACCTCGTCACTGGTCGCGTCGTCAGTGTCAAATAGCGGGGCGTAATCTGCGGTGTACACCTTCGGCGTCTGCCAAGGGCGTCATTTGCCGGGTTTCAAGTGCAACGGGCAAGTGGGCGGCGGAGTGGCTCTCAGTGGTTCTACTACGAACCGGGAGGCTGGGTTGTCTGCGGAGCCCTGCGGAACCTCGGGGATCCCGGAGGGGTGGGTGGAGACCCACGCCTGGCGTGCGTGAGCGATCTTTGCCAACATGTCTCGTTATTTGACGGGGCATGATTTGGTGGAGGAGTTCGTTGCGGTGAGGTGGTCCCCCTATCGTCGGCCTTGCAGTTTGGACGACGGTGGAAGATGTTGAGAAGCTGCTGGGTGGGCTGAATTCACAGTCTTTGACTTTGACGCCCTCACGGGAACATCGGGGTTGGAGGTCCGGTCGCGAGGAAGACCGGCCGTTGGCGGGTTCGTCGAGATTGAGACCAGGCCCGAAAGATTTGATCGGAAATCACGAAGGCGCCGAGTTGAAGAAGATGGTAGCTGGGGGTCGCGTCGGAGGTTGAACGGGGTGTTCGACCGGTTCGGCATCTACTACTCCGGCGGCCCGCTAGCTAGCGGTGGTGGGCCTTGCCAGCGGGGTCAAGCCGCAGAGGAAGCGGAGCGATTCGGGGCCCGGGGCCCGCTAAGCGGCCGAAGGCCGTGGCGAGGCCGGGGGCGCGAAGCCGCCCCATTTGGATGCGGGGCGACTACCTCGTGCGGTCGCGCGGCGGCTTCGACGCTGGGCGCGGGGCGTCCCCTCGGCGGCGGGGCGGCTCTCCTCGTGCATGACATCGGCAACTCTAGCGAGGAGCGGGGGGGGGGCGGTCGTCCCGGGTCGGCGGGGGAATGAGCGCCCTCCCGTCTATGGCGGAGACCTCTGCGAGAACGGGAGGTGGACTCGCCACACTTGGCCCGGCGCACCTTAGCTACCGGTCGTGCCGGTAGGCGGTTGGTGAAGGCCGACCAGCGGCGACTACTTCTACGGCGGCCTCGGTTGCCGTGAGGGAGTTGCTGGTTCGTCTGGCGCCCTCGTGGTGCTGCCTCGAGCATGCTCGGGACCCTGTGACCGCGTCGGTGCCATGTCCCGGTCGAGGGCCGAGATCAATGGGGAGCTTGACGGCGAGGAGCATGGCGGGAAACGGGGCATGGCGGCCGCTAGCGTCGCCCGACTCCGGGGTTTGCGCAGGAGGTTGGACCGGTGGATCCGAGTCGGAGCTCTACACCGCCCGGACATTGGGGAGTGCCGCCGAGTCCGCCGGGCGGCGGCTTCTTGGGCGCGGTCTATGGCGGGTCCGGTTTCGAGGCTGAGCATCGGCGTCGCGCTTCGCTCCGGTCGGGCTTGCGGATTGTCGCGGTGAAGGCTGCGGGAAATCGTAATGCCCGCCCGGTGTGTGTGGAGGTCGCGCGCGCACGATGCGGGAGGGACGCTGGAGGCGCCGCAAAAGAAGTCCCGATGACTTGAGCGGAAGGAAGGAGGTGGCGCGGCTCAAGGCCGAGGCGGGGAAGCGGGCGGGAGGCCTTAGCGCCTCGAAGAAGTTCCGTAAGACCCACGGCGACATGGTGGAGACCTCCCCCGCCGCAACGTTGATCGGCCACCAAGGCCCGGGAGGCCAAAGCCGGGGAGGAGGCCACGCTGAAGAAAGTTGCAGACCTGGAGAGGCGGCTCTCCCTGCGCGATGACGCGTGGGTCGCAGGGATGACCTCGGTGAAGGACACCCTCGACAGCGTGCTAGAGGATGCGGGGGGCTCTGGATCCTCGGCGCTACCCACCAGAGAGGCCTCGCGGGTTCGGAGTGGCCAAAACGGCTTTGTCGGTGGTGACACCGCTGGTGCACCATGCAGCGGACTTCGGTGGGTATGTAGGCGCGCTGGCGCTGGGTCATACCATGAGGTCTCGCGTGTGTCCTCATCCGGATGATCCCCTCGCAGGCTAAACTCCCCCCAGCCGGGAGGGAGATGGCGGCGGTGAGCGGGATGGCCACCTTCGCCGCCTCGGTGCGGGTTCTGAAGAAGTTCTTCTTCGAGGTGGGGCATGACGCCGCCGTGGAGGAGGCCCAGGCCGCGACTGCGAGGGTACAGGTTCTTCGCTTGTGAAATCTCGGTTGGCTTCTGATGCGTGCCTCGATCGGAGTGGGGTTCCTAAGTTTGCCTATCTTCTTTTTGTGTAGGCTTTGGCAGGTTGTGCTTGGTGCGGGAGGGGCGGCGCCGCCGATGGGGACCCGGTCGGGGGACCCCGCCGTGCGGCGGCCGGAGGTACGCTTCGGCCCGGGGCGGTTGATGGGAGCGGCGCGGGCGCGGCGGCGCGAAGCAAGCGTCAGCGTCGGCCTCGAGGCACCGTCGGGGGTTGACGATCCGGCCTCCCCACCTCCTAGTCAAGTTGATACCGCGTGGCCGGGTGAAATTTTGTAACGAGGGGTGTTAGTGTGCCCTAAGATTTGGGGTGTAAAACTCTTGGAATGCTTTGGCCGTGCCTTCCCTTGCGAGGGTGCGGTCTGCTTAATATAATCGTTAACTTGACTTATTATTTTTCCCCGCCTTGATTTCGTTGGGCGGGGTAGGATGTTGTTTTTTTAGGGCGTGGTATCTAATTGTTGACTCGCCGCCGCGCAGATCTGCGGGGCCTGCGCGGAGGGTGCTAAACGTTGTCCCCACGATGATGAATTATCAAGACATTTTCATCTCGGGGGAGACTTGGGCGCATGCCATGGCAAAATATCCCGGGCTCGGCTTCGATGATTTCGTGGCACGCGCGCGCGAGATATGACGCAATGAACTAGGCGGCGGAGGCGTTTTGGCGCGAGCATGACTTTTCCGATCGGTAGGTTGAACGTGTTGGTTGTGGGTATGTTCCGAGCTTGTTGCGGGGTGGTTGTCGGTAGTGGCGTGGTCTAGGTGATTATGGGCGGCGGTGGTGGGGCGGTTGGCGGGCGGCGCCTGGTCGCTGCCCGGAGGCCGGGACGGGCCCCTGCGAGCCGTGTATCTCTCTGTCTGCGGTGCCATTCTTCCCGCTCGTGTCGAGCTGCCCTCTTGCTGCCTACGACTGGGTCCACGATGGTGCGCAAGCGCGCCTCTGCAGTGAGTGTTTCAGTATCTGCGCTTCTGGCAATCTGCGCTGCTGCAACGCTTCCGGGGCTGCGGTCCCCGCCGCCCTCGCCGTCCCCTCATCGTCCTCGGTGAACCCCTCGCCGATTCCTCAAGGCCCAGGAATGTTTCTCCCGTCACTGGGGTGGGCTGACGTGATGGGCGCGCACTACGAGACCAGGCCCTGCGTGGCCTCCGCGATTGTCGGGCCCCGCCGGCTCGGTGGCCCGAACACATTCGGTAGGGGCCCGATGCGCGCCCTTGCGAGGTTGGGTTGGGCTGCCGGAGTGGTGGCGGTCGGCGCCCTGGGCCGGGAGGAGGTTGGGCCCGGGTGGGGGGCTGCGTCCGGTCGGTCGACCTCGGCGGCGAGGCCGGGCCTCGAAATGCGGGCGGGGATGGGCCCGCGGCGGCGTGTCGAGCCCCCGCGTTCTGCTGCGAAGTGTTTGCTGGCATGCCTTTTTGTGTCGGTCCCCACGGTCGGGCGCCAACGTAGGTACACTCCTGCCCCTGCCCTTTGCTACGGGGGTAGCGGGAGGAGGGGCGAGGGCTTCCCATAGGTGAGTAGTGAGAGTGGCCGGCCCCACAAGCCGGGTCCCTTGTGAGTGTGACGTGGATAAAAGCACAGATCCCGAGTGAATAATTTTCGATTGATAAAAGTACAAGGAGTGGGCCGGACCAGAGCTTGAACATTGATTGACAAACATGTTCATTCTGAAGACTAATTAAAAGTGGGGCATGCTTGTCATTCAAATACTAATTAACATGCAATGCAAGTTTTTTTTTTTTGGACAAGAACACACAATGTAAGTTGTACTACTGCAACTAGTGACAATCGTATGTTGATTTTTTCATGAAATTCGTTGTAGTGTTTGGAAACAAAACAATAACGACTACCATCGAAACATAACTATATACCTAACTCATCACCACTATATTATTGTGATTTGTCCTTTATATATATCTGTTTGGTACCATGCATCCTTGCGATGGCACACTGTTAGCGTAGTCAGTTTCTAGTTATTGTGTTAGACTCACCACGGCTTCGCCTTTCCTAACAATCTCACTTGCAACACTTCATTAACAGGGTCTTCGATTTCCTTTTAAAGGACAAGGCAAGTGATGTTAGCAATTCTTTGAAGGGCATGGTGTCTGCTGTAGATGCCGCAGTCATGAAACCATTCAAAAAAGAAACAAACATTTCTGCAAAATCATCAAAAATTAAACAAGACAAAGAACCATCGACTGCACGCATGCTGCTAGCATGTATTTTATTTGTTATCCAAATGCTAGTGTTTGCTCTTGTCTTGTGTCCTCTGGCGATTCTATATGTGCTTGGGCTGTATCTCTCTGCTGGAATTTCTTTATGGCGTCTGATACAACACGACTATGGCAACCCCGATGGAGGTGCCAACCTAAAGCCAGCACTCAGTGTCTTATACTCCTTAGCCGTGGCCCAAGGTGTGGTTTATGGCTACAGGACCATCTATGATTCAGCAGCAAGACCAGGACTAGTGAAAGAGGTGGCCGAATATTATTCACTGGAGACGGGCCTGGTTTCGGAGTATTTAGAGGAAATTGTGGAAGAATGTAGGAAGGATCCGTCGTTTGCGAGAGGAAGGAACCTCGTCACATATGCGGTGGACTTATTGCTGGAATCTAAGTCAAGGCTGAGCTACATTTCTGGAGTTCTAATTCTTGAGAGAGTAATAACCCACGAGGACATGATACCGTTCTGGGGTCATGGACAGAGTCGACAGACTGGTCTGGTAAAACAACTACTGGCTAGGTCAGCATCATTTAGCCATGTGGTGCAGCGACTGGTAGAGATATTTGGTCCGACAAGCCCATGCAGCACAAAGATCAGGGTGGCAGCTGCCAGGATAGTGGGAAATGTTGCTGTCAGCGTCCGTTTGGAGCAGTTCCCTAAAGGCATGATGATTGAGTGCATATCATGCTTGCTTGACACATTTGAGGAATACAAGGAGCACGAGCGGGACGACTGGCTGCTAGATGATGAAGAGGACCAGTGGTATAGTTACTCTGTCGACGACACAATTCCAACACCAACGGCCGCTGAGAATGGCAACCTGCTCCAGAGCTATGAAGATCTGGTGGTGCAAGGCCTGCGTATCCTCCAGAGGCTCACAATCAACGAGGACAACTGCAGAGTCATAGGAAATGCCCAAGGTCTGCTATCCAAGGCGATGGCGCACCTAATCTCGGACAAATTCCACAAGGCCGATCATGATGAATGGTCCATCATAGCAACAGAATCACTAGAATTCATGAGACGGCTCATGGCTACTCTGTCTCTAGGAGGGACCGATATAACAAAGCTGAGAAGTGAGCTCTCAATCAACATCCAAGCGACGACCTTCAGGATCCTAGAGTGCCACAAATGTCAATTGTTGTTGAAGAGACGAGCCGCACAGGTTCTATTACAACTGTCTCCAGATACACCGCCCTCCGTTGTGCCTGATGGAAGTGGAAGCGCCAGCATAATATTCCCATGGATACTGCTGGATATTTTTCTTCTGCCACAATTTGACAGGATGCGCGGTTCCCCTCACTTGGCAAAGAAGAGCCGTGACATCGCTAGATTAGCAAGTGAGAAGATGCAGGCCATGATATCTTCGAAAACAGAGGAAACTGACTCGAGTATGCTACCATCAGTTATTGATGACGTCATTGGCAGCCTCACCAGAACAGTTGCAGGTGCCGAAAACAATGCATACAGAATACATGCAGCAAAGATCCTGAGGCATCTTTGTCAAGAGTACACCAAGGATGAAGAAAATCTCAAGGGGCTGAAGAAAGCCGTGGCCAATGTGATGGAAGAGGTAATTAACCTGTGCGCAAACATTTTTTTTTAAATCATTTTATTTCCAATATTACTGGCACCATATTTGTACAGTACTACCGTCGTCACTCTGAAGACTGAACTACCATTATTGGTGCCTCAGGTACTCAAAGAAATTGTCAATTGGGCGACGACTCAAGAAGTTGTATCAGAAGCAAACAACGGTTCTCTTCAAAAAAAAAGCAAACAACGGCGGCAAGGTTATTCTAGCCGAGGAGGGCCTGGACCTAGAACAAGGTGGTATTCCGCATGATAATAATGGACAGAAAAGCAGCTCTACTTCTCATCAGCAAATGGGTGAGCAACACCAGGGAATCCAACTGCAAGAGGCCTTGCTAAACTTGTGCTGGTCAACAGAATACAATTGGATTGATAAAGATCAAGATTTGACGCATCAGTTCAACGACATCGCAGCCAAGATATGTTCGGAACAGCAGATGCCTCACAAGACTTTCAAATCACTTCTGGAAGAAGTACAAGAGAAACTTAAGGAGAAGAGGGCTCAAGATTGGCAGTTGTACGTACCACCTAATTCCTCAAGTGAAACAGAAACCTGAGTAAGAGGACTAGTTGACTGTGCTTCAAAATCAGAAGCCTCCAACCATCCGCATCCACTTTGGTCTGTCAGTATTCTCAGTATAAATGTATAAGATTGAAATAACACAAATAAGTTTCATTTGCTTATCTTGTGTGTACTTTGTTAAGTTTCATTTGCCGACCATTTATTATGCTAATTATATATCCACGAATATTTATATTTAATTTATGATGTTTGTGTTTCTTGTGTGTACTTGCTTCTCATAAATGTCATAAGGAAATAATCAAACACAAATTATACCTGTTTATATTCTGTTAAGTTTCATTTACATGAAGGCCATGTTATTATGCTACCTATCCTCTGTTTTCATGCGTCTTATTTTAATAAAAATGGGACATAGGATTGGCTCCTCAGTCCTGGTGCATGAATATTTATGGTGTGCTTAGTGTTTCTTTTTCTTCACTTTTCTTACTACGACCAGATAATAAGAATCCATTGTCATTGTGTGCACTTACGGTATTTGTGTTTCTTTTCTTCTATTTGCTTTTTTTTTAAAAAAAAATTCTTCTATTTGCTTATGACAGATGAGAAGAATTTATTGTCATTGTGTGCATTTAGGGGACTGACATAGATTAGCTAGCTAATTTGCATACCTGTGAAGAATCGCACCTGCCAGTGCAAAATAACCATCAATGCCAAATCCATTCTACTTTCACCCACATATGGGGTTTCTCATACTAGATCAAAGAGTATTTCAGTTTTGCTTCATGATAATATATGTTCCATGTATGACATTGTTTGTGGAGAAAGAGGTGGCCTATCCTAGTTGAAATAAAACATTTAATTTGTGTAACGGGACAATGATTTCCCACACCTCAGCCATAAAGATATGTGACATTGAAAATAGGGTTATTTGGGTTTAGGGGGGGACTCAATGGAACAGGATTGGCCATGCGGTAGAGTCATGGAAACACTTCTCGATTCCACTGTGTCTCAAATACAACAAAATGCGCTACAGATTGTAACTTTCTTGCCTGTATGTCATTCAAGACCTTACATGTAAATGTGAGAAGACATTAGCTTCTCAACATGAACTGATCAAAGCTTTCAGTTGCACAAATCCTCAATACTGCAGAAAGAACCTCCAGGTAAAAGGTACTGATAATTCGAGCCTCAAATGAGCTAATTTACTTAGCCGAACTAAACTCAACACTCATGCATGGCTCCTTGAATCAAGATGAACAGGAAAAAAAAAAAAAACATTGAATACCACTCTCGAAGTGATTAGCAAGGGTTACTCTATAAGCCATGGTGTTTGAACTGATTCCCATTGGCAGAGCTCGCCTTCTTTGAACCACAGAGCTGCAAGTAGGAAATAGTTTGAGTCATCATCTCATATTGTTAAGAATAATAGCTGGCAGGCCAAAACAAATTTAAGTCCAACTTAATATGCAACCCATATCACTAAGTACATGACACCATCAGTTTCATATTCTTAATCCTGCTCCTGATTTTCATGTCAACTAATCCAATCCTCAGGGCTGTTCAAAAACATTACTAGACCTTGCCACTTCAGTACCTTGCCAATTGTTTAAAATGATAATTGACTCAAGAAATCACCTAAAACTGATATAGACTCATACTGAAATATTGCATAACTTACCAATCTCACGTTTGCCATTATCAGGACTATCACTTCCATGGACAACATTCCTGAAACATTCAATTCCATCATAGTTTATTTGATATGCAGGTAAAAATGGTAAAATGGAAGCACCATCCATCTAAATTTTAACAGGTGAGCTACATGATTAAATATTACAACATAAACAAATGGAAGAGGGAGGGTGGCTGCCAACCTTCCAGTTTGAACTGCAAGATCACCCCTTATAGTCCCTGGTTCAGCTTGAAGGGGTTAGTAGCTCCTATCAATTTGCGAGGCGATGCAACAACACCATCACCCTCCCAGGCCTTACAGGATAGAACAAGATTGCAGCTGTGAACCCTGAATTGGTGGAAGTGTGGAGTTGCAAATATGTCTAGCTCATAAGAAAAAATATATACCATGCAGACAACAGGGCCAGAAGTTATGTAATCTATCAGCTTAGGAAAGAAAGGTCTGTCCTTCAAGTCCTTGTAATGCTCCTGAGAGACAGGGAAGGGTGAACAACAGAGTATATGAAAAGCATTATAAGTGAGCTCAACATACTGAACTCAGTATTTCAATTTTGATGTGAAAACAAACATCACATTATGTGCACCAACAAAGCACAGAAGGAACCAAAGAAAGGTTGACTAGATTCTGTTGCCGTTTTTAGTGAATGCTAAGAAAAAAGATGAATGTGTGAAGTCAATGAAGACAAGAAAGGCCAGCCACTTGAAGAAAAAGAATGATATGGTTTTAGGCAGTGACTCATCCTGGCAGTTAATATAAGGAACAAAATCAAATGAGCACTATTACATCACCAGATCAGTACTTAGGATGCCAAAATCAAAGATACACAATAAAGTTATGAATCTAACTGAACATCAGGAACTTCTTTAAGGAATAACTGATGAATAATAGAATAAAAAGTTGGACAGTTTTCTATGTAGAAAGGATATACATAAGGATCCTAAGTTAAATGCGGTGGCAGTGGAAGATGTATTTGACAACCAAAGATGATAATGATGAGAAACTTTGCAAGAACCACAACAATTTTGCAACATTGATATATTTTGGGAAGCAATCTATGTAGAAAGGATATACATAAGGATCCTAGGCTAAATGCGGTGGCAGTGGAAGATGTATTTGACAACCAAAGATGGTAATGATAAGAAACTTTGCAAGAACCACAACAGTTTTGCAGCATTGATATGTTTTGGGAAGCAAACCTGAGCCAAGTCCTTGGGGCACTGAAAAAGTTTTAAGCCTTTCAACAAAAACCCTTTCTTCTCAAAGCGAGAAATAATCTCTCCAACCTATATACATCAGATACAGTATGTTTTATCTGAGCTGAAATATGAAAGAAGGTAAGGAATAGCACCATACTGGGAAAAGTGTGGGTGTGGAGAACTGGGGAATGCATACCAGACCACGCTGAACACCATCTGGTTTGATCATAATGTAGCTTTGCTCAACCTCCTACAAATTATAAGTTCTTGTTAAGCAAGGTCTCATTATGGATAAGTAAGGAACTAGATGAAAGTAGAGTGCTACAACTTCTCATAATTGAGGTCACACGATATTAGCATCATCAAAAAATTTCAAACAATTCATGAATTCTAGACTTATCTGTAGAAAACAAAAAAGGATGATTGGGTTTCTTTCATGAATCCTGAATTATTGATGACCTGAATCTGGACTTTCAGGGGCTAAATGGATGAAACTACTAGCACTATCTATCCAATCACATATGCCTGGGATTTGTGTGTTGAAAATGGTTTCCTATAGCGTCAACAGGAATTGGTGGAAGGACTAGATTAGGCTTGATACTTTAGAAAATAACTCAGTTGCCTTTGCTATGTTTTGAAGATCTGTTAACACAACAAAGTTAACTAATTTAAAAGTATGTGGAATTCCACAGTGTCCAACACATGGTTGGATAGTTTCAGTAACCCTGCAGATCAAGGTCAAACTTCGACTGGAAAAAGGAAAACATACACTGGGGCCACACAAAGTCCAACGCATGATATTGATACTGGGGACACGTTGTGACTACATATAAATAGCAACGAAAAGGTGAGTTCTCTTGACAATTTACAAAATGGAGCATTATTTGAATGGTGCATTTTCAGCATTGACTGCGACAGGTAGTGAGGAAGCCTGAAAGCTCAGTTTCACCTCATTCCTAATTCCTGGCAGAATAATCGTTGAGAATTCAAGAATCGATGCTAAAATCCTAGGTGAATGAAATAAACAAAAATGGCACATTTCGCGGTGCATTTTCCTTCTGTTCAGCAGTTCAGTTGCTTTGCATAACCTACAATCCTAGTCTTCCTAGTTCCTAGACTATAACCCGAAAGGTAAAGAGAATATGAAGTGTTTCTAATTAGCCTGTTCGAAACAAGTTTTCAATATTCAAGCTCATCCAATACCAAAAGATCAAGCAAAGCTAGCGAAATCATTAAATAAATAAATAAAAACCTTCCCAGCGGGCTCTAATCCTCGAACATGAACATACGGGCAGAAAGAACCAAAATCAACCTCTTCACCAATTCCCGACACTCGAGTGAGTTAATGCAAGTTCCCAATCAAACCGAGTATGCAGGGGGAACCAACCGCGGAGGCGACGATTTTGCGGCTTGGGACGGCGCGAGCCCTGGCCGCCCTCCCGCTCCCCGCCGCCGCCGTGCTCATCCCCAGCCCGTGCCGACCGCGTGGCGTCGTGGAAGCGGCGGCGAAGGAGAGGACGCCGTCGGCCGCAGCGCGGGAGGAGGGCCGGCGAGTGGACCCAGCAAGGGGCGGCGCCGGCCTCGCGAGCGCGGCCATGGTCTCCATCCCTTTCCCAGAGAGCAGAGCAGGCGATTTTTGGATTAGGACAGAGAAAGCAACGACCAGCCCAGTACAAGGCGCCTTTTCTTAAGTACTACAGCCTGGAAGCCGCTTCACCTGAACGTTTACGTAAATCAATGATTACGTTTTCAGAGCGAGTCAAGAGCACAATACTTATTTTGTAGTGCTTGCTTTGCTAGAGTGTGTGGTTGAATGCCGACAAGAGTTAGGTGTGGTATAGCCATTTAGGAACTTCATATGTATTTGATTTGTTTTGGAAGAGAAGAACTTGTTTGATTTCTTTATGGGAAAAGAGAACTTATTTGATTTCTTTATGAGAAAAGAGAACTTATTTGATTTGCTTGCTTACCACTAAATGTAAGACGTGCTATACGTGCGTGCATCGCCACATTGTTTTCTGACTGCAATGTGAATGACTCATGAACTTACCTAACGGCACAAGCTGCACATGTAGAGTCCAATCACCACCCAAGTCCTGAAGCCAAGAGAAAAACATATCGAGACAAGTGAGCTCAAGCACTTGGAATAAATAGAGCCCAACATCGTGAAAGAAGACCCTGCTAGCCATGCATAGGCAGAATCGAGAGTGGTTTGACATTGTTTTGACCCTATTTTTATACTATATAGTGCCCGTCTTGTCTTTACGGTTAAATTTCGGGGAAGCACATAAAACAATCATAATGACAATATTTTTCACACTTCAAGTTTAACAAAATATTTTAGGGCAAAAAGTTTCACAGAATTTGTAAATAAAAAGGCATAATTTTGTGTGGCCAGCCATGTATTTATTAGGACAAAAAGTTTCACACAACATGTAAATAACATGACCTATTTATTTTTTAAAACAAAACACTAACTCTTTAACTCTCCTTTTGAAACAATGGTTATCAATAGCTTGGTTGAAGTTTGTTTTGTCCAAAAATTTGTCAATAAATAATAGAAAAACTTCCCTTACCTAGTCATCTCCTTTATTCCCAAACCAAGGCACACCTCCTCATCCGGCGGTTCCAGCCTGCCCCCATTTGCTGCTTGGGCTCCACCTACTCATTTTTCATCTAGCTTTTCCTCCCTATCTCAGCCACCCATGTGCCCCGGCTCCTCCACCCCGCACAACCCAGCTACATCCTCCAAAATGCCTGCAACAGAATGCCACAAATTTTTAGAAGTACAGAACACGTGCATATTGTGATGTATGTATGAAGATCTTAGACAAGGAATGCCACAAAACATATGTTATTTGTGTATAAGCTATAAGTTGTGCTAGAAACATGCGCTGAAACTAAAATCAGACAGAGCATATGTTTTCTAGTTTTTTAGCAGTAACATAGTGTGTAAATTGTAGGCCAGGCTGCCAGGGTCAAGACGTCATTCTCTTATGGTTCTCTGCTAATTTTTATAATTTTCCAGAGTCTGCAAGTGTTCCCTCACTGTAAAATTGGTTTCAGAAACATAACCACTATCGAATCTATTAAAGTAAACATAGTATTTAGCTTATACAGTAGAATGGGATGTAATCACTTGTCATGAGATGTTGCCAGACAGGTAATAGTGATGAGATGAGGTTGTGCTAATTGAAGGTACTCACTATCGAATGATGCTAACAGAAGGCAAAAATTCTTTATCTTCTGTTAACCGAAGGATGAGTCCTGTGTTCGAGAAAAACTTCCAACTGACAGAAGAAGAAATCCAACATTACAAGTCTTCTGGCTTTATTAATTGTAGTAGCTCCGGTATGTTTGGGAGTTGGCTTTGGTTTAGCACCGATTTCAAACCTTTAGTTTTGCTAGGCAGCAACAACTTGTTGGTCACTTTGGTGCACACAAATAATTTGTTGTTTTTCAAAAGAAATTACATTATATGTTAACTAGAAAATATGTCCATGTGTTGTACGGGACGTACAACTTGTTGATGGTTTGTTTATTTTATAATTTGCATATTTTTTTTGAATAAGACAAACGGTCAAACACGATGTTTGAATATCTTTTCATCCACTTCATAAACTCTAGATTGTCAAGTGGTCTTCCCTTGATAAGCTTGTTCACCTCTATGTGCTGCAACAGTTAACAGAAGGAAACAACAAGAATCAGATCATAGTAGCAAACCTAGTTCAATCGATTTGAGAAAATAAGAAAAAATCCCCGCGCTGAGAGAAATCCGGCTGTGACTCATCCATTTGACTTAGGAAAAAATTAAAACCTCTCGCATTGGGAACAAAAAAAGTTGGCCAAGTATATTAAAAATACACACAAATATATATAAGTTATATAAACATGGTTAAACTAGATAAGTTTGACTTACAACATTAAAACCTCTTGCATTTTGAAACAAAAGGTTTTATTTATTTACTTTCTCAATTGCTAGATCTATGCTAACCAATCAAGATCTGATGGTTTTTTTTTCCTGAACGCGACTTCACGTGTTTTCCATTAAGAGGATAAAAAGGATGGCGAATCCTAGTTAGGGACACGGAATGCGTGAAGCATCCAAAGAGCCCCTAAAGCTGATAATAGGATATTACAGAGGGAAGCAATTTTGCTAGTACAACATGATCTGATGGTTCTCATATCATCTGCATAATCATACTGCAATTGCAACAATGTAAAGGCTAGGTTAATGAACAAAATGAGTTGGGCGTAATTGCCATTTGCCATTAACCTGTCTGGTTTTATTCTACCTTTACTTGACATAGCTAGATTCTCCAATAGTACTTCCTCCATTTCAAATTGTAAAATTAAACTTTAACTTTTTTTTTTTGGTATATCCATTTTAGCTATGTATCGGATACAATAATATGTCTAGATACATAGCAAAATAGATAAAACAAAAAAAGTCAATGCTTGACTCAACTTAGAATGGAGAGAGTAACATTGAAGACTTGTTTAAAAAAAAAAAAGAAAAGGAACATTGAAGACTTGACACAACTTTAACACACGAGTACCACCCAAGTTTTTTAGAATTATATAGTACAACGCAAAACACTCACCCCTATGATACACGTCGTGAACTCTATCCCTTTGAGCACCTCCGAATGGTGAGCACCCGACGGATCGAAGATTCTTTGAAGTCACCATTGGCGCCTCGTTGTCGAATTTTAAACATCACTTACCACTGAATGCATAACGCCGGTAAATCCTGAAAAAATACCGGAAAAGGTGCGAGCACCAGGATTTAAACCCTGGTAGGTACCGTCTCACTGGACCGTCCTACCATTGGACTACAAGCCAATTCGGGTACCACCCAAGTATTTGGGTTAAAACAAATTACACCTAGTAGCTACTACTAGTTTTTTTTTTTTGTGAGAATTACACAACAGTATACTAGTAGTATTAAACATAGTACTAGGGCTAAATGAACCAAACCTAAGTCTTTTTTTTTTTGTTTGAGAATCATGGACCAAACCCAAGTGCTCATATCGTCGAGAAGTCCATCCTCAACCCGAGCCCGTCCTCCAAGCATAACATCCATTTTAGATGAGTTGGGCGCTCAAGCGATGGAAGAAGAGTGGGACTAGGCCCAATGGCAACCATAAACCCATACGCTTCGGCTTCCGTCGGAATCCCAAATTCCGTTCCGTTTTCCCCCGCAAATTTCAAAAATTCCCACTTTCGCCTATAGGAGCGCTCTCTCCACTCTCAATCCCGATCTCGCCCGCATCCCATGGGCGCCCGGCGAGATGGGCGTCGACCTCAGCGGCGCCCGGCGGTGGGATCCACTCCCCACCCCCTCGCCTCGGTTCCCTCCCATTCGTCCTCTCGAAGCTCGCCGCCCTCCACCGCGGCGCGTCCTCCTCCTCCTCCGCCACCTCGCCACCTCCCGCCCCATCTGCCCTCCATCACGTTCCTCTCCTCCAATCCCACCCCGTCGCGTCCATCTTCCCGCTCTGGCGGCCGGCGTCCCAGCGTCGTCCTTGGCGGCCCCGCTCAAAGGCGTCGCTCTCCGCGCACCCGCTCCGGCCGTGTCGCCTACCTCCACCTTCTCCTCGCCCCGGCCTCCCAGCTCCTCACCCTCTTCCTCCCCTCTCCCCCCTTCCGCTCCTGCCCTCCCTCGCCATCGCAAAGCTACCTCCGCGCATTGCCGCTTAGCCTCGGAGGCGCGGGCGCCGCCTCAACCCCCAGCTCCGGTTCCGGCGCCGCCGCCGCCCAGCCGCAGGCCGGGAACAAGCGCCCGGCCCGGCGGCCCGCCCGGCGGCGGCGGCGGCCGGCGGCGGCCGTCGGCCCCGCTCCCGAGAGGCGCTCTCCACCTTTCGCCGCCGGCGCGCTTCGCTCGGGGCCCACGGACGTAGCGGCGGTCACTCGTCGGCTGCCGGCCAGGAGCTCGCGGCCGGCGTCCTCGCCGGCCCATCCTTGGATCGGAATACCGCAGGCGGTGCGGGGACGTGATCACGGCGCCGCGGCCCCGCGGTCACTCTCGGCCCGCGAAATCGCCCGACCGCGGGTGGCAGCGGTGCGATTTCTTGTGAGGAAGTTGGTGCCTGCGGGTGGCGAGGAAGGCGAGGGAAGCAGTTAGGAAGGCGAAGGTACCTTCCGAGGTACTGGCCGTGAAAGGCGCCGGACAAGGCGGATGCCGTGGCACCGGGCCGTGGAAGCGATAGTCGAGTGGTGCGGGGCGATGGAGGCGGAGGGAAGGGAGGGATTTGCGGGATATGTTGTGGCCATGGCAAGGGGCAAGGCCAAGGGACGACTCCTTGTTTGTGGATTTGGTCCTCGCCTTCTTTGCCCGTCTTTGTTACCATCCGAAGGGGAGGACCGTGATACCGGAGGAGGGTGTTGGGGGCTCAAGTTTCATGGGGCCGTTGGTGGAGCGGTGCTCGGATAGCGCGGGAGGGGTTCGAGCTCGGGCATTAACGAATGCAGCCCGGGTGCTGTTTTGTCTGCGAGAGGGTGTGGAGGTTGACCGGTTGCGGGAGGTGATGAGGATTGGGGACATGGGGCTCGGGAATTGGGAGCGGAGACGACGCCGCACCGATGATAAGGCTTCAGAAGGAAGGGTCGTGTTTGTGCTCATCACAAAGGCGATCGGATTTGTTGGGGGAGGTCGAACTCCGCTGCCCCTACGGTCGGCCCAGAAACCCGCCTAGGGCTTAGGATTCGGGTCTCGAGCGCCGCGGGCTCAATTGTCCGAAAAGGGCAGGGCCGGAAGCCGGGTTTCGTCTTTATGGGCGAATGTGGAGGCATTCGCCGGGATCGGCCGATTTAACGCCAGACGCCATCTTGGCCCGCTCGAAAGGGGCGGCAACGAGGAAGAGAAGGCTGCAGACTTTCGGCTTGGTTGTAATGCCGAGGGCTTGTCATGAAGCGACCCCCGGCTTGAGGCACATCGAGGGGCGAGAAGCATCGGCTTTCGGTCAAAGATGAGCGAATGAGGAGACTTTCGCCTCATGGCGGTCTCCTTCTCCCGCTCGGGGAGCAAAAGGCCGGGCTCTAAATTCTGGACTTTAATCGAGCCGGCCGAGAGCGGCCACTTTCGGTCGTCTTGCGCTTATCCGATCGATAGCGAATGTCTTGAGTTTCAAACTTGCGGTGTTCGTGGTCCGTTGCCAAGCGGCCCAAGGAGGGTAGGTAACCCGGGGCAGGAAAAGACCATGGTGCCCCCATGCGGCGGCGGCGGTGAACGCTGAGTTCTAGGTTTGGTGCAGGGCATAAAGGGAATTGTGAATAGTCTACGGACTATAAATAGACCCCCAAGGGGGCATTGTAAGAGGGAGACGAAATTAATAGAAGAGAGCAACGCTTGCACACACATTCGTGTGTTCCATCCAGCCTAGTCAAGGGATTCGGCTCCTGCGGGGTAGCCCGCTTTAGGGCTACACCAACATTGGCGCCCACCGTGGTTGTCGCGGGTAACCCATGGCTCTAGGGCAAGGCGGGACCCAAGGCGGCGCGTAGGCGACCGGCGGGATCTCCTCCGACGGATCCTCCGCCGGATCCTCAGACCGACGTCCTCCAAAGCGGGTCGGGGCCGGGGCAAAGCGGAGGATGCGGACACGCCCCGGGGCAATAATCGCCAAGGCCCTTCCGGGGGGTCTTGCCGGGCACAAGAAGACGAAGAAGACTTCGGAAGAGCGAGCCACCGAGCACGAAACGGCGGGTAATGAGCGGGAACAACGTTCCAAGTTAATCAAGAATTGAGCCTCGACAGCCGAGCTCGAGAGAGTTAAGGGCTCACGAGGGATGTAATGATGAAAGGAGAGGCGTAGCGGGAGAGAGGATTCGGCTCGGGAGCAAATTAAAACTTCGCCCGAAATAGAGAAAGAGAATTTGCTCCGCGTGAAATATCTCGGATGGGGAAAAACACTTGCACCATCCCTAGGAGGGTTAACGATCGGTTTCGTCGCGGATAGGGAAGTCGATCCAGTCTCACCACTCGCCACGGAATTCTGATTGAGTCCATGGCCTATAGGGTACAAGCCCGGTTGCCATCATTCAACGGGAAGTCGGACCCAAGGAAGTTCATTGCAAGCTATGAGGCCGCAGTGCATTCGGCAAGGGGGGATTCGGCAACCACCCGGCAAAATCTCATAATGGCGGTAGAAGACATTTTACATGAATGGTACATTGCCCTTCGTCCGCTTTCGATAAGAAATTAAGCAACCGAAGGAGCGGTGATCATCACCTTTGAGGGGTTTCCGGGCCTTGAAAAAAGGGAACCGAGAGACTTCACTGAAGCTAAAATAGGAGGATGGAGAGTCATTGACACAATACCTCGAAAAGATAGTACGACTTCAAAGCGCCCGAATGTATCGGATGAAGTAGTCATAGCGGCAATCGAAGGCATGGCTATAGGTCGTCTTGTACTTCTAACTAGACGAGGGAGGAACCCAAAACCTTAACCGAAGTTATACGATCGATCAAAAAGTTTGCGGTCCGAAGAAGGTCCGAAAAAGAAGAAAGGCGACAAGAAAGGACGAAAAAAACAATCGCCACATCCAAATGCAAACAATAACCAAAAAGGCGGCAAGGCACATCGCCCGATCAACAACGTACAAGAGGATTCGGCTCGACGGCGAACCAAGCCAAGAACCAGCTCGGGGAAGCCTCAAACTCCAAACCAAATCGGTCCAACCGAGGTGGCCGAGGCCCAAGGGCGAGGTCGCGGAAGAGCGGGGACGACCGAAAATGCCGTCTTGCTTTGTCTGCGGGCGAAAACATGGGTCATTTCGGTCCCGGGGCGTAGTACGAGGCGAATGGCCAAGGAAAAATCAAAGGGCCAAAGTTCACAAGGTAGCCAAGCTCCAAAGCACGTGTTCAACATGAGAGAAAACAACGGGCGTGCAGCGAATGCATACGGCTATCGGAATGCTCGGTGCCACTTCCGCCTCCACTAGTGCGGCGAAAGCCCCCATGCTTCGGTTCACCATCATCGGTATTCATGGAACTACCGGGTTACATCCCTCACGACCTCCATCGGTGGCGGCATCCTCAAGACAAACCTAGAAACGACCCCACAAAGCGGAAGCAGCGCACATGAAGCCCGGCGGTCGGGAAAATAGGGCTCAGAACTTCGGTACTCCGTCTCGGGGGCCACATCTATGCAATCACAGGCGGATCCAACCTTGAGCATGAGAACAAACGAGCCGTAAGGGACTACGTGAGAAGAGTGCACCGGTAACACCCCAAAGGCCCTTGAACAGAGCGGCATGGTCAATGGTCCCGATCACTTTGACGAAAGTGACTTCCGGCTAAGAGACTACCCGCACACGCGATGCATTAAATCGCAGAATCTGCAAATGTGGATAAGTTCACACTTCACAACATCCTCGATAGACAATGGAAGTTCAGGCGGACATTCTCATTTATCAAGGCTTTCCAAAGCATGAATATGGAGCGGAGGACCCATTTTACCCGGCCCGAGTAATGCATTGTTTGGTTTCGGAGGAAAAAAGGATAGACGCGATTGGGAAAAAGGACATCGCGGTGACTTTTCGGTGAGGTGGGCCTATGCCGAACCGAAATCATCACATTCGATATAGTCAATATAGACTATCCCTACACAAATGATCTTCGGCGGGGAGGAGTCATAAGCAAGTTCGATGCGGTAATCAAACGAGTTTCTTGTGCATGAAGATTCCCTCCCCATTCGCATCGTGGATGTATGGGGAGATCGAGAAGCGGCTCGGAAAATAGATGCAAGGCCAATACACGGATATAGCATGATCAACGAGGTAACCGAGGCCTAAGAGAAGACGATGAGAAAGAAGAGTTGGAACCCAAAGGCGATAAGGTCAAAGAGCCAAAAGTAGAGTCGGCCGAATCCACAAAGAAGGTCCCGATATCCACTACGGGGCTGAAAGAGAGATCATAATCGGCTCGAGCTCCGGCCCGATGAAGCGGCTCGGTATGCGCATTTCTAGACTCCAACTTCGGATGTGTTCGCGTGGTCGGTGAAGATTTGAAAGGAGTAAGCGAAACCCGGCTCAAAGATAACCCCTAGCGTGGCGTGCCAAGAACGGTGAAGCCCTAAGAAACAAAAGGCCGAAAAACTATCCGAGAAAGAAAGCGGCTGCGGCAGCAAATTCAAGTCGAAGACTTTTCGGGCCGAGGAAGTAATCAGGCGATACAATATCCCGAATGGTTAGCTAATGTAGTCATGGTTCGGAAGAAGACATCCGACCACGACATCAAGAAATGGCGAATGTGCGTGGACTTCACCGATCTAAACAAGGCATGTCCAAAGAATAGACACTGATTGACTTAGCCTCGGTCAAGCGAAAGAATGAGTCACCGCTCGATTTCTCCGGATATCATCGATACATCCGAACCGGGAGGACGAGGAGAAGACAAGTTTCATCACTCCGGGAGGGACTTATTGTTTTCAAGCGAATGCGGAAGGTCCGAGGAATGCCGGATCTACCTTCTCGGAATGTCGGATGAGGTGTTTAGAGAACGTAAGAAAAAGAAGAATCTTGTAACATACGTGGATGATATAGTAGTCATCGGCGGCTCGAAAGATTCGCACATCGGTGACCTAAAGGAAACCTTCGCGAATCTAAGGCGGAGGCGGACTCGGAGTTAAACCCGGAAAAATGCATTTTTGGCATCACCAAAGGTAAGATGTTAGGTTGTTTAGTTTTCGGCCCGGGAGGCATAGAAGGCGAATCCGGATAAGATCGCGGCAATCATAGACATGAAGCCCCGGATAGCGAAAGAAAGTCCGAGGAGGCTTCTGGTAGACTAGCGGCTCTTAGCGGGTTCATCTCAAGATCGGTGAAAAGGGCTTACCCTTCTTCAAGGTGCTAAAGGATAGCACGGATTTTGAATGGGGGCACGAGCGGCAAAAAAGCCTTTGAAGACACGAAAGACTACCTCACCAATCGGCGACCATGGCGAAGCCATCACCAAAGGCGTTACTATCGCTATATTTAGCGACATCGCCAATTGCGTGAAGCGCTTGTCCTTGTAGAGAAAGAGCGGGACAACAAGCTTAGCGGTTTTCCTATACGCTCGTGTCCGAAGCCCTTTCGGCTAAGCAACTACTCGAACTAGAGAAGATAGCTTACACAGTCCTAATGGCAAGCCAGAAAGTTGAGACACTACTTTCGGGCACACAAGATTCGGGGTTGTTTCCTCTCGGCCCTTGGAAGCTCTGTTCAAGAGCATGGCGGAGGCGGGGTAGGCGAATGGGCCGCCGAACTCAATGAATTAAGTAATCGATTTAACCACAGATCGACCATAAAGTCTCAAGCAATCGCGATTTCATAGCGATTGGACCCCGACCAAAGGGAATCCGGTGGTTTTCGAGGAACCGACTTGGACCGCTGTATTGTGACGGAGCATGGTGCGACAAAGGGGCGGGGTTTTGGCCATACTCACACCTCAGCCAAGGCCCATCCATCGATATGCGGCCCATTACAGTTCACAAGCACCAACAATACGGCCGAATATGAAGCGGTGATCGCTTAGCACTTCGAAAAGCTAAGGGCCATGGGCGTTAAGAGATGTATCATTCGTCTTGATTCACGGGTAGTAAGCGGACAGCGTGAAAAAGAATACACGGCCCGAGGAGCCGGTTTAGTCGATATTTTCTGACGATAAAGAGCAATGGAAAAAGCATTTCGCGAGGTTTCTCCATAAGGTACATACCACGCAAGAAAATGAGAAGCCGACGGCTAGCAAAAAGCGGCCCGCGCTCGGCATTCCAACCCCACCCGGACGTATTCTTCCAACGACTTTCGGCCAAGGCAATAAGAGAGGAAGAAGAGGAACCAAGGGCCATTCATGTCATCGCAAGTCATGACTGGAGGAGCCCAATATTCGCATTCCCGACAGAACATTCGAACGAGTCAAGCATGAATGCAGCCGATGGAGTCACGAACTAAGCATTACTCCATCATAAGGGGGAGTTGTACAAAGATGGCATTGTAGCACCAAAACTCAAGTGCATCAACACCGAAGAAGGACGAAAGCTCTTGGACGAAATCCACGGAGGAATGTGCGGAGCTCATAGGGGACCTCACGAAATAGCCCATAGAGCAATGAGACAAAGGATTTTATTCTTGCACCATCGGCGATGCAAAGTAACCGGGTGAAGACATGCGAAAACCGCCGATGTTCGAAGCAAAAACGCACCGTCCAACCCCACCAGTCGATAGTGCCTACTTGGCCACTCCAACGCCGGGGGTAGACATAGTAAGGCCGCTACCAGCGGTGGCGGCGGCGTGAGATTCGCGGCCGTGGCACTTGAGTATTTCACCAAGTGGATAGAAGCAAGACCTACGGCGAGAATCACCGGCAACCTTGATCGGTTCGTTTGGCAAATGTGATAATGCGTCGTCGGGTTCCGTCCCTACATAATCGTAGATAACGGCAAAGCGCCTCGACTCAACTAAGTTTCGAACTTCCGTGAGGAGCTTTTCGATCAAAGTGACTTTAAACGCTTAGCCTATCACCCACGTGCAATGGCGCTTGATCGAAAAAGCCAACGGTCTAATCTTCTCGGCCGCCTCCTAAGTCTCTATGGGACGCAAGTAAAGGAAAGTGGCCAGCCGAAATGACGGTTGCGGTTTGGGGCCACAACATCTCCAAGTCCCGAGCCCACCGGATTCACTCCGTTTTCGCCTCCTTTATGGGGAAGAAGCCATAACGCCCAAGAGCTCGAGGCTCGTTCATTTCGTACTCAAATAGCCGATGTAAATAGAGATTCAAAGGTTTGTAGATGCCGACACATCACGAATTCGAAAGTTGCGCGGCAAAAAACCTCGACAACTACCACAAGGAGACCCAAAGTTTGGCGGGACAAGAAAGTACTACGCAAGAACATCTACCCGTGTGACCTTGTCTTGATTCGAAGACGCGGACAAAAAGCGAGGGCAAAAAGCTGCGATCACAATGGTACGGACCCTTCGTGCGTCGCAAGCATGATCAAGCCTGGGGGCTAAAAAGATGGAAGAAGGCGACGAACTACTCACACGTGGAACACGGATAATCTCCGTAGGTTCTACGCGGTGATGAATGCTCCTTGAAAACGAGGAGTTGTAATTTTTCTTTTTCTTTTTATCATGGTTTGTAAGAATTAAGGTATGAAACCACCACCGGGTTTAGCGCTCTTTTTTCCTCCACCGGGGGGAAGCCCTTTCGAGGGTGTGAGGTTTTTAATGAGGCAACTTGGAAACACTAAGTCATAAACCCCTTATAAAGGTTTCTTTCCCCCAATCAACTTCTTTGTTAAGACAAAAGAGCCGAAAGCAAGAGGTGACTAAGTCCACTTGACATATTCGGCAAAAACTCATGCCCAAAAGAGGGTATATCTTTGAAGAGATCGGCAAACCAAGGCATAACAAAAGAAAGACTAAGGTCGAGAGGGACCGAAAGTTAGGAGGAAGTCCCGAAGTGACAACTTCCAAATACTAAAGCCGAGGCTAACAAGCCCGAAACATCCGAAAATTGACCAAAAAGTCAAAAACGGAAAATAAGCGGTGAGACCCGCAAAAGTACAGTTTGGCCATCACCATAGCATACATTAAAAGCAAACGGCCACTACAGGTCCATAAAAAGAGGGCAAAGTAGGTGCTTCCATTTAATAAAGGATGCATCATAACGCACCTCCCAAGGCCATATCTTCGTCAATCGGGATAATAAAAGCCCGAGGGATATGACAAGGACACCTAAAACCACTATAAAAACGAGGACCCAAAGGTCACAGACCCCTCGAAAAAATAGTAACAAGTTGTTGAGGGAATATCCTTAGATAGCTACCAAAGAGCAATGCAAAAAAGATTCTGGCCAGAAGAGCTCAGGCTCATTAGGAGTGAGAGGGATCAGGAAAAGGTAGCCAGCATTCGGCCACGTAGGGGGAAACAGCTAAATAGTGAGTGGCTCAAGAGGATTCCCCAGAAGATCTTTGTTATGAAAGAGCTTGTCGAAAGACAGTCCTACCACGAGGGAACCCTAAAGCCTGACCTAGAGAGAGCTCACAGGAAAGCGGCGACCAACTTCGAAGCATCTATGATTACTCAAGGTGGCCGACAATATCTGGGTTTCAGCGAAACACCAACTCAACCCACCCGAACATCGGGAATGCGACGCCGAGAATGCTGCGGTGAAACACAGGCCAGCCTCCCATTGCGAGTTCATCCAAGATCGGCATAACGAAGCGCCGATATCGAAGGCTGCTCGAGTATACAAGAAGGTAGGCGCACACAAGGTCGAAAACATGGCACATTCGTCCTAACCCTTGGCCGCTTGTACCCGGCTAGCTAGGAGAAAAGAGAAAGTCAGATCCTCAAGATAGCGAATGGGCAAGATATGTAAGACCGGGTCCACATACGCAATACGCGAATCATATTCAAGTCAAAAATAAGACCACTTTCGGTAAATCACACGACTTTCGTTTCCTCGCAAAAAGGGGGGGGGTTTCTTGACAAGTCCATCTTTTTTTCCGAGAAAACGAAACAACCCAGGCAGTAACCTTATTACGAAAAAGACGTTCGACTTGCATAATTACACGAAAGCGACACAAGATCCCTAACTTTACAATATCGATATCTAGGAGGGCATAGGGTCAATTTAGTCCTCTGCCTCTAGTTTAAATCTAGCGGGGGCGCCACAAACCAAATTCCTTTGTCTCGGAAGGGGCGAAGGTTCTCCAAAAATCAAGAATTGATTGTCCATGACGGGCAATCCTTCGCCCGGCGTGGCGTAAAGAAATCGCCCATCCGTTCGGGAAACTTTTCCAAAGCCGAGCCGAGGCACCGCTAACTCGAAACCATCACACTCGACTTTCAAAGGGGCATCATCATAAAATCAAAGCTCCCTCCTCGGGAACCCGCCAAAGATTCGACACAAGTTTAAACCACGTTTGGTTCAGACATAAGGCCATCCAGCCAAATCAAAAACGTTTAAACATTTTCTACCCTATCGGCATCAACGTTGGGGGTGGCGGAGGCATCCCCAATCCGTAGAAATTTGGCGTTGTCGTCGCGATGATTACGGGCATTCCGCTCGGTGAGGAAGGCATCCACCTTAGCCGAATCTCTGCCTCTCTTCGGGGGGTTCTGTACATAGCATTAGCATATTAGCAAAAACAAAAACGAAAAACCCAAAAAAAGGCATCACAACACAACATTCGGATGGCTCTTCGCATATCAACGTGCGCTCTCACGAGACTCGGCAGCCTAAGACATGCATACGAGAACATTGCCGCCCGCCAAGCCGGCCGTCGAGAACCTTCCTTCCGGAACCTCCGGGATGGGGCTGGCGTCCTCCAAAGTACTTTCGAAGGATCCTCTTTGACGCACCACCCTCAAGATGCTCACATTGGAGCTCATGAAGGGCAAAGGCCGAAAGCATCTGAGGGTCTCGAGAGAGGCATACCCTCTCCGGTATCCATCCGCGCACCCAAGCCGTTCAACTCGAACAAGCGGGGGAGGGTCTCGCCTCACCGAGCCCGGGCGGCGGCCGGCTTTCACACCAAAGGAAGCTAGCGAGGTTTTGCAAGGCCGAACCCCGGCCTTAGCTTCACGCTCCGCGACAAGAGTAGCCTCACTGTGCCGTTTCCTTTCGCCCTCCGGCTCCCTCTCCGGCTCCTTCACCCCATTTGCTCCGGCTCCATGGACCGCTTCTCGGCGGTCTCGGCGCGAGTTTCGCCTTGGCCTTATTAGCGGCGGCGATCTTCAAGTCCTTGCGGACCTTTTCGGCTTTGGCCTTCTCGGCCTCGAGGCCTTACTACCCGACCACGGAATTGTTTCTCCGAGTCAGGGACATCGAAATCATTTGCAAAGGCAATAAGAGCGAAAGGTCAATAGTTACGAATCGTACAACAAAAAGAAACGAAAAGATGACGAAGGCTCACCCGTAGCGAAAAAGTTGAGGGCCTCGAAGAGCTTCGCGGCTCGGTCTTGGCGGCTCCTTTTCCGTCTGAGGCGGGACAAAGGAGCGAGCATTCGTTTCAAGCTTGACACCCTTAGAAGGAAAGAGGGGCAATAACCGCGGGTCTACATTCGCCGTCACCACGCGGCGTCGAGAGAATGCTCTTAAACAACGAGCAAGTTCATAAGATTTTTTTCTCGGCGAGGGCTCAACTCTTCGGGGAGGCGAAGCCCGAGTAAATGATAGCATCTCCAAAGTCACTAGAGTTGCTCTCGGGGGCGAGACTCCGTGCCGAATAGGCATTCGCTAAAATACGGGGCGTCTTCATAAATTCTCGGAAGAACCGAGACTTACCAGGCTCCCTTCGAAGTCGAAGCTTTAGTAGGAGCCGAATCCGTGGCTTCCTTGCTAGTCTTCTGCCGCTTCGATGGGGAGCGGCTGCGGCATTCGTCGCAAAGCGGCATTGGTGAGGGTCGCCTCCCTCGGTCTCTTGATCGTCACGAAATTGGGGGCAAGAGAGGTCGTATCATCGGCCTCCCGAGGGTGTCGCGGGATCCTTGACACCTTGGGGGCCATCTCCTCCGAATCGCTTGAGATTACCTACCCAAATATATAATCGGAGATGTTAGCCAAAAGGCAAAATAAATTCGAAAACACTCGGTAGAAATAAACTGCCGAAACCCCTGGTTTGAAACCGCAAGGTAACAAGCCAAGTAACCGAGGCGGAGTAACAATCCCGAATTTACGGGTGCGACCGAAGTAACCTTTAGGGCTGCGCTTCCCGGCACCCTAGCCATCGCCGCGACCCACCCGAATATCCTCGTCCTCCTTCCGGTGCCCGAGGGTGAGGCGACTCTGCCTCTTAACTCGCTCGGCGAGGCGAACCCGGCTCTTGCTGCCTTCCCTCGTTATGCAGGCTTCGGGCTTCCCTTTCGGCCTTGGCCTCGGCGGGAGAGTGATCGAGGAGGGTACTCCACCTCCATCGCATCAAAAGCTCGATTAATGCGAACGCCATCCCCACGATCTCTGCACCGGCTTAAATTCAGCGGTCGGACCGCGATGCGAGAATAGCATTCGCCTCTTCCATTACCCAAGTCACAAAGTCCTTGTCCGGCGAAGCGCAACGGCCGGGGCTTCTACATGAACGGTTTAAATAATCGATGTCCATAGGATCAATGCCAAACCGGGGCAGTAGCACTCAAAGGACGAACCCCATAGCGATCCATTCCTCCACAAGGTCTCGAGTGCTCGCTTTTCCAAAGTGGCGAAGCGAGGGTGGCCTCCGCATCCCCTTCTCGGCGTTCTCAAAATAGTTCGCGTGGCATTTTTCCTCTCATTGGGACCATTCGACTAGCGAGAGAACTACTAACGAGGCAACCCGGTGCTTTCGCGGCCCGGCTTTTGGTCATTCCATTGACTTCGGGGCGTAGAACCAATATTGATCCATTTCGACCACTTGTTACTGAACGTTGGAGCAAGGCGAATGTTGCTTTTGGGTATGAAAGTGAAGGCACCAAATTGAACAACGCAATGCTCGCGGTCTGTCATCACGAATCTTCTTGGGCTTCTTGTGACACGCATAAAACTGCAAAAGGTTTCCACACATAGGGGAGCCCCCATCATCTTCATTGCCCACGAGAATGCACCGATGCGAGTAAAAGCATTTGGCGTAAGGTGGTGTGGCTACAATCCAAATCGATCGAACTCCACCGATAAAGGCATCTTCACGGAGGCAACGAAACCCACCACGAAATAGTCTTTGAAAACAAGAGCTTCCCGGGCCTTGGATTGGGGTACGCTCACCCTCGGCGCAAGGCACAAAGACACGGTCATGCGATCCATCCAACCCTTTCGCATGTAGTCGCCCAAGGTGCTCTCGGAGACGCGAGACACCCCAAAGTACACCTCGCGATGCGCCAATGGTGCAGGATTCTCACCGACCCCTCGGCGATTGAAAAACGCCATCTTCCGAACCCTCAACGGCACCAAATGACGCCTCGGGCTCCGCTTCAGCCAAGAGATCGGGATCACCATGTGCGGAACATCCCCACCAACCCAGGGGACCCCTCAATATCGATGTCCACGTCCATGTCGGCCTCATCCACGACTTGCGGGCTAATTGGGTCGTCGGTTTGAGCTCCCTTCACTGTCGCTGGAATATAAATGCGGATCAATGCTCCGAATGGGATGCGCTTCAATCACATTAACTTGGCGGTCAAATCTGAATCCGACGAGTCGCTAGAAGAATCGGAGCTCTTCGAGGAAGAGCCGGATCCCGACGCTTAATCGGACCCGACATTCTATCGAATCAACAAAACCTAGAATACAAAATAGAAAAATACGGCGAAACCCTAAAATAAAAAAAAAGGCGCCCAACACAACCGAAAAGAAATGGGAAAAAAAGCAAACTCACAAGGGAGGTCGAAGGCCGGTAGCCGAATGCCTCGAACTCCAAGAAAGCAAGAACGACGAAAGTTGCGAGCTTGAGGAGCGCCGCAAGCGTGAGCGTCGGAAGGCAAATGAACCGGAAATGGACGGCCCCAGCCCAAGCCCACTTATATAGGGGTAATGGCACGCCCCCGGGTCCCGTCCCCATCCGTCGGCTCGGGGGCTGCGCAACCCGAGGAGACGCCGCCGCTCCACCTTCCCGCCCGAATGTCGTAAAAAATATATACATATATAATACGCACAACAATAAAGCAAAAACAATAATAATATTTTTGCGTAACAAAATTTCCTAAGGGACAAAGGAACGATCCCAAGGGAAAACGGCACGCACCCGGGCATTCGGCTCCTAGGGGGTTTCTTGAGGGCCAAAGGAGCGATCCCAAGGGAAGGGCGAAAGGACCTTACCCTTGGGCTCGAGGGGGCTACTTGTTGGGGGAGGCCGGAACCGCCTACCCTACGGTCGGCCCAGAAACCGAGCCTGGGGCGTTAGGATTCGGGTCTCGGCGCGCCGCGGGCTCAATGGTCCGAAAAGGGCTGGGGCCCGGAAGCCAGGGGTTTCGTCTTTATGGGCGAATGTGGAGGCATTCGTCCAGGATCGGCTGACGAACGCTCGTACGCCATGCGCCGCTCGAAAGGGGCGGCAGCAGGGAAGAGAAGGCTGCGGCTTTTCGCTTGTTAGCCGAATGCCGAGGCTTTCGTCGCAGAGCGACCCCGCTTGGAGGCACATCGGGCGGAAGCATCGACTTTCGGTCCAAAGATGACGAATGAGGAGACTTTCGCCTCATGGCGCTCCTTCTCCGCTCGGGAGCAAGGGTCGGGCTCGCCCCGGACTTTAAATCGGAGCAGCCGAGAGCGGCCACTTTCGGTCGTGCGCGCGGGGCGATCTGATAGCGAATGTCTTGAGTTTCGGCTTGTAGGTGTTCGTGGTCCGTTGCCAAGCAGCCCAAGGGGGGTAGGTAACCTCGGACAGGAAAAGACCATGGTGCCCCCGTACGGCGGCGGTGAACGCTGAGTTCTAGGTTTGGTGCAGGGGCATAAAGGGAATTGTGAATAGTCTACGGACTATAAATAGACCCCCAAGGGGGCATTGTAAGAGGGAGACAGAAATTAATAGAAGAGAGCAACCGTTTGCGCACACATTCGTGTGTTCCATCCAGTCTAGTCGAGGGATTCGTCCTACCGGGGTAGCCCGCTTTGGGGCTACACCAACAGATTGATTGGGAGACCCATCGATGAGTCTCTTCTTTGTGCAATGGGCGCTGCATGCTCTGATCCATTAGTCAGCATCCTCAAGGCTGCTCTTGCTGCTATCTCAGAGGTGTTTAGGAAATTTCCTGATGAGAAAGTGATGAAAGAGTGGCTTCAGGCTGTGCCTCCACTGGTGATTGATAGTGAGACAAGCATCCAGGAGGAATGTGAAAACCTGTTTCTTGAACTGGTGCTTAACAGGATCTGCCAAGCTGCCAATTTGAAACTAGATGATGATTCCATCACCTTGGAGGAAGTTTTCCCTCAAGGGACACTGGATTTGCTGAAAAGCATCTGTGATGGAGAGGTTGCTCCATGCATAAAGAAGATATGTGCAAGCCTTGGGAAGAAGAAAAGGCTGAAACCAGTACTTGCTAGTTCACTGCAGAACATCATAACACTATCTGAAGCCTTGTGGTTGAGAAATTGTAAGCCAATTGAAAATTGGACTGCACCTATTGGGTCCTGGTGGCTTCTTTCCGAGGTCTCATCGTTCGCGCCAAAATCAGTTGGCTGGGAGTTCCTCTCCCACCACTGGAAACTCCTTGACAATGTTGGACACGACGACAGAGGTAAAGCTTGTTCTCAAGTAGAACCAAACTCTGCGCTTTGGGCAGTTAATCGTGTGTGAAGGACCGAAACGGCGACCAGAGGGGGGGTGAATGGGAGCCTCGATTTTTTCTTTTCAATTTTGGGTCATCGGCTCAACCCCAACCTCATCGGAGAAACAAAGAGACGAGATTCCCAACTTCTATCGAGAAGAAGCGGGTTCCCGGAACTAGATTACCAACGCCAACTTGTGACGAGAGTAACTAGACAAAATCCTCAAGTTGACAAGATAAAAGGGCTAAAACTAATTTAGATAATTTTTGGGATTTTCTATTTAGCCGAAAATAAAATAAAAGCTAGGACAAGAAATTAAAGCTACTACAAACTCTAAAAATCTACAACTAAACAAGTTGCAGGAACATAATTAATCACAAGACTATAGCCTAAAACAATTCTAGCAAGAATACCAAGAAAAACTAAGTGAACTAGCTAGTTGGACATTTCATCGAACACCTAGAGGGCGCAGGAAAACAAGAACTAGAATGAGTTGAAATAAAGCTGAGAATTTGCAAACTTGGGATCGATCTAACTACCCTGCACAAGACACAATCGAGTGGCTCGATGGCCAACTCCACATCACAAGAAAAGTCGACCTTTTGTTGAAGAAAACCAAGCTCGGTGGAGGGAGATCGATTCTTGCTGTTGATTCAGGCAGAGGGAACCGCTGCTGGCCTGCGGCTGCTTGGACGTGCGCTGCTGCTCCCAGTCGGCGTGGAGGGGCCACCGAGAGCAACGAACTGCTCGCTCTCAGGATGGTCGGCCGCCTGGACTGCTGCTGTGATGTAGCTGCTCGGGTCCCGAGCTGTGGCCTTGGCCGGCTGCCGAGTGCCTGCCTGCGGTCGTGGGTGACAGGCCACCTGCTGCCGAGAGGGGCACAAGTGCCGGCTGCCGTGCCCAGCACCCAGGCTCGGTCAACGCAGCAGGAGCGCTCGCGCTCGTGGCCTGGGATCGAGCGCTGCTGCGCCCTTCCTGCTGGTTCGGCCCGGCGTTGATGAAGCAGCTGCCGAGCGTTGGCCTGGGAGCTGCTGGCGGCTGAAGTTGAGCAGCACAAGCCCCAACGCCCGGCCTCTGGATAGCGCCGTGCAGTGGAGCTGCTCGGGCCAAAACAGGTTGCCCAGGTTGCCTGCTCGCTGCTTCGAGGGACTGCTTGCTCCTTGCTGTGTCCTGCCCAAAATCAAAGAGCACAAGAACACAGGAAGCTACGAGATCCGAAAATAACGAAAATCACAGCACAACAGAAACAAAAGGATCCAAAACGTCGGAGACGACAGGGGAGGATTTGGGGCTCCCTTCCCAACGAAAATCACCACCAAATTGATGTTCTTGGGCCTCTAAACAAAGAACCCTAAAATTGGGAAAAATAAAAACGAAAATGGAAGAGGCAAAGAGGGAGGATGGCTGCCATCCTCTATATATGGTCCCTTATTTCTCATCCCTATTTTGCCCTCCGATACATATGAGCCAAACCACTAACCCTGGGCTATTTTTGGTCGACTCGGATATTTTTTCGATCCGGCGGCCACCGCGCCTCCTCATCGGTAGCCTTGCATCCACGCAACCTCCCGATGCCGCCACGTGCCGCCCTTCCGTCCCACCGAACGCCCGCCCGGGTTTTGAGGCCCAAACCCCGCGAAACCCGCCGCCGATGGTTTTGAGGGCAAACCACCAAACCTCCTCGACACGTGTCATCGCCGTCTTGATCGCCCGAGTCGCCAAGTCATCCGGAGCTCCCCTGCCCGCTGACGCTCGTCGTCTTGACCCGATCGACACGGGTCTGCCACGCCCTCTTGCATCCGTCGATGTCCCGGATGTCACCACCATGGCTAGCCGCCCGGCGATCCGGTCCCTCGGTCCAAGCCTCACGTCCGTCCCTTCACCTCCAGCGGTCCGTCGGCCCGGCACGCCCTCCTTGGCCCCTTCACCTGCGCCGTCGGCTACCATCTCCGAGCTCCACACCGCGCACAACACGAACCAAGAGATACGTCTTCGACACACTCCACGTATGCCGGTGAACATAGCCGAAGCATAAAAGATAAAATAAAAATAGAGAAAGAATGTTGACTTGTTGACAATCACTCCATCACAAAACTAAACACATGTGGCCTAAATCAACCATGTGTTCGCGGTGTGTCACTCTTGCAAACCATTTCAAATGTCTCCATGGAGCTGCCTGTGAAACCTGCAGCAGAACTGGCACAGAGCTTGCTCACAAGGATTGAGGATTTTGATATGAACCTGAGTGAGGTAATCAGTTTGTCAATCCAAAACAATATTGAGTACACGAATTTGTTTTTGCTACAGTTAAATTTTAAGTTAGCACGCCATTATGTTTTTACAATATGAGATTTCTTACTTAATCTGCCAACTAAAAACAATATTAAATCTGCTACACTTTTTATAGCGTGCCCTAATCCTATTACCCAATCTGCTTAAACCTGCTAACATGTACTGCCCCGAAGATTTTTTTGGGGTAAATAATAATGTTTCGTATGATAAATCTAGGCCAGAATTTCATAATTATAAAATGAAAACCTTAGGTCCACTGTGCTTGCTAGTGTTGGTATTATAACGATCAGCAATATTTTCTGGTAGGGCAGTCCTTCTAGCTTAGGGCATGTTTAGATCCAGCTTGCTAATAGTTCGCAACTAAGAATTAGCAACAGTGGATCCAGGCAGGTAAATCCCTAAAAGGTGTGATAGCTACTAGTAAAAACTAGTAATGTTTTGGTTGCTAGCTAGTGCTAAGAATTAACATGCTACTGCAATAATAGTATATTGTTTTAAGGCCTGCTTGTTACCTGTTTGGAATCTAATGACAAGAATTCAAGATTATCCAGAAACTTTGCTGGGTAGATCATTGATTATCCACATTTTCCCCTCCCCATAGGCCATAGTTTCTGCGACAATATTCATCATGCATTCATCTTATTTTTTTTTCCTTGATATAGACTTCTGTGTGTTGTTGATTTAACTATCTACAATTTTGCCAAAATTGCTCTTAACAGAAGCAATTCATGTCCATATCTTGACCATAATTTTTATTTATGCATAAACAGGTTGATGCGCATGTAAAATCACTAAGGACTTTATGTAAAAGGAAAGCAAAATCAGCTAAGGAGGGTGATGCGCTGATCCTAAAGTGGGCGCAACAACTTATCTGTAGTGCTTTTGACATCCTTGACAAGTACATAAAAGAGGCATCAGAATCAGCCAGGGGTCACAGTTTTGTTACTCCTATGACTGGCAAACGCAAGGGAATGAAACATGCATCTGCATCAAAGTCAACATCACGAGCAGTTGTTGCTGTGTTCACTGTTGGATCACTGATCCTAGCTTGTCCTACTGCTGATGTGAAGGACATCACCCCTTTGCTACACACAATTGTAACTTCTGGAAGTTCTGAGCCAAGGCCAAAAAACCTTGTTGGCGGGACCATTTCTTTTAAAGACTTAGCTCCATCATTATATATACAATCGTGGGATACATTAGCAAAAGTATGCCTTGTAGATGATAAAGTGGCCAAACGGTACATTCCAATTTTTGTTCAGGTATGTACTCTGCACAGGTCTCATGATTTCTCTTGACAGATGTATGTCAATGTTGCTTCTATGAATCAGGAGCTTGAGAGGAGTGATATGGCTACCCTTCGGAATAATATCATGATTGCGATGGCAGACTTCTATGTTCGTTATACCGCATTGGTTGACTGGTGAGCTTATATTTCTTCATTGCACATGATATTAATATCACTATCCTTCCAGAATTTGTCACTGCTTCTTGCAAGCAGACATGCATGTTCCTGTATATTAGAATGTGTTTTTTTTCAGATTTTTTCTATCTCAAGAAAAATGAATGATGCTTATACAGTCACACTATACAAAAATTTTTACTTCAACTTTTTCTTCCTTTGCAATGTTAAGACAATTGGCTGATTCTGACAACTCTTAGGTGAATGAAATGTGGCTAATTTGTTTCTGTCTGTTTCCTTTTTTGTGTATCTGTCCATTTTGTAAGTTAATGGTCTCAATGGATGATCATATGTAATTATATATTAATCCATTTAACTTTGATTCTGTATGTTTCCCAAAAAGAAAGTTGAAAAAGATATCTCATAGTTTTAAGGTATCATTTGCACGTGTTTAACTGAGCTCTCCTTTATGATGTTTCTGCAGTTACGTGTCAAAAATAACAAAATCACTACGTGATCCCTGTGAAGTAGTACGGAGACAAACATTTATCCTACTCTCTAAGTTGCTGCAGGTGCTAATCACTTCTGTAATGCTTTGTTTTGAATAATGGGTCATGGTTACTGAGACTGCTATTTTGTCCAGAGGGACTATGTAAAGTGGAGAGGGGTTCTCTTCCTTCGGTTTCTGCCATCTTTAGTCGATGAGTCTGAGAAGATTAGGCACTTGGCTGACTACCTTTTTGGGAACATCTTAAAAGGTATTTATTTTTCTAGTAAACTTTTCTTGTTTTAAGCCACTGCCTAACACTTATCAAGTCACTGATTAACATCTCAAATTTTGCAGCTAAAGCGCCACTCCTTGCATATAATAGTTTTATTGAAGCTATATATGTTCTAAACGATTGCACTGGACATGGTGTATGTAGCGACTCTCAGTCTCAGGGAAGTTCAGACAGAAGACCTGCCCTTTTCGCAATTCGGTAAAACAACTCAAACTGTTCTCCTTAGTCCTTGCAAGAAAAATGGTTCATCCCAAGCTTAATTTTATCACACTCATTTTTTTTTTTATTATTTTGCAGTGGCACTGACGAAAGATCGAGATCAAAACGGATGCACATTTATGTCTCTTTGCTGAAACAAATGGCACCAGAGCACCTTTTAGCCACGTCTGCCAAGTTATGTGCTGAGATCTTGGCAGCTGTTTGTGATGGCTTGCTCAGTGTTGATGATGCTGGTGGAAGGGCTGTACTTCAGGTGGGGATCAATATCTTTAGAGCCCAGATGGTTTCCTGCTATTATGAACTAAGAAAAGTATCTTGGATATCCAGTACCTAGATAGGATAGTCCACGGGACCTCCGCCAGCGTCGCCCTCCGCACGGGCGGCACGGGCGAAAACTGCGCCGCCGCCGCTCCCAGCTCAACCCGTCCCCTCCCCTCCCCTTGCCGCTGCCAGGAGGGTGCTGCCGGGAGGCCCGCGCAGCCCCAAGGACGGTGGCGGCGAGGCCCTCTCGCGAAGGCAGTCCGCAGCGCTCGGTGCGGGAAAAGCGTTCAGCGGCCTGGTGCTTCCCGTCTTCGTCTCCGGTGAACTCCGGCGACCGGGCGGCGGATCCAGCCTCCTCGACCACGGATCCGCAGCCCGGGTGGTCTTCTTCCGCATCTACGGCGAGCTGCGTGCGGGCCGCGGGTGCAGTGGCGCCGTCCGGATCCGGCCGCCCGGCGGCGACGGGCCGGTTTCCCCTCTCGGCGAGGGGCCGCTCTGCGGGGTGCAGCTCGGGTACCCGTGTGCTCGCCCCAGTCAGCCTTCGACATCCGGCATGGGTGGCGGCCAGGGTGGATTCGCGCGCTTATGAGCGGCGCACACGGTGGCGGTCAGGCATGGCGGCCGGCTGGTCGTCGGCAGCGACCTGGGCATCCTGCCCGGCGTGCGGCACCGGACCCTCCACGGCGATGTTGCGCTGAAGTCGGCGGGGCGATGACCAACGGAGAAGGAGCCGGGCGTCTTTGTTCGACCACGAGCAAGGCGGGCGGCGGGCTGGTCCCTCGGTTTCTTCTCCTCGGGGGCGTGGCGTGTCTTGTTTGGCCGCGGGCTTGCCGCGGTGGGGCGTGCGTCTCTCGACCCTCTCGTCCTCGGCTTCTCCGGTGTCCCCCGGCGCCGGCGAGGTTTGGTCTCTCGGTCTCTAAATCGGCGAACTATGGTCCATGAGTTCGGGAGCCTAGGCGAAAAGCCGTGCGAGGACCGGTCCTTGCGATTGGCGAGCGACGCCATTGGCGCCGTTCACACCTCCTTGGGGCGTCGATTTTTCCCAACTCTATGACCGATGTTCTTTCGATCTCCTCTGGCGAAAGCCAAGCTCTAGTTATCTAGAGCCGATGGCGGCGACGTCGTTGGCGCCGTGACCCTCCCGAGGGCGTCACCGTGGGCGAGTAGAGTCCAGCTCGTGCCGTGGTCTTGTGTTCTCTGTGTGCTCTCCCCTTGTTGTTGTTGCCGCTCTTTAGTATGTCTAGCCATGGTTGTTTGGCGTCGCCGGTGTCGGCGAGTGTCCTCTGTTGGCGCCTACGCTCCGTCGGCGGTCTCTTTGGTGGTGCCGAATATTAAATGCCGGGTGGTGTTTTCCACGCCGCCATTCCCCTCCATGGATTCCTCCCGTGGGCGGCGTTGGATCTTTGTACGTGGGCCGGATGTCTTTGGAGGATGTCACCATCGCTTCGAAGGGAGGTCGTCGTGTCCGTTGATCCTTCACTTGCGTGTGTCGCCATCACTCTTAGTCCCCATTCCACCCCCGTGGAGCCGGCGTAGCTACGAGGAGTAGTGGTGGGCACAATGGCCGGGTGAAAACGGTGAGTATGTTGCTCGGCGGGGGTGCGATTGGCGTTCGGTCGTGTCTTGGCGGTGTGTCTAGAGTTCCTTTCGAGTGTGCGTTGTTTCCCTCTTTCTTTGATGTATCTGTGGCTAGCCACATCCCTCTCCGATGCTGGAGAGCAAGTTGTTGTTATGTTGTATGGTTTTAGTCCGGTTTTCCATAATAAACTAGACGAAATCCGGCTATTTGGGGCCAATATATATAAAAATTCAGGTGGGGAACGCCTCTCCCCGTTGAAACTTCAAAAAAAAAAAAAAAAAAAGTACCTAGATAGTGGTAGATACATCTGTTGACATTGACGAGTGCTTATAGCCTGATTGTGACTTGAGTAACCTGCAATGTGCGCACGCAGCCTGGGTTTGTGATTCATGCTTGTGGCACATGCTTAGTGTGTTAAATGGTTAGAGAGCTATATAGCTCTGTATGCTGCTATTTTTTCCATAGTTGTGATGATAGAGTTTTTTTTTTCCCCCTCAACAGGATGCTCTACAGATACTGGCTTGCAAGGAGATGCGCATCCACCCCAACATCTTGTCAGATAATTCCGAGATGGACGATGAAGGTGGCGAGGGTGGGGCAACGGCCAGCGCGCTCCAGGCAGCCAAAGGGAGGGCGGTGACCCAGGTGGCGAAGAAGAACCTGATCCAGATCGCGGTCCCAATCTTCATCGAGCTGAAGCGGCTGCTGGAGAGCAAGAACAGCCCGCTGCTCGGGTGCCTGATGGAGTGCCTGCGCGCCCTGCTCAAGGACTACAAGAACGAGATGGAGGAGATCCTGGTGGCCGACAAGCAGCTCCAGCGTGAGCTCCTCTACGACATGCAGAAGTACGAGGCGGGCAAGGGGAAGGGCAAGGCTGCCGCCGCGCAGGCCGAGGCTGAGGCCGGTCCCAGTGGCACTAGCAGGACCCCGGCTGGTGGTGATGCGTCTGCGAGAGCTGCTGTCAGGTCGGTGCTGAAGGAGGTGAACCTGAAGGCGCCTACGCCGCCGCTGCACACGATGAGCGTGCCCAGGGTGAAGTCCATTCTGGGGAGCGCCGGGACGGGCTCTCGCCGTCCCGAGGTCCTGGAGTCGGTCAGGCGGCTTCAGTCGTTTGAGTCGGACGATGAGTTTAGCAGCCAAAGGCAGTTGATTTCCGCCGTTGGACTTGCACTTGTCTGGTCTGGTATTCGTTTTATAATATGATGACGACTACCGAGTAGGAGATTTAGGTACTAAGCTCACTTCCTCAATGAGTTTTTTTGCCCACTTGCAGTGTATATAGATATCCTTTGAATATAAAGGGATCTGGAGTTCAGAATTGTATTATGAATCCTTAAAACTCCTCTCCTGTGTCTTTCTTCTTTGCAGAATATCAGTAGCGATATTCCTTTGAAACTTGACATCATTTAAATCAGCTACTAAACTAAAGAAAGTAACAGCGTAACTACTCTTTTCATCCTAATTACTTAATTAGTGAGAGGTAATATATTTCTTTTGTCAGACTTGTTATTTTGTTTGAAAATTGCTTGAATACTTGTGTATTTTAGGCTGGAATGGAGCTAGTAAAGACCAACTCCTATATTTTTTTGGTTGAACGGTCACGAGACTGTCGGATTTTTGAAATCGTTCTCATTTAATTGCGTTGGTGGAGAGCAGCTATTAATTTTCTGCTGGGAGAAGTGAATTAAAATTCCACCCGGACAACACTAATCTGCTAATAAGATAAGAATTTAATTATAATTATATACTACATCCTCAGCAAATTAAAGATCGAATGCATATGCCGTGCCCGTGCGTGTATCCTTTCATAATCTCTTTCCCTGCTGCGCAACAAAATAAGGTCATTTTTAGTCATTCCAAACACACACACACAAATAATATTGTTTCTTTTAGCCTACGAGTATCCTTAATTAAAAAAAAAAAGACAAGGCAATGCCAGCACAGCCGTCCCATTATGTTGGACGTTTTAGTAGTTGAGCAAGTGCGACAAAGACTCGTTGAATGAGGACACAGGGGTTATCCAAATGCATGTAAGACACAATAAATGGGGACAGAAAACTCAAATGCTCTGGCGTCCACATTAAGCCTGTTCGGGTACCGGGATGTCTTTGTGAGAGAAAATGCTGGCCGGACCGAGCGATCTTTGTGAGAGAAAAATATCGCTGACCTGGGCCGATAAGCCAAGCGAACAGAGTCATTGGGACAGAGGGAGTACTCGATCCCATATAGCACCTCCAAGCACGTCGGGAGGAGCCTGCTCTTAATGCTTTGCTCTATATAAAGCGTTGCCCACAAAACCTAGCTCATGACACAGTTGATGAGTGAGAAGGGAGATATACCTAGGCCAAGCACGATGGACAAGCAAAGGAGCATGATGAGTGTTTCTGCCATGGCGTCTCTTCTCCTTATTCTGCTGCTACCAGTCGCAGTCACCGTGGCGGCGGCGGTCCGTCCAACACGTAGAGGTCTACACGACCCTCAACCACAACCCCAACAACTCCTAGGAATTTACCCTCCGCTAAAGGGACATCTCCCCCCAAGAGAAGATGATCTAGTGCACACCTCCTTCGTCGACCCTAGGAATATTTGAGTGTGTTAACTCGTGTTCCAACTATTCTTATGGTTTTCCCCTATGTGCGGTCATGGGTTCACCTAATAATAATAAGGTTATTGTTTTTGGCACCGCTAGAGCGTGCGTGTGTAGGATTTGGAATTTCCGCACATTCACCTCCTCGCACAACAATTTTTAATGCAAACAAAACACACAACAATTCTTCTTCCAGACTCTAGCGCCCTCGCCCTCTCCTCTACCCGGGCGCGACAAGCTAGGGTTTCACCTTCTCTCCCCGCTCGCCTCCGCAAGCATGGCTGGAGTTCCCTTGCTTTGACCTGGCAGACAGCAATAACTTAAACTTAGACGGTAAAAGAAGAGGCTTTGTTTACAGGGAAATGAGGATGGCATGGCTGATTTGTCCAAGTTGTGTTTTCTTCTCTGCCCTCCTAGATATTACTCTGCCACGTACGGCCCATGGCCTACGGGCTAAGCTCGCCGCTAGATCTGAGATTGGCTCCCTTCAATTCGCTACCCAAATGGTCGCAGGGCCAGGAAGCTAGTTGTAGCCACAAGGGGTGTGTGTGATTATAAGAGAAATTCTTGGGTGTGTGCCATTATAAGACAGATTCTTGAGGTTGACTAGACTTTGTGATTCCGCAAATAAAACCCAAGAATGTGGTGCCTCCCGCCACCGTACATCCAACTTAGTGTTAACTATCATTATTTCAATCTCAGCCTCCGAATCCATAGGTCAGCTACAGATTTTCTTGTTCATCTAGAGTAGGTTTCAAGTTTGGCATCCATACCATTTTGCCCACATCAGAACTAATTTCGTAGGCAAGCAACAGGTCAGAGTTGTTAAGTACAACAAAATATTTTTATGAGATATTGCCATTATGTATAAGCAGGGCTACATCTGCAGCAATCAATCAAATTGACACCAATTCATGGTTATCTCTAATTCATATCATCTGTTCTTTACATGTACAAGGACTATCACAATCCTCAACCACAACCCCAACAACTCCTAGGAATTTACCCTCTGCTAAAGGGACATCTCCCCAAGAGAAGATGATCTAGTGCACACCTCCTTCATCGACCCTAGGAATATTTGAGTGTGTTAACTCGTGTTCCAACTATTCTTATGGTTTTCCCCTATGTGCGGTCATGGGTTCACCTAATAATAATAATAAGGTTATTGTTTTTGGCACCGCTAGAGCGTGCGTGTGTAGGATTTGGAATTTCCGCACATTCACCACCTCACACAGCAATTTTAGTGGAAACAAAACACACACCAATTCTTCTTCGAGACTCTAACGCCCTCGCCCTCTCCTCTACCCGGCCGTAGCGAGCTAGGGTTTCACCTTCTCTCCCCTCGCCTCCAAGCATGGCTGGAGTTCCCCCGCTTTGACCTGGCCCGGCCGCCGCCATCTCCCCTAAACCGCCCACCGACCATCACCACCGCCTGAACGACCTTCCTCCCCCCGGCCGGCTCCTTTTATACTTGTCGGAGTTGGGGAAGATATGGGGAGAGTTTGTCAAAACCTAGCTCCGAGATCCAAGAGGATGAGGAGGAGGAGGCCTACACCACATAGATCCGCCCCCGCCGGATGCGTCGGATCCACCAAGGCCGGCACAGGCGCAGCCGCGTGTGCGAGGAGGTGCTCGCCGGAGGGAGGGAGAGAGAGAGGTGCGGGCGGATCTGCCGGAGCATGCCCTTTTATTTGTTATTTCATTCCTTTTTTTATTCCGCTAGGTCCTGATTTGCCTAATTTGAGACCTTTAAGTCCATGTCGATTCAGAGTTTTTTTTGGCAGGGCTCTCGAAATAGAGAGATTCTGCTCCATATATACCAAATGCACATTCTCAAAAATAGTGTTTTGTTCATTGATTGGTAAGCAAACGACAATAACTTAAACATAGACGGTAAAAGAAGAGGCTTTGTTTACATGGAAATGAGGATGGCATGGCTGATTTGTCCAAGTTGTTTTTTCTTCTCTGCCCTCCTAGATATCACTCTGCCACATACGGCCCATGGCCTACGGGCTAAGCTCGCCGCTAGATCTGAGATTGGCTCCCTTCAATTCACCACCCAAATGGTCGCAGGGCCAGGAAGCCAGTTGTAGCCACAAGGGGTGTGTGTGATTATAAGAGAAATTCTTTGGGTGTGTGCCATTATAAGACAGATTCTTGAGGTTGACAAGACTTTGCGATTCTGCAAATAAAACCCAAGAATGTGGCGCCTCCTGCTACCGTACATCCAACTTAGTGTTAACTATCGTTATTTCAATCTCAGCTTCCGAATCCATAGCTCATAGCTCAGCTACAGATTTTCTTGTTCATCTGGAGTAGGTTTCAACTTTGATCCATAGTACCATATGGTTGCCCATATCAGAAATTACAGCTAATTTCGTAGGCAAGCAGCAGAGCAGTGGCGGAGCTATGTGGTGGCAAGGTGTGGCGCTCGCCATACCTTGAAGTCTGAAAAATTGTGAACCCCATATACTATATACTATTTATAGATACTAGGAAGAATTCTTAGGAAACAATGAGATGAAGAAAAATAGTAAAATGTGAATATTGTGATATTCTGTTGATTTTGGGCTGCTCATAAACATACAGGTCATGGCCAGTGGTCAAGTATATATGTATATGTTATCGTTTTCGCCACACCTTAATTTTGTTTCGTGTCCGCCACTGCAGCAGAGTTGTTAAGTACAACAAAATATTTTTATGAGATATTGCCATTATGTATAAGCAGGGCTATATCTGCAGCAATCAATCAAATTGACACCAATTCATGGTTATCTCTAATTCATATCATCTGTTCTTTACATGTACAAGGACTATCCCGATCTGCGGAATAGTTTATGCAAAGAAGAAAAAAAAAATTATTGGCACAGCAGCAGTTGAAAGGGTGTAAGAAGATGGTATACGACTACAGATCTCAGTACAACAGCAAAAAAAAACATTCTGACTCCAGATACGAGTACTTCATTAGACAATCTAACTAGTATTACAGTGGTCAGAGGTGGTGGCAGCTGTATGTTGGAGCAGAGAAACCCTGAACTATTCAGGATCAGGAATGGCTACTTGTGAGGACATGCCTGTTTGACAAGTATAGGGAAACTGTACAGATGCTGCCGTTTCTCTATTTCTAGTTCAACTACATGAAGTACGTGCCTTTTCCATGTTGGAGTGTCTTCTTTCTCGAGCCACCTCCTCCAAACTCATCATTCCACTCAGAAATTTGGGCCATGGTTACTGAATCAGATGAAAAGCTAGCACACACCTACAGTGAAAAGCTCAACTGACTATCATGTCCTTATAACATGTGCTAAGGGAAAAGGTAATCTTAACAGGTACTAGAAGTGCCCATAGCATGCCAGAAATGGGTAGGAATTAATTATTCATTCACCTGTCCAAGCGCAAATTTCAAGTCATCCATTCCAAGTGGGCGAATGTCTTCCCTTCCATGCAACGGAGGCTCAGGCCTACCTTCAGCTATTGCCAGATTCTTCTCCTGTATCAAACACATGATACTTTAGCGCTACCAGGAAGGAGGTTTTTTGTGCATCAAAACAGCTAGACCATAGATGGAGGTTTTGTGCGCACCTTCTTTTCCTTATCAATAAGTTCACGAATGGGACGATGTGCTGCAGTTACACAAAGATTCTGCAGGGAAGACATCATTATGAGATGTTTCCAATCCCTTCTCATTGTATGAAGAGTCTTAAGGCGCAGCAAGATACCTTCAAGTCACTCCCTGAATATCCATCAGTCATATTGGCAACTGAATCAAGATCCACATCTGGTTCTAACGTTTCTTTGGATAGTATTACTTTCAAAATCGTTTCTCTATTTGACTTGTTGGGAAGGCTCACCATTAATCTGTCAGTAAGACTCGGTGCAAAGAGTTAAGCAATGGATACAAAACCAGTCTAATTCAGGGGATCGCAGAAGCTCACCTGCGAGGAAACCTTCGAATAGCAGCATCATCAAGGTCAAATGGCCTATTTGTGGCTCCAAGAACGATTACGCGTTCTTGCTCTTTAGTCGCAAAACCATCCCAATTTATCATAAATTCATTTTTCATCCTCGCGCGTTGCCTCATGCTCCGTTTTACTTCCCCTCATTCCTAGCAAACTGTCAACCTGTTATTAAAGGAGAAGACACAATTGTGAGTGCAAAACACATAATAAAACAATGGACAACGCATTTGCTTGCGCACCTCATCAACAAATATTACTGCAGGAGATAGTTTACTAGCTAGAGAGAAAATGGCCTTGACGTATTTCACTTCATCTCCAATCCACTGAACGAAAAAAAAATTGTCAGCAAATTTAACAGAACATCTTCTGACAACAAAAAACACCCAGAACTGAGTTTCTGCCCCCGCGGCCCCCGCCTCCAATGCGATACCAACTGTTTCTGTTGAATAGTACCTTTGAGGTAATGGTTGACATCGATACATTGATAAAGTTTGCACCTGCCTCAGTTGCTACTGCTTTTGCAAGCATTGTTTTACCTGTTCCAGGAGGTCCAAAGAGCAGTATTCCCTTCGCAGGCTGCCAAAAAAAAATGCATTCGTAGTACTTCCAAATGTAACTGATAGTAGGGTTGGGCCCACTTTGCTCTTCTAAAATTAGGCGAGCACCTTTGTTAGCTGCCCTTTGCTGAACAATTCAGATCTTTGCAGAGGGAGCATTATCAATTCCCTCAGTGTATCTTTCAAATTGTCCAGGGCTCCAATGTCCTCAAAGGTAACTCCAGTGTCATTAGGTGAGATAACATTTGATAGAAGATTTTCCTCAAATTCATTCTCTGTGACCACATCCTGAAAAAAAAAAACGACTTGCATGAATTTGAGTATCAGGGACATGTAACCAGATACATATAGAGATGGAGGGGTCACCATTTGTGCATTCTTTGACCTCTTAGCTCCACTGTGTGCATTCTGTAACATACTGAATCCATGCTTGAGCCTGTATACACAATACACTTAGCATTCTACAGAAGGGATCAATTGATGTTTTATATCAAGGTGTGATATAACATTAGCATCGTTTTTTTACCTTTTGATTGGAAGTACCCATTTGCCATCATTTGGGGTTCATTGTCATGAAGGTGATAACTAATAGCATATCCAACAATCTTTTCCAAATCTGAAGTAAATAATACAACAGTGTTAATATTAAAGTGAAAAGGATAAAAGAATTGGTCCATAAGCAACAAAGGTAGAAACACCTTACTTTCATTAGTTAGTAATTGATCTTTGATAGGTAATTCTTGAAGATCATTGCATTCAATTCCTCTGCTGATCAGAAACTACAATGACAAAACATTGTAAGAGACATAACATTTGTTCAGGAGGTTCACACTTCAGATCAGGGATGGAATGAAAAGCTGAAGATGTGGCCATAAAAGGTATTGGCCTATCAGGGACTAGCATTCTAGCAAGTATGGCTTCAAATTTCAAGACCATTTCCATGATGATATTATAGAAGAAGGCTAATAAGAAATAAATTTCAAGTGCATATAACATTAAAAAGGAATATACAACTCGAATAAAGTATGAAGTATCAATGTATCATAAAATTCTATTTCAGAATCACTTAAGTGTGATGGTACACATAGTTTACATTCCAATAAAACGTTCCAGGCAAATGTTTAAGTGTATACCCTAATTGCATCTTACCTTACGAATATTGAGAATATTGGCTTTAGCTCTAAGGGTTTCAGTATCACAATCTAGTTGTTTCTTGAAATCAGATAGCTGTGCTTCATTCTGCCCAAAAAAAACGTATATAAAAATGTCCAGGTTAAACAAAGTACCATCAACATGCACAATGTGTAACATAAGTCCCTAAAGACGACAATACCTGGGGAAGTTTAATGCAAATTTTATTAGGGAAAAGATTATTTAGATGCTCCATTGACTTGGTAGGACATTTGCTTCTGTCTTTCAAGAAATCCATTGGCTTGGTAGGAGGTTTGCTTGGGAAGGTTTCCTGCATTTTCTGAACATGCAATAAAAAACAGATCAAACATAATTGATATTGTACCACTAAATGCAAAAATACTATAGCAGGCTTAAAAATATTAACTGTTGCATGTCAAGAAACTTTATAGATCCACAGAAAAATAATGCAAATGGATGAAAATGTTACCTTAACAAAATTAAGTAGTGCCTGGCTGCAACTAGGAAGCCCCGCAACTCCAGGATGAGACTAGAAAACAGACCAGATCACTCTTTTACTGTTAACATTTTTCACAGAAATAGGGAAAGCATGGGAATATAACTTTACACCGACTTGTTACTTCAACGATAATTCAAGGATAAATAACCTTTCAGGGAGAGCCTATGTAAGCATTTTGTCCAACTCTAACCCAAACATGCTTCATCCTTTATGTCTTGACATTTTTTAATCCAAATTTCATTTTGTTCCCTAATAGGTGCACAAGTATACCTGATCCTTGCTGTTCTCTTCATAAATCTGAGACCCAATTATCAGAACACCAGCAGGAAGTTCACTTAGTGATGCATGCGATTCTCCACATTCGGTGAATGATTTCTCTACATCCTTGAGTAGCACAATCAAATTACTGCTTTTGCTTTCTTCTGAAATGACCTGAAATACATTGAAAACCAAAACCAAGTTGTTACAGGCAGTAATAAGGAAAAAAGGTGTAGTGAGGCCGATCGCTTACAAACAACCATTACCTCAACTAACTTTCCTAAAGCAATGCTATCAACTCCTCCATCAGAAGAGTCTGACTGAAGTTCCAAAGCTGAGGGAATGTTGAAAATTATCTCACATAAGATTACCATACTATACATTGCTTAAGAAGTTCAGAGTTCAGACTAACCATTACAAAAGAAGCCATGATTTTTCTTGCATAAACCTCCAAGATCATTGCCATCAGTTACTGGATTGTTAAATCTAACTCCAACTTTGGAGGACAGGTTTTTTCCAAAAGCAAGCACCACTCTGCCTCGAGAACCACAAGAAGGGCCCCTGTGAATCAACCAAACAACTCATCAGAATGTTAAAGAAATGTACCTCAACAACAAAATAATCACATGACTACCACAACAAAAAAAGATTAATCAATATCTAACTACATCAAGTCCTCTCTGATTTCAATTCAAGTTCATGTAACTCAAATTCGGAAGATACACTCAAAAAAGATATTTAGTCACCATTTTGAGTGTGTCAAATGCAATTGCTGCATAAATATGTTCCTTTTACTGATACTAGAATAAGGTTGAAAGATATCCTCATTTCAAGTCTGTCAAAGCTCAAGAACACAAGGGGTTCCAACATTCACTGTCTGGGTCATACAAAGTAACTCCACTTCATAAATCTACTTCAGAACACATCTGGCAAAATGCAATCACAAAGAATCCATAGAGATCTCAGACACACCATTGCTAAGTTAAAATGAAACACGAAAGCATAGCTCTCAACAAAAAATACCTTGGTGCCAGATTTAATGAACTAGTACCAGTATACTCTACCCAATCACCTGCATAAGGAAAAAGATGTGACGGTTCAATTAAAGAAAAAATTAAATGTTAACATAGAAAAATGAAGAAACGGACAAGAAAAACCTTCTTCGAAAGTGTGTCTGTTGGATGTCCCCACAATATCATCTCCTGAATTAGAAGGTGCAACATCCCAACGGACATCCTTTATGGACTCTTGAAACTTAGAAGACGTCTGCTAGAATATTATCTCTTAATAAATAATCTTTATGTTGTTGAAAACTTGAAAAGTTTGGTAAATTTTTTGAACTGTGTATACCAGTAAAGGGAGCTCATGTAAACTTACACCACACAGCATAAGAGAATCAAGTATCAGAAGTCTAGCATCAAAACACTTTGAAAGTGCCTTTATCAATCTTTCCTGGTAAATTTCAGACCCTAGAAGCAAGTTTTTGCCAAATAGTTAGAGACATACAGAAAAGCAAACACCAAGAAATTGCTAGCAAGCATAAGAGTGTAAGTGTGTAACACAGCTCCATGATATTATTTTTGTCACAATAAAATAAAAAAATTCATAAAAAATTACCTGGTGGGCCAGATAACAGAATTCTCTGGTCTAAAGGTGAAAGTTTTGGTAAGAATTCCCTAGACTTCTTTTTCATGTGTATGAATGCAGATGATGAGAGTATCTCCTTTGTGCTCTCACTGCACGAAACGAGCACAGATTAATAAGAAAGGTGGTATATAAGAAAAGAAAGGCACAAGCTGAACTATTTAGGACCAAAACACCAAAACTATAGCAAAGTACAGATTGTTTTGGCCCAATTATTTTTGGAAAAATACTGAAATCTGATCAACAAACAGACAAAGAAAAGGTTCAGAGAAAAACTGGAAGATAGCAGAGCTCTAGCTTAATGAAAATACACAAGACTGTATAATCTAGAACTAGCATATTACCTGAGATAATATGGGAAATTATCAAAGGTTTCTTCAATATCCTTTGGGCTCAGAATCTCTTGTTTCAGTCCATCCTTAAAGGTTTGCCATTCGCTTGGAGGCAAAGAAGCTGATGGACTAGACCTGATGCAATCGCTCTGATTTTCAAGAGCTTCAAAATTCACCCAGTCAAGTCAACCTCAGTTAAAGTTGGTTCTACAATATCTGGACTGATCATATGTTTAATTGTAAACTTACCAGATCCATTTACTCTCTGGATATTCTCTCCAGCTGATGCAGGAGTAGCTTCAGTAGGCCTTAGAGGATGCTGAAAAATCTGCCAGCATGTTATGGATCACTCAAGATAGGAAGTCAAACTAACAAATCTGACTCACTGTATCATTGATTAGGTACCTATTAGCATCCAAATCACTAGAGAATGGACAGAAAAATGAAAGGGACATGTATGGTGTATGAACAAAATTTGATAATGTATGGATACATAGGCATGCTTGCCACATTGACCGAAAACAACTTCGTCCCCTCCTATGAGGGGAACTTTGGAGCCTATTCTGATTTTTCTATTGTTTACTGCAACCTCACCATTTGTTCCCCTGACCTGTAGCTCACATGGACCTCCTTGCTGGAAAATGAAAATAAGGCCACGTTTATGCAAGAAGTCAGAAAACATAACAAATAACTGCATTCTAACAAAGGAGAAGCATAAATGACCTCAAGACGCCGCAATATGCATAGTTCTTGGCTAACAGTTTGGTCATCCAACCATATGTGACCCAACAGAAATTTTTTATCGCTACCAACAAAAATCTGATTGCCAAGGAGAAGAAGATTGGGTGTCTGCAATCACAGATGGTTGATATTCAACATCAGTTAATAGCAAATGAGCAATATGGCCTGATTAAGGTAAATAAAAAAAAAACAAATGCACAAGTTAGAAATAGAGGGAGGAATGTTTTCAGCTGATTGATCACAAAAAAGCGGCAACTCAAGATTTATGAACCATGACAACAAACTTACAGGTTCTTACACATTCGAGATGCAGAAAGAAAGACTGCGTTTAAAAAACAGAGAGAGAGAGAGAGAGATGCAGAAAGACCCTATGAAGATACTGTCTCCAATTTTTTTTTTTTCTAATCAAATAGAGTTCTTGCAGTCACCACATCGAGAAGAATATTCAGAAGCTCACCCATCTGACATTCTACGAGTGTTTTGTAATAAAATAAAATCAGAATTTGTGGTTTAATGATTCCATTAGACCATGTCCTTCTCCAAAGAACCATTATGGTCCCTACAAAAGAGAAAAGACAACAGTATAACTTTTGGAATCCTATAATTCTCCAATCAAGGAATTCCTCCAGACCAAGAAATCACTGATAACTAACGGATGGCAAAAAAACATTATTCAAGAAACTGCACAGAATGTGGACACTGTTCTGCACCAGCAAACAGAAGTGCAGAACACGTGGACTTGATGCAACGCGCTAAAAGTGAACCCCAAGACCAGGAACAAACAAATTGCACAAATGCCGTACAGGTTCCGGAATTAATCATGAATGACCGAAGCACAGGATGCATGTGGGCTCCGAAATGGCACAAACGCAGACGACCAAACGGCAAGAACCGTCAAGAATCCAGGGAAGAAGCAACCACCAGCACCAGGAAGATCGACCCGACCCGAAGAGCACACAAACCAAACCCCACAGACGCACGCACCTGCGAGCACTGCGAAATCAGCCTCGCCCACGGTTTGTTTGGGCGCGGGGGCGTCCCCGCCGCCGCCGCCGCCTTCGCTTCGGGCGCGGAGGGCCTCCACCTCCTTCCCCCTGCGATTCCAGTACTCGTCAGCTGATGCCGTATTAATTTCCGCTTTGTGGAAGAGGAGGAGCAGCAGGAGGAGGAGGAGCTCGAGTTCACCTTGCCGCGCTTGGACGCAGAGGGCGGCGGCAGGGGAGGGCGATGGCGCCGGGCGCTTCCCGTGGCGGCCGTGCTTCCCTCCTCTGCGAGTCGTCACCATGGCGGCCGACCGGCCGGCGACGAGGGCGGGCGGGGGTTCGTTTCGCTTTCCGGCAACGGAACGGAACGGAAGCCGAAGCCGAAGCCACGTGGATTCGCGTTCCGTTTTGTTTTTTATGGAGGAAATTGGAAAAATGGCGGAGCCTGTGGGGTTTTAATATTGAGAGGGTTAGGCCCACCTGTCAGTTTTTTTTTTTTTCGCTTTCTTTAGAGAAGATATGGATTGGATTCTCTCTGTTTGTTTGTGATGAGTTTGTGACCAGTGGTAGTTCTTTTTAAAAAAAAAAAACTTTTGTGGTATTTTTTGTGGTAGTATTGTACTATTGTTCTCCCTAGCCCCGGGCAAAATACCCGATATCCATTGCCCGTACTTGAACTACCCCGGGACCGAATTACCCGAACCCGAGGTAACCAATCCCAAATTCGGATAGTGATTTTGATTACCCGAAATTACTTTGGGTAATTCGGTTAATAGACTCCGATACCTAAATTACCCGAACTACCCGAAGATTTGCCTTCGTCTTTATATTTATCACGTGTTGCTAGTTAAACACTTAAAATTATCACTTTATTAGAATATAGTTTTCTGGTTCGAACAAATAACTATAATATATTATTCTCCATAAATTGTTGTTCAAATTTACCTAAATTTTGGGTGAAATTATGTATAAATTGCTACTAAAATTTTGTTTAATTTATTGTTTTCTATAAAATCGGGTAGATCGGATATACCCAACCCGAATTATCGGGTACCGAAAATTTCGGGTAGTGTATTTTCGGGATTAAAATCGGGTAGCGTTTTCATTACCCGAATTTTGAATTACCCGACCAAAAAAAAATCGGGTAACCCGAACGCCCAAGCCTAGTTCTCCCCCATATTTATTTATGGGTCTAAATAGTGACTACTTGATATGTGTCCAACTAAAATCATGGCAAGCCTAAGTTTTGAATTGCCAAATCAAAGCTCGGCAAAGTTAGGGTAAAAAACATACGTGCGTATTTGGTTGATTTGCTAAAATTAAAGCTTGTCAATATTTTTTTATGTAGTTTGTTTATAAGAACTTTTTAAAAACTTGCCAAATCTTTGGTAATAAACTAAAACTAAATGACGACCACAAATTTGGCATGTTAGGGTTTTAGTTTGGCTACAATTAGAAGCCAACCAACCTCTATACCAACAAATCGGTGTTTGACCAATTTGAGCTTTTTGGTCATGTGCACCGTTAACACCTTGTTGGAAACATCCCAAGCGAATCTTGCTCACGCTTTAAATTTAATTGTATGATTTTTTTAAAATTTAGTTGTATGACTTCTATATGAGATCTAGCAAATTTTAAAGAAGCATTGGCAAAACAACATTTTGGTGCAACATCGTTTTTTTTTCATGTCGTGTTCTTACCTCGTCTAATTATGATTTTACCCTTATTATTGACTTGTCATTTTGTCTCTATTTTTTCCAAAACGAAGGAGGGACTTCATCCATGTTAATGTTAGTTTAGCTAAAAATGACTAGTCTTCCTATGTGAACTTTTCTTAGTTTTTTGGTACCACATATAGTTTCGATATCAAATAATTGAACAACATTGCTAATATTTTTATACAGTAATAAAGTTTACAAATTCCAAATTTAAGCAAAGTTTAGCTAAAAAAAGACTACTCTTCTTCTTCTTTTTCTATTTTTCCTTTTCCTTTAATTCATTTATTTGACCTACGAGTTAATAGTATCTAGAGCATGGACCAATAGTGGAATAGACTCAAAAAAAAAAAAAAAAAATCATAAATTTGAAGACAAAATCATAATTATGAGAAAGAACACCGATCCTATTTTCTTTGGTCACTCCTGATAGAAGCGGTATGGATTTAAACTAGTATTCACATAAATAAGCCCCATGATAAGGCTTACTTGCTCCATTCTATTTTAAATGACACATCTCAACATGACACGTTCTCTCAAATTAAACCTTTACCATCAATTTAATTTATATTTATAAATTTAAGATAATTAGATAGTAGATGTAATTACAAATCTAACTATATCAAATTTGTTTAATAATAATTAAAAAATATTCAAATTATTGGTCAAAGATCTTTGAATTTGAATCTTCACATGGAAGTAGGTAAAACATGGATCATACATAGTCAAGCTTTTTTTTTTTTTTTTTTCGAGGGGGGATCACATAGTCTAGTGATAATGTTGCACTCAAGTAAGTTTTTTTTTTTTTTTTTTGAGCTCATGCACTCAAGTACTAAGTTAGAAGCTGACATCTTGGCCCATTTTGCTATGTCGTTCGAGCCCAACTCATCCGGGGCCCATACTGTTAACCGTTAGAGGCCCATCACCATCAGCCCAGTTACACTCGAAGTACTACCATCAGTTCACTGCGCCATCACTCTACTCGAGATCGCCATCCCCAAATCGCCCACCCACCCAAACCCTAGCCGCCGCCGGCGACCATGGCGGCGGCGCCGCCGCAGCCACCGGATCCGGCGGTTCTGATCGACGAGCTCGTGGAAGAGTTCCTCCTCCGTCTGCCACCGGAGGACCCCGCGTTCCTCGCTCGCGTCGCCCTCGTCAGCAGGCAGTGGTACCGCGTCGTCACCGGCCCCTCCTTCCGCCGCAGATTCCGTGAGTTGTACCGCTCGACACCACCATTGCTGGGCTACATCCACAGTCTCGCCGACTCCATCCGCTTCGTCCCGCTGTCATCATTTCGCCCGCCCCGTACTCACCGCGGCGGTGTGCGAGCGGTCAGCTCAAGCCATGGCCGCGTCCTCCTCCATCGTTTACCCGAAGATGATCTGTATGCCCGTCGTCTCACCGTGAAGGATGTGGATGTCCACCTCTCCGTGTGGCATCCCATCACAGACGAGCAGCAGGACCTGCCCGTGGTGCCAGTGCGAACGACCAGCTACCCGGGCCATGCTAACTGGGACGCGGCCGTCGTCTGCGCCGTAGGCAACGGCTGCGACCATCTTCACTGCCATTTCAGAGTAGTCTTCGTGGGACAACTTAAAGACATGAATTTCTCTTGTTTCTACTCATCCGAGGCTGGTAGCTGGAGTGATCCCGTCTTTGCTGCAGAGAAATCCGAAAACATGTTTGTCCCAGGGAAATGTATCCTCATTGGCACTGCCCTCTACACCACGTGTATAGCTAGAAATGAAATCGTCAAGTATGACTTGCAGACACATCAAATGTGTAATATTTCCATAGCAATAGGGCCTGGTGTCCCAGTCGACATCATGGAACAACGCTCAAGGCTTATTGCGGCAGAGGATGGTAGGCTAGGATTTGCCAGGGCAACCAATTCAACACTTGGCCTGTGGCTAAGGGAGAATGGGAGACTGGAAGCAAGCAGAGCCATTGACCTTCAAACGCTACTCCCAGCTGATGCCCTGCCTGATCTGGTACTAGAACCATCTGAAGCCATGCTAGACGAACCTTCGGTGATCGCCTTTGCAGCCACTGGAGCTGGTGTCATTTTCTTATGGACACGTGTTGGGTATTTCGCCATCAATCTGAAGTCTGGGAATTGCAAGAAGATAGGGGAAGACTTCTCAGGTCGCATTGTTCCCTATGTGAGCTTCTGCACGCCAGGTATGCATTTGATCGCTTCATAAATCATAATTTACCCATTTGCACAATTAGTTTGTTCAGCATGAAAATCTGGTCAATTGCACATGGTCTCAACAACATTGTATGTTATTTTATTTTGGGGAAAAGAACAATGTCACTGCCAAAGTATGATATCTGAACGTCATGTAAAATCCAGATTATGTCTACTACCCATGTCTTACCTACATAAATGGTTGTACCTACATACATGACCTAGACATCAAATATTATTAGTCTCATGCCAATCTTTAATGTTATATGTTCCTCAATCTTCTCTTGTATGCTAATGTCACTTGATAACATCGTAGCGGTATGAATCAGATGAGTTTCTAGATCTGAACTAGTTTTATTTCATTTTTATGATGTTGTGGATATGTGACCATTAACTGGATAATAAATCAGTGCTGCTTTGTTAGCCATTGGAGCCAACTTGATGGCTCCTGTGTGATTTCTGTAGACCGAATGTTCATTGTTCCCATCAATTACTCATGTTTTGCATTTGTGTTTCTGTTTCTTATGCAGCACCAGGAGTTGGTGTTGCCATTTGTTTAGATAAGGTGCCTGTAGCTGCAATTGCAGTCTCTACAGACGAGGGACCAGGAGCTGGTGTTGCGGTCTCTGCAAATGAGGGGCCAGGAGCTGCTGGCATGTGTCAAGTGCCTAAGAAGCTCAAATTACAAGTGCAAGAGCCTCTAAATCGAGGGGGGAAATGAATAGAACTGAATCATGGTTTTCAGTGCAATGTCTTTTCCTTGATTTTTGTTGCTGTGCTGTGCTCCTAAATGTATTCTAGATCACTGGTATCGGTAATAACTAGTAGTACTATTTATTGCTAAAGTCCATAGCTTGCTACTTAGTTTGATGCTGTCTTGGGGCTCTTCTGCAAGATTGTGGCTGAATCAGGATTGTACCCACTTTGCTCCTAAATGTATTCTACATCACTTTTGGTTTAATATTCCTGTGCAAAATATGTAGTAGAGTGCAAATTAGTAAGGATTATTATATTTGTATGCAATGAGAGTAGGGGATCTGTGAGCATTTAGCATGAGCTTTTAAGGCTTCTGAGGGAAATATAATTTTAGCTGCAGCGCTAAAATGACCCAAGTTACTTATGTCCTTTAGCAATGATATGTGTTGATGCTTGGTTTAGTTTCATCAATGTTCCAAATTCAGAGGTGCTTGGTATGTCATGGAGGAAAAAGGAGATTGAGGACAAGAAGGATGGGCGTGATGAGGAGGAGGTGACTAGCCCGATTAAACCTAGTGCGGTGGGGGTGGTGCCGGTCGATGCAAGGAAATCTCTGAACTTTGGTGTCACTAGCGAGCACCAGACAGAGAAGGAGGTCGGCCAGGGGGGTGGAGTTTTTAAAGAGTCGAGTGGGATGGTAGAGGGAGCAAACAAGATGTAGATGCAGGAGACAAGAGTGCCTCTAAGTAGTGAGGCTCGAGTGACAGAGAAAATGTCTGTCTCTCGAAAAGGAGGTGAGAGTCTAGATCAGACCAAGAAACGAAGAAGGGGATCAAACGCATTATGCCGAGAGTCGCTAGCTCGGGTGTGTCCTCGTCGGAGAAAGAAGGAGAGGCCAGGAAACGTGATCGTGAGGAGGATTTGGATGTCGTGATGGAAGAAGCAAAGAAGGCAAGAGGCCTTGGTGAGTAGGAGATTGTAATGCCACAGAACAAAATTGAGGCGGAGCCGGCAGCCCGGCTCTGCGAGAAGTAATGAAGCTGGTGGTGTGGAACTGCCAGGGGTTGGGAAACGACCCGGTAGTTCGAGGGCTCATGAACTGTCATAAGTCGGTGAGTCCTGATGTGATGTTCTTGTCGGAGACTAAATCCGATGAGAAAAAGATGAAAGTGTTAAAGCGTGAAGTTGGGGCTGGTTAATGTGGAGGTGGTGGACTGTGTAGGGAAAGGTGGGGGTCTTGCTGTGTTATGGCAGAAGGGGATCGACTTGGTTTTGAGAAGCAAATCACAAAACCACATCGATATGGAGGTCCGAGAGATTGGTGGCTGTTCGTGGCGCTTTTTTGGTATCTATGGAGAACCGTGATGCGTCGATGAGACACAAGACTTGGCAGCTGATGGAGGACCTAGCTGCGGTCTAGCAAACAGGCCAGGCTTGGTTGTGCGCTGGAGATTTTAATGAAATCCTCTTTCAACATGAGAAGGAGGGAGGGAATGAAAAACCGCAATCCTGCTTGGATCGGTTCAAGGAGGCGTTGGAGACATGCTTTGCTTGCATGATCTTGGCTTCGAGGGGATGTGTTTACTTGGAGAAACAAACAATCAAAGGGTGACACCCACATTTGAGAGAGACTTGATACGGCGGTGGCAAATATTGAGTGGATGGAGAGTTTCCCATTAATGCATGTGAAGAATGGGGACCCTTTTCATAGTGATCACCGGCCCGTGATGATAGATACAGAGGAGAATCTAGGGGCTACGAGGGTGCCGGGGGTGCAGCTTTAAATTTGAGGCAAATTTGGGTGAAAGAGGATGATTTCAGGAAGGTGGTGGAGGAAGGGTGGGAGTCGGTGGATGATAATTTTAGTCTTAGTGACAAGGTGAGGGGGTGGTTTCTTTTTTTGATTACACAAGACAACGCAGACGCTCAACACGCACACACACTCACCCCTATGAACACACGTACGCAAACCCTACCCCTATGAGCACCTTCGAAGGACTGAGCCGACAAATCTTGAAGTTCCGAAGTCACCACTGGCGCCTCGCTATCGACGGGGACGTCGCCTACCACTTAATGCACAGCGCCGGAAAATCCTGAAATAAATCCAAGATAAAGTGTCGCACCCAGGATTTGAACCCTGGGTGGGAGCCCCCCAACCAATGGACTTTGCCATTGCACCGTGAGCCCCTTGACAGGGGGGTGGTTTCTAGCCTAAAGGAATGGAGCAGTAATGTATTGGGTGATTTGGAGAAAAGACTGAAAAATGCAAAAAAGGAGTTAGAAAAATGGCGTAGGGCTCCTATTAGTAACATGACGGTTGGGAAGGAGGCAGTGTGGAGTTTTAAAGTAGACCGTCTAGAGGAGCAAGTAGATATGTATTGGAAGCAGCGCGCTCATGTTAATTGGTTGCAGTTTGGTGATAGGAACACTAGCTATTTCCACAAACCGTGCTCGGAGAGAAGAAGAAGAAATAGAATAGGAAAATTACAAAAGGAGAATGGGGGTTGGGTGGAGGAGGAGGGAGAGAAGGAGTTTATTGCTAACCATTTTTCTCAAATTTTCAGGTCTAGTTGGCTAGATGGAGGTGACACACAACGCCTCCTTGATGCTGTGTCACCTCGCATCACAGCCGCTATGAATGAGCATCTCCTAAAAGAGTTTAAGGAGGAAGAAGTAAAATCTGCCCTTGATGCTATTGGTGATTGCAAAGCGCCGGGGGCCAGATGGGCTCCCCTCGGTCTTCTACAAGAATATTTGGGACCTGATCGGCAACAAGCTGACTGCCGAAGTGCTGAAAGTGTTGAACGGTGAAAAGATTCCGGAGGGGTGGAACGATACGGTAATATCTTTAATACCAAAAGTCCAACGTCCCTGAGAAAGTTGCTGATCTTCGTCCAATAAGTCTCTGCAATGTTATTTACAAAATAATTTCAAAGGTCCTGGCTGGGAGATTAAGAAGTATCCTAGATGAGATTATTAGCCCTTCCCAGAGTGCTTTTGTCCCGGGTAGACTTATTTCAGATAATATCCTTGTTGCTTATGAGATTACACATTATATGCTGAATAAAAGGGAAGGGAATTTGGGGTATGCTGCTCTCAAGCTAGATATGAGTAAGGCGTATGATCGGGTCGAAAGTGAGATTTTTGGAGAAAATGATGCGAAAGATGGGGTTTGCAGAGCAATGGATCAAATTGATCATGGAATGTGTGTCGACAGTTACTTATAGAATTAAAGTGAATGGTGATCTCACAAATATTATCAAGCCTGAGCGTGGTTTTGCGTCAGGGGGACCTAAGACCATGTAGATCATTAGTGTATATATATAATTTTTATTTAGAAAAAATTAATGCATAAGCCCATTTACTCAAACAAGAACACGGATGCTGATGGCCAATGCTAGTTGTCGATCGACTAGCTCACCGCCACGGTGCCGCGACCAGTAACAATGGCGGACAGTAGACGTACCCATGATGGATCAGTATTTTGCGTTTTTTTTTTTTGTGTGTATGCACCAGGGCCTATGCACTATGCTTGTACAGTGCTAGAGTTATATATTTCTAATTTAATGTATTTAGTTGAATATGTTAGATGTTGCCTAACAAGCATTTCTCAAGTGCTCAAAAACAAATTCTGACTTGCTACATTCCCTCCGTTTCAAATTATTGCCATGTTTGGAACTGTGATTCCTGCAGCGGTGGCAACGAAAAAGCGAAGAATCCCGCCAAACGCATCATGACAGACGCACTTATCTTCGTCGCACTTGCGGATGGCAGCTCATTTTTTAACTGGAACGTTGCTTATGTAGAAAGCGAGGAAATCTGGGCTTATCTCCATCGTGATTTTGCGTATCACGACTGGTGTCCACGGAAACAAACATGGCCTATATGTATGTATCTAGACATATATAGCAAAATAGATGGAAAAAAAAAAGTTATAATAACTTATAATTTAGAACGGAGGGAGTAGTTTAACGGGCTTATATGTTCTGGTTTGCCCAAGGGCCCTTCAAAATGTAGAGCCGGCCCTGCTTTTGTCAATCTTGATATGAATTTAAACTAGTATTCACATAAACAAGCCCCCATGATAAGGCTTACTTGCTCCATTCTATTTTAAATGGCACATCTTAACATGACACGTTCTCTCAAGACTCAAATTACACCTTTATATAATAGATGTATGATAATTAGTTAGTAGATGTAATTACAAATCTAACTATATCAAATTTGTTTAATAATAATTAAAAGATATTCAAATTACCGGTCAAAGATCTTTGAAGTTTGAATCTTCACATGGGTGCCTTGTTATAAAAGAGAATATAGATAGTAGTAAAACATGGATCACACACGCTTTCGAAAAAAAAAAAATAGTTGTTTTTTTTTTTTCGAGGGAAGATCACATAGTCTACTTTTGGTCCCTTAAGTTTTGAGAAAGTTTGATTTTCGTCCTTCAACTTGAAAACCAGACATATGTGCTCCCTCATCTATCAAGTCCATGCACTTTCCCTCCCTAGCTGGTTTTGAGTCCGGTTTTGGACTGTTGGCACCACGTCGGACTAAGCCGCTGAAGGCTAAATAAAAGCAGGTGGCCCGTGCACCTTTGGTGCCTGCCCGCGACACGGCGTCCGGCGCAAGCGAAACGGCGGCGCGCGCGGGCAAGGTGCCCGGCACACGAGCCAGAGCGGCGGCGCCTGCCCGCGGTGCGGCTCTCTGCGGCGGCAAGCACACGAGGTGGAGAGGCGGCCTGCATAAGGCTTCCGAAGCGCCACGAGTGGATGTTGCTCGAGCTGCCCCTATTCGACTCCACACCGAACACACCGTCGGCTCGGCGCGCACGCCACGACACCGGAAGGCGCCAAGCTGCGGAGTCCTCGTTCGAGCCGGGAATCCATCCGCGGGTGGTGCTCGGCGGTGGCCGCCAAGCGGGGTAGCGGCAAACTCATTGAGGAATTGCAGGACCTCAACCTCATGCCAGACTCGTCGTCCGCTTCTTCTCCATTAGCAAGTGCTCCGCTTTGCTTGCTGTATTTTTGTTTTATTTTTAAGAAGAAAAAGGAAGTATATGATATGGATGATATCATCAAGCTAACAAGAGGGCACCGACCTCGCCGACCGAAAGGTCCTAATGGCTAGAGGGGGTGAATAGCCTATTAAAAATTTCCTTCAACAACACTAAGCAAACCGGTTAGACAAAAAGACGGCGTAGCAAATAAGCAATGCTTCAACTAGCTATGCAAGCCACAAGACAATTCTATGGTCTCTACTTTCACACAAAGTCTAGGTTGCTAAATTACTCCTAGGTGGACAAGATATGCTAACTAGATTACCACTAGGAGCTAAACAATTCTAGCAAGAGAGACTAAACTACACAAGCTACACAAGTATACTAGCAAATGAAATGCAAAGGAGCTAGAATACAATACCACCGCGGAGTGTAGAGGATGATGCCAATCACCGTGTACAATGAGAAATCTCCAACGAGCTCAAGACAATAGACACAATGATTTTTCACCGAGGTTCACGTGCTTGCCAGCACGCTAGTCCCCGTTGTGGCGACACACCCACTTGATGGTTGCTAAGCTTAATGGCCAATGCCAAATCCCCGGTGGGAGCTCAAGCACACCAATCACAAGAGGGGGTACAACAAGCCACGAGCAATCCACTAGTGCTCCTTTCGCGAATCTCCCGCGGGGTAAGGAACGACCTCTCACAATCACCACCGGTGTGGCCTCGAACAAGCTCCAATCGAGCTCAACACCGCCTCTTGCTCCAAGCCGCTAGGGAATCGGGCAAATTCCCAAGAAAACAAGAATCCCGCGGCTTCTCCAAGGATGTAGTGCCTCTAGATGCAACCGATGATGCAATGCACTTCTATCACTCTCAATCTCACCAAGAATTCGAGTTATGGATGGAGAGATGAGTGGAGAGGAGTATCACAAGCTCAATAGCAAGTTGGAAGCTTCAAGTGTGCAAGAGAGAGAGCTAGGAACCGGCCATCCAAGTATATATAGCCCACCTCACGAAATGGAGCCGTTGAGCTTTCAAATGGGCTCTCTGCGCACTGACCGGACGCACCGACCGGACTCACCAGCGAGTCCGGTCGCGAGTCCGGTCACTACCGACAAGCTTCGCCCATGGCGACATGCTCCATCGTGCGTCCGGTTGATGGATCCGGTCCATGCGTCCGGTCACTTTCCTGAGTTGAAGCCGAAAACATGCTCTCTGGAACTTTTGATCGGACCCGACCACCGGACCCACCGGTGCGTGCGTCCGGTTGCACCCCGTGCTTCCGGTCCAGCGTCCGGTCAGGTTTTCCAGCGTGTTCTTCATCTTGTTGTCGCCCTTTGCTTCAACCTTGCTTCGCCTCTTGCCATATGTTGCCAACACATCGAAGATGATCACGTTATCATGCATGTTAGCTTGTCGAACGGTTAGGCAAGATCGAAGTTAGTGCTCTCATTGTCCTAAATGCAATATGCAAGTCAATTGGACCTAGAAGCACTTCACCAAAGGATTGTCGCGGCATCCCCTCTTGATAGTCGGCTATCTATCCTATAATGTGATCACACGCTCTATCGTGTCTTGATCACCGAAAGAAAAAACCCTATCAAGATACCTTTGCCTTGATCTCCCGGGTTCCTCTCAAGCCGATCACCGAGAAGCTTGACGATCCATCAAGTCCATCATCATCGTCCATGTTCATGATCATCATGCTCCTTGTCATCCATCTAATCCTATCTCAAGTCATCACTTAGAGCAAAGGATTAGTACCACAAGTGTGTCATCAATTTCCAAAACCAAACATGAGATTTCAATCTCCCCCTTTTTGGTAATTGATGACAACCAAACTCACAAAGATTTGAAATAAAATTCAATTGAACTTGAATTGCTTGCCCATAGCATTTTGATCATGAATCAAGGTTTGGACAAACATTTCAAGGTTCGGTTTTGGTAGTAGTAGCTCCCCCTACATATGTGCTTCCATGTGTTTGGATCAATTTGGCACATATGTATGGATAGAAATCTTGGGGAGAGATACTAATACCAAAAGAGATGCTAAGGTTCTAGAAATTGGACCTTTGAAGCGTGAAACCATCGGAGTCCTTAGCATCAATGTAACTAGACAATCATCAAAACTCAACATACCCCATGAGATCAACATTATAGGCTAAAATATGAGCTTTGTCTAGATACAACCTATGCATGCTAGTTGGTCAATACACCAATCATTTTCAAAAACTAGCATACACCAAGCAATCATATATCTTGAATTTAGATTGCACAATGCAACATTTTATGATGATCATGCACATATAAATGCACAAATAGTATATGAGCTTGCTCCTCCTATTTGTGTGATCCTTTCAAGCATCTTTGTGACTTATTTCTCCCCTTTGTCAACAATCACCAAAAAGGTGTAAATGAGAGAAATCAAGTCAATCAAAGTATCACATGTGGTCTCATTGTAACAGAACCTCCTAAATTATATGGCCCACATGCACTGTCATTGTCTCTAAGACCTCAAGACAGTCATGCTTGTACACCGAGATAACTTAAGAAGTTCTGTTGATAACTCATACCAGGATCAACAAAGGAGTAGCTACAACATTACAACATTTGTTACAAAAATATATATCGAGTGCGGAAGAATAATAACAATAATTTTACAAATTTTAAATAAGTTACATTTGAGTAAACTTAACTTATTTGCGGAAGCTAGGTAGAACTAGAAGACACCGGATCATGTCGAGCCCACCGACATAACCTTGGTTAAACAAAGACGAGTCGGTACACGCAACAAGGGTTAACAAACCCCGAGTGCGGGGAGTACTCAACAAGACTTACCCGACTAAAGAAAATAGGAGAAGACTCGGGAATGCTTGGTCTAGTAGGATTCAAGGTAAGACTTTTAGCAAGAATCAAGGACTCTTTTTTGCGAGAAAAGCTTACTAGTAGTGAGTCCTTACTTTCAATATTTTAATCCCAAATAAGTTTCTCACCTACTCTAGGTGATCTTACACTAGAGCACACACTTCTTGGATATCCCATCACTTATTCCAACTTTTCATTGTTCCATCTTTAAACTACGATGTAAGGGGGAAACCGAGTCTCCATATCCGAGAAGCACGGCGATTTCGAAATCGATTAACCCAGCTGGGGAGTTCTTTCCACACGACATATGTAGCACTTAAGCTTGCATATATCAACCCTTTCTTGGATACTCAAAAACGGAACCGCGTCCCCACGCCACCCGAGAGCACAAAGACACCTCACACCTTGGGAATCTAACCCACGGGCATCCGTGAATTTAACCCACGAGTGTACACGCTTACTCCCGCCATCTCTCCACTCCTAGTGCGCGGTTTGTACATTTCCGATTTGACACCCCGAGATCGGGCTTACCGGAGTATGCGGTCGAGATTAGTTTCGATCGTCCCCGGGGCGACGCCTGCACAGACGTGCCATTGGTCAAAAGACCTCGGGCGCGATTGCATTCCATAGTCTCACCACATTGCTTACAACGAACGGTCCTTAATCGACAAGCCGGAAATACTACATTGAAACTCCATTCTCGGTGCAAATTACCCGACCGGTCTCAAATTCAACACCATATCCCAAAGTATGGTTTCATCAAAAGCATCCTTTCTCATCAATTGCCCATTCGGGCTATCATAAGAGACTTGTCACATTTTGACTCAAAAGTCTAACTAATTTAGCATGGCTAAGCATTGCTAAACATTTTACCTAAACGGGCTATCAAGGTAGATATCGAAATAACCAAGGAATGGTAATGCATCAATTAGGTTATCACACAACTCCTATCACCTAATGCAGTATATAAAGCAAAGGTGATATAAAGCTTTGTAAAAACACAAGGAATGTTTAAATGAACCGGGGCTTGCCTGTGTGGCAGGGAAAGTCAGATTCCATAGAAAGATTGTCGATGTCAAACTTGATAATATCCTTGTCGACGTGCATCTCGGATCTTCTCCGAAGCTTGATCATCGCGAACCATATCAACACCTTCTCCAAAGCTTCATCAACACGATCGACTCATTCTCGTATATTCTACACGTAGATGATGATGCATGGTTTAGCATGATGGAATGGTAAACATGATGCTTGATGATGCATGAAATAATAAACACTTGAGTATAACTTTCCTTCACGATAAAGTTGCAACCCAACAAAACCAACTTGTTGAACTATTCTACAAGATATCATCACCATTGCCTAAGGAGTTCTCAAGAACCATTTGATAGTAGCATGGTTTAGGGTTCACAAAACAATCCAAAATTCACCCAAAACCCTAGGTTATAAGACATTAAACAAATCATTTACACATGAAATAATAGAGCATAAATTAATAAATATTTTAACTTTCTTTAAACAAGCTCAAAATTTTTATACAAGTAGATCATGTCATAAAACAGTGTCAAAATAATTTTCATGATTTTTAGATAAATAGAATAATTATTAAAAATCAAGGAAGATGCATTTTTCAATTAAAATTTGTATTTTTAAATCATGCCCAAACTATTTAAAATTCAAGTTTCATAATTTTCCTAGATAGTAAATATGATGGGAAGGCTACACAAAAATTTTCAGAATTTTTGAGCTAGTATTTGAATTTATATGAAATTTGGAAAATCGAGACACTATTCAAATAAAAGAAATTGAATAAAACGTTTCATAAATGAAAAAGGGTTTCGGGTTGAATCTGGCCCAAAGATCGCACGGCCCAATACTGTTCACGGCCCGCAATCGCGTGCATGATGGACCCGGCACGCTATGAACGATAACGACCCGGCCCTTTGGAATGGTGTTGGGCCGGCCGGTGAGCGAATGATATGGGCCCGGCCTCATTCTCGGTTGATCCCCGCCCCGCCGAGGCGGGCTCGTCGGCGACGACGCAGACGCCACCACAGCGGCGCGGCGCAATCGCGTTACGCGCCGGTGATGGACCAAATGGAAAACGGAAAGCACGGGCGTGGCAAGAAGCTCACCGCGGTGCTAGAACGAACGCTTGATTGCGATGGAGGAGGTCCATGAATAGTCGACGGCGACGACGGCGGCCGGCAAGACGGCGGCTCGGCGGCGTCGGCGACGCGGCGTTATTGAGAAAAAAATAAATAGGTCTATCGCGACCACGACACCAAAACGAGTCGGTTTGTAAAGGAAAATCCATCGGCGGCTCACCGAGCTAGGCTCAGTCGACGGCGAGGCGGCTTGCGGCGGTGCGCGGTCGTCCCGCGAGGAAGACGGCGCGGCGCGCTCGGGTGATGAAAGACGACGCGAGCCGGCTCAAAAAGATGCGCAACGGCTGCGACGCTGCTTGGCTAACTTGGGCGGCAAAGGGATGCTCGACGGCGGTGTACGACGGTGGCGGATTGAAGAACTCCGGCGGCGGCGGTTTCGAAAAAGAGGAAAAACGGCGGCGATGCCGCCTATTTATAGGGAAGAAGGGGCGGGGAGGTGGCGGAGGGGTCGCGAACATCTCCAGGTGGTCGATTCTCGAGAGGACGGCGGTGGATCGGCGCGAGGATTGGCGCCCGGCGGTGGCGGCCGGCCATAGGGCCAAGCCACTGTTTTCCCCCAATTTCTTGTAGCAGCCCCAAATCAAACCCTAAATTCAAAATTACTCCCAAAATTTGAACTGAACTTAAAAATCTCCAAAAACAAAGTTTGCTTAAAATTTCGAGATCTACAAATTTCATAATTGAAACATTTTCAAATTCGGCCTCGAAATTAAACTTTTTGAAATGGGGTCAAAAAGGAGGAATTTTGAATTCAAAATTACTTTTAAAATTATGTAAAAACTTGAAAAACTTTGTACATATCTTTTGTTCATCTCAACAAGATCTACAAACTAGCTTTTGGAAGTTTTATCAAATTTTGCTTAGATTTTGAAATAGAGAAAAGGGGGTAATTAGGGTTTTGTCGAATTCAAAATTACTTTAAAATTTTGAACTAAACTTTGAAAACTCAAAATACCAACTTTACTCAACTTTGAAAACTCTACCTTTTCCCTTTTGTGACCACCCTCAAATTCATGATAAATTTTGAATTAAAGAAAAGGGGACAAACTAGGGCTTCAATCGGGGTTTCCGACGAGGGGGGTAACTTCCGGATTACGGCTCTTTTTCGTGTCTTTTCGACCGACAACGTAACCAAACATGACTCAACTTATTTTTGTCCAAATCCATAGCTTAACTGGTAAATAACACCTGGGGTGTTACACTCATCTAGATCACTTGCCTTTCCATGTATTCAAGTTTGAACCAAGGACAAGCTTTATCACACCTCGTATGCATAAGGGTTATCTTGCACCATGTTAGAATACACATCAATAGCGCATTTTCTAGAGTTGACACTAGGATTGCAAGCACATAAACATGTCATATGCCACCACTAGTTCACAAAACCATTCAAAGCAATAGTGGTGCCACACATACATTGAAATCATTTTATTTTCCATGAATGAGCCTAGTAAGCATGCATGATGGCTAGATGCACTAACAAGTCCTTAATATCATATGAATGCCATGACAAATAACTTTTACCTTGGGTTTGTCGAAGGAGAGGCATGTCATATAGGTGGGGTGCATCAACTCAATTTGGAGAAGTCAATAATGTTCAATTCTCCCTTTAGCATGCAAAACCTCTTCTCATCAAGTGGCTTGGTGAATATGTCGGCTAGTTGATCTTCGGTGCCAATGCCCATGATACAAATGTCACCCTTTTGTTGATGATCTCTTATGAAGTGGTGCCTTATGTCAATGTGCTTTGTTCTTGGATGTTGAACCGGATTTTGAGTCATCTTTCTAGCACTTTCATTGTCACAAAATAATGGAACTTTGTCAAATTTGAATCCAAAATCCTTCAATGTTGACCTCATCCAAAGCAATGAGTGCAACAACTTCCCGCACTAATGTATTCGGCCGGCGGTAGAGAGAGCAACACTATTTTGCTTCTTTGAAGACCATGATACTAGTGACCTTCCAAGGAATTGACATGTGCCACTTGTGCTCATTCTATTTATCTTGCACCCTCCATAGTCGGAATCCGAATATCCAATCAAATCAAACTTGGATCCCTTTGGATACCATAGTCCAACATTTTGTGTGCCCTTCAAGTACCTCACAATTCTTTTTTGTTGCCTTGAGGTGACTTTCTCTTGGATCGGATTGATATCTAGCACACATGCCCACATTAAATGCAATGTCCGGTCTTGATGCGGTTGCATAGAGAAAAACTACCAATCATGGACCGATATTTCTTTTGTTCAACCATTTTGCCACTAGGGTCGGGGTCTAAGCTTCCATTGGTTGCCATAGGTGTGGACATTGACTTGGCATCTTGAAGGTCAAACTTCTTGATCATATCCTTGATGTATTTGCCTTGACTAATGAATGTGCTATTCTTCAATTGCTTGATTTGAAGTCCAAGGAAGAAGGTGAGTTTTGCAAGCATTGACATTTCAAACTCATTGGCCATCATTTTTGTAAACTCTTCACAAAACTCTTGATTAGTTGACCCAAAGATAATGTCATCAACATAGATTTGCAACACAAACAAGTCTTGCCCAATCTTCTTGGTGAAGAGAGTGGTGTCCACCTTGCTCATCTTGAACCCTTTAGAGAGGAGAAAATCTCTCAACCTCTCATACCATGCTCTAAGTGCTTGTTTCAATCCATACAAAGCCTTCTTCAACTTGTAGACATGGTTGGGATACTTCTCATCTTCAAAGCCCGGTGGTTGTTCAACATACACCAACTCATTGATGAAGCCATTCAAGAATGCACTCTTCACATCCATTTGATAGAGCTTGATGTCATGTGCACATGCGTAGGCAAGCAAGATTCTAATTGCTTCAAGTCTAGCAACCGGTGCATAGGTCTCTCCAAAGTCAAGACCCTCTACTTGAGTGTACCCTTGAGCTACTAGCCTTGCCTTGTTTCTAACCACAATTCCATCTTGATCTTGCTTGTTCTTGAAGACCCACTTAGTTCCAATCACATTGTAGTTCTTTGGCCTTTCCACCAATTCCCATACATCATTTCTTTTGAAGTTGTTCAACTCTTCATGCATGGCATTGATCCAATCCTCCTTTTCTAAAGCCTTCTCAACATTCTTTGGTTCTTCTTGAGATACAAAGGCATGGTGAGCACAAAAAGATGCCAATCTTCCTCTAGTGGTCACTCCACTATTGATGTCACCGACAATTTGATCAATTGGATGATCTCTTGCAATGTTGGATGGTTGCATCACTTGCACTTGATGACTAGGATGAGTGGATGGACTAGCTTGTTGCTCTTGATCTTCATCTTGAGTACCACTAGTGCTTGCTTCATTTGTTTCATTTGCTTCAATCTCAACCGTAGTGGTAGGCAATGGAGTGTCATCATCATCATCAACTTGCCTTGGCCGAATGTCACCAACATCTATGTTTCTCATTGCATTCTCCAAGTTGGAACCACTCACATCATCATGATTTTTAACTTCATTTTGAGAGCCTTGGGTTTCATCAAATTCTACATCATGAACTTCTTTAAGTTTGTCACTACCCAAGTTCCAAACTCTATATACTTTGCTTGTGGTTGAGTATCCAACTAAGAACCCTTCATCACATTTCTTGTCAAACTTGCCCAATCTTGTGCCTTTCTTGAGAATGTAGCATTTGCATCCAAAGACTTTAAAGTAACCAATGTTGGGCTTCCTTCCATTTAGCAACTCATAAGGTGTCTTCCCAAGCATACCATGGCAATAGAGTCGGTTGCTACAATAGCAAGCCGTATTGATTGCTTCGGCCCAAAAGGAATGACTAACATTGTACTCACTAAGCATTGATCTTGCCATTTCAATCAAGGTTCTATTCTTCCTCTCAACTACACCATTGGATTGAGGAGTGTAGGTTGGTGAGAATTGATGTCAATTCCAAGCTCATCACACAACTCTTCAATTCTTGTGTTCTTGAATTCACTTCCATTATCACTCCTAATCTTCTTGATGGATGTCTCAAACTCATTTTGAACCCTCTTGACAAATGTCTTGAAAAGCTCAAATACATCATTCTTGTCATGCAAAAAGAACACCCATGTGTATCTAGTGTAGTCATCAACTATGACAAAACCATACTTGTTGCCACCAATGCTAGTGTATGTTGTTGGCCCAAACAAGTCCATGTGTAACAACTCAAATGCCTTGCTTGTACTCATTGTGCTCTTGGTTGGATGTGCATTGCCATGTTGCTTGCCGGCTTGACATGCTCCACAAGGTTTGTCCTTCTCAAACTTCACATCATTCAAGCCTCTAACCAAGTCATGCTTCATCAACTTGTTCAATTGCTTCATTCCAACATGACCAAGCCTTCTATGCCACAACCACCCTTTACTAACCTTTGAGAGTAAACATGTTGTCAACTTGGCTTCTTTTGACTTGAAATCAACAAGGTAGAGATCACCATATCTAAATCCCTTGAAGATCATATTGGCACCATCACCACTAACCACTTCAACTTCTTGACTAGTGAATATGCACTTGTAGCCAAGATCACAAAGTTGAGAGACCGATAATAGGTTGTAATCAAGATGATCAACTAGCAACACCTTTGACAAACTCTTCTCTTGAGTAATTGCAATCTTGCCTAGCCCCAACACATTGTCTTTCTTGTCATTACCAAATGTGATTGACTCATATTCATCAATGCCCTTGATGTTAATTGACTTGAACATATGAGAATTCCCGGTCATGTGTTGAGTGCACCCACTATCCATTATCCAATGCTCTCCTCCGGCACGGTAATTGACCTACAAAAAGAGATCAATTCTTCTTAGGCACCCAAACCTTTTTGGGTCCTTCAAGGTTAGTCACCAAGGTCTTTGGTACCCAAATGGCTTTCTTCTTTGAGCCCATCCATGGTGTACCAATGTACCTAGTACGAACACCATTATTCTTCTTCACAAGCATATATGAATTATCAAGCTTGATGGAAGAGACATTGGTCTTTTTGTTCATGCACTTTTGCTCCACATGACCAACTTACTTGCAAACTTTGTAATAGCTACCATTGTTTTTCACAAAACGAGTCTTGTGAGTCACATAGGCGGCCTTGCCTTTCTTGGGGATATAGCCTAAGCCCTCCTTGTATAAGGATGCTCTTTGGATACCCAAGCACATAAGCAAGCGGTCCTCACCACTATAAGCCTTAGCCAAGGTGTGATTGAGCTCCTTCACTTCCCTCTTTAAACAAGCATTCTCATGAATAAGCATAGGGTTGTCATTATCCTCACTAGAGATGGATGTGCTAGTGATAGGGCTAGTGGAGGCTACACATGTGGGAGATGATTCATCAACTAGAATGTCACACATGATGCTAGCATTGCATGTATCAAGATTTTCCACAACTAAGCACAACTTGTGCTCATCTAGTAGAGAGGAATGAGCTTTCTCTAACTTAGAATGAGATTTTTCAAGCTTCTTATGGTCTACCTCTAGACTCTCATAAGATGTCTGAAGCTCATCAAGTTCTTGCTTAAGACTCTTTGTTTCCTTACGCAGGCCCTAGCATTCCCTCCTACTTTGCTTGAACATGACAATGTAATCATCAAGCATGCTTTGCAACTCCTCCCTAGTGTGAGTTGGCTCCTCATCATCACTATCACTATCACTATCATCATCATCATCTTTAGTGATAGATTGTGTCTTGGTGGCCTTAGCCATGAAGCACGAGGAGGGAGTGTCGAAGAGGGAGATCTTGTCATGCATAGCAAGGTGAGCTTGTCCCTTCTTCTTCTTCTTCTCCTCCTCTTCATCACTTGAAGAGGATGAGCCATCACTATCCCAAGTAGCCACATGTGACTCATTCTTCTTCTTGGGCTTCTTCTCCTTCTTATTCTTGGCATCATTCTTCTTTCTAGCTTTCTTGATATCCTTCTCATCATCACTCTCATATGGGCATTCGGCTATCAAGTGACAATCATCATGACACCCGAAAGCACTTCACATATTGCCCTCATTCTTGCCATCCTTGGTCTTCTTAGATGATTGCTTCTTCTTCTTGTTGATGTATGTCTTCTTCACATATTTGCCCAATCTTCTCACAAAGAGGGTCATTTGTTCATCAACTTCACTTCCACTAGTAGACGTGCCACTCTCATCATTACTTGATTCTTCTTTCTTCTTCTTGCCCTTTGATGATGAGCTTGCCTTGAGTGCCAAGCCCTTCTTGTCCTCTTTCTTCTCTTCTTCCTTGACCTTCTTGTTTGCCTTGTTGATGAGCTCTTGCTTCTTCTTGTCATCTCTATATGAATCATCGGTCATGACCTCATCAAGCAATTGGTTGGGAGTCAAATCCTTCAAGTTTGTTCTCACAAGCACCGTGATGAACATCCCAAACCTCTCCGGCAAACACCTCAAGAACTTCATGTTGAAGGTCTTGTCCTTGATGTCTTCACCAAATGCATTGAGATCGTTCACCAACACTTGCATGCGGTGGAACATCTCCGGCACACTTTCATCTTCTTCCATCTTGAAGCTATTGAATTGCTCAAGCTTTATGTATGCCTTGGCTTGCTTGATGCCTTCGGTGCCCTCATAGCACTCTTCTAGCTTCTTCCATATCTCATGAGCAATTGTGAGTGACTTGACTTGCTCAAACACTCTATCGTTGAATGCTTCATGAAATGCACTCACGGCAATATCATTTGCATAGATCTTCTTCTCTTCGGCCGCGGTTGGTTCATTTGGCTTGGCCACTTCAAACTTGTTCTCGGTCACGACCCACACTTCTCTATTGATTGACTTGAGGTGTGCGGTCATCTTCACCTTCCAATAGGCAAAGTTGGTGCCATCGAAAGGTGGCGCCTTTTTGGTGTTGTTGACATGAAAATTCATTGCCATTTTGTCACCGTAGGATGTTAAGCCTTCGAAAAACGGTGCCTCGGCTTTGATACCACTTGAAAGGTCCTAATGGCTAGAGGGGGGTGAATAGCCTATTAAAAATTTCCTTCAACAACACTAAGCAAACCGGTTAGACAAAAAGACGGCCTAGCAAATAAGCAATGCTTCAACTAGCTATGCAAGCCACAAGACAATTCTATGGTCTCTACTTCCACACAAAGTCTAGGTTGCTAAATTACTCCTAGGTGAACAAGATATGCTAACTAGATTACCACTAGGAGCTAAACAATTCTAGCAAGAGAGACTAAACTACACAAGCTACACAAGTATACTAGCAAATGAAATGCAAAGGAGCTAGAATACAATACCACCGCGGAGTGTAGAGGATGATGCCAATCACCGTGTACAATGAGAAATCTCCAACGAGCTCAAGACAATAGACACGATGATTTTTCACCGAGGCTCACGTGCTTGCCGGCACGCTAGTCCCCATTGTGGCGACACACCCACTTGATGGTTGCTAAGCTTAATGGCCAATGCCAAATCCCCGGTGGGAGCTCAAGCACACCAATCACAAGAGGGGGTACAACAAGCCACGAGCAATCCACTAGTGCTCCTTTCACGAATCTCCCGCCGCGGGGTAAGGAACGACCCCTCACAATCACCACCGGTGTGGCCTCGAACAAGCTCCAATCGAGCTCAACACCGCCTCTTGCTCCAAGCCGCTAGGGAACCGGGAAAATTCCCAAGAAAACAAGAATCCCGTGGCTTCTCCAAGGATGTAGTGCCTCTAGATGCAACCGATGATGCAATGCACTTCTATCACTCTCAATCTCACCAAGAATTCGAGTTATGGATGGAGAGATGAGTGAAGAGGAGTATCACAAGCTCAATAGCAAGTTGGAAGCTTTAAGTGTGTAAGAGAGAGAGCTAGGAACCGGCCATCCAAGTATATATAGCCCACCTCACGAAATGGAGCCGTTGAGCTTTCAAATGGGCTCTCTGCGCACTGACCGGACGCACCGACCGGACTCACCAGCGAGTCCGGTCGCGAGTCCGGTCACTACCGACAAGCTTCTGGCCCACCGCTGACATGCTCCATCGTGCGTCCGGTTGATGGATCCGGTCCATGCGTCCGGTCACTTTCCTGAGTTGAAGCCGAAAACATGCTCTCTGGAACTTTTGATCGGACCCGACCACCCGGACCCACGGTCGCGTCGCGTCGGTTGCACCCGTGCTTCGGTCCCGTCCGTCGGGTTTTCAGCGTGTTCTTCATCTTGTTGTCGCCCTTTGCTTCAACCTTGCTTCGCCTCTTGCCATATGTTGCCAACACATCGAAGATGATCACGTTATCATGCATGTTAGCTTGTCGAACGGTTAGGCAAGATCGAAGTTAGTGCTCTCATTGTCCTAAATACAATATGCAAGTCAATTGGACCTAGAAGCACTTCACCAAAGGATTGTCGCGGCATCCCCTCTTGATAGTCGGCTATCTATCCTATAATGTGATCACACGCTCTATCGTGTCTTGATCACCGAAAGGAAAAAACCTATCAAGATACCTTTGCCTTGATCTTCCGGGTTCCTCTCAAGCCGATCACCGAGCTTGACGATCCATCAAGTCCATCATCATCGTCCATGTTTATGATCATCATGCTCCTTGTCATCCATCTAATCCTATCTCAAATCATCACTTAGAGCAAAGGATTAGTACCACAAGTGTGTCATCAATTTCCAAAACCAAACATGAGATTTCACCGACGCTTTGCCGTACGTGAGCTGCGTGCAAGGGAGGACGCACAGGGCTATCTTCGTCGATGAGCTTCCCCCTTCAGGGCCCACTCACCACCACCATCTCCTCCTCGTCGGAGTCACCATTGAAAGCATCATCGTCGGAGTCGTGGGAGGAAGAGCGGCAGCGAGCACGTGCCGCCGCAACATGTAGAGCTCCTCACCGTGGTCCAGCTCTCTCTATGCTATTGCTCCTCGTCTTTGCTTGAACTTTGGCGTGGGCGCCGCTGGGCCGGGCTAGCTCCACTTTGGCCTTGTCCGCCGCGGACGGGTTTGTTCTAACTGAGAGGACACCCCGTCTATCCAGCGCGCAGCTATCGATGGTGGCCACGGCCTGCGGACTAGACAACCCGGCGTCGTCGCAGCGTGCTCGCCCACCCGGGCTCGTCTACGCCCCCAGTTTAGCCGCCATCGTCACGGGCTCACCGGGCACGCACGCCGCCTTCCACAGCTCATGCCCTTAGGCCTGCCCCGTGCTGGCTCGCGCCGGTCGCCGCTGCCTGCAAGCTCGGTCGAACGCATCTTGTAGGCCACCTCTTTTATTTAGCTTTGGGCTGAGTCGGCATGGGTCCAATCCGACATGGCTTCCAAAGTGCAAAACCGGACTCAAAACCGGCTAGAGAGGAAAAGTGCATGGATTTGATAGATGAGGGAGCACATATGTCTGGTTTTCAAGTTGAAGGACGAAAATCGAACTTTCTCAAAAATTGAGGGAGCAATAATGGACTTTTTCCGAGAAAAAATAATGTTGCAGTCAAGTAGTAACATGTAGCCCCATTTCGTAGCACTCATCCATTTGACCTGCGTCAAACTGACAATCTCGGCCCTATTTTGCTATGTCGTTCGAGCCCAACTCATCCGGGGCCCATACTGTGAACCTTTCGAGGCCCATCACCATCAGCCCAATTACACTCGAAGTACTACCAGACACGCAGCACGCCATCAATTCACTGCGCCATCACTCGCTCCACTCGAGATCGCCATCCCCAAATCGCCCGCTCCCAAGTCCCAAACCCCAGCCGCCGCCGGCGACCATGGCGGCGGCGCCGCCGCAACCACCGGATCCGGCGGTTCTGATAGACGAGCTCGTGGAAGAGTTCCTCCTCCGCCTGGCACCGGAGGACCCCGCGTTCCTCGCTCGCGTCGCCCTCGTCAGCAGGCAGTGGTACCGCGTCGTCACCGGCCCCTCCTTCCGCCGCAGATTCCGTGAGTTGTACCGCTCGACACCACCGTTGCTGGGCTACATCGACACTCTCGCCAACACCATCCGCTTCGTGCCGCTGTCATCGTTTCGCCCGCCCCGTACTCACTGCGGTGGTGTGCGAGCGGTCAGCTCAAGCCATGGCCGCGTTGTCCTCCATCGTTTATCCGAGCAGGATCTGACTGGCCTTCGTCACCCCGTGAAGGGCGTGGAGGTCCACCTCTCCGTGTGGCATCCCATCACGGACGAGCAGCGGGACCTGCCCGTGGTGCCACTGCGGCCGTCCGTGAGCATCTTTAGCGCTAACTGGGACGCGGCCGTCGTCTGTGCTGTAGGCGACGGCTGCGACCATCTCCACTGCCATTTCATGGTAGTCTTCATGGGAATTCGTCAAGGCAGGAATTTCTCTTGCTTCTACTCATCGGAGGCGGGTAGCTGGAGTGATCCCGTCTTTACCGCGGAGGCGTCCAAGAACGCTTTTATCCCGGGGAAATGTATCCTCATTGGCACTGCCCTCTACACCAGGTCTGTAGCTATGAATGAAATCTTCGAGTACGACTTGCACACACATCAGATGTGTAATATTTGCACAGCACCAGCACGAGGACCTGGTAGGCTTATTGCTGCAGAGGATGGTAGGCTAGGATTTGCCGAGGTAATGTATTCCACGCTTCGCCTGTGGCTAATGGATAATGGAAGATTCGAACAAAGCAGAGCCATTGACCTTCGCACGCTGCTCCCAACTGATGCCATTCCTGATGACACACTGTCCGCACTTGTGGCCTTAGATCCACCTTGGGTTGGTGCCTTTGCTGAGACTGGAGCTGGTGTCCTTTTCTTAAGGACATGTGTTGGATATTTCACAATCGATCTGAAGTCTGGGAGTTGCAAAAAGGTTGGGAAGTCCTCCTCAAGTCATGTTGTTCCCTACGTCAGCTTCTGCACTCCAGGTATGCATTTGATTACTTTCTAATTTGCCCATTTGCACAAGTTGTAATTCAGCATGAAAATCTTGTCAATTGCACATGGGCTCAACAACATTGTGTGTGTGTGTGTGTTTTTTCTGGGATAAAGAACAATGTCTCTGTCAAAATATGATATCTGAACTGCATGTAAAATCCAGATTACGCCTACTGCTTATGGGTTACCTACATAAAAGGTTATACCTACATACATGACCCTTCAAATAGTAATCTCTTGCCAATCTTTAATGTTATACGGTCCTCAATCTTCGCTTGTATGCTATTGTCACTTGATAACATCGTAGCAAATATAATCGGATGAGTTTCTAGATCTGGACTAGTTTGGTTTGAGTTCATCTTTATGATGTTGTGCATATGTGACCATTAACTGGATACATGGCCCTTCAAATAGTAATCTCTTGCCAATCTTTAATGTTATAGGTTCCTCAATCTTCGCTTGTGTCACTTGATGCAATAATAATCCGATGAGTTTCTAGATCTGAACTAGTTTGAGTTCATCTTTATGATATTGTGCATATGTGACCATTAACTGGATAATAAACCAGTGCTGCTTTGTTAGCCATTGGTGCCAACTTGATGGCTCCTTTGTGATTTCTGTAAACTGAATGTTTATTGTTCCCATCAATTACTCATATTTTGCATTTGTGTCTTTTTGTAGCATCCGTTGCTGGTGTTGCCATTTCTTCAGATGAGGTGCCAGTAGCTGATATTGCGGTCTCTACAGACGAGGGACCAGGAGCTGGTGTTGTGGTCTCTGCAAATGAAGGGTCACGAGCTGCTGGCATGTGTCAAGTGCCTAAGAAGCTCAAATTACAAGTGCGAGAGCCTATAAATCGAGGGGAAATGAATAGAACTGATCATGGTTTTCAGTGCAATGTCTTTTCCTTGATTTTTGTTGCTGTGCTGTGCTCCTAAATGTATTCTAGATCACTGGTATCGGTAATAACTAGTAGGACTATTTATTGCTAAAGTCCATACCTTGCTACTTAGTTTGATGCTGTCTTGGGCTCTTCTGCAAGATTGTGGCTGAATCAGGATTGTACCCACTTTGCTCCTAAATGTATTCTACATCACTTTTGGTTTAATATTACTGTGCAAAATATGTAGTAGTGTGCGAATTAGTAAGGATTATTATATTTGTATGCAATGAGAGTAGGGGATCTGTGAGCATTTAGCATGAGCTTTTAAGGCTTCTGAGGGTAATATAATTTTAGCTGCAGCGCTAAAATGATGCAAGTTACTTATGTCCTTTAGCAATGATATGTGTTGATGCTTGGTTTAGTTTCATCAATGTTCCAAATTCATAGATTGCTCTAGAACTTTTCGCTGCCAAGTTCACTAGATTGAGCCTATCCTTTCCGACATCAGCAGGCTTTTCCATACTGCCAAATTCAGAGGTTACGGCCGTCGTAGCTCGTCAGCCAATGCGCACATGATAGAAAACAACTTTTGCGACAGCCAATGCACACCTGATGGAAAACAACTTCTGTGACCTGATCGAGCATAGCCTGCAAAATATATGACTTCACGCCAGCTCCGTAGTGTTGTAATGCATCAATTTCAAAAAAAACAAACAAGGAAAAAAAAAACAACTATCCAACAACAGAGTATGCCATTCATAATTCCAGTTCCAACTTTTTTTTTTTGACAAGAAACAGAGCTGCGAGTATTATTACACTTGTCAAGCCTACACAATGTAGAGCTTCTAGAACATTACAAGAGGAAATGTGATCCTGTGTAACACATGAAATCCATAGGACTATTTTGGGAGATAGCTAGTTGCCTCGCCTGTCGAGCTAAAGAATCAGCTGTGGTGTTGAATGTGCTATGGATTTCATATATCCCACAAATTGTCTGTGTCATGCATAAGTTCAGCCGTTCCAACTTCCACAATCATGCAAGGGTTACAGTGTGGCCAAATTACAGAGATTATATGCGACCTACAGTGAAGATGTAATGTAAAAACCTGTACGGTTTGCAGATCATGTTTACACAAATCAGTAAACCTTGGCATCCATACAGAAAAGGCAGTTGGAAGCAAGCTTTGTTCCCTCCCATACTGCAATCTAGAGAAAAAATTGTATGCAATCTACAGCTAAAAAGAACACAGAAAAACCTGTACAGTTGGGCGTGCTGATACTGAGCTACTGACCATTACAATCAATCAAATCGGCACTCACTCATGTTGATTTTGTTATTTCCGTGTCACTGTACAAGGTCTTTACCAATTGTCAGAATTAGTGGGAGAATCGGACGGAGAAAAAATAGGGTTAAGGACAACAGCTATAGATGATGTCAATCCTCACTATCACTGTATCAGAAAGTGCAGTGAATTGTCTTGCTAATTACCGGGAGCATCAGCTGCTCCTGAGTCCTGAATGTTAGAACAGAGAAAAACCCCGACTGACTGGGGCACACTGACTTGCAGGGGGTAGTATAGCAACTGTACAAATGATGTTTGTTGCTCTATGTTCAACTATATGAAGTAGCTCAGAGTTGGCTTCAGTTTTGAACTCCCGTCTCCAAACTTCTTGTTCCACTCTATAAACTCGTCCATGGTACTTGAATTAGGTGAAAAGCTGGCATGCACCTACAGTAAATTGTTCAGCTGATTATTCGATACTTGATATATAGCAAGCTCAGAGGAAAGACCTCTTCTTAAATCATGATGCCAATTCATTAGCGTGCCTCAAATAAGTCACGATTCCCTCACCTGGCCAAGTGCAAATTTGAAGTCATCCATTTCAAGTGGCCGAATGTCCTTGGTTCCATACAATGGAGGCTCAGGCCTACCTTCAGCAATTGCCAAACTCTTCTCCTGAATGATAAAAAAAGGGACTTAAGAGCTACTAAAAGGGATGAAGGGGAAGAGATGAGTCAAAAAGTGGTTAACCAGAGAAAGATGTTCTGTGCGCACCTTTTTCTCCTTCTCCATGATTTCATCGAGGGGCGAAAGGCTGCAGTTACACACAGATTCTGTAGCAAAGGGAAACAAAATGGTAAATATCCAATTCTGTCTCCCAGCTGAAGAGTATAAGGCGCAGCGACATCAGCATACCTTCAAGTCAGTCCATAAATATCCACCAGTCATACTGGCAACTAATTTGAGGTCCACATCTGGTGCCAACATTTCTTTGGATAGTATTACTTTTAAAATCTTCTCTACTCTACTCGAAGCATCAGGAACGCTCACCATTAATCTGCAAATTATAATCAGTGGCAAGAGCTAAGGAGTGGACATAAATCTGTCTAGTTCAGGGGATCATAGAAGCCTGCCTGCAAGGAAACCTTCGAATAGCGGCATCACCAAGGTCAAATGGCCTATTTGTGGCTCCAAGAACGGTTACATGTTCTTGATCTTTAGTATGCAAACCATCCCAGTTTATCAGGAATTCATTTTTTGAACTCGCTCATTGCTTCATGCTCTCCTGGTCTCTCTATCTTTCCTAGGAAACTGTCAACCTGCGTTCAAAAAAAGTAACAACTGTAAGAGCAAGTGCACAACACACTAAAATAGAATAAAACAATGAATAACCCATTTGAGTGCACACCTCATCAACAAATATTATAGCAGGAGATAATTTACTTGCCAAAGAGAAAATTGCCTTAACATATTTCTCTGCGCTTCTCCCAACCACTGAAAACAAAATTAAAAATGCACTAGATTTAATAGTAGAACAGACAAAAATTAGCATGCAAAAGAACAGCCGTTTTTGTTTAACAGTACCTTTGATGTAATGCTTGACATTGACAAGTTGATAATGTTTGCACCTGCCTCAGTAGCTACCGCCTTTGCAAGCATTGTTTTACCTGTTCCAGGAGGTCCAAAGAGCAGTATTCCCTTCACAGGCTGCCAGAAAGAAATGTGTTAGCAGTAATTCCATATATGTAAATGATAACTACCAGGCAAATATGCCAGGATCAATTTTCCATTTTGAAACAAGGCAAACACCTTTCTTAGCTGCCCTTCGTTGAACAATTCTGGTCTATGTAGAGGAGCATCACCAATTTCTTCAGTGTCTCTTTGACATTGTTCAGGACTCCGATATCCACAAAGGTTACACCAGGATCATTAGGTGACATAACATTTAGAAGAATTTTTTTTTCTCAAACGCATTCTCTGTGAGCACACCCTGACAAAAAAGAAACTTGCATGAATTTTTGTGCCTGGGACTTTTTAACATATACAGAGAGAGATGGAGAGGGTCACCTTTAGCACATGCTTTGGGCTCTTATTTTCACTGTGTGTTCTCTGTACAACACTGAGTCCATGCTTGAGGCTGTAATAACAACGTATGTACCATTCCCCAGAAAGAACTGATCGAAGCTTATATGAAGGTCTGATACAACATTAACATTGCATTTTTACCTTTCAATTGAAAGTGCCATGTTGGCATATTTTGGGCGTCCCAAAGTTCTTAAGGTGATGACTAATAGCATATCCAACAATCTTATCCACATCTGAAATTAATTAGAGCTATATAAATGTTCAATAAATTTATTATTACAAGGGGCAAAAATAAAAAGTTGGTCCATGAGCAACAATGGAAAGAACAGCTTGCCTTCATTAGTCAGTGTCGATCATTGATGGGTAATTCTTCAAGACCAGCGCATTCAATTTCTCTGCTAGTCAGAAACTGCAATGAAAAAACAAAGTGTCATGGGCATACTATATAGATTGCCTTAATCCAAAAACACGACCATGCCCATGCTTGGTGGCCGCAGCACAAGGGGAGGGACAAGAGTGGCCAGAGGAGATAGGAACTTTCGATCTATTTCTTCATTGCTTTTATCAAAACGGATACAATCCCCATACATGTGCGTGTGTGTGTGCGTGTGTGTGTGTGTGTGTGTGTGTATGTGTGTGTGTGTAGATACGAAAATTTGATTGTTAAGAAACATATCTCTAAAACTCAGGAAATAGATAACAACTCAATGTTATATATAATCCTGTGTGTCCAGGTTCCTTGTGTCTAGGTGCAGTCTTTAGTAGTAGCAGATTTTTAGCTAGTAGTTAAGGAGAATAATAGGCACTCATAGGAGTTATGACTGCAGTATTTGGGAGGATACCATGGGCAGGTGTATCAGCTATATACGGAGTATATGAGAAAATGGTGAGGGCTGAGACCTGAGAGAGACGCATCAACCAAAAGGAGGGAGAGAGGGAGTGATTCCCTAGTGTGTGTTAAAACTGAGGCAGTGATTTCCTAGTGTGTGTTTGTGATAAGATAAGCACTGAAGAGAGAGGCAGTGATTAACTCAGTGTGTATTTGTGATAAGATAAACACTGAAGAGAGAGGGAGTGATTTCCTAGTGTGTGTTTGTCATAAACACTGAAAAGAGATGGAGAGATTTCCGATTTTGTGATAAAAACCGGAGAGAGAGAGAGAGAGAGTGATTTCCAACTCAAAATTAGTACTCCAATAAATGTTCCTATTGATAGGTTTAAATAAATGGTCTAATTGTATCTTACCATATGAATATTACTAATGTTGGCCTTATCTTTAAGGGTTTTAGTATCTTGTTCCAGTCGTTTCTTCAAATTTGATATCTGCGCACCATTCTGTCAAAAAAACAATATATGAAAATCTCCAGGTTAGATAACGTACTACTACTACCTACAAACACAGTGCCTAACAGAAGTGCTTATGGATGACACTACCTGTGGAAGATCAATGGAAATTTTATTAGGGAAAAAGATTATTTAGATCCTTTGTTGACTCTGTAGCATACGCTTCCTTCAGGCTCACTTCCAATGGCTTCCTTCATGTTTAAAACAAACTTTCAAGAGATATAAAGTGATATTAACAGTACTGACACATAAGATTACAGCAGCCCTAAAAGGGTCCACTGTTGCATGTCATTACACTTTATAAGCCCACAAAAATAATGCAAAAGGGTTACAATGTTGGACTGATTGCGGCGAGGAAGCCACACCATACAGCATCAATTGATGCTTGTATTGTGGCTTCCTGGCTATAATAAGTCGCCACTTGACCTGAGAACTCGTCGTCCGCGCTGGCTCTCGGTCGTCTCCCTCCCCAGGCGACGAGGGGCACCGCGGCCGCCACACCAGCCAAGAAACCCCGCCCCACTTGCCTCCTCTCCGGCCGTTCTTTGCTGCCGTTGGGCGTGGCGGCGGCGGCCAGCGCGGTGCCGCCAAATGGTCGCCGTTCCCACCCTCCCCCCCAGCCCCAACCTCCCCTGCTACATGCTCTTCCCTATCTCCGGCGGCTGCGGCGGTTTCCTCTGTTTCCGGCGGCCGTGAGCGAGATCCGCCCCTGCTTTGCATGGATCTGCCGCCCCCACTCGGATTAGCGGACCTGACGTCTCCTTCTCCGGCTTCCTTGGGTGGTCGGCGGTGTTTTCTTTGCCGGTGGCGGATCCGCCGCCGCCCGGCCCGCTCGCCACTCCTCTACGGGATGGCGTCCTCTGCCTCTCCCAAGCGGCGGTCTCTCAAAGCCCTCCCCTCTCGTCGACACTAGAGAGACTTGGGCGACGGCGGTGCGGTTTGGGCCTCCACGGTCCCGATCTGCGGCCTCCATGGCTATCACCGCCCCACGGTTGGCGGGTTCCTAGGGGTCTCCCTCTGTCCCTAGGGGGCCCGTCGGCCCGGTGGCGACCGACCACCCCAGTCGGCGGGTTTCACCATCGCCGAGTCGTTCGGTGATCTTTGCTTTGTTGGTTTGGTGTTCTCCGTGTGCAGTTCGCGGGGACCTTGTGTGCAAAGTTTGGCGCGGGCATGCCGGGTGATGGGGCTGCGTGCCTGCTGGGTGTCTCCTTCAGCGGATGCGTCTTGGTCTGCCGTCCCGTGTGGCGGCGGCCGGGAATCGCAGGCGAGTCCGCCCGGCTCCGCAGCGTGTGTGGGGCGGCCGGCGCGTCGGTGCGTGCCTCCCGTCGTCCCGGGCGAGTCCGGCGGCTCAGCGGCGATGTGGTGGCGGCGCCGCTTCTTGTCGGTCGCGCGCCTCCGTCGTCATGGGCGATCGGCGGCTCCGCGGCGTGTGGCGGCCGCGCGTCAGTCGGTCGCAGCGCCTCCGTCGTCGCGGGCGAAGTCAGGAAGCGGCTCTGCGGCGCGTGGCGGATCTGGTGGAGCCAGCCGCTCGGCCCAATGGGACGAGGCGCAGTGGTGCTCTCAAGGCGGTGGTGCTTCTTTTTCTTCTTCAGCCGCCGCATGGTGCGCCGCGATCTGGCGGGCGTCTTGGCGGCGGGGCTGCGTGTTCGTGCGTGTCCTCCCCCTATGCCTTTTCTTGGGGAGGCGGAGAGCGGGCTCATCATTGCGGCGTGGTGAGCGGTGTTGAGGAGTCGGAGTGAAGGTTACGGGCGAAAAGCTTAGCTCAGCTCTTGGCTGGCCAGCGGCGATGAATTTCCTTCATGAAGGCGTTCTTTGAAGAACCTCTCATTGCCCCCTCCTCGGCCGCCAGTCACTACATTCTTGGCACATGAGTCGGGCGAAAAGCCTTGCTAAGCCTGGCGGCGGATGATGATTACGCCCTCGCGTCATTCACCTCCTTGGAGGCATCATCGAAGTGCTCTGTTCCCGGCAATTTGTAGTGGTTTCTCCTTGTTTCGTTGTATCTGTGGTTAGCCATCTCACTCCAATGCTAGGGAGTTTTTCTATTTTGTTGTTTATCTGTGGGTAGGCCACAACCTCGCCTCGGCGTAGAGGCCGTTATATGTATGGTTTTAGTCCGGTTTCCCAAAATTAACTGGGCGACGAGGGGTTTAGCCTCGTTTTCCCCAAAACGAGGTTATCACCCATTTTGGGCACTTGAATATAATTCAGGTGGGGAGCCTCCCCGGTGAAAATTCAAAAAAAAAAAAATAATAATAAGTCGCCACTTCAATTTTTCCAAGTAACATTGTCGACAATTGCATTTTTTTTTGTGAGCACTTAAAAAATTACAGTCGAGCACTTAAGTAACATCTTTTTTACACAAAGTGGGAAAACATGGGAACATGACTCCATGCCAAATGGTAAATTCAAGATCCATCCAAGTCCAAATAAGCATTTTAGAGAACAACCTGTAATTTCTCAGACTCTACCTTGAGCATTCTTTTATCTCAAAACTAGTGTTTCCTCAAAGGTGTGCAGGTATACCTGATCCTTGTAGCTCTTTGCCTGAGTGTGAGACCCAATTATCAAAACACCAGGTGGAAGGTCATTAATCAGTGATTCTCTACATTTGGTGAATGACTTCTCTACATCCTTGAGTAACACAAACAAATTACTGTTTTTGCTTTCTTCTGAAATGACCTGAAAGGCAATTAAACTGAAAACTGTATTCTCGCAGGCAGTAAGAGTACACATTTTACTGATACTGATCACCTATAACAGCCATTACCTCAATGAACTTTCCTAAGGTAAGGCTATCAACTTCACCACCAGAAGAGTCTAGCCAAGCTCAGCAGCTGCAGAAATATAAAACAAGAAATCACTCATAAGACCAAAAGAGTATCAATAGGTCACTAAATCCACATTGCTTAAGAAGTTAAGACTAACCAGAACAAAATAAGCCACGATTTCGGTCACATAAACCTCCAAGATCATTTCCGCCATCGATAGGATCGTCAAATATAACTCCAACTTTAGAGGACCCATTCTTTTCAAAAGCAAGTACCACTTCACCCCGATACACATAAGATCTGTAAATAGATCAAACAATTCATCAGAATGAACCAAACATATCTCAGTAGTAACATAATCAACATATCTCAGTAGTAACATAATCAAATGACCACTACGACATGATCTATCAATGTGTTGTAAGGGTAGAGTATAATTATACACATCCCTCCTGCGTGTTCAAGAAAACAAAAAAATTAGTTATAAATATGCAAAACCAAATCAAGTCCACTGTTCATGCATTGAAACCATATACTCTTACAAAAATATTTAGTCAACTGAAATTCTACTTAATGAGTTTCCAAATGCTATTGCTATATGATGCATATTTTTCTTCACTTATATTAGAAACAAGGCTCAATTATGTCATTGTTTAGACTTTATCAAAACACAAGAACACAAGAGCTTCCAGCATTAATTGTCCAAATCAAGTCCTCCTTTAATATAATGATAAGCAGCTCTCATTAATTGTACGTGATACAAATTAATCCTTCTTCAGAACACATAGAAAAAAAAAAAATCGGCAGAGATCAAAGACACAGCAGTACTAGGTTCAAATGAAACAAGAACAGAAAGCTCTCACTTTTCAGCAATAATACCTGGGTGTCAACTTTATGGAACCATCACCAATATACTCTACCCTATCTCCTGCATAACGCAAAATATGTAAAGGTTTGTTTACAGTGCGAGTAAACTTTTGATGAATAAAAGAAAGGGAGAACAAAAACCTTCTCTGAAAGTGTTTTTCTGGATGTTCTCAGAATGTCAGCTCCTGAACTAGAAGTTGGTGCATCATCACTCCTGACATCCTTTAGGGACTCTTGAAGCTTTGAAGACATTGCATGGAATTATTTCAATAAATAATACTTCTGTTGACATATTGGGAAGATAAAGGGTACGGTAAAAACTCTGATTGTCCATATAAATAAGGAACATATGTTTTACTTACACCATACAAAATAAGAGAATCAAGTATGAGAAGTCTAGCATCAAAGTGCTTTGCAAGCGCCATTATCAATGTTTCCTGGTACAGTTCAGACCCTAGAAGCATGATTGTTCAAAATAGTAAGAGATGTACAGAAAAGCAAACACCAAGAAAATTGCGAGGCAGCCATGACAATGTAACACAACTCCAGGGCATTAGTTTCTCACCAGTAATATAACTAAAATAAAAAGTGATAAGAAATACCTGATGGACCGGATAATAGAATTCGCTGACTTAGAGATGAAACTTTTTGTGCACATTCGTTGAACTCCTTGTTCATGTGTATGGATGCAGACAACAAGAGTATGTCCTTTGTACTATCACTGCAAGAAATGAACACAGATTAGTTAGAAAGAAGGTGCTAAAACACAGATTGCTTGTTCTAAGTATTTTTGGGAAAATTATGGAGACCTGATCAACAGTGTGAATAGGAAAAATATCCAAATGTAAATGAAGATAAAGACTAGAAGATTTCTAGAACTAGCAATGACCTGAGATAATACGGAAAAATTATCAAGGGTTACATGGATATCGTTTGGGCTAAGAATTCCTTGTTTCAACCCATCCTTAAATGCTTGCCATCCACTCAGAGATGAAGTGGCTGATGGATTAGGACTCCTGAAATTGCTCTGATTTTCAAGAGCTTTAAAATTCATCAGTTAAGTCAGATGTCAGATAAAATTGGTCCTGCAATATCAGAACTGTTTGTCTTAGTTGTAACTTACCAGCTTTTTCTATTTCTTGGTTTTTCTCTCTAGATGCAGTAGGGACTGCTAATGGGTCCCCCAAATTGTTATGCCCAGATGACAATATGTTGGGCCCAGTCAGAGGATGCTGAAAAATCTGTCAGCAGGTTATGGATCACTCCCAGATAGCAAGTCAAACTAACAAACCTGACTCATTCTACCATTGCTAAAGTATTAGTTAGCAACCAAGTACTATATGGAGAAAGGACAGAGGAATGAAACAGACATGTATAATGCCAAATCTGGTAATAAGGATACATAGGCATGCACCCCATTTCGACCAAAAGAAATCTCATCCCCTCCACTGAGGGAACTGCCACCTCGGATGATTTGTGTTCCATTTACTACAACCGAACCACCCATGCCTGTAACCTCTAACTTCCATGGACCTCCTTGCTGGAATAAAAGCAACAAATTGTTTACAAGGATCCAAAGAAACATAACAAACTTAACTGCATTATAACAGTGCAGAAACATTAAAGGACCTCAAGATACCGCAACAGGCATAGATTTCTGTCAACATTTTGGTCATCCAAAACTATGTCACATTTGTGACTTCTGCCAACAGAAATTTCGCCGGCAGAGAGTAGAACATGAGGAGTCTGCAATCACAGATGGTTGATACTCAGTATGAGTTAACAGATTGGTAAAAATCAGTTAATCAATTCGAGCATTATGACCAGATGAATATAAGGAACAAGCCCACTAATTACCAACAGTGGGAGAAACTTTTAATGAGCAGATCTTGGCTGATTAACCACAAGAATGGAATGTCAAGATCTCTTAATCATGATGATTAACTTACAGGCTCATTCACACCAAATGCAGATATTTTGTCGAAACCTTTTCAAGAAAAAAAACAGGCAATCGCTTGCGGCATTGACACCAAAACAGTTCTCAAAAACAATTTAACCAACAATTGACTTCTATGGATACTTTTATGACAAATCAGATATACGACTTTCAGCATCCTGCAAATCCTGGAGTGATGCATTGAGAGAAGCTATCAGTGAACACTGAACAGTTGCAAACTTATTTATATGACAAAGCCCACAGAAGGAACCAAACGGTACTGCAGAAATAAACACAGTAACAAATAGGCCCGCCAAATTCCCTAAAAGATTAAAAAAAAATCCGTAATACAACAACTTAAAGCCAAGAACGTTCAAGAATCTGCACCAGAACTGCACACCCTTCTTCCCAATTCCCCAAAATCAAGAACACCTGTAGTTAGTTGACCGCAAGCAAAGCCGTGACTTGTAACGTGGTACAAGAACCGCAAGTAGCCAAACCTCAAGAACCGCCAAGAAACCGCAGGCGGGCTCCAAAAATGCAAGAACACGTACGCGAACCACCGCGCGGCAAGAACCGTCGAGAAGGTCAAGAGGAAGCAGGAAGCTAGAGAAGTCCCGACGAACGATCACCTGCGAGCACTGCGACAGCATCTTCGCCCACAGCGCCGGCTCCAGGTCCTTCACCTCCGCCTGCGAATCCAGTCGACATTATTAGCCCCAATAGAGACGCGGTCCCCGGCTGCCCCCTGGTGGTGGAGTTCACCTTGCTTCTCTTGGTTCCCGGAAGGGCGGGGAGGGCGAGGGCGCCAGACGCCGCTTGCCCCTGCCGGTGTAGTCCTTCCCTCCTCCGGCACTTCCATTGCCTCCGGGAGCCGCCGCCGCAGGGGCGGCGTTCCGGTGAGTGTGCTCCATGGGTTCGTTACACTTTCCGGAAATGGAAGCCGAAGCCTCGGTTTTTTTTTTTTCTTTTCCGAGAGAAAAAAATAGAAAATGCCGGAGTCGAAGAGGGAGAGGGAGAGGGAGAGGGAGGGAGGTTTATGAGAGCGGGGTGGGGCCACTTGTCAGGGTTGTCTCTTTGGCTTCTTTCTTGGAGACGACACGGCGCCACGCTGTGAGCTTAGGTCGCCACATCCACCGTCCATGTGTAAGATCTAAAGGTTGCTACGTTTTCCGTCAAGACAATGGGACTTTGACCAAGGAAGCGCCCAAGGAAGTGATTGCGGTGCTGTGCAGCTTGACACGAATGGGTTTCTTGCGGTGCAACCTTCCGATGATTAAGTCCTCGACTTTACACGGGTTCTCAAATTTTTATAGATTTATTATATAATTTATAGGCGTTATATATTAAATGCTAGGTGACATCCTGTTGATAATACTTTGCGTCGGTGATGACGTCATGAATTTTAAGATTTACCGACTCGTTACTTTAAAGGTGCTTATAAATATATAAGGTTTATGTAAGTATGTTTATAGGGGCAAGTCATTTGGTGGATGTCTATGCTATACTGCGTGATTCTTTAAAAACAAAAAAAAAAAACCTTGACATGAACCTCCAACCTTATACGAGAGAATGATGATTATGTCACTAGGAAATATGGGCTTTGCTTTCTTGGCATCTACAAATGAGATTCGTTGGTTTCTCATTATCAAACGAGACGCGTTAAACCGATGCTCTATAACGGATTTATTATTGCCATTTTCTTTTTCGTCGCTATCTTTTAAGACTCGTTTTGCCCATGAGCCTACCATTTCATTCCCTTTTTCATTCTAGGGGTGAATGAAACAAAACGGTGAATACATGGAGGAAAAATCGAGACTCCAAATTTCCGGCATTATATGTATGTACTCTCGCCCGGTGGCGGAGCTCACCAATTTTAACGACCAGGGCCACTATAAGAACGTATACATCGTCTATGGCGTGTCCAAATACCATTTAGTCCAAATACCATTTAGTCCAAATACCATTTAGGCTGGATTTAACCTTTTTTGCACAAGCATCGAATTTCATCTAATATAATACAGCACAACCAAACCATAAAATTAGCTAATAAATACACATGTTTAGATGAAATCTAGATTGCAACATAATTAATGGAAAACATGTAAATGGTTAAAAACACATAAGTATTGATGGTTTGGTTCGCCCTTGTACGTCATTTCTTCAGTAGGAGCATGTGAACGTGAACCTTATACAAATAGATTTGGTATTTATAGATGGAGAAGATGAGTTCGACATAAAAATATAACTTAGATTTGAGAATTGAGAGGGATTACTGATCCTCAACATGATTCTCTCGTATTGCTAATTTGCAATCAACAAGTAACAACACAGCAGGTACTCTACCCTGCCTTTGCCCGGTTGGGAACACTCCCACTGGCCCCGGCAACCCTGCTCCAAGCATGCAGCCTGGTTGGGTCTAGAAGGCGGTTGGGTCTAGAAGGCCCACTAGCTATTCTTATGTCTCGGTCCAACAACGAGAGGCGGCACGACATGTCACTGTTTGCACGAAGGCCAACAAACATGAAGCCAAGCTGTCTCCCCAGGCAGGCGAACTCTTGGCTTCTCTTCTCTCTTTGTTGTGAACTGATATTCTTCAAGATTTGGCCCAATAACGTCTAGGGCCAGCCCAGAAAAAGGAAAAAGTATGGATTCCCTCCCCCAACTATCACGAAAGTTCACTTTTCCTCCCTTAACTCCAAAACCGACAAATCACCTCCATCAACTTTTCAAACCATGCAAATTACCTCCCTCGAGCGGTTTTGAAGGCGGATTTGCTACAGTAACCGCGGTTTGCTACAGTGACAGTTGGTCTGCTACAGTAACAGCGGGTTTGCCTTTTTTTTAAAAATTCGGTTGAATCTTTGAAAAATCATAGTAAATGATAGAAAAATCATAAAATAAAAAATCCAATTTTATTGGACTCTACATGATTAGATCTACACAGTGAATATATAATATGATATGCTTTAGTATAAAGTTTTTGCTACGAAGGTTTTATCTTTTTCTTTTATATTTATTTGGCTGAATCTTTGAAAAATTATACTAAATCACAGAAAAATCATAAAATAGAAAATCTAATTTTGTTAGACTCCACATGCGCATGTCTACACAGAGAATATATAATATAGTATGCTTTAATACAAAATTTTTGTTGTAGCTTTAGATCTATGCTTTTGTGTAATTAATTAAAATAATTTGTAGCTGCAACTCTTATAATTATTTTGTTGGACTAAAACATACCATATTATATATTCTATGTGTAGATCTACTCATGTGGAGTCTAACAAAAATTTGATTTTCTATTTTATAATTTTTCTGTGATTTACTATGATTTTTCAAAAGATTCAACCTGATTTTTTTAAAAAGAAAGGAAAAGGCAAACCCGCTGTTACTGTAGCAGACCAACTGTCACTGTAGCAAACCGCGGTTACTGTAGCAAATCCGCCTTTAAAACCGCTCGAGGGAAGGTAATTTGCATGGTTTGAAAAGTTGAGGGAGGTGATTTGTCCTGGTTTTGGAGTTGAGGGAGGAAAAGTGAACTTTCGTGATAGTTGGGGAAGGGAATCCGGACTTTTTCCCCCAGAAAACTACATATGCTAAAGGGGATTTTTGGCGTGCCTAGGGCTGTGGCCCTAGGCCCAAGTCCTCCCTGCTTTCGCATTTCAAAAATATATTTGTTCTGAGAAGGGGCACAACTACTAAGACTGGAGAAAAAAACTGTCATACCACTACTCTAGTAATCTCCCCCATCTAGACGGCTAGAGTCGAGCCTCCTTCTCCAACGCTGCTCCATCGCGCCAGGCCACACGCTGCCACGTCAGCCTCAACCTCAATTCGCCCCTCTAGCAGCGTGGATCTCTACCCCAGCCTAGAACTCTTCTTGTCTTTGGCTTGGATCTCCCGCCCGACCGGCCTCCACGTGCCGACATAGAAGATGACGAGGGCGAAGCGCGACCTTCGCGGGTGGTGGAGAAGATGGGCTAAGCCGCCTCTGCGTGCGTGGAGAAGAAGATCTCGGTACCGGCCAGCGCCCATTATAGAAGAGGCGGGCGATGGCCACCACATTGATGGAGGAGAAGAGGGCGGGTGCCGACCTCCTTGCATGAAGAGAAGAAGATGTCGAGGAGAAGATGTCGAGGAGATGCGAGAGGAAAGGGGAGAGGTAAGATGTGAGAGGTGGCCGAGGAAAGAGGAAGTAGGAACGAGGGTGTAGGCCTGCTGCTTGATTCAGGATTAAGTAAAGAGGCTATTGCTAAAACGACTATCTTTGTGGGACACATTTTAAACATCAGAATGACTCTGTTTCTAGAGCGGAGGGAGTATATATAAAGGACAAATTTAATATTTTGATTCTTCTTAGAAAAACCTCTTATCTTGTACTCACTCCATCCCGTATTATCTGTCGTTCTAGCGATAATAGTATGTCTCGAATTAACTGTCGTCTAGCACAATGTAGATGGGCCTCACACCTACTACATCTATCCATGCAGCCTTTTGTCACCCGGTTAGGCCCATTCCACCTCCCCTGTTTTCATCCACTCTTTGCTAGCGCGTTCGTCTAGGAGCTGGCATTGTTTATTCTTCTTCTGCTAAAACAAAGTGATAGAGAGAGGTCGTTGTCATATCTGTTGTTTTTGTAGGGACATCTTAGTCTTTTAACTCTTACCTTGTTCTTCGTGCATGGATACCAACAAGAAATAAAATGAGATAGAGGGAGTATATTTTGATGGGAATAAAAATCGAGCTCGCGTGTCGCCAGCCTGCATTAATTAAAATTAAATTGCGCCGGTGGTATGCAAATGCTGCAGCTGATACTTCGAGGAGATTTCATAGTGACGTCAAGATTCAGTTGATACTTCGAGGAGATTTCATAGTGACGTCAAGATTCAGACATTCAGGCGACTTGAGGGTTCAGACATTCTGCTTATGGCAAGCGCCCTTTTACGTGCTGATTCAACCACGCACTTAAAAGAAAATACTAATATCCCACATTATGACTTATGTATATAGAAAAAATGAAAAAAAGTGTAGTAATAATCATTTGAAAGCTGTCGACACAGGCCCAATTATGGACCACCAAATCTTTCCAAATCATCAAATAAGTGGTAATATGTGTGACAGGAGGGACATATCAATTTAATTTTAGAATTGTTTTGAGTTTTTCTTTTTTTTTTTTAAAAAGTGAGCTTGACTCGTACTTCATTAAGAGAAAACGGAATGTTCCAAGATACGAATTGTCTCAAGTCAAAAAAAAAAAAAAGACTTTGATCGAATTTCTAGAAAAAGTACTGTCAAGATTTATGATACCAAATTATCACAGAATATATTATACTCCCTCTGTCCCTTTTTAGATGTCGTTTTGGGTAATGTGCGGTCAAACTTTCTCAACTTTGACTAGGTTTTGTAGAAAATACGTGCAACATTTATATCTCCGGATAAATTTATTAAAAAACTAGACGTAAAGATCTTTCTTTTCAATGATACTAATTATTTAGCATAAATATTTATATATTTTAATATATAATTGCCGGCAGTTTGAAAACGTTGACTTCTCGGGAAGCGAGAATGACATCTATTTAGGGACGGAGGGAGTAGTTAGCATATATAAATGTCCTCGTTTTTTTTCTCACTAAAATGTTTCTTCCGGAGCGTCTCCCTCGCGCTCAAGTACGACGTGACGATACGAGCACAATGGATATGATATGACACCGGAACCTTCCTGGCAGTTTATGGTTAGGACAGCTAGATCGATCTAGTGTTTTCGATTCTTCCGAGAACGTACACTCAGCTGATGATGGCTGAGCTCATCCTATTCCTTCCCACTCATCAATCTCACCGCCTGCTAGCTGTTGACTTCTGCTTGCAGCCGGATCGCTATCAATCGCATGGATTCTTCTCAGTGAATTCCTCCCTATCCATGCTCAACCACTCATGTTTATGTAGCTGCAAGATTAATTCGTGGGCTTGCAGTAGCAGAATGAAGCTTCCAGTCTCCTGCACTGCTTAGATTTCAGAACTGATGGGTACACATTCTATTACGTACTCTGACAGTCTGGCTGTTTGGGCACAAAAAATCAACTTTGTCCGCATCAAAATTACTACAAGCGAGTAGCTGGTGTCACCAATAAGTTAAAAAATACTACTAATGACAGTCAAATGACTTGGTATTTGTTTTGATTCTGATGGATCCAGTACTACTTTTGACTGGTAAAATATCGACTGAATGACAACGACAGCAGGCTAAGCCCGGCTGTTTGGTTTTAGGGACTTTTTAGGGACTAAAAAAGTTCATTTTAGTGTCTACCAAACCAAACCAAACAAAAAGGACTTTTTTGAAACTTTTTCTCTGTTAGTTCCTAAAAAGACTCTCTTGGAGGGACTTTTTTGTTAGTCCCTAGTACTAAAAAAAAAGTTTAGTTCCTAGGAACCAAACAACACCTGATCTAAATATAAAAGCCAAATAATATTATCTATATATTACTGACATGGTATAAATCAATGTAAATGGATTATGACGGTAAAATGACTTGGTACTTGTTCTGATTCTGATGGATCCAGTACTACATTTTTAACAGTAAAATTTGGACTGAATGACAACGACAGCAAACCTAAGCTATTTATTTATTTATTTATTATCTGATCTAGTCTAGGATGTAAATGCCTAAATGATAACACTATCTAACACAGACATGGTAAGTATAAATAAATCAATGCAAATCCATTATGTCAATCATAAACACCAATTAACCTAGTAACTCAACCCACACACACAAGTTTGACAGTTCAACCCAAGACTGACTAAGCAGCGACGAAAAACCAAGAACACGGGGAACGGACAAACCGTTGACACCTCCAAGTCTTCTCAAACCGCGCAGAAAATTTCAGACGCGCGACTTCGCAGCGGCAGCCGGCCCGGCCGGCGTCTCTTCGGCCGGCTGGAACAGTGAAACGCAGGCAGGAACAGTGAAACGCAGGCAGGAACAGTGAAACGCAGGCAGGAACATTCTCTTCGGACGGGGCTTGTCGATTCGGCCGGCGTGGGAGCGCACCGGCAGCAAGGGACGGCGAGCGCGGTTAGGGCAAGGCGATGGCGCGGCCAGCTTGGCCCAGCACGGCCTGTAACAACCCAGCCACACAAGCAGTGGCACGGTGGCGTCGGCCATGGTGAACGCGCAGCCGCGGCGACAACGGCCGAGAAGGACAGCGCGACTAAGCTCAAAAGAAGCGCAAGGACAGGGGCATGGCTAGCTGCGCGATGGAGCGGGCGGAGCTGCAGTGGCGTCGGCGAGTTTTGCAGGCGAACCAATGGAACGCGGCACCGGCAGCAGGAACAAGAAAAGAAGAAGACGGCAGTCGATTCTGGTTCTAGGACTTGGAGGACGATGGAGAAGCTTCAGGGCGTCCAGCACCTGCTTGGGCGTGTCCACGCGGGTGGCTACGTGGGACGTGAGGAGCACAGGGAAGGTGGCCAAACGGCACACGGCGGTGAGCAGCCTGAGAAACTGCTTCTCGTGTTACTGTAGCAGAATGAAACGCTCACTTGTTCTCCCGATTTTGTGCAGCAATTCGATCAGCTCCAAGAACAGAAACTATTCATCTACACGTGCTCTCCATCTTTTCCTAAAGGGTCAACACTTAAAACTTGATAGTTTTGAAGATTTTAAATTCAAAAGGAAGGTTTAGTGAAACTGAATTCAGTTTCAGGTGCAACGACGATGAACAGGCAAGCAAGCCGTAGGTGGCAGGTACGGCTGTTTCTTGAAATAATGTACTAGTACGTCTTGCTTCCTTCTTCTTCAAAAATCTCCCAAAAATTGAATAGAAGTTGAAAATATCCAAGAACAAAAGTTTCTCAATTTAACAAGATCTACACTTGCGTTTTTGGGCTCATCGTCAAATTCAAGTAGTTTTGAATGTAGGTTTTCAAAATTTAAATTTAAAATTAAGATTAATAAAATAATTAATTAGCCAACTTAATTAGTGAACAATCATTAATCAACCATCAGAAAATCACAAAACATTATAACTAATGTTTAATGTCGATATATCATGTAGCAAACAAAACACACTATTTGCAACATATAACTGCAATATATAAATACGAAATGCATTATTACTATGATACTTGATAATCACACATGATATTGGTCATATTTAATATTTTAATTACTCTTTAATGTCTGGGATGTTACACCAACGCTGCTCCATCTCTTCCACCGCTAGACCACACACTGCCACCTCATCCTCAACCCCACAAGTCACCCCTCTAGCAGCGTGGATCTCTACCCTAGCCTAGAACTCTACTGCGATGGCTTGGATCTCTACCGCACTGGCCTCCACCTGCCGACATTGAAGATGACGAGGCGCGGCGCGGCCTTAGCGATGGTAGAGGAGAAGATGGGCTATGCCGTCTCTGCGTGCGTGGATAAGAAGATCCCGGGCACTGGCCTCGCGCCATTATAAAAGAGGCAGGCGATGCCCACCACATTGATGGAGGAGAAGAGGGCGGGTCCTTGCATGAAGAGAAGAAGATGTCGAGGAGGGCGGGCGGTGGGCAGTGCGAGATGTGAGAGGAAAGGGGAGAGGTAAGATGTGAGAGGTGGCCGAGGAAAGGGGAGGTAGGAACGAGGATGTAGGCCTGCTGCCTTGATTCAGGATTAAGTAAGGAGGCTACTGCTAAAATGACTATCTTTGTAGGACACATTTTAAACATCAGAATGACTATTTCTAGAGCAGAGGGAGTATATATAGAGGACAAATTCAATATTTTGATTCTTTTTAGAAACTTCTTATCTTGTACTCCCTCCATCCCGTATTATCTGTCGTTCTAGCGATAATAGTATGTCCCGAATTAACTGTCGTCTAGCACACTATAGATGGGCCTCACACCTACATCTATCCATGCATCCTTCTGTCACCCGGTTAGGCTGTCTCCAACAGCAGACCATAAATCCAATACCTATTCCACGATTTTTAGTCACCTACAGGGAAAGGATATTGCACCCAATTCCTTCTCTCTCCAACAGTTAACCCATCCAACGGAAGATGCAAGCGAGAAGCCGCGTTACCGCCTGGCTGCGTCGGGCGCTCCTCACCGCGTCGGTAGCGCGCGCCACCGGGTCGGCGCGGTACGCAGCCCTCGACCCGGTCCCGGCGCGGCGCGGGGCACCACGACCTCCCTCCCCATCGGCGCATGGGCGTGCACCCGCGGCACGACCTCGATCGCGGCACCCGTCTGGCGAATGTGCGGCCTCGGGCGGCTCGACACGCCCGGACCACCGGGGCGGCTCGGCCCGCCAACCTCGACGCCGCCGCCCCTACCGGGTGGCTCGACGCATAGCACCACCGGGCGGCTCGGCCCTCAACCTCGCCACGCGCCACCGCCGCCTGTGGCCTCCTCGTTGCTCCCGTTCCTCCGGGCCCGCCAAACCTCCGCCCGCTCAGCGTCTCTAGCGTGCGTGCACGCACGCCAGGCTCTCCTCGCCTACAGCGGCGTCCGGACGCCCACCAAGGGCCGCAAGCCCGGCCCCAGGGCGCCGTCGCCCGACCCGTTCCGCCACCCCTTCTCCACGGTCTCGGGTCCCTGCCAGGCCCACCCTGCCCGGCGTGAGCACCGGACACCATCCCGAGTCGCGGCGTCTGAGTCCGGCGTTTGCTCCACGGCCACCCTCCACGCCCGCTGAGCGGCGCCGCCGAGACCCGGGAACGCCGCCGTCGGGTGGACTCGCCCGCCGCCGCGCCCGCCATACCCTCCTGCCCACGGGAGCCAAGCACGCGAATGCGCCTCCCTACACTCGTCCTCGCCGAGGCGGGAACGCCGCCCCGTCGAGACCGACTTCGCCCGCCACCGGAGGCCCGCAGCGTCGGCGGGAGCAAAGGCCACGAGAGATGCATCAGCACGAGAGAGGAAACCTTTGTTGCCAACTCGTTGGCCGCGGTTGCAAAAAAGGCGACACCTGATGCATCGCTGTTGAAGGCTGCTTTTTGAAGCCAAAAGCACCGTACATTACCTACTTTGTGTTTTGCATATCCCGTTGGAGATAGCCTTAGGCCCATTCCACCTCTGTTTTTTCATCTACGCTTTGATAGCGCGTTCGTTCAGGAGCTGGCATTGTTTATTCTTCTTCTGCTAAAACAAAGTGACAGAGAGAGGTCGTTGTCATATGTGCTGTTTTCGCAGGGACATGTTAGTCTAACTCTTACCTTGTTCTTCATGCATGGATACCAACAACAAATAAAATGAGAAAGAGGGAGTATATTTGATGGGAATAAAAATCGAGCTCGCGTGTCGCCAGCCTGCATTAATTAAAATTAAATTGCGCCGGTGGTATGCAAATGCTGCAGCTGATACTTCGAGGAGGTTTCATAGTGACGTCAAGATTCAGTCATTCAGGCGACCTAAGGGTTCAGACATTCTGCTTATGGCAATCGCCCATTTACATGCTGATGCAACCACGCACTCAAAGGAAAATACTAATATCCCACATTATGACTTATGTATATAGAAAAAAATGAAAAAAAGTGTAGTAGTACTAATAGTACTACTAATAATAATCATTTGAAAGCTGTCGACACAGGCCCAATTATGGACCACCAAATCTTTCCAAATCATCAAATAAGTGGTAATATGTGTGTCAGGAGGGACATGTCAATCAATTTTAGAATTGTCTCGATCGAGTCAAAAAAAAAAAAAAAGATTTTGATCTAATTTCTAGAAAAAGTTCCGTCAAGATTTATGATATCAAATTACCATATAATATAAATTAGTTAGCATATAAATGTCCTCGTTCTCTCACTAAAATGTTTCTTCCGGAGCGTCTCCCTCGCGCTCAAGTACGACGTGACGATACGAGCACAACACAATGGATATGATATGACACCGGAACCTTCCTGGCAGTTAATGGTTAGGACAGCTAGATCTTGTGCTTTCGATTCTTCCGAGAACGTACACTCAGCTGATGACGGCTGATGAGCTGATCCCACTCATCAATTTCACCGACTGCAAGCTGTTGACTTTTTGTATGCAGCCGGTTCAGTCTCGCTCTCAATCGCATGGATTCTTCTCAGTGAATTCCTCCCTATCCATGCTCAACCACTTGTGTTTATGTAGCTGCAAGATTAATTCGTGGGCTTGCAGTAGCAGAATGAAGCTTCCAGTCTCCTGCACTTCAGATTTCAGAACTGATGGGTACACATTCTATTACGTATTGTACTTTGACAGTCTGATTGTTTGGGCACAAAAATCAACTTTGTCAGTATCAAAATTACTACAAGCGAGTAGCTGGTGTCACCAATAAGTTAAAAAATACTACTAATGACAGTCAAATGACTTGGTATTTGTTTTGATTCTGATGGATCCAGTACTACTTTGACAGTAAAATATCGACTGAATGACAATGACAGCAGGCTAAGCTATTTATCGGATCTAAATATATATAAATCAGTGTAAATGCATGATGACAGTAAATGACTTGGTACTTGTTCTGATTCATTTTTTAGCAGTAAAATTTGGAATAAATGACAACGACAGTAAGGCTAAGCTATTTATTTATTATCTGATCTAGTCTAGGATGTAAATGCCTAAATGATAACACTATCTAACACAGACATGGTAAGTATAATTCAACGCAAATCCATTATGACAATCATAGACGCTAATTAAGCTGGGAACTCAACCCACACACACAAGTTTGTGTTAGACAGTTCAACACAAGACTAAGCAGTGACGGAAAACCAAGAACACGGGGAACGGACAAACCGTTGACACCTCCAAGTCTTCTCAAACCGCGCAGAAAATTTCAGACGCGCGACTTGGCAGCCGGCCCTGCCGGCGTCTCTTCGGCCGGCTGGAACAGTGAGACGCAGGCAGGAACATTCCCAGCTCGTTCCTGCCGGCTTCCGGCCATCTTCTCGCATGGCCTCTATATCAGCGGCCGACTCTCCCCTTGCTTTGTTCTTGTTCATCGTCACCCGTCTTCCCCAATGGCTCCTCCCTCCTCCAGCAGCAGGCGCCTCCAATGGTCCGGAACCGACGGCGCTGCCGGCACCGGCGTCGGCGAGCTGTCCTTGCCACGCAGGCGATGGCAGTCTGTGCTGTGAGTTTGGTCTTGGGCTTCTTGATTGATTGATTCGGTGGTGTTTGCTTTACTCAGCTGATAATTAGACGGTTGGTTTGTTGGATGGATGGTTGCAGGCAGGTTACGAGGACGAGGAGGAAGGCGACGGAGGGGTTGTTTGGATTCAGACGGATCATGGAGGCCGAGTTCATGGGCATGTTCCTCCCGGTCTTTGGGTCAATGTTCAAGAGAGTGGTGAGGACTTGGTCAGACTAAGTTTTTTTTCTTTTACTTTTCTTCAGATCTGGTTGATTTTTGCTATTTACGGGTGCTTTGTTATTTTCAGAGTCTTCTTTAGCACTTTTAGGTACAAATTGCAAAAATCTCTGATGAGATTTGTTGAATGAACTGATTTTAGTGCAAATGTTTCAGCTCAAACAAAAGTTCAGTTTCTGCTGATATTCTGCTATATTCAGAGGAATTAGCTCAGTGGAGTTCATGTTTCTGTGTTAGCTCCTCCTCCTCGAACTCTTCACTGTTCTGACTTATGACATTTCCTTATTTCAGGTCTCAGAGGAGGTAGAGAAAGCAATATTCAGACAATTCCGTGCACCAGCAGCACCTCCAAGGTAAGACATACAAGTTCCCCTCATATGAATGAATAAATAAAAAGATTCCACTCACCAAGAGTGTGTTGTTCTGTTTATTTGAGTGCATACTGAAAGCACCAATGCATTTCCCTCTGGTTCTCAGATATTTTATATTTTACTACTGCAGTTTGGCCTTTTCCTCTCAATGAAATACGTGTAAAAGACCCGATCGCGATTGTTTTTTACTACTGCAGTCAATTTCAACTTTTCCTTTTATCCATTTGTAGATTGCTGGTGGACAGGAGCCAGCACCCGAGGTACCAGCTCATGTTCTTGAACGGTCTGAAACCTGTGTACACACTGACAAAGCTAGAATCAGAAGACGGGACAGCACTGAAGGTGGCAATAGTTGAAAGGCTTGAAAACAGTCGGCTGAACATCGTCAGATATGGTCCTCTCTCTTCTGCTAAGGTTGAAGTTGTAGCCCTCCACGGCAACTTCAATGCTAGAAATGAGGAATCCTGGAGCCCTGAAGAGTTCAAGAAGCACATCGTGTCCGGTCGAGAGAAGAGTGCCCAGCTTCTCACTGGGAATCTAGCACTGAAGCTCAATGGAGGCGAGGCTGTCCTTGAGAATGCAACCTTCACCGATAACTCCAGCTTCACCAGCACCAAGATGTTCAGGCTGGGGTTGAGGCTTGCGAATTCTTCTGGAGAGAGTTCTTGAAGGCGTCACCAAGCCGTTTCGTGTGAAAGAGCGCAGGGTAGAAGGTATGCCTTTTTGCCAAACATTCAGATTCACTATTTTTTCAGAAACTGCAGTCTTGGTTGGAGGCTTGGAGCTCAGAGTCAGAGTTGACACCGTCATAATCCTCTGACATTTGTTGTAGGATTTGAAAAGCACTATCCTCCAATGCTGGACGATGAAGTGTGGCGTTTGAAAAAGATTAGTAAAATTGGTGCTTACCATCAAGCTTTGTCAGATAGAGGAATCGATTCGGTGCAAAAGTTCTTACAGGCTTATATGAAGGATGAAGAGAAACTTATAAAGGTAAAATGAAGGCTCTATAAATTCCTTCCGTTAGTAAATACCGGTTCATATTCCTAAACATGTTCAACATGTTCAAGATGGTTGACTGATACAAGAGCTTTGGCTTTTCTACATCTAGATCTTCAACAAGATGCCACAGTCAACATGGAAATCCATCATAGAGCATGCCATGACGTGCAAAGTTGGCAACAGTCTTTACCTTTATGAAGTTCAGGACAAGGATGTTAGTCTTTTCTTTGATGAGATATATCAACTTGTTGGGGCAAAGTTTGGTGGTTGTTACAAGCCCATTGATCAGCTTAACGAAATAGAGAAGGTGTGGTCTCCTCACCTGCTTCAAACCAGGGATTTTCTCTTTATTATTCTAATTGTTTTGTTGTTTTTCTTAAACAGAATTTAGTGCAATCCCTGAAGCAAGGTGCCTATCAGAATATAGATGGCTGGCAGCCTAACTACACGATGGTGAACAACTACCCTGTATTCTGCAGTTTCCCTGCACAGGGTACTTCTGAGTTTAGTGCTCTTCATCCAAATCAGCAGACACTCAACTATGGTAATGCCTAATTATTGATTCACAACTGTAGTGTAATTTTTCATATCTAGTCAAGTAATCATTGATATAAACTTTTTCCAGATATGGGGAAAGCTCAACTGATGTACGATTTGGAAAAAGGCCTTCAATGGATACTTTCAACACATCCCTTGGAGCCAGTAATGTAAGTAGTGCTTTAGATGCAGATTGCAGATAATAATAATAACATGTATACCAGGTATCTAAGATGTTATCATCAATCTGCAAACAGGTGCCAGTTGATATATCTAGGTTTGTTCAGGGGCAAACTTCCAATTATATGCAGTTAAGACATGAGCAAACAATAAACAGAGTTGTACCATATGATTCAAGCACAGGAGCCTTGTTACCCAGACCAAGACTTACACAGTTGCAGATACCAAACTCTGAGAGAACATTCTTTGGTCCAGATGCTAGTCTTCCTGCCGTTATTCCAAACAACATTCTGGTTGGTCAGGGTGTTGCACTCTCTGAAGAATCATACAGGGTACGCCTTTTTATGTAATTTGAAACTGATGAATTCAACACTACATATATTTGACCGAGCCAAGTCTAACTCCTTTCGTGCTTGCAGGGTCTTCCTGTCGATAGTATATCATCTACGGATGTGGTCATGTCATCGATGCAATCTCCATTCCAGCTTCCGAGAAACAGTAAGCACATTGAAATTTTCCACTACAGCTATTTTTCCAAGATTGATGCTCACATACTTTAGATGGCATGTGCAGGTGACAGTTTTAGCAACCATTCTGAACAACAATGCAATGGTCAAACAACAATGCAGTCGCAACATTTTGTCACTGGATTCCAGCCAACAAGAACAAACAGTTTCGACTTAAGCTCATGTGATGAACTCATACAGAACTTCATTTCCCAGATTTCTAACAGTGAAGGGGCATCTACACCACTTTCACCCCGCAAATGGGTCAAGATCAGAGCCGCATTGAAGTTAGCATCTGTAGGGAGGCTCTCCAGGACCTCAAGGAGGGGTTCACATTGCAACCCACCAAGGCCAAGGCTTGTACCAATAATATGAGCACTCTTCGAGGCACGACTAGATGTTGCGAATCAGACAATTTAGGATCAAAGATCCATCTGAATGTTGAGCTCTGATATTGTTAAATAGACAATTCAGAGAAATCTGTTTAACTTAACGTAGAATGGATTTGTCAAACAATTAGGTATCTGTACGCATAAAGGAGCTAGTACTTTACTTTTATCAGTTTAGTGTATTTGCATGCTGAAGATTTCAAGTCTCTTTGTTATTATCTATGAATTCAGGAGAATGTATATAGCTTATAATTTTTTTTCACCTCTTTCTCAGTTTATTTTGTAAAAAAAAAGGGTTACTCTACTACATGCAGTGATAAAGTCATAATTAGTCTGTAATTGATGATTCATTATGAGAAAGGGTAACATACAAGGAGAAATCTATAAACTTGGCACATGTCTATTACAAGCAACTTTCACTTGATGCTGTCATGGCCAATAGATACATGATACAACATTACTTTCTAAGTGTAGAAAATGTACAGAAATCTCAATTCAAATTTCCTTCATATTTATCAACTTTCTGTCCTCTTTTGTGTCTCTTTCCAACTTTAATTTAATAAATAAATGTTGTACCTATCAGAATGTGCATTAGTTTATATCATTGGTCTTGATCCTTGTGGAGGTTTAAAAACACACTCCTTTTGGGCTTCCTGATATCTCAGCTTGAACCAGATGAGCATGGTCACAGCAAATCAGCCTTCACATTAATTGATTACTTTGCAATGTTCATTTTACCATTTGGTGTTCTTCTTCCAACTATGCTGCTTGAAGTTAGATGGTTCCTGTTCCTGGTTGGCGTTTGCAGTTTTTTCTGAGATAGTGGAGACTTGCTTGATAGATTTGTACTCCTAAGTAATTCAAATGCAGTAGAACAAGTTAATCATTTGCACATAGTAATTTTGATGCAGGTGTAAAATAGCATGTGAACTCACACTCACCTCATTGGTGTAGCTTCAGGCTTTTTTATAGTTGAGGCGCTTCTATTGGCAATACCAGAAGCTTTTTAGTCCCATGGCTGACATCACAATCTCTTGGTTGGAACAGCTAGTGGCAGAATCAAAGCCATGTAGGTCCACCGATGGTAGTGATTCAATCCTACAGCTTTGTTGCACAGGACTGTATCTTTGATAAAAAGAAGTTGGAAGCTGTGCTGTGTCAGGCTCCAACTCTAGGATGGAATTAGAGTTCTCGAAGTGGTTGTCCTCAAGAGCCATCTTGTCAACCCAACCCCCTAATCCTGTTTCCTTCTGAGGACCATTGCAATTCTCAACTGAGTCAGGCGAGTTGTTCTCAGTGAGGATGCCAAACAAATCCAATTTTGACCTCTTTTGAGTTGGATTGAAGATATTCTGGACCTTTAACAAGCACAAAAGGGAATTTTGATAAAATATACAAATACAATCCTGCATGTCAAAAAGATTAAAAAGAAACTGGTGGTAACATCTCTGATATTTGAGACTTCTTTTTGTTTAGATTATTTACTAAAATGTTTTCAACTTAACGTGACTTTGTTTTCATAGATAGTTCTATGTTAGAACTGGTTTTCCACTGTCAAAATATAGGCATGAAGATATTTGAATTTCATCAAAAATATTTAACAAGTTTTCTTCCTATTGAAATTTGGAATCATAACCAACACATGTAAATCTTTATTATTAAATGGGAAAAGAAATATTTCAGGAAAAAAGAACTGAAATGGACTGGGAAAAAAATCACCTCTAGGTTCCCAACTTCTTCCATTGGCTGCCTGTCTTTAGGAGCTACAGGTGTTGCATTGCCTTTTCTAATTCTGTATATGCTTGGGCTTGCCTGTGTGCTTAGAATGTTTTCTGGTTCTCCTCCCTTCTTAGCCAATGCAGCCTTGAGGAAAGCAATCTGAAATGACCAGAAATAATATTACTTCCTTATATATCTAAATGGCAGCGCCATCTGTAGGGTTTTTTTATAAGGAATGTGCAGACACCTGTTCTTTAAGCTCTCTAATCTCGCTGCCTTCTTTATTTGGTTTTGCAGCACCAAGCTCAACAGAGGCAACACGTTCAGCAAATTTCAAGGTGCTTATAGTCTCACCAACAGCGTCAAGTTCTGGACTTATGTGAACAAACATAAGCGTTTTTGCTTGTCCTCCTGAACATAACAAAAAGTTCATGGCAGGTTTGCCTACTAAAAAACTGATAAGTAGTAAGGATACTAACTTTTCTACATTACCTAGTGAATCTTGCAAGAGCTGGGTGAGCTTGCTATTTCGGTAAGGCACATGTGTGTTCTTTTGGGAAAGGGATGCAATCACATCTCCCAGTGCTGAAAGAGACTTGTTTATGTACTGAGCCTCCTTTAGTCTATCTCCAACAACCTCAGACTTATCAACCCTTTCACTGCCTGCTAGATCCACCAGATGCATGCAACCTCTTAAAACTGTCCCAGGTGTCAAATCTCTTCCTTGTACATGAACAGTCAAACAACTGCATATGGATTCCAAAGTAATAAGTAAACATATGAAGTGAAGAACTTCTCTATGTGAAGGAATTATGCCAATTGCCAAGACAAACCTGTGGGAGCGGCTACTGCGGTCATTTATGGCTGTTGAACCCACTGCACGATTCTTTTGGCCTTGATTCATCAGTTCGACAACATCAAACGTAGATGTGACAGGAACCATGCTTGCATCTGGTACTGCAAGTCCTTTCTGTGATGTATTTTTAATTTCTAATGTAGCTCAATGTCAAGGATATTCAAAATGTCCCTCAAATAAACTAAGATCAGAAGAGAAAAACAAAGAATTTTTTTTCAGACTTCTCAAACAGAACCAAAGGGGTGTTAACACTACAGCCAGATTTTGTATAATCAAAAGGATATCTTCTGTTTCCACTATCCTGAAGGAGATCTCTCACTTGCTCATTGTATATCTCAATCATCTGTACAGAAATATCATAATCTATTATCCCCTTTCTCTGTGCTTGAAGATTAAATAAGTCATTTAATGCTCTATAGTTGACACCTAGGCTTTCCTCTGTTAAAACTTTAGGTCCACTCTGCAAAACAACCATACAATGATTAAACTTTTTTAAAAAATATTACTCCAAGTGTACTTTATTTGTTAGCACAGCTTATTACCATTGTATAAGTCTTCCCAGATCCTGTTTGGCCATACGCAAATATGCAGACATTGAAACCATCAAGAACTGAACGTATCAATGGTTGCATATCTGAAAAGACCTCATCTGCATTAACAAAAAAGAAGCATGACGTTCATTGATAAAGTCATGCCAAGGTTTTTTAGATGAAATGCACTATATGAACTAGTTAGAACCTTGAGTGGCTGCTGGACCAAAGACTTTGTTAAAAGTGAAAGATTTGCTTCCATCTTTTCCATATTTTGAAGGAGTCATTATTGTAATGGTTCTTTCTTCCATTCCAGCAACACTGCTAAAGGAACTTTGCCCAGGAAGGAAAGGCCTGACTCGACAATAAACTCTAATATTTCCTGTAGACAAAAGTAACCAGCATTTATATATAATGTAGACTTTGATCTTGTACCTTCTCCTTGAATGCACAAAATTATACCTTTAAGATCCTGTATCTGATTGTATAATTTGCGATTTTCATCAAGAACTTTATGGTATCCAGAAGCAGCATTGGATAGAGTGTACAAATGCTTCCCTATTGCAACATGGTAACGAAGATGCTATCAAACAATTGGACTAATTTTGGAGGGTGAATGCAAAAAGATCAACTGTAATTTACCAAGTTTAGTGAACTCCTCAGAGTAGTGACATTTCAGTTGTTCCATGCCAGACTTGATAGAAGAAACAGTACCTTTCAACTCCTTTGGAAACATAAATTTGTTAAAGAAAGGTTGATGGGCATGATTCTTAATCAAGATGAAATCATGAGTTCATGACGGGAAAAAAAAAAAGGCATACCTTGATCTGTTTGTGCTGTAGATCAAACTTTATTTCTTCATTCAGTTGGAACTTTTGAGCTGCATTACTACCATTTACTGCAAAATTGGCCTCCTCCTTTGTAGTCAAGATATTTTTCTTCTCTTCATCCATCTACATTTTATTCATCAAGCACTGACAAATATTAGTATATGAAATCTGTTCTTCCATGGACGAAAACAACTTAATCACAAGATATAGTCAGCTATGTCTATTCAGCTTTTGTAGATTGAGGATAAAAAACAATATGCTTTCACATGATCAAAGTTGAAAGTGTTGTATGATTCCAGTAGCATGTCACATACACAAAATGATTCGGTTCATTTAAGATTTCCTATGCATTTCAACTGCTTTTTCCCTCCCAAATTAATAGTCTTTATGTCTAGTAGCTAGTTCTCTATTGTTTGCAACCCAATAAAATCGAACAATATACAATTCTGAATAATAGAAAGAGCATTTTCCATGTCAGTAATAAAACAAGACATACCAAGTTCTGATTTGCACAGCGATGTCCGTATTCCTGAATAACTTTGCTTAGTAGTGATTCAACAATCTGCATAGCAATGCAATTTTAAGTCTTTATGTTCATCAAACATACTAAAGAGAGATCAACAACCTATTCAGGCAAAGTATGCTTACCAATGGGATTTCTTCTGGTTTCTTATCCAAGAGAATTGTGCGGACAACCATGCTAAGGGGGTCTGAAGTAGTCTATAAAACAAGACAAAAGTCATTATGCTTAATGAAAACGTGCTTAAGCACGATCGCTAAGAAAAAAGACAAAAAGTCATTACTGAGTGTGAAATAAGAAATTTTACTAGATTGCAGCACTTGCTACCTCATAGGATTCTGGAGAACAATCAGGAGATAACTTTTGCTCTCCTGGAAAACCATTTTGGGTAGCCTCTTCTGAGTGGAATTTCGCATTCTTATTCATAAAAGCATCACAATTCTTAAGTATGAAAGGCTTTGAAATGCCACCATATTTAGATGCAGCTTGCCTCCCTGTTTTCTTACTTTCACTGAATGACTTTAGAGCAAGAATGCAGTCCACGATTCGAACACTTTTGCCACCCTATATACAAATTGGCAGATAAAAAAGTCAAGTTTTCTAAAAGTAAGGTTTGCACAGAAATAATTAGTACCAAGTGCAATGTAAATCTTGAGTTACAAGAAAATAACTGTGACATGCGGTTCTCTTGAATCAGGATGACATAACTACCTTCTCCAAATCAGATGCCTCAAATGTTGGGAGGCCAAAATTTTTTATAACGACAAGGAAGTTTCGCAGATTTTCAAAGTATTGATAGGCACACAAAGCTGAGCCATCTGCAGGGACAGCGGTATCTGACGGGACTCCGACAATCTAGAAGTATTATCAACATTGACAAAAGATTGGCATCAGATATTTGGCATGTGCGACAGCCAACAAACTAAACTAGAAAATTCGATGTGAGAAATGTAACCTTGGGTATGGCGTCTGGCTGGACCTTATTTAGTGCGTTGCAGAGGACAATACCATTTCTCAGTCCAAGCTGGAATTCCTCCTCAGAGGGCTCTTCCGGCAGGTCCTTTGCACACACTACCCCAACTGTTTTTCGTAACCAACTAGCAGCTTCATGCCTCCTTATTACTGCATTAACCAACAAGGTAAATAAGTGCACCTTCCTCTTACATACTGTAATAATCAGGGACAGAGATGCACTTGATACTATAGATTTTCAGGTAATAATAAGGCCAGACTTAAATTCTCTTGGTGGAGAAGTAATCCAAATAAAAGGAGCTGTCAAATTCTAGTAAACTGATTTGGTATGCCTTGATGCTAGCTTACCAAGGTGTCATGCTAGCATTGTGTTTGTACTTTGTAATTAAGAATGTGTCATCATCACATAAATAATTACAGTACAGCAGTATTTCACCAAAAAAGGAAGAAACACAATCACTGCAGTATAATTTGCACAGCTGCTCCACTTGTACAACACTATGGTTGTGGCTATAAAAAGACGATTCATTCCAAACCAACATATAGCAAAAACGGTAAATAAATAAGAAGACATAAAACCTTTCCTTTCTCCAGTAAAGTGAGATCCACAAAGCATGGATCACATTAAGTCTACGCGACTAAGCTCAAACAGGACCTCGAATTGAAACAGTAAACTACCAGACAGGCAGTTGCTGCATCACCTACATCCCACGAGGAAGGATCATGAGTCATGACCCCAAATCGTACCAACAAATTTGAAAATTCGAACCCGTCCTCGGTGAATCAAACTTGAATGTCAAACCGATCCACTGCAACACAAAGACGAATACTCTCCGTGCCCAATCGCCCAGCCTTTCCGCCCCAAAAGCGCGCGCCCAGCTAAAACCAAGAACACCTTAACACGACAGACACTGCGCGATCCCCTGATTCAGACAAACCGGCCCACCCGGCCCCCTGATTGAGCGCGATCCGCGCGCGCATGCAGCAGGTTCCAAGATTCCAAGAACCGAATGAACTCACCGGCCTCCTCCGCCCTGCGCGCCGCCACGTCGTCGTCCCCGACGGTCCCGGCACCCCGTCGCATCGCCTCCTCCAAAACCGCCGCCGCCGCCGCCATTCCTGATGCGCAGTCGAAGAACAAGAACCCCCGAGCCAACACCACCGGTTCTTCCGACAAAGCGCGCGGACGAGATCAGGCCGTGGAGAGGAGAGGAGAGGAGAGGAGAGAGAGTGTGTAGTCGTGGAGGGTGGACTGCACTCTGGTGGAGGTGGGGGCGGCAGTGGGAGGGAGAGGTGGGTATTCTTGGGATCGGGCGGCGCTGGTTTCGAACGGCGATGGCGCTCCAAAGAGAAGAGAGCGGTTGTGGAACGTTGTGGAGGTGGTGAAGTTGGAATATGGAGATATCGTGGGGGTGATCTGCAAAATGATGTACCTTTCTTACGTGCACACACTCTAGCGTTTTCTTGGATCCTTTTCCAAAAAAAATCTTTTAATATATATTTTTTGAAAATCGAATTTTCTTGGATTCTGGTTCAACGTACAATGACTGTTCTCCTTCATCAGTGGGTCTAGGTGGATCTGTTGTGGCCTTTGGGTTTTTCTTTTGGCTTGGTGTTGGTGGGACAGTGAACTAAGCTAGACATAATGGAAGAACATTGCTAAACTAAAAAAAGCTTATTTTATCGGGCGAGCTATTTTTTACGCTACTTTACATAGTTAACTTGGCGTGTTCTTCCTTGATCTTTCAGGACTGTAATGGTGACTATGTTATCATCATCTCGTGCTCGTGACGAGGTTGACCGGCCATGATGCCCAGTTGTATACCCTTCGCCGCTATTTCATCCCGCTCTTTATGACATCCACCACTGCACCTTTTTCCATAGTTGCTACACCCAATCCAATTGTTATTGTTGAGCCATGTGGCGCTGCTCGCTAATATCATTTCTTTCAGGTGGCTTGTCGTCTGGATTCCACCATCAACACATAGCCTGAAAACCATGACCTGATGCCTTCCACTCCGATAGTGTCGTGAAAAATCACGCGCTCAAAGCACATGTGTGGAGAGTTGGGGACTCAGAAGTTGTGTGTGATGGAGTAATTACACGAGATCCTAGTAGGGACAGCAAGGATAGGATGATGCAATTACAATGGTATTCTCACAATGCTATTTGGTCATGGGGGCTTCTTTCTTGCCAGAGGATGGAACCTTGATGCGTGGGATATGTTCTATTTATAGCCTCTAGGAGATGGGACGGGGACATGGTGTTTTTCTTTTCCTATAATAGTTAGTACTGTGCAATTATGAGGTTTTATGGCATTTCCATATTTATTACAGTGATGATGGCCTGTCTGAAGTCTTACCACCCTTGATTTTTGCCTACTTTTCTTTAATATGTATGGTGGACCACCATGTTGCATTTGCAATGAGGCTCTTCATCATGGAAAAAAATATCTCCCCCCCCCCCCTAAAAGGGCATGTAATATTTGTGAAATGAACATTAAAGATGTCTAATTTTCTACATACTTCTAATTGTCATAGTAACAACTTTCTATTTATATGCCTTTGGTTTATGTTTTCCTAGGTTGTCGGTCTCACTTTATGATTAAACTAAAGAAAGGTGCACATTCTTATATATAGCACCTAAACTTAGGTACGACCTTATTTGGATGGCCAAGGTGAGGATGGTAGAACATCAACATCAAAACGGTGGCTAACAACACCATATAGAAATGTTCAAAAGAAAACACCATATAGAAACTATTAACTAAAATATTTCCCCTCCTTTTTATGGTGCACCTTCAATTCGTCATCACCACCGGCATCTATTTTAATCAAATTACTATGTTGTCAAAAAAATCAAATTACTATTATTTATTATCGTTTATGTGGTGAACTCACACATCCTTAATCTCATGACCAACAAAATTTATCATAGTACATTGTTTGGAGCAATAAATTAATTTTTCATACTACATTGTTTAGAGCAATAAATAAAGGATGTGGCTAACGCATGGCCATGCGTGCGTTAGCTAGGCTAGCTGCACAGTCGTTTTCTCGTGCCTTCTTCCTCGTGCCCCATCCCTCTTCTTCCTCCTCGTCGGCAACACCCTCCTTCATGTCCTCAACCCTGCCACTACCCATCGCCTTGCCACGCTGTGCTAGGCCGGAGTTCCTCAAGGGCCTTGGAGCTCCTAAGAAAACCCAAACGCGCCCATGGCGGCATCCTTGTTCCCTCCCCCCTCACCTCCTACCCCCCCCCCCGCCATCGCCAACCATGGACACCCCCACCACGACCTACCTCGGCTACCTCCAGATTCTAAAGCCGCCCTCCCGCCATCCTCACCACCAAGTTTGCCTTCCTCCCCGCCCCTAAAATCCCTCGCTAAAGCCGCTACCGAGATGGAGATCTTACCTCATCGGAACCCTAACGGCAGCAAACTCCGCCTCCGACGCAGGCAAACTCCTGGTCGCTCTTCTTCGACTCCGATTGGGGCGGTGGGGCGTAGGTGCGAGCATCGTGTAGTGTGGCGCGGTGCAGGCCGGCGTGGCCGCCAGGGAGGAGCTCGCTGGAGATGGCGGATCTCGTTCTAAGAGAGAGAGGTGTGGAAGGCAAATGGGACGCGACTGTGCTGTGGTGCGTTAAATGCCCAGAGGCCCAGCTAATGCCATCGGCTGATGGTTTTTGCAGCTGATAAGCCAACTAATGTACCGTGGATGATAAGAAGGGCTGATAAGTTGCACATGAATAGGATTTTGTTGAATGGAGACGTGTGAATTGAGATTGTTGAAGCAACAATACATTTTCCTAATAAAAAATAAAAAGAAGCAACAAGACAGAAATCACAAGCAACGTTGAGTAGTGCTTGGTTCGGTAGGAATTAGGACATCAAATTCGTATAAGCTATGTAATTATTATGGATTCTAATTCTATGTCCTCGTGAATAACTTGTACAGCTTTTTTTTCCTGGAGTAGGTTTCATTTTTCAAGAATGTTTTCTCATTTCTCACGAAATGAATTTTGTGGACTTTGGATGGGATTTCGTACCGGGTGCAGACGGGTCTGGACCCGGACCCACTTTACAGAGAGGGAGGCGCATCATGACGATTCACGAGCTCAGTCCAGCTGCTGACTGAGGACCATCCCAACGGTCGGGAAGGTTAAAAGTTGACTCTGGCTGCCACTTTTGACTTAAGCCCCTGATGATTCGTGTAATTACGACGTGATTATAAATTTCCGCCACCGTCAGAGATTTTGATCCTCTGTCCGACAGCACACTGTAGATATATAGCATATAATAAATAAAATACAAAGAATGGGACACGCGGATGGCATCTTCCTTGCAGTGAGTCTGACGTGTCAATGGAACCAGCTAATTCAAATTTTGCCCTTCGATTTGTAACACATTTTTTAAAGTAATTTTTCTTTTTTTTTTTTTTTTGAAACGAAAGTAAATTTTCTAACACAATTAATTATTCAATAATAAACAGCGAGAGCCGGTAAGTATTTGTATTGCGTCAAGATATGCAATACTGAGCTAAACTTTGCAATGGTAAAAATCGCCCATCAGGAGTGAAAATAAATTAATAAATAACTCTCCAACTAGAAGGACAATAAATATTTCTTACCATGGGTGACTTATATTTGTGGGGCATCTCCTATGTGTGTTCTACATGGTGAGGCCAACACAGTTTTAAAACCGTAACTTTTTTATAAGAACTGAGATGAGGACCATTTATATAAAATTTCTACTCTAAATAAGATCTATAACTTCTAACTAGTAACTACTTCATCATTTTTTAATCAAGTCATTTAATGCCCAAATGAGTTCTCGCAAAGCTAAATTCTGCTTGTTGATTTCAAAATAGATGTAATTGTAGCGTTCGTGTGGGTATAAAGTTATTAATCTGAGTTCGTATAAAATGTTATATTTTATAAAAATCATGTTATGTAATGCAAAAATTAGCTTTCCCATTGTTTAAGGGGATTTTTTTTCCTTGAACAATGGGAAATGAATTTTGACAATGATGGTTCGGCTGGATCAAGGGTCTTGCCGAAAAACACTGTACTATGACTATAAGCCGGGCCGATAAGTTTAAGCGGGACTATTGGTTATGGGCACTGTGCTATTGGTCGCGGCTTGGCCAGCTAGTATTTCTCGGCCTTTAGGTAGGCCAGCTCGTTAGAGCAGGTTTATGCATTCTTGGCTGGACATAGCCTATATAGTTGAAGCAACATTTACAAATTGTCACTAGTATATTACCTCTAATCCTAACGAGATGCATGTACAGATTTGAGAGAAGTTCCTTTTGTTTGAATTCACATTGGACATAAAATGTGTTTTCCAATAGTTGGCAGTTTTCACCCAATGTGTTCACAACCATATTTTGTTGCCTCCGCAAATAGGTAAATGGAGGGATGGAAGATTGACACTTTGGCCTTTGCCCACGTCCTAATGAAACAGAACACTGAAGAGATATAGGGCGTGTTTGGTAAGTTGGGTGGATTTGGCCTGGCTACAGATTCTGGCCTGGGCACAGGTGGCCTGGCCCTATGCAGCCACCGGGCCTGTGTTTGGTTGCGATTTGCTGGCTGTGTTGGCCCATGGAAGAAGCTGTTTGGTTGTCTGCTTTTCTTTTCATACAATCACCACATCTTTCAGTTGGTATGGTTACCCTCTATTGAGCATTCTGTCAAACACTTGCTAGGCGACACCGGAGCACGCTCGCAAACAGTTGAAATGGCATGCTGTTTGGGGCCGACGCCATGGGAGCTCGGGAGGCCACCATGGTGGGCGGCGGCGCCATCGCCGCAGGCCACGCAAGAGCCGCCCGGCCGGGTGAACTTCGCGGCGCCGCATGGATCCTTGCGAGAGCTCCTCGCCGCCGGACGGTGCTCCTCCCTGAGATAGGGCAACGGGGGACTCGCACTGGAGCTCGCGCTGGTGGGAGCTGGACGCCGCCGAGCGTGGCTGACGCTCCATCTTCTTCCGCCGCCAAGGTAGCAGGCCTCGCACGAGCACGGACGGGGATGCGGCGGTCTTCCAACTGGCAACCGCATCTCGTTCACCACTCCCCACGCGCTCATCACCTCCATCGCCGCCCGCCTCGGCCTGTCGCTCTGAATGGGAAAGGCCGCCACCGACGGCCAGTTCGCCACCCCGGGCTGCACCTTCCTCCCCGCCCTTGCTACCTTCTCGCGCCCTACTCATCGCGGCGCTGCTTGCCTTGTCTGCGGAGGCGAATAGGGAGCAGGGGAGGAGGACGACGAAGAGGACCTCGAGCTCTAGCAGGGGGCACGGAGGAGGTAGCCAGGGACGGCGAGCTCGAGCGGACGTCGTTGGGGTGCCGTGCGAAGCATCATGGCAGGGACCGGCGAGGCCCGCGGGGAGGACGGCGTGGAGGCAAGCAGGGGCGAGAGCTCGAGCTGGCCCAAGCCAGCCCCGAAAAAACGACCGGGGGTCCGTTTTCTGGGGGCCCTGTCCCCCCCTCGCACGGTGGCTCCCGAAGCCGCAAACGGGCTGGCCAAAGACAACCAAACAGCTGGCCTGGGCTAGTATAAGCCAGGCAACCAAACAGACCCATAGATCATACCAATTTATGCAGTATGGAAAAGCCTGCTGATGTTGGAAAGGATAGCCTCAATTTAGTGAACTTGGCAACCAACAGTTCTTCTAGAGCAATCTCTAAATTTGGAACATTGATGAAACTAAACCGAGCATCAGCACTTATCTTGGCTAAAAGGCCATCAGTAGACTTGCGTCGTTTTAGTACTGTCAGCTAAAACTGATGTATCGCCCTTATTTTTCTCTATGGCGTCATCAGTCGAAGGCCGCAGAAGCCTTAAAAGCTCATGCTCTCATTGCATACAAATACAGTCCTTACTATTTTGCACCCTACTACCTATTTGGAAGGAATAAAATGAATCAATCACATGGCAAAAGTAGAAGGGGGAAATTTGCCGCAATCATACACAGTATTAAATTCCACGTCATAGTTTCATATACAAGTCAATATTGTTCTGATAATTAGATTGCAAACTCAAATTCCCAAGCACAGAGTGAGTACAATCCTGATTCAGCTACCATCTTGTAGAAGAGCCCATGACAGCATCATACTAAGTAGCGAGCTATTGACTTTAGACATAAATATATTTATATTTAGGAGCGCAGCACATCAAAATCAAGTAAGAGACATCGCACTGAAAACCATGACTCTATTCTATTCATTTCCCTCTTGATTTAGAGGCCTTTGCACTTGTTATTTGAGCTTCTTACCCACTTGACACATGCCAGCAGCTCCTGGCCCCTCATCTGCAGAGACAGCAACACCAGCTCCTGGTCCCTCGTATGTAGAGATCGCAATATCAGCTACTGGCACCTCATCTGAAGAAATGGCAACACCAGCTCCTGGTCTCTATCATCTGTGGAGACTGCTCCTGGTGCTGCATAAGAAAACACAAATTCAAAATATGAGTAATTGATGGGAACAATGAACAGGAGGCATCAAGTTGGCTCTGATGGCTAACAAAACAGTGCTGATTTATTATCCACAACGTCATAATGATGAACTCAAACTAGTCCAGATCTAGGAACATATCAGATTTATATTTCTACGATATTATAAAGTGGCATTAGCATACAAGAGATGATTGAGGAACATATATCATTAAAGATTGGTATGAGGCGAATATTTGAACTTTAGAAGCTCATGTATGTTAGGTAAAACCTTTTATGTGTTGGCCAGGTAACAATCACAAAGTGGAGAATTTTGGTCTGCCAAAGGGCAGCTTAGCCGTGGGCCGCTTGATTGAATTATATAGGCAAAAGCAAACTTGGGATACAGGAAGGTCCTCAACCACTACAGCATATTCTAACTGCATAAAGCAGATACTACTTAAATGCTCAGGCACCAGCTGAAAACAACATTACATTGAATAGTAAATAGCTAGGATATAACTATATACAATTGAGAGATCAGCACTAGGCTTAGCCCTCATTATGTAGGTACGTACCATATAGGTAGGCGAGTAATCTGGTTTTTACATGAGGTTCAGATATCATACTTTGACAGAGACATTGTTCTTTTCCCCGTGAGAAAAAAACACACAATGTTGTTGGGCCCATGTGCAAATTGACCAAATTTTCATGCTGAACTAACTAATTGTACAAATGGGCAAATTTGGAAGTGATCAAATGCATACCTGGAGTGCAGAAGCTCATGTAGGGAACAATGCGACCCGAGGAGAGCTCCCCTATCTTTTTGCGACTCCCAGACTTCAGATCGTTGGTGAAATACCCAGCACGTGTCCATAAGAAAATGACACCAGCTCCTGTTTCTGCAAAGGCGACCACCCAAGGTGCAGCTAGGAAGGCTTCATATGGGAGTAGTAGCGAATCAGGCAGGGCTTTTTTTTTTTTTTTTTTTTGGCGAATCAGGCAGGGCTTAATTCAACTGGGAGTCGCGTGCGAATGTCAATGAGTGTGTTCTTCCAATCTTCCATGCTCTCTTGGCCACGGGCGAAGTGCTGAATTGCTTGCCTTGGCAAATCCTAGCCTACCATGCATGCTCTGTAGCAATAAGCCTATAGCTATGTCCTATGTCGAATTCGAAACCGGGTCCTGGTGGCCAACTTGGTTGGCTAAAGTGCACAACGTGTAAAAACTCTAGCTTCCCTTAATATAATACATGCACAATGTGCGCGCTTTCGAAAAAAAAAAAAAAAAAACAGGTCCTGGTGTCATGGAAATATTACACATTTGATGTGCCAGCAAGTCGTACTTGAAGGTTACCTGTCCAACTGCATACGTGGTGTAAAGGGCAGTGCTAATGAGGATACAGTTCCCCGGGACAAAAGAGTTCTCGAACTCCTCCGAAGCAAAGACGGGATCACTCCAGCTAGCTACCAGCCTCGATCGGATAAGTAGAAACAACAGAAATTCCTGTCTTTACGATTTCCCACGAAAACTAGCTTGATTGCTTGAAACGATGACATAGGGACGATGGAGTTTGAGGACGTATAAACGATGGAGAAGGACGCGGCCATGGCGGTGTGTATGGGGCGGGCGAAATGATGACATAGGGACCAAGCGAATGGAGTTTGAGGACGTAGCCCAGCAATGGTGTCGAGCAGTACAACTCACGGAATCGACGGTGGAAGGAGGGGCTGGTGGACGAGGGCGGCGAGAGCGAGGAGCTCGGGGTCCTCCCTCCTCCGGTGGCAGGCGGAGGAGGAACTCTCCAACGAGTTCGTCGATCAGAACCGCCGGATCGTCGGCATATGGGCCCCGGATTGTAATGGGCTCCAACGGATAACAATATGGGCCCCGGCTCGAACGTCATAGCACAATGGGCCGAGATGTCAGCTTCTTCCTCAGGTCAAATGAACGAGTGCTACGAAATGGGCCTACACGTTTACTTTCTGCTTTGTTATTGGGATCAATGCTAAGCTTAAAATCTCAACATGAGCTTAACTTCAACTTTGTGAAAGATTGCAACTGGATGTCCAACTTAGGAACGTTGAGATTTTAAGTTCATTTTGAAGTCATGTACTTATGTTCCCAGCAATAAATAATGAGTACGTAACATTGATCGATCTACCTAACTAATGCTAAGTGGAGTAAATAAAATTGTAAAAAGATCGCCAACTTTTAGTCAATGTACGTCCGTCCTAAACTCAAAGCCTGTTGTTGAAAGAAAACTAGACCTCTCAACTATATCAGTTCCATTTGTGTCTGTACATTCTTTTCAACCGTTCATGCTTACGCATCAGAACCCAAGAAACACTATTCACATTTCCATTTATTGTTGTGAGACCCACCACCATCGCCGAATCGCATAAATTTCTTAGAAATAATATTTGAACATTCTTTTTAGAAAAAAATAACTCCGATAAACCTTTTGACAAGATTCGATTTTATATCTGTTGTGGCTGACGTGACACTACATAGGACAGAGCAGCCGTCTAAACCGCTCATGGTGCAAAGTCAACTGGTTTCAGAAATTGGAGAAGATCAAACATCTGGTTTTTTGATGGGGGAGAGAAGAACCAAACATCGCGCAAAATTGGAGGTAGAAAAGGACCTTTTCTCCTTTATTATTTATTGCTCGTGATCTTTTTTTTTTTCCAAAGAATGAGGAAGACGAATAAGAGGTGCAAACGAAGGTTCACGATGTTGTGAGTGTCCCTCCAATTTTTGGCCCCTGAACTGTTCCCAAATCTTGGGGGATATTCCCTTTTAGGGACGACTACATCCGTGGCCCCAAAAACCAACATTCATGTCCCCAAAAATCAACATGTTCCTGTCCTCCCTCCAAACCAAACACTAGTTGACTTGAGAATATTTCACATGGGTCTTGTCGTCTTTCTCGGTCCTTCAGCTAGACTGCGAGAAACAAATTTTAAATTGATAACAAGTACTCTCTCCGTTCCAAATTGTAGTTCACTTTGGCTTTTCTAGATACATCGATTTTGCTATGCACCTAGTTATACACTGTGTCTAGATACATAGCAAAAAGAAATGAATCTAGAAAAGCCAAAAGTGAACTACAATTAAACGGAGGGAGTATCTAAAAAGGCAACTGACGTTATAAACTCTGGCATATCCTTTTTACAGCAATGGTAGCATGCTGAAGCTAAAAGATCAAGAAAAGATGGACGTGGTGGTAGAAAGGAGAGGACAAAGGAATTAATGTCCCATTCGATTTAAAACCAAATCCTTTCAATTTCAGATATTGGTGAAGTCTGGTTGTAACAGCCTCAGTGGACGTGTGATCTTTCGCCATTAGCACTTCGGTTCCCAGTATCTACTCTTTTATTGCAGAGTTAATCTGCGGCATGCTAAAATCAAGAAATGCAGATAGTTCAGAAAAGTACATTATGGTTCGACAAGAGAAATGAATTATAATTGATTACCTACGCGGGAAGCTAACGATCCAGAGCATTAGTGTATCTAAAATACCAAAATCCTTGTCACTCCACCTTACAAATCTTTAAACCATTATGAAATCGACGGAAGCGACATCTTGTTATATTTGGCGCATCCACCTGACTAGTCTTTAATAAAGCATTACTCCCTTCCTTCTAAATTAAAAGACATTTTGGAGTTTCAGTGTAGTAATAATTATATAAAAAGATGAAATGTGTAGTGCTCATGTAGCTACAGATGCACGATGTTGTCAATTTGTTTACCATTATTACTTTGTTGGCTACCTATGAATTTCATTGATCAATCTTGAAAACTGAAATAATACAATAACGTGCAAAATAATATTGATCAGTTTCACATTTTAATCCATAGAGGAAAAAGATAATACAATTATGACGTAGGTGAACAACATTGTCAAACCTAGACCATAACATAACGTTAATGGGAGATTGCTGGTAGGAATTCACAACTACACTATAACACTAGCCCGAGAGGTGGCAGAAATCAATCTGTAGAACCGCCGCTACTTGCCTATTTCAAATAAAATGAACCAGCGGGCTATAATAAGACAAATAGGTGTGGAAGTAACAAATGGAACACTTAGGATTTTTATATTCTGTACACTCTTCTATACAATAACTAAGCAGAAAGAATTATAGTGGCAGCTTATAGCATCCTAAACAAGAGAAATGTGGGGAGAAGTAAAAAGGCTGTATTTCAGGTTTGGCATTGCATCCTAGTTCCACAGAACTTTGTCATCCTCAATTCCTCATCAACAAGATACTGCCAGTCACCTTGAAATTGCATTTTTTTAGACATTGACAAAAGTTACAAGCCCACAACACCCTCGTCCCAAGACTCGTCGACTCGACCCTCACCACTCACCCAAGGCACACGCCAAGAGCTCTCCCGCTTGTTACCATATTATTACCATATTATCGGCACCGAGTGCCTTAGCCACTCACAACCAATCCTCCACCAAGCATCACATCACGTATATAATGCGTAGTAGAAATAAGCACCGCGGCCCTGCTCCCCTCTCTCTCCCCTCGCCGACCGGTGGGACCCGCCCATCGCCTTCTTCTTCCCCGCAAAGCATGCGTCCCGCACGCGCCGCCCGGCCCCATCACGTTGGCAGCTAGCCAGCCGCCGTAGTGGACGCCCGGTACCACGCCGAGCTGTCCCCATGCCTCGGTCATCCTTACCCCCTCCGCAAGGCGACACGGCGAACCCCCGTGACCTCCGCCGGCGTCGGGCCATGACACACGGCCGCCCCCGGCCGAAAAAGCGAGGCCGACGCGCTAAAGCAACCCACCAGCAACGCCCCCGTCCCATCTCCCCTCCTTTCCCTCTTCCCGAGCAAGGCGCAAGGGACGGCCAAAAAGCCGGTGACCCTACGTCGCCATTGAAAGTCCCTCGACACGCCAACGATCGATTAGATCGCCGAGTGTGCCGCCCGCGCCGCCGTCGCAGCGATGCTCGCTGAGCATTGGTCGACGTGCTTTCAGTGGAAGCCACCGAGCCGCCGGCCACCACCGAGGCGGCGAGGCGCCCACCGCCGCCCGTCGCCGCCCGCCTATAAATAGGCCCTCCCACGAAGCCCGACTCGCCCCTCTCCCCTCCGAGCTCGCCTCCGAGGTGGAACATCTCATCTCCCCCTCCTCTTCGTTTCTCCACCCCTAAATCGGTCGGGCGAAGGTTTTCCCCAAATTGGTCCCACCGACGCCATAGGAGCTGTCGTAGCCATCCTCCCCTCCCTAGAGCTCTAGAATCCGATTGAAGCCTCTCGTGAGCTTCCCGCTCCCCTCTATCTCCCCATGCCCTTGGTTGACCTTGTTCGCCCTCAAAGCCCCTAGACACGTACCTTAGCGCCACCGAGCCACCACCGCCGCCGGCGAGCCGTCTCCAGGGCCGGCTATGGTCTCCACTGTACCGCCTCCACTCCACCCACCGCAAGACGCGCCGCTACACTAGAGGAACAGATAGGGGAGGGGTAGAACGCTTGCGCCACCCGCCGCCATCGGATTTGCTCCGGCGAGCCATGGCCGCTCCGGCCACCCGCCGCCCAAGCCACCACCACCCACGGCCCACGGTAAGGCATTCCAAGCCTCGTCCAACCCCCCGACGCCCACGCCCGAAAGCACGGTCGCCAGCAGCCGGTACTCCGCAAGCCCGAGGCCGTCCTCCCCGGGACATTGGAATGGCGACGCCGCCCGCCTCCCTCACACACCCCCGACACGTGGGGCCTGACCCCAACGGTGTTACCCCCGAACGGCCGTCACACCCCTTCCCCTTCCACCGGCAAAGTGGGGCTGAGTCACCATGATGTCACCACCGACGCCGACAGGACCCATCTCACATACACACACACGCACACCACACACACACACCACGCAGGGTACACGCCTGAAATTGCTATGTACACCCAGGAAGAGTACTCCAAAGGCTTAAAACCCTATTTCCCTGACTTCTAAAAATTCCCATAAAATTTGTAAATTAACTAAATGCATTTAGAAGCATTTCCATGTAACTAGTTCTATTTTTCATATAGTAGAAAAATCATATAAAAATCTTGCTAGTTAATATTAATAGAAATAAACTCGTAAAAATACATAACTTTTGCATCAGAATCCGTTTAACCTCAAAACCACCACCAAAATTCATCTAAAATCATACTCTATGCATTATAGCATATACCACCATATAGTTCTATGGATGTTTATTTTGCTTTATCGAGTAGCCGTCTCATCTGTTGTATGTTGAACGACAGAAGACGCTTTGTACCAGGAAAGTGACGACCCGGAGTACAACAAGACCAAAGAAGTTTAGGACGACGGCAAAGTTCCAATCCTCCCTTTACCACCATAATATCAGAAACTATACTTTTTACATTAATGATGATATAACAAATCAACCTAGTTATGAGATCTATGAGCTTGCGATGTGTTGATGATCCATACTGTCGATTTCGTGAATTGACTCTCCGAGAAGGGATATTTATAAGTTATGGAATCATTATGTATACACTATGCGTAGTGTCTATATTTGTGTATTGCTCATAGAACTTCTGCCTACATTGAAATAATCTAGACAGGGAACGAGTGAGGGTAGTTTATGTGGGATAAACTACTTGGCAGGGTCTCAGAGAGATTCCTGTAGGAGATACTCGTTTTCGGGTCGTATAAGGACTGGTTCATTGGCCATCTCGCCGCTTTTACTTATTCGCACAACCACATGTCTATATGGGTAGACCTGGTCTCACACCCGTTAGGTAGAGGTATGATTTCCACTAGGAAGGCGGTGTAAGCAGCATATTATCAGAGACGAATTGAGTGCTGATCGCTCATTGTCTGGTTGGCGTGGTTGCTATGTGATCCTCCACGTCAAATGTGTTGTAATAGGCCGCGTTTGAGCCACCTTTATAGAGATGCTGTTCATCTCGATTATGATGTGGGGATACAGATTATCCCGGAGGGATGTGCCCTCATTTCCAACCCTTGAGTAGGCTGTAGTGGAAACTGTACGGATATCTAAGGTAGCGCCCTTTCGGGTATGAGGTCTTGTTAGCGCTATTCCGGTCACTGATCAAGGTTGGATAGTAACTATCATGTGGGGAATTATGTACACCCTCTACAGAGTTCATCTTGAATCTATTCGAATAGCCACACCCTTGGATTGGACATACTGGATTGAGGTCCCCTTTGATTAGAACTCACTTTATATACTACTATATGTTGTGTCTGTGGTTTATATCAATATCATATGGGAACTGGTGGGAATGGTAATACTCCTCCAGGGCCCAAAACCCCTAAATAACTTTATCCACACCCATACCCTGTTGGACTTGCTGAGTACTCTATGTACTCAGCTGTTGTTGACTCACATATGCTGAAGAAGACTACGACGCCAAAGAAGACGTCGACCCCGAGGATTAGAAGGAACGCATGGTCTTAGGAGCACGTTACGAGGAGCCGTTAGTGTGTAGGATTTTGACCCGGCGACAAAGATGCCCGTGGGCATGAGCTCATTACTGTTTAGTTTCCGTTGCAGTAGTATCAACCCCCTGATGTTACCGCTGCCCTACGGCCAATAAGTATCATTAGTTCTATACCCCCTCGAGGTTACACCTCTGAACCCTATGATGTAAGACCTTTTTATGCTATATCAATAAAAGCTCACTAATTCATCAAATCAGGTGCCATATACTATGTGATGTAGGCGTATTTGTGCGTGATCCTGGCGCAAATACGTGTATTTCTAGACCCTCTAAAATAGGGGTATGATAGCAACTTATCACAGCTCAATTGCAAAAAAGTAAAACGCTAGCAACTATATATTGCATGCCTAGTAGGATTCTATGAAGTTGGGTGGGACGTGGCACCTGTCAGGTCATCGCCCAAGTCCTTCGTGTAGTCTAGGTCATCCTCCTCAAGCAGCTCCTCCTCCGGGTCTACTAACGAGACATATAGAGTCGGCATTAGCGACTCCTATAGATAATCATAAAGAAGCAATGGAAAAATAAAAGATCCAAATGCACTCATACATAAGCCTATGATGTAGAGCTTGATTTTAGAAAAATTTGGACACTGGTTTCATATTTTTCTGAAATCATATGAATTTTCTAAGCTTAAAATTAGATTTTGAAAAAGAAAAAGGAATGGAAATTCAGGGGCTGACACGTGGCAGATTGCGGTTAAACTAGGTGGCTTCAGCCATCGACAGGTGATTGACCGCCATCGGTCGGCGTTGGATCGGGCTTGATTGGGCCTAGTGGGCGGGTTATGGGCCGATATGGTCGCCCGCCCAAACATGTGTCAGGTAGGCAGAGCATCCACATGATGTCTCTGGGCTCAAAAAACGGGTTCAGGCCCGTGGGGGTTGGTCCATGGTGGACTTGGCCTCGTGGGTCCGTGGACCGCAGACTCGGTCCGTCATGGATCGCGTCCATCTTCTCTCCCTTTCTCTGGCTCACGGTGGAACGGGTTCACGGCGCCGCTAGGTTGCTTCTTCTCCCCTCCTCCTCTTCTCCTCGCGGCGGTGCTCGCCGGCGGCGAGCACGCGCGTGTTGGCAGGGACGTCGGTAAAAATATTTTAGTTGATCCCTTGTTGAAATGATGAATAGTTGCTCTGTCTTATGTTCCATTTGTGCCTAGTATATAACTTGAATTTCTCTAAGATTTGAGTTTAGTGGCTAATATTGTCTCACCTATAAAAACCTGAATCATGTGGGTTGCATAAGCTTATCTCGATCTAAGTAGTTGCAAGATATGATATAGTGACATGGACTTTGCTATGACATTATTCGAGAATGACCCGATATCCGAGTTTTATTTTCAAAATCAAAATTCAAAGTTCCTCAATGATATGAAATTCCTACCAAAGCCATATGACATGATATGATCATTACACTTGCAAAACCTTAGTCATATGCTACTTGTATTCATGGTGAGCTTATGTCAAATTGTTTGTGACCTATGTCGGAGATTCTTTTCATATGCCCAAGATCAAGATTCACGTAGACCTAGAAATAAATTGCCGACTCTTACAACTGAGTTGCGCACAACATGCACCCTTCCATCCACCAAAATATACTCCACTCATTAGTATCATGACCTCTCACAAAAAATTCCTGTTACCAAACGAGAAGTATGGGCTATAAAAGAAAAAGAAAGAAAAAGATGGACATGTGTCCCAATAAAAGACGAGAAGTCAATACTCATCCAAAAAAAAATGAGAGAAGAGAAAAGATAGCCCATAACTCCTTCAAAATTCTGCAAAAAAGAGAGAGTCATGATGCCCGAGTACAAAAATATAAAAATTCCACACACTTGCACATCTTGATCTAAGCCTATGACGAGTCTCTCCATGTGGTTCGGTTTTTTGACTAAGCAACATGACATGATGCGAGTATGCCGCCTTTTTACCTACCCAAAACTCCACAAAGGCCTTATATAGATGGTAGGAAAAGAAAGGCAAAAACTCGAGCCTTTGGTGAGGAATCAACACTTACAAATTTGAGCAATCGAGTGATCATTTGAGGAACTCATTTCTTTTGTAAAAATTTCAAAACCTCGGATTGATAGTCGCTCAAAAGAGTAAAAGATAAGCATGTCCGTGAATCTGTTCTATCTTGCAACCACCCAAGACTCCTGAGACGGCTCAAAAGCCCCACAACGACGAAAGGTAATAAAGGGTGGATGAAAAATGCCATTTTATTCAAATTCTAGCGTAAAATTTTTTGTTATACGCATGGCACCTATGAAATGTAATCGGCATAGAAGCAATTCTTGATCAACAACCAAGTCCTTAACTTTTTGCTCGAGGATGAGCAAAGGGTAAGCTTGGGGAGTTTGTTGACGGCCACGAATCGACACATTTTTACCGTCAACATTCTACCAAAAAGGGTAAAACTATGCATTTTTACACACATATACATTTACTATTGACATGATTCCACTTGTATTGGAGAAATAATTGTTTTACAGATTTATATACAATCAAGTGGAAAAATAAGCAAAAGGCGCCTTCGAAAAAACGTATTTCATAACAACAAATGTCCCGTTGACGGTCACTAACGACATATTTTTTGCCGTCAACCTTCTACCAAATAGGGGATAAACTATGCACTTTTACACACATATACATTTATTATTGACATATCTCCACTTGTAGTGTAGAAATATCTGTTTTGCAGAAATAAATACAAATGGAAAATACAAGAAAAGACGCCTTCCCGAAAAGCGTGCTTGAGCAAACCATTCAGCCCAAGGAAGAGGAGCCCACCACGATGCAACCCGGGCCAAGCAACCAACGCCCAAAGAACATTTTCAGCCCAACACCGCCCGAGGACCGGGCCCGTGTGTCGGCCGGAATCTCCAACAGTCCTCCGGGGCGCCCCCGGAGGCAGATTGTTCGGCGGGCGGTGCGTGAGATCGAGATCTAGATGGTAGTTTAGAGACACAGACGCAAGATGTATCTAGGTTCGGGCCGTCGGCTGCATGTAAAACCCTACGTCCCGCACTTTGTTATATCCGGATGGTTACAATGGTGTAATGTGTCGAATGAGGGGGTCCCTACCCGCCTTATATAGCCGGGGTAGGGTTATAGATCGGAAAGTACGAGTGAGATACGACCGTTACAAGATTTCCGATTGGAATCTATCCTATCGAATCGTATCTTCGTGATATCCTCCAGCGCCGCGCTGATCACGGGTGGGATGACTTGGACCACACCCAAGTCACGGTAGATCTCCGTGAAGTCGCGGCCGACCCCTCGGGAGGTCACGGTGTAGAGGTCGAGGTCCGGGACCGAGCCCAAGAGGTCGCGCCCGGTCTGAAGTCGAGCCCGGGACCTCATGGATTGAGCTCTATGAGGTCGAGGGCCGAGCCCATGAGGTCGAGGTACTTCGGGGGCATCCCCCACACAGCCTAGTCCCCGAGCTCCTTGTAGCCGACGAGCAAGTCTTCACGCTGACTCGGCGTCGGGAGCAAGAGGTCGGTGAAGCGGTCGAAGAGGTTGGCGGGTCATTTGTCGAGGTCCTCGTGTCGGGTGACGGTCGGCGTCCCCGCCGCCGAGCCCGCGGAGGTCGGTGGTCGAGGTCAACGGACCTTGAGCTCGTCCGCAGATATCGGTGACGAACAAGCCGAGCTCTCTTCACCGAGGTCGAAGCTCCGGATGACGCCGGGCGGAGGTCACGTGTGACGCCGACGGGTGTAAGGTGCTTTATACCAAAAATTTTGAAGTTCTTCGCCTCGGAAGTGTGCCCACTTTTGCAAAAATATTTTTGCAAAGCGTGGACGCCGAAATGCTGTCTTCATGAAGTTACCAAGGTCGTTGAAGTCAGCACATTTCATCGTAGGTGAAGTGTGCCCACTTAGTCCCCGAGCCTCGACGGTAGGTGGCGCAACCACGTGGCGCCGTGGTCAAGCCGGTCATAGAAGAAATCCCGCTAAAAATCAGAAAATGAAGTCGACGCAGCCCCCGAAGGGGCGCAATGGTTGCACCCCCCTAGAACTGGCCAAGCGCACCCCCGGGTCGTCGCTGGGAGGTACAACATTTGCCCGTTCGACTCGAGGTCCCGATGGCATTTCTGTAATTTCACCCGATTCCCGTGGGTTATTAGGGTTTTCCATTGTGCGTTTGCGGACACATCCGTTGTGGGCCCGGGCGCAGCGAACGCCCACGACCCATTTTGTAATGCGAGCGCCAAGGTGAGGCGGTTGTGGTTCCCGAAGATTGGTAGCATATATAGGAAGCCGCCGCCGGCTCTCACCACGCACACTCCGTCTCTTCTTCATCCACCGCTTTTGCGCTTTTAGATCTATTCTCTTCGAGCTCACCGCCGCATCCCCTAGCCATCGTTCCACCGCCGATTCAATGGCTCCCTGAAGGGTTCGAAGGCTGCCAAGGTGCTGAAGAAAAGGGAGGAGGAGCAGGCCCGCGTGATCTAGTTCCGCACGGAGAACTGGCGCCCGTCAACGATGAGGGAGTCGGAGGCCCCGAGCTGGTGGCTGATGGGCTTTTTACCGCCTAAGCCGCTCTTCGGCTACCGGATTCCTGATGGGGAGGATTATCCGATGCAGGAGGACGGCGAGGTCATCGTCTTCAAGAGCTTCTACTCACGCGGCATCGGGCTGCCGGTGCTTCGGTGGTTCGACAAGCTTCTGAGGTACTATGGTATCTCCGTTATCAACCTCATCCCCAACTCCATCTTCCAGGTGGCCGTATTTGTCCATGCGTGCGAGGAGTGGCTTGGGGTGGAGTCCCACTTCCGGCGTGGGCGATCACTGCACTACCGGGCCGGGAACCGGTCCCCGCTCGTCGTCGGCGGTGCTACTGGGTCCCCGCAGAGAAGGGCGGGCGTTGAATACCTACCACCGCGGCCTGAACCTCGGCGTTGCCTAGAAGCCGAAGTGGTTCTACATCCAGAACACGCAGGGGAGCTTGCCGGAGGCTGTGGATGTCGCTCCAACTCCGACAACTCGCTGGTCCAAGCTGCCCGAGGAGCACGACATGGATCAGGTGTGGGAGCTGCTGGCGACGTGGAGGGAGAGGCGTGTCAAAGCCCTTGCGGTGACAATGGACTTCATCGGCCGCCGCATCTAGCCCCTGAAGGAGAGGGAGCACCGTGCCCGGCAAGATCGGGGACGATCGCGAGGTGCACGAGCGGTGCTCTAGCCGAGAGGTTGCGGACGACCTCTCACCGGCTGTGGTCATCGCGCGTGCGAGGAAATTCTTCTCGAAGGAGGCCCCTACTCCTGAGGGCCTTCCGCAGCCGTACAGCCTCCACAACCCTCGCCCCGATGTAAGCTCTCATGCCGCCTTCCCGCATTCGTGTTAGTTGCGGTGTTGATGCCATGTTTGGTTGATGCCCGACGGGTCCCGCACATTGTGTGTAGGGGAACGAGGCGTGTTTCTCTATGTCGCCGGAGGATGGTGGTCTTAACGCCCGTGCGGCCAGGAGGAGGAGCCGCGAAGACATCGCCTTCGCTGTTGTCATCATCTGCCCGGCTCGTCCAAGGAGGGTGTGTCTCCCATGACGGGACAACCGGGGACCGAGGAGTCACCCCGGGCACCAAGCGTGGCGCCGCCGAGGAGGCCGGCGCCGCCAAAGCGGCACCGTCGGTGGTGTCGCTCGTCGTTGAAGACCGCGTGGCCGCCGCCCCAATGCATTGGGCGCCGATCGGTGGCGCCCCCGTTCACGGGGAGGATGCCACCCGTATTGGCCGCGATCCAGAGCCGCCGAGGTCCTTGCCGATGAAGCAAGGAAGGTGTTGGGTTCTAACTTTGATTTTTATTAAACTTTCGTCCCGCATCGTGATGATTTCGTGGATACACAAGTCGGCCACGAGACGTAAGCTAAGTTGAAACCCGAAGGTGGCTTCATAAAACATTGACTTCGCGAAGGAGCCGACCGTGTCGAAAGTAGAAAGATCGGTCGGGAATCCAAGCGAAGATGTTCATGACAACTTCGCTAGGAAATCACGTAAATAGCTTCAAGGGATGAAAAGCATCGCGAAGATAAGGATTACACCTTCGCTTAAAAGATGTATTGTAAAAGTTCATTTTGGAGTCCTTAATATTTTTGTACCATTACGAAGTCGGGGGGCCTATAAATACCCCCCGACATCCTTTGTAATGGGGGAGGAAAATGGCAACTTTGTAAACCATATCATCATCAATAAAATGTTGTGTTGAGCAATCACCCAACATCTTGGCGCCCACCGTTTGTGTGAGCAACGATCTATCCCATGACCATCAAGAAATCATGGGAAGACCTCCCAAGAGAACAAGTCGGCAAAAAGCCAAGAAAAACAACAAATGTAAGATGAAGTACCAAGAACAAGCGAAGACAATGTATCCAAGGAAGTCATCCCCCAAGATAATCAAAGTGAAGAGGCAAGAAAGCTACAAGAGCTAGAAGAAGAGTTGATCAAAAACAAAAAGAACTTGAGGCTTGCAAGGCAAGAACCGAGAGAAAAACATTGAAGCAAAGAATAGAAGAAGCCGAAGCAAAAAAATAAGAAGACCGAATGAAGAACTGAATAGCCAAGAAAGAGAAGTCATCATCACGGATGAACACAAGACAAATCGAGACAAGGAAAAGGCAATAGTCACAATCGACCTAGATTCTCCATTATCGATTAGACTTACAAATGGCAAAATGGCCAAAAGGCTTCAAGTTCAATGTCATACCAACATATGAAGGCTTAACAGATCCAAGACAATTTTTGATGAGCTTCGGGCAAACCGTTGAATCAGGAGGAGGAGATGATAAAACACCGGGCGAAGGCACTTATCATGGCAATGAAAGGACCAAATTCGTAAATGGTATGCTTCGCTCAAACCAAGATCACTCAAAAATTGGGAACAACTCGTAACAACCTTGTTAGTCGATTTCCAAGGATTCCAAAAGACGAGGACTAACAAGTGATGATCCGTTTGACATCAAGCAATATCCAAAAGAGCCAATAATTCAATATTATAAAGGTTCATCCAAATGAAGACCCAAATCCCGGATGTATCGGCGGTCGTAATCATTGCTTTGCAATAAGAGGACTCAGAGCCGGACAATTGTCTTCGCACCTCAAAAGAGAAAGACCAACAACCGTGGCTCAATTATATGAGGAATTTCGAAATATGCAAGATCGGGCGATGATTTCGTAAAGAAGACCGAAGAAGAGAATGCACAAAGAGATCAAGCAAAGTCAAACAAATCGGTTTAAACCCCAAAATTTTGAGCGAAGACAATACCAATACCAACCACCACTTCGCATCAATCAAATCAACAATGAGCAAAGCGGAGAAACATTCAGGGCTCAAAACAACCAAATGAAGTCAATACAACAATAGAAACTTCAACAATAGCCAAAGAGGGGGTTTCAATCAAGCAAGATTCAGAGAAAGAAGAATGTTAAAGCCCGAAGAGATGTATTGCATCATTCATGGCAAAGAGGCTGGTCATACTTCCAAGATGTGTCCTATGGTAAAGAAGAGCATAGAGCAAGTACAACAAGAGAGCAAATTAATGGAGAATCAAAGATCAATAAACTTCTTGTCTCAAGCAAGCACTTCGCACAAACAAGCATATTATGATCCAAGTTACAACCAGCAAGTGTTACCCGGACCACCACCAATATACAATTGCCAACCTTTGGCAATAGCTCCGCTGTTGGTGTTTCTTAGCGTAAGCAGAATAGTCCGCAAGCGCACGGAAATACCGTTGTAGCACTTTACCCGGAAGTATTCAGGGTATCGTATTTTCACGAGGAACGGATAGATTCTCTTCTAGCTAATCGTCCAAGGACAACCCAAGGGCGAGATGGAATGGTAGAGATGGACTCTTATAGCTATTACGTCTAGGATAACGATACACTACTTCTACTTACTCACATAGCCACCGGCTCTCCCCCTAGTCCCGAAGGGTCCGGCCTCCGGACTACCGCCTGGCGGGGCGTGGAGGAGTACTAAGGACAAACAGGGGCTGTCACAACACGCCGCCTACCTCACTACCGTGGACCGATTAGTAAACGAAGGTGACTCGTAGCTTAGACACCACGCCTACGCTACTTATCACGCACTCTAAGCGTCGTCGGGGGTATCCCGTCTTCATCGGGGGCCCTCTACTAGAGCATCTCGCCACAAGGGCAAACGACGAACCCACGAGATAAGTAAAGGTAAAGTAAAGTTAGAGCAATAGACAATAAAAACAATAAGAACACACGAACACTCACTTAGCGAGAGCCGGAGCTTTACTAAAGAATGATGTTCGCCGAGGTACAAGAGCGGGGAGACACCGACAAGTCCGTACTTCCCCGTGCTTCTCCTCACATCTCCCCACTACTCAACTCTATAGCTAATAGGAGTGGAAACTCAAGTGTGTAGTGGTGCTCTTGATCCTTGTGATGGTGTGTGTAAAGATGGAGGGGGTGACACTATATTTATAGTTGAGGAGAGGTAAAAATGGGTGGTCATGCTCCACTCGTGGTGTTTTTTGGCGAAAAACATGGCGGGAACCAAAATGCACCGCATGCAACCGCCGCTACGGACCCGGGACGAACCGCCAGAGAAAAACATGGGCCCGAACCGCCTCATTTACGGGCGGCCGCCCCCTTGCGCCCGGCCGCCCCCAAATTGGCTCCGTTTGGGCTGAAACTTTGCAGGAGTGTGTGGGCCTCGGAGTAAGCTTCGTTTTCGAATGGCGGATCGCTGAAATCCGATTTCAGATGAGAAAGTTATGCCCAAAACATTGAACTCATGTCCTGCGGTATGATTTCATGTTGGATTTGGGCCTCCACTCTTGTAGGGTTGGGCTTGGATATTTGTGTGGGGAATATTGGTGCTCCAGCCTTTTTGCAATGTGTCATGGCGGTTCCCTCCTCTTGGCCTTTTTGTACTTCCCTGTAATGCGCTTCTTTTGGGCATTCCACTATTTTTGCTAAAATTCCTGCGCAATAGATCTTCTACACATAAGCATGGAATGGGGTTAGTAGTAAGGTTTTATTTGACATTATTTCCCTTGAAATGGACCTGAGTTGGCGGTAAAATGATGGTTAATGATTTGCCAACAAGACCCCCACACACTTAGCTTTTACTGCCCTCGAGTAAAACGCTGAAGCTAAGTAAGTCCCATCTCTAGTAGTTCTAAGAGATTGACATATAAATTTATTCCAAACTTTCTTTCTTTGTTAGCATTTAAAAAAAAATGATTACCACAATTCCTTGAACAATTACATGATGGAAATAGGCAGGATTTCCATCATTTACTTATATCATCATGCAGACTTGGTTACTTTGAATATTTTTGCAAATAAAATCAGCCATGCTCCATGGTTAAATTCTTTTTATTAAGTCATGCAAAATTGCATACTTACCTTGTATGTATTGTCAAGTCAAAACTCTAGATTATAAGAGGGAAGCGTCATACCCTTAGATCGAAATGTGCAAGTGAAAATATTTTTTTAGTGTTCTTTGTATCATGATGTTCCTCCGCTTTTGAGATGGTAGGGCTAGCTTTTTATTATTTTTTTTCGAGAAGTGGGCTCTACTCGCCCTCATTACACTTGTCCATTATTTCTTCTCTTTATTTTTTTTTTTTTTTTTTTCTCTTTTTTTTTTTTAAGCGGGCATCAAAGTACCCATTGTTTTGTTCTTTTTTGCGGGCACGTGCCCATTTTTCTAGCATAGCCCATAACCTTCTCTCTAGCACATGAGAATTAAGAATATGATCATGATAGAACACAAGTTTTCTTGTGCATGTGTATTTCGATCATGGGAGTATGAAACTTCTCTCAACATTAATCTCAAGGGTTGACAAGACTCAAAACAAGAGGAAGTAGCCATTTTGTAATAAATTATAATTCAAGTTTAAGTTTAAACTTAACCAGGAGCATGCTTGTTTAATTTTTTGAAAGAAAAACCAAGCCTTTAACTGCATGTGGAAGTAAAATTCAAGTCATCCTACTATCTCTCATAATGCAATTATTTAGGTAAAGTGGGGTTCTTATAAATAGTTGCTAACAATGTATGGAAGAATAATGAATAAATTATATGTTAATTCTTAGTTATATGATAATGTTTTTAGAGTAGGATCCCATGCATACTTGTTTTGTTTTGGGGAGGTGAAAAAATGTGAGTTGATTTTAAATTGTTGTACCATGTATATTAAAGATATCACCACCCCCACACTTGTTTCTTTTAATAATGTTTATATGATGAATAAAAGAACAAGTGTGCAACAAAAGTATTGAAATACTTACTCTATATCTGTTGCCGGGTTACAACTTGGATCCAAGGGGAAAGATGTCATATCCGTAGATCAAGAAGTGCATGTGTGTGGATATAATAAAAGTCTAACCTATATTATACTCCATGATTAAGTGACTTGTCTTATAAAGATTTTATTTTAGAGAACATGGCTATCTGTGAGCCTTCATGTGCTCATCATCATTTTTTTTTTTTTTTGGATCTCTTTGTGTCAAAATATATATATTTTATGTGGGACCTTCATGTGTCCCTCTTTTTTTTTTCTCTTGGGACCTTCATGTGCCCCTATTTTTGTTTTTCATAATTAGATTTGTTTTTTTACATAGCCATGCCTATTAAATCATATATAAAGAGAGGTCACTATCTTGTAAAGCCTGGAGTATTTATTTATAAGATATCTTTTTTTGTTGTGGCGGATGAAGGCATTATTGTAGCGTATTCCCGTGTAGGAATAGCTAATATAAGTGGCGTGTAATGTGATCTTAATCTTGGGGGGCATGACAACCTGTCTCCACAAGAGTCAACAAGACTTGGCACAAGCTCAATGTAGAGATAAGCAACATGTATGTAGAGGTTTTGAACATGATATACTAAATATGGCTCGATAGGAATTTGCACATCATCGAGGAGCACGCTATTTGTATTTTTCTTTGATTTTTTTATAACAAATCCCAAGTTTAGAGGATAGCATGAAGATGGTAGTTCCAAAGTTTTATCTTTCTAAAATGTTCAAATTTATTCTTCAAAACTTTTGGGAGATGTGAGGGTAAGAGTTGCACAAACCACCGTTTGAAGATGAAGGAGTTAATGGTAGCTTATTCGCCTCGCCCTTCTTTATCGTGAATTGCTCGGTGATTGTGTTGGGGAGATCTCGGATGGGTGTGATTGTATGCTTGAGAGATCCCCCCACACTTATTCTTGTACCTGGTTTTATTTAAAGAAAACAAAACAAAAGAAAAACAAACACACATGGTTCTACCGGTTTGAACACCGTGGAACCTTTATTGTAAGAACTTTATTTTATTTTTTATTATTATTTTTTTATTGTTTGTTCACCTCATCATCACTCCAGCAAGGCTAACATAAAGAAGCAATGAATAACATAGCCATGATTTATCTCCAACATAAGATACTCCCATAGATCGTGACAACAAAAGCTCTAAGTTCATTAATCAAGATCCAACACCATGTCAAAATTTGATTAAAGGAGATCTTTTTAACCTAAGCACCATGCTCAATTTAAAAGATCTATGGATGCATTACGCTGGCAGAAATGCACCCAAACACAAAGCATATGTCATAGCAAGGGAAGCATGAAATTGTATGTTCATAACTATGGAGACAAATATAAGTAAGAGTGTTTGGTGATCATTTATTTCCCTTGCATACCGGATATACTTACCGACAAATCTCTACGATGAAGCATCGGTTGTTCTTTGCCGCTTTGCGTGATGGCCCTCCTGCCTAGGTGCACCTCAAGGCTAGGCCACACACACACGTGTGCATGGGCCATGGGTCTTGACGGTGACAAAGAAAGGATGAGAGACAAACCCTTCTTGCTTGTGGAAGCAACGATGGGTGGAGCTCGGGCAAAGACTTTGGTATGTATCTTGACCATGCGGGGCCAACCCGCTCCTCTCTCTTCTTATTATTTTTTTGTTTATTCTATATATATGTATTTTCTTTTTTTTCGACAACACTCTTTTTTTTCTATATTCTTCTTTTTTGTATAATTCTTCTCTCTCTCTATATATATATTATACTCCCTTCCTTTTTTTTTTTGACCCCCTTTGGGTGTGTGGAACTTAGGATTCTCATCGTCCTCCCCACACTTGGACTTTTGTGTAAAAGCCAAGTGTGTAAGGTCAGGGTCTCCTTTTGAGTGCGTTCCCTCACCCAAAAGTATCAAAGTTTCTAATTGATGTGGCCCCTGTGTCTTTGAGCGTCGTATGCCCCTTTGTTCTTCTTAGTCTCCATCCGAAATGGTTAGCGACAAGAATACCCGAAGGTGCATACTAACTTGAAAAACTTGCTCTTTGCTTTTATTAATAGGAAAAAGTTATATATATATAAGAATAAGGATTATTATTATTATTTTAAACAAAAATAAGAGAGAGTTTTTTTAATGATTTATAAAATATGATTATAGTAACAATTTTATTATGGTTATTTTTTTATGATAGTCCGGGTTATCTCTCGGCGGTGCTTTGTTTTATGGTCATAAGCTTGACCATTGGGAACATGATCTTGCAAATGTTTAAGAGGATCTTCATCATAAAGTCCGGAGAAGGAATTTGCCCTCAACACTTGATATTATGTTTGGGTGGAATACATAGCAAGATGAAAATTTTGATTTCGAAAAAGATGATGGCTCTACTAATTCCCCCCTTTGAAGCGTAAGGATTTGAATTTGAAATTGGCTTCATGGTGATGAACAAGGTGAAAGAAATATTTTGTTTAATAAATGAAAACTAATATTTTTTTTTATGTTTTATAAAAAAGGGATACAGTGCGAGGACAACTAGGTTCGAAGAAAATAGCAAATCGTTCCCGCAACGGCGCCACGCCGAAATGCTTGTTGGTGTTTCTTAGCGTAGCGTAATAGTCATAAGCGCATGAAAATACCGTTGTAGCACTTCACCCGGAAGTATTCGGTATCGTATTTTCCACAGAACGGATAGATTCTCTTCTAGCTAATCGTCCAAGGACAACCTAAGGGCGAGATGGAATGGTAGAGATGGACTCTTATAGCTATTAAGTCTAGGATAACGATACACTACTTCTACTTACTCACATAGCCACCGGCTCTCCCGGGTCGCCAGAAGGGTCCGGCCTCCCGGACTACCGCGTTGGACGTGGAGGAGTACTAAGGACAAACGAGGCTGTCACAACCCGCCGCCTACCTCACTACCGTGGATGATTAGTAAACGAAGGTGACTCGTGGCTTAGACACCACGCTCTACGCTACTTATCACGTACTCTAGCGTCGATCGAGGGTATCCCGTCTTCATCGGGGGGCCCTCTACTAGAGCATCCGCCACAAGGGCAAACGACGAACCCGCGAGATAAATAAAGGTAAAGTAAAGTTAGAGCAATAGACAATAAAAACTATAAGAACACACGAACACTCACTTAGCGTAGAGCCGGAGCTTTACCGAAGAATGATGTTCGCCGAGGTACAAGAGCGGGGAGACACCGACAAGTCCTGGTACTTCCCCCGTGCTTCTCCTCACATCTCCCCACTACTCAACTCTATAGCTAATAGGAGTGGAAACTCAAGTGTGTAGTGGTGCTCTTGATCCTTGTGATGGTGTGTGTAAAGATGGAGGGGTGCCCCTATATTTATAGTTGAGGAGAGGTGAAAATGGGTGGTCATGCTCCACTCGTGGTGTTTTGGCGGAAAACATGGCGGGAACCAAAATGCACCGCATGCAACCGCCGCTACGGACCCGGACGAACCGCCAGAAAAAGATGGGCCCGAACCGCCTCATTTCGGGCCGCCGCCCCTTGCGCCGGCCGCCCCAAATTGGCTCCGTTTGGGCTGAAACTTTGCAGGAGTGTGTGGGCCTCGGAGTAAGCTTCGTTTCGAGTGGTGGATCGCTGAAATCCGATTTCGTATGAGAAAGTTATGCCCAAAACATTGAACCCATGTCCTGCGGTATGATCTCATGTTGGATTTGGGCCTCCACTCTTGTAGGCTTGGGCTTGGATATTTGTGTGGGGAATATTGGTGCTCCAGCCTTTTGCAACGTGTCATGGCCGGTTCCCTCCTATTGGCCTTTTTGTACTTCCTGTAATGCGCTTCTTTTGGGCATTCCACTATTTCTGCTAAAATTCCTGCGCAATAGATCTTCTACACATATGCATGGAATGGGGTTAGTAGTAAGGGTTTATTTGACATTATTTCCCTTGAAATGGACCCGAGTTGGCGGTATGAAATGATGGTTAATGACCGCCAACATCCGCCACAATGGGGACCAATGCAAAGTACACAGCCCGAAGCTTCAATGGCAAACAACATCCAAAATGTCCAAAACAACGGTTCACGAGCCATGTCAACAGCAAGTAGAGGCAGAATAATGAAAATCTGCAGGGGAAACAACATAGAACATTCAACAAACAACGAGAGAAGAAATTATTTCTGAAGAGTCAATGCAATTACAATGGAAGGCCCTTACAAGAAAACAAGATGGTCACATCAACCAATTATCTTCACAGAACAAGACATGAAACTCAAAGACTATCCACATATGGATGCCATGGTCATCGAAGCAAACATTGATGGCTGGGACGTTACAAAAATTCTAGTGGATGGAGGAAGCTCCGCAGACATTCTCTTCGCATCAACTTTAGATGCAATGCAAATCAAAAGGCAAAACTTGGGAAGGGCAGAATACCCACTAGTTGGCTTCGGCGGCAAAAGGATAAACTCAATTGGAAGAATTGTGTTGCCGGTATCTTTCAAAACACAAAACAATGCTAGAAACGTAATAAGTAGCATTTGATGTTGTTGAAATGCATAGCCGCACAATGCCATATTCTAAGAGGGAGCTTAAACATCTTCTTGAAGCCGTAATCAATTACTCTTACTTGTGCATGAAAGTTTCAAAGACTCAATGGGCCAATATCAATCCACGGGAACCGGCATGAAGCAAGAAACATTGAGAAAGATTCAACCCCGACACAAAGAAATGTTTGGGCCATCGAAGAGATCGAAGAAGAAGAAAAAGAAATGAAAAATGCGAAGTCTCGAAGAAAGCAAAGACATGCTCAAAGGCGTAAAAACCAAAGAAGTATTGCTAGATCCAATGGTACTTGCACAAAAAAGTTATCATAGGAGCAAATCTAGCAAAAGAAGAGGAAGAACAATTGATAAGTTTTTTAAGAAGCAACCAAGATGTCTTCGCATGGTCAGCAAAAAAAGACCTAGAAGGAGTCCCACAGAGACATTATCGAACATCACCTAAACATTGATCCAAGTTACAAGTCAAAGAAACAAAAGTTCACGGAAAATTTCCGAAGATAGAACAATAGCCGCAAAAAGCCGAGGTACGTAGATTGCTTGATGCGAAGGTCATAAGAGAAGTACAATTCACAACTTGGCTAGCCAATATTGTGATGGTGAAGAAGAGCAATGGAAAATGGAGGATGTGCATAGATTTCCGCGGATCTCAATAAAGCTTGCCCAAAAGACAACTTCCCCTACCAAGAATCGACACACTAGTCGATCAAGCGTGCAGAAGCGAAATGCTAAGTTTCCTTGATTGCTTCTCGGGATATCATCAAATTTACATGAAAAAGGAGGATGAAGAAAAGACAAGTTTCATCACACCATTTGGAACTTACTTTGCTTCCAAAGAATGGTAGAGGGGCTTCGCAATGCTTGGGTCAAGTTTCATCGAGAATGACTTCGGTAGCACTTAAAGATCAAATTGGAGACAATCTATTAGCATATGTTGATGACATAATAGTAAAAAGCAAGAAGCGTGAAGACCATATAAAAGGACTTGAAGCAAACATTTGAGAACTTGAGAAAGTCAAATCTCAAACGCAACCCCGAAAATGTACCTTCGAGTGCAAAAGGCAAAATCCTCGCATGCATAGTTTCAAAGAAAAGGCATCGACCCAAATCCGAGAGAAGATAAAAGCGAAGAATGGAAATGAAGTTCCAAAGAACATCAAAGACATCCAAAAGCTATCAGAAAGATTGGCTTCACCGAACAGATTCATATCGAAGTCAGCGAAAAAAGCTTTCCAATATTTCAAGCACTAAAAGGCGAAGACAAACTTCGCATGGTGTTGGTAAAAGTTATCCTACGAAATTATTTATAAATTTGTATAGTCCGCAGCGAGAACGAGAAACGATGAGCACTTCACCCGGGGGGTTTAAATATCGAATCCACAGGGAGAATGGTGTGGAATACCGAGGCAAGAAACTAATCCCCGAGATAATAGAAAGGAACGGGAGTTCGGATAAAAGGTGAGAAGAATTCTATGGTCGTCTAGCTTATACTCTTGTAAGGCTTATAGATATTCTTTAATGGGGATTGTACTCAAGAGAAGGTAAGGGTGAAACTTACTATCTCCCAAAGACTTTCGGATCCTATGAATCCTATCTACGGGATGTGGAATACAAAGGACTCAATGGTACTTGTCACTACCACGATCTACCACTATCCCAAGAGGTAGGGAGCAATTATGAGTTATCTAGTATAGACACCACGTCTACACTAGAGGTAACAACTTCAATTCAAGAGCGACAAGAATCAAAGTACTCTAATGAGTCATAAACCAAAAAGAAATATAAATAAGTGAACTTACTCAACTATAAGGTTGATCCACCAAAGAAGTCTCAAGATCAAGTGCAATGAAGCCTTTGATCCCAGGTACAAGCGTAGAGAGTCACCGGCGGATCCTGTACTTCTCCTTACTTCTCCTCAACTCTTCTAATTATCTCTCAAGAATGTATCTAGAACTCTAATCAAGTTCTTTGATCTATCTCTCAACTTTCTACTAATCTCTCTCAACTTGATCTAGCTCTTCTAATTAGAGAGGTATGGCTCTAGCTATGATCGAGAATGAAGTCGATGAATAATGATTTTCATGCCTAAGGCCGGAGGTAGGACCCTCCTTATATAGTCCCGCGGATGAATCTTTGCCCCTTGGATCAAACCGACTTCAATAACGGCGTAGATGCAACCACAAGGTCGGGTGGTGAACCGACATAAGAGGGGAGAGGCCGGCGAGGTGGGACCCACCCGGCGGCGCCCGTGGGCCTCGGCCGGGCGCCGGGGCGCCGGCCGTGGGCCCATGTCCGGGTCTTTTCCCCCGTGTCTTCGGTGTCTTCTAGAATGTTTTAGTTCACTTTTCGGATCGAAAGTCTTCTCCGGTAAATCTTCTTATTATATGGGGGTTTTTCTCTCAATTTCACGGTATTTTCCCGTTAAGTCCCTCGAAAAGATATAAATCACCAAAACTCGGGAAACTTTATCAATTATAACACCTATTTTATGCCTTCTATTCTTTTTATACCTTTATTATGTATTTAATTGACACATAAAAACATGGCTTAAGAGGTGTCAACAAGCTCCCCCACACTTAGGCTTTTACTCGTCTCGATAAAAGGATGGTTAAAAACAAAACAAAGAGACAAGCAAGCAAGTATAGAAAAATTATAATCACATTTTATTTTATTATGCCAAGAACTTTAAGTGATTGAGAAACAAGACAAATCAATATCGAGTACTTTTATTCTTTCAATCAATTCAAATTTGAGCTTTTGCAATGATTTTTGAAAAGAAAACATAGCTTACTTTTCTTTCTTCGTGATACTCTCAAATCACTCAATGATGTATATATATGTAGTATTTTTTTGGATCCTCACACAAAGATATGTATAAAAAAAAAATATATTTCTAATAAAGTCAGATGCAGGGGTTTTGAGGATTGAATAATATATAGCATATTTACTTTGCATGTATCTGCAATATCAAAGATTGTAATCAAGGAAAAACATTATCTAAGATCAAGATGTGCATTGTGTATGCTAATTCTACTATGCTCTTTCTTTTTTATTTCTCTCTTTTTAGAATAAATATTTTTTTTGTAAACAAGATCATGGGCTATCTTTATTTTTTTTTTCTTTTTTTTTAGAGAGGTGGACTCTCGACGGCCCTAGACTTTTTGTCTATTATTTCCTCTCTTATAAAGATGTGGGTTCTCATGACCCTGGGACACTTGTCCATTATTCGTCTTTTATTTTTAGAGATGTGGGCTCTTCTCGCCCTCGAACACTTGTTCATTTTTCATCTCTTTTTAGGGAGGTAGGCTCTACTCCCCGTAGGACTTTTGTCCATTTTTCATCTCTCTTTCTTTTTCTTTTTTCTTTTTTTATATACTATTTTTGCATAGCTCATGCCTTGCTGTACAAAAACTATTTATTATTTGTAGAGAGATCAACAACCGAGCATATAAATAAATAAAAACAAGTGTATGCGTGTTTCTTGATCTTAAGACAAGTTTCTCAACTTAGTCACAAAATCTTGACAAAGCTCAACACAAAGCAAGCAACTTACTGCTGGTTTAACATAGTATGGCTGTAATAGGATATAAAATTGATCACGAGAGATGAAGTAAAGCTATTAATTTTAATATTTTGAAATAAATTTCTCCAAAGAAAAGATATCAAGAATTAAGCTCTCATCAAACTTCTATCTCAAATTTCACAACAACTTAAACAACTTGGATCTTATAGCATCTTATTATTTTAGCAAAAACTTATTCAAATTATGTAAAAACATTATGTAAACTTATCTCTAGAACAAAGCATATCAATTTATTTTATTCTTCTTTATTTATTTAGCAAAAAACAAGAAGAGCTTCAAAAACCGACGTAACGTAAATCAAAACACGAACTAAAGCGGATCGAGATCAAACCCAGGGGTGAAGAAATCTGAAGACGAGGGGAGGAGATGGTGCGGCGGTCGCCCGCTGATGTCCCTGGCGGCCGCCCGAGCTTTGCGCCTCCGTGGCTTCGATCTTTGTCGTGTTGGATCATCATTCATTCTTTGTTGTTTTTGCTTCGCTTTTTCGTTCGGTTTCATTGTTACGGTTATTCGTCTTGTCTCCCCACACTTGTCTTTTTTTATTATCCTTCGAGTCTTGTAGAGTGATTGCTCCATGTGATGATGAATTTACTACCTTGAAAGGTCCTTCCCATTTACTCCAAAGTTTTCTATGCCCGAATAATCTTACTGAATTAAAGAGTAATACCGATCTCCTCGGAGTGAAAGTTTTTATCTTTATCTTCTTGTCATGCCATCTCTTGGTTCTTTCTTTATAAATCTTGGCATTATGATAAGCTTTCTCTCCATTCCTCCAATTCTGATAATTGCATTTTTCTTTGAATTCACGAAGCATCGAGATTCATATTCCATCTCTTGATTGCCCAGTGAGCTTTAAACTCAAGCTCTACAGTGCAAATGACGTGTCTTTCCATAAACAAGTTGATAAGGTGTCATTCCAATTGGTGTCTTGTATGCTGTCTGTATGCCCATAGTGCTTCCGGAAGTCTATCCTTCCATTTAGTTCCCATTTCTTCAACTGCTTTCTACAAAATATTCTTGATCTGCTTTATTTGAAGTCTCGCTTGACCACTTGTTTGAGGGTGGTAAGTCAGAAAGCAATATTATGACGAACTCCATGCTTCAATAAATATTGTCGGAACTTTTTATCAATGAAGTGGCTTCCTCCGTCACTAATTACCATTCGAGGTACTCCAAACCTTGGGAATATAGTTTCTTCAAACATCTTGATTGAACTTCTACCATCTCGCATTCTTGCATGGCAAAGCTTCTACCCATTTTGAAACATAGTCCATTTGCTACTAAGATATATTCATAGTTTCTCGGATTTTGGAAATGGTCCCATGTAATCAATTCCCCAGACATCAAAGAGCTCAATGCGGAGATTAGTTGTTAGAGGCATAGCATCTCTTGTATTTATATTCCCGTGCCTCGACAAGCTCCACATCTTCTGGATGAAATCTTTTGTGTCTTGATATATGGTAGGCCGAAAAAAACCACGCTTGCCAAATCTTTGCATGTGTTACGAATGCCCCATAATGACCTCCATATGGTGATGAGTGACATCTTTCAATAATTTGCAATCCTTCTTCTTCTGTACTTCTCCTTACTTCTCCTTACTTCTCCTCAACTCTTCTAATTATCTCTCAACTCTTTCAATCCCAGGTACAAAGCGTAGAGAGTCACCGATAGATCCGTACTTCTCCTTACTTCTCCTCAACTCTTCTAATTATCTCTCAAGAATGCAGATCTAGAACTCTAATCAAGTTCTTTGATCTATCTCTCAACTTTCTACTAATCTCTCTCAACTTGATCTAGCTCTTCTAATTAGAGAGGTATGGCTCTAGCTATGATCGAGCCGAGTCCGATGAATAATGATTTTCATGCCTAAGGCGGAGGTAGGACCCTCCTTATATAGTCCCGGCGGATGAATGCTGGCCCTTGGATCAAACCGACTTCAATAACAGCGTAGATGCAACCACAAGGTCGGTGGTGAACCGACATAAGAGGGAGAGGCCGACAGTGGGACCCACCGGCGGCGCCGGTGGCTCCTCGGCGGCGCCGAAGCCGAGGTGGGCCCCGCCTCGTCGTCTTTTCCGTGTCTTACGGTGTCTTCTAGAATGTTTTAGTTCACTTTTCGGATTGAAAGTCTTCTCCGGTAAATCTTCTTATTATATGGGGGTTTTCTCTCAATTTTTCGGTATTTTTCCCGTTAAGTCCCCGAAAAGATATAAATCACCAAAACTCGTGGAACTTTATCGAAGATAACACCTATTTTATGCCTTCTATTCTTTTTATACCTTTATTATGTATTTAATTGACACATAAAAACATGGCTTAAGAGGTGTCAACACATGGGGAGAGGAACAACAAAAGCCTTTGAAGAAATAAAAAGTATCTCTCAGCCCTTCAACATTGACAACACCAAATGTTGATTAAGAACTACTCCTTTACATCTCAAAGATCCGAGAAAGCCGTAAGCGCAAATTCTAGTTCAAGAAAAAGAGAAAGACCACGCAAAAAGAAGCAAGAACCAATCTACTTTGTTTTTTAAAGCCCTTTCTCGGGTCAAAGATTTATTATTCGAGATAGAAAAAATAGCGTCACGCAAAGCACTTATGGCAACAAGAAAATTGAAGCACTACTTCTTGGCACACAAAGTGAGAATACCAACAAATCAACCCCTCAAAGATGTCCTCCAAAGCTGCAAATCTTCAGGAAGACTTGGCAAATGGGCACCAAAAATCTCACAATACTTTATTGAATTCGAAAAAAAAAGAACGACAATAAAATCATAAGTATTGGCAGATTTCATCTCGGATTATTGGACACCAAAGAACAAGTCACGAAGATCAAAAAAGACCATCAAGAATGGACCTTGTCTTGTCAAGAATGGACAATGAACTGCGATGGAGCATGGGGCTCATGGGTCGGTGTAGCAGCAATAATCACTTCGCCATCCGGTGTCAAGATGAAATATGCAAAAAAGATTAGAATTTTGATGCACAAACAACATCGCGGAGTATGAAGCAAGATTGTGGGGCCGCAAAAGCAAGAGCAATGGGAGTGCAAAAAATCTTGATCAAGACCGATTCACAAGTTGTAGCGAGCCATGTTGAGAAAAAACTACAAGGCAAAAGACCCCGAACTAGCAAAATATTTGCAAAGTATTAGGGATCAAGAAAAACACTTGAAGGATTCACAAAGGCGAAGCATCTCAAGAACAAATAATGAAGAAGCGGATGAAATCGCAAAAAGCAAAGAGCTCAAAAAGTCAAATTACCACCGATGTGTTCTATCAAGTACTTTCGAGTCTTCGATAAAATCAAAATTGAAGAACCAAAATACATCCATATCATTGAAAGCGAAGACTGAGATCAACAATAATAGCCTTCCTAAGAGGATTCTATGAACCGTAAAGTGAAGCCGAAGAAATAAGAATGAAGCACAAAACAAGAAATTACAAGCTCATCGGCAACCAACTTTTCAATCATGGCATTTGTGAACCACTACTCAAATGCATCTCAAGCGAAGAAGGAAAGGAACTACTTTAAGAAATCTATAGCGGAATATGTGGGAATCATGCAGCCCAAGAGCCATAGCGAGAAAAGGCGTTCGAACAAAGGGTTCTATTATTACAACGGCTCAAAAAGATAGTAAGGAAATAGTGAAGACTTGCCACAACTGTCAAATTTCAGCAAGCAAGTCAAATGCTCCAGCAAACCCAATTCAACACATAGAACCCACTTGGCCACTTGCAAGATGAGGAATAGACATAATTGAAAGCTCCCTCCGGCTCAAGGCAACCATCAATACACAATTGTTGCAATTGAATACTTCACAAAATGGATAGAAGCGAAGCCAATCACAAACATGTCATCAATAACAATGAAGAAGTTTCTTTGGCAAAACATAATCTGGCAGATTCGAGTCCCTAGACACATAACTTTGGACAATGGAACTCAATTTGATAGCGAAGACTTCAGAAATTATTGTGAAAGTTTGGGAATCCAACTTTGCTTCGCATCGGTCGATATCCACAATCAAATGGAGCCGTCGAAAGAGCAAATGGCATAATATGTGTGGGAATATCAAAAATCTAGTGGGACTTCCAAAAGGAAAATGGGTCGAAGAATTACCAAGAATTGTTTGGAGCCACAACACAACTACCACAAGATCAACAAAATTCACACCTTTCAAGCTATTGTATGGAGATGAGGCAATGACTCGAGAAGAAATCCGGTTCGAAGGTCCAAGAACAAATGTGGAAATAACAAACGAAGAAGATCAAGAAACAAGCAAGGATTTGCTCGAAGAAGAAAGAAACCAAGTCATGTGCTCAACTTGAGAAAATATCAAGAAGAAACAAGCAAGTGGTACAACAAGAAAGTAGTAAAAGAGAACTACAACCAGAGACTTCGTGCTCAAGAGGAAAAGAAAAATGAAGATACATGGGAAAATTCCAAAGAAAAGTGGGAAGGACCTTTTCGTCATAACCAAATCAAACAGGCAAGGCTCATGCCACCTCGAGAACCTCAAAGGAGAAGAACTAAGTCATACATGGAACATCGAGATCTTCGCAAAGTACTATCCCTAGGTTTTTCTTTTCAAAAGTTTTGTAAATATGCAAGTTAGATTCAATTTCTTAGAAAGCATTTTCCAATTCAATCAAGAGTCAAGCACTCTTTTTTCCACTCGGGGAAACCCTTCGCGGGGGTGAGTGGTTTTTTAACGAGGCGGAACTCTATTGTAAAATTCTCATACCAAATATAAATGAGAGTAGTTTCCCCAACTTGTGCATTATTTACTATTTTACAATTTTTTCCAAAAGCCGAAAAGCAAAAATGCTTTAGCATCGGCTAGAGTTTTCCTTGCATCAGACAACAAGTAGGTATAATTTAAGAACAAAACTAAAATTATTACCTACACATTTTTTCTCTAAGGAGAAAATTTTGACTTCAAATCGAAGTCTTCGCTCCTACTTCACAAAAAAGAGAGGACGACGTTTTCAAATTTCTCTAAGGAGAAAATTTCGACTTCAAATCGAAGTCTTCGCTCCTACTTCGCAAAAAAAAAGAGGGCGGCGTTTTCAAATTTCTCTAAGGAGAAAATTTTGACTTCAAATCGAAGTCTTCGCTCCTACTTCGCAAAAAGAAGAGGACGACGTTTTCAAATTTCTCTAAGGAGAAAATTTCGACTTCAAATCAAGTCTTCGCTCCTACTTCGCAAAAAGAAGAGGACGACGTTTTCAAATTTCTCTAAGGAGAAAATTTCAACTTCAAATCAAGTCTTCGCTCCTACTTCGCAAAAAAAGAAGAGGGCGACATTTTCAAATTTCTCTAAGGAGAAAATTTAGACTTCAAATCAAAGTCTTCGCTCCTACTTCGCAAAAAGAAGAGGACGCTTTTTTCAAATTTCTCTAAGGAGAAAAACTTCGACTTCAAATCAAAGTCTTTACTCCTACCTCGCAAAAGAAAAAGGGATGACATTTTCAAATCCCCCTAAGGAGAAAAATTCTTCACAAAATCATAAACTTTATTACAAAATTTCTTAGATTACAAAAGATGGAAATACTTATTCGATATATATACAACACAAATATACAAACTTTTTTTAGTCAAAATTCTTTAGAAGCAACACTAGTTGCTTTGCTTCATTCAAAATATCTTCAACAACTTCGTTGATTATTTTATCGGCCGTGTCTTGAAAATTATCCCCAAAAACAAAGCTTGGAGAAGCACTTGAGCATGATGACTGAAAACAAAAATACGAGAACTAAGCACAAGCACATACAAGACACAAAAATGGCTAAACAAACAATTACCCGTCCAACGGTACTAAAATCAACAACCCTAGGCATCCTATAAGAAGACTTAGCATTAGATTTCCCAAAGGCGCTCATCCACAAAAACACCAATGTCAACACTACCGGAGGCCTCAAGAACATTCCAAAAATTCAAGTCTCAAAAATAAAGTTATCCTTCGCAACCATGAGAGGCAAAAAGCGGTATCATATCCTGCGCAGGCTTAAGCTTGAGGAACCCGCGCAGATATTCCAAAGTCAAAAATCCGCATAAACAACCATAATTCAAAATGCATTCTACCTTCGCATTAAAAACAGCATTTGCAGTTTAGAAACCATAAAGTTAACGAGACCAGACAAATCACAAACTTAACAAATTTACAACAAGCACGTGGATGCGGATATGTTTCTCCTCCCTCCCCTCACGTAACACTCAAAAAATGAAAACCAATCCATAAAGCTAACCCCTTCGCTCACTAACATCATTTCGGTTCTTTTCCTCTTCTTTCGTGAGCCCTCCTTTCTTCTTCTTCCTTCAACCTCCTCAAGGCTTCTTCTTCCCCTGTAAAATATCAAGTTCAACCTGTTAAAAGCCAAGTTAGCAAGTCAAAAGAAAAAAGTCACAAAATTTGAAAAACAAGAATAAATCGGTAAGTACCTTCTTCAACTTCTCCTTGACTTTCTCAAGACAATGTTCACGGCCACACTTGCACCAGTACTCTTCAAAGAATTTCTTGCAAAGAATATGAGTACGGGTAGCAATCTTGTTGACCGCATCACCAGGGAATTTGAAAGAAGGATCAGCAAAAGTTTCATATAGCGGATCATTAGCCTCTTTCATAATATGCAAGAGAGCACGAGTTGAATACATGGCGCTTGTATCGGCGGCTTGAATGACAACTCCAAGATCCTCATACTGCCTGCACAACCAGCTGAAAAAAGGATCATATTCTCCCAACTCCCAACTTGGATCTTCGGGAGTGGCACCCCATTTCTCATAAGCATTTTTGCATAGTTCCCACGTTCTGTTAAACCTCCGCATCATCAAATCATCAGTTTCAGTCTTCTTCTTCTCCAAATATGACTTCTCTTTCCTAAGAGTGTCTATGGTAGACTTCGCAAGAGCAAGTTCATTTTCCTTCTCCTTGATAGTATCCGAAGCTCCATGGTACAACCGATCAAGCCTGTGCCACTCATCCACAGCATTACCTCTTTCCACTTCTTTGGCAGCAAGCTGAGCTTTCAAAGAATCAATCTCGGACAATAGAGACTTCTCACGAAGTGCAAAAGCAGTTGCACTATCTTCGAGAGATTTCCTAAGTCCACGATTGACAAGTACACCCTACAAAAATAACAACAACCAAAACAAAGTATAAACAAACAATCTAGAGGAAAAATAATAACTTTTTGAAGAAATATACCTTGTACATCAAACTTAAACTCGCATCAGCAAGCTCCAATATATTCTTCTTGGCCAACTCACCCTCGGCATCGGAACCGAAAAAGCATCGTCAATACATTTAGGCGGTTTGTAACTCGGGGCTTCTTTGGGAGCACCGGGAGTTTGTCTATCCCGACTCCGACAAACTTGTAGGCATCCAAGTTGACTCTGCTATCCAAACAAAACTTCAAAGTATTTTCCAAAGATTTCGAAACATCTTCGGAAGTGAGTTCTTGAGCATCAATAGCCACTTATGGAGTCGGATGGTCTTCGGCAACACCTTTCATAGAACCAACATCAATGGTCTTTTCTTTAGATGAAGTCGATGCATCGGGGAAAAATTGAGCTGAAAACAAACAAATAAAAAATAAATCAAAATAAAATCAATCACAAACTTTCTCTATCAAAGACAAAAATATACAATGGCATAACAGTAAAACAAGAAAACTTACCAACTTTCTCTCCTTTAAGAGGGACGAGGGGAATCTTACGGTGACCCTCAACATTAACCGGCGACTTTGATAAACGGCTTCGGCTGGTCAAGTTAAACTTCCTCGTCCTCGACATCGAAAAAATCATCGAAAAAAAACCAGCGGTTCTTGTCCCTTTCTTGTGAAGTCTTTCCTTCATAATCTTCACCGCTTCTTGAGCTCTCTCGGTCAAAGTTTGTTCTACAAAAAGAAGGAATCAAATCAAAATAAAGCAAGTTTCAAGAAAAGATACAAAGCCATAATAGTGTAAAGACTCATACTTGTAGCAACTTCTTTCGCCACATCGGTTGGCTCCTTAGCAACATCAAATACCTTCGCAGTGCTCAAGAAGGCTTCGCAAGGTCTTCTCGCGACCTCGGCTTCTTCATCGATAACTTTTTCGAAAATTAAAGTTTCGGGGAGCTGAAGAAGGATTTTCGGCAAATGACTTATGTAAATATCTCTAGCCAACCGCTAACTCGGGAAAAGTATTGTCATCACATAAAAGCGAGTTGACAAATTTAACCCATTTGGAAAATCGGGAGTTGGATGCCTAAGTCTAGGTGAAGAAGGAGTTGCGATGCGGTAGGAGAGGCCTCCATCATAGCGAAGATCGGCATCTTCACCAATACCACCCGAAGTACCCAAATTCTGCGAAGATCTTCTAGGTGAAGAAGGAGTTGCGATGCCGGTAGGGGATGCCTTCTTCATGTCGCCTCTTCACCATCCGCATCTTGATTGGCAATCATCGGGGGCGTCAACGCATCCTCGGCATCTTCGGTTGAGCTTGTTCCCCGAGCTCGCCTCATTGCAAGCCGTCGTGAAGTAGGTGATGACTTGCTGGTTCGTGATGTTGGGAATCTGTTCGAACATCATTGAAGCATTTGATGTAGTCTCTGTAAGATTCTTGGGGCTCTGTTTAGATGGGTGAGGTCGGTGCCGTCACCGGCTTTGTCACATGTCGAGATATAGTTGCTGTGAACTTCTCCTTCAGCTCATCCTAGGTCCGTATGGTGTCGGGTGGTAGACATGTCGGCCACTATAGGGCGTTGGGAGCCAACATGACCGGCGGGAAGTTGGCCATGACCTTGGTGTTCTTTGCTTGGCGGCCACCTTTACAATGGCATACGGCGTGAGCCAGCTTTGTGTGGGGTTGACCTTGCCGTCGTACTTGTTGATGCTGGTGATCTTGAAGTTGTGTGGCCAGGCCAAAGTATGGAGCTCTCTCGAGTAGCACCTCGGTGCTTCTGTTGACTCTTCTTGGCCGGCCTATTTGCTGCGTCTGATCGAGAGCTATTTGCGGCCTTCTGGTGCGGTTTTCGAGCAGCACGGCGGCGTCCACTGGTCGGCCCCCAATGGCTTCTTGATGTGCTGTGTACCGCTTGTTGAGGGTGTTGCGGAGATCGTCTCGGCTTCTTTGCTAGGGGCGTCTGCTCGACTTCTTCTTAAATTTGTTTGTTATCATGCACCCCGTCCTCGCGCCCTCCCCGTCCGCCGTTGTTGGGGCGCCTTGGGTTGCTTTGGCTAGATCCGGATACGGTAGGCCGAAGTCCCTTTTGCATCCTCAGGTGCTGGACATGGGCTGTCTTGATCATGGCGGCCACCCGTACTACCTCAGGGGAGTCGCCCATCCGTTCCAGTAATGCCGCTGCGGCGGCGAGGTTGCCACTAGGGGTGGCATGAACCTGCTGGCCAGCGTACTCCAGGAAGTCGTCATCCAGGTTTTTGTGGGAGTCACGCCCCGTCTTGGCGCGACCTTGCGAGGGTTCTGTGAGAGCCTTACGCTGCTCGCGTGCACCTCCGTGTTGATCTTCTGGGCTATCGTCCTTGATCGGTGTGAGCTTGACCATGTTCATGGAGAAATCTTCCCATGGAATATCATTTTCGGTCTCAGATCTGACTTGAGCACGGAGTTGGCGGAGGCTGTTCTGGTAGTCGGCAGCCGCATCACAGAGGCTGAAAGGGAATATGGCAGCTTCTGGTACTGATGCCAGACAGAGATCCTCGCTTGTGACATCGTGGTCGAAGGACGATCTTGTCGCCCCACACCTCGCGAGTTTGAAGGCTGTCTGTTGCGCTTCTGGCGACGTGTAGTACTCTAAACCATGAAGTGGCTGTCGGGGAGCCTTAATAAATGTTGTAGGTTTGTTCCAGGGTCGTGGGATTGGCCCACCCATAGCTGAGCTGGTTGATGATGTTCGCGAAGTCACTGATGACCCGGATGTGAGTGACGTCGCGATCTAGGGCCATCTGGAGTCCACTCATGCATGCCTCGTACCCGGCTATGGCGGGTTGGCCGCGGAACTGGATGCGCATCACGCGTGCGGCTCAGTATTCCCGTTGGGGCTGCGCGAGGAAGACACCGGCCCCAGCGCCCTCTGCCGTTAGTCGCGGATGGCGGGCCGCGAGGGTCCGATACCTTGTGGTTGTCGGAGGTGATGGTGGTGGTGGAGGGAGGTTGACCTCATCCCTTGCGTTGTGGGGCGCGTCCCATTCGCCAGGTGCCACGTCCTGGCTGCTAGTGAGGTGAATGCTATCGAGGGAGGCGGTGGCGATGATAGCGGTGGTGGGCGCGCCCGGCGGGAGGCGGTGTGCCCGGCCGGCGTCCATGTCGTGATACCCGATTGGATCTGCGCCGTGGGTGAAGGTGGATCTCTCGCCCCTCCCCGTTGTAGGCGATGATGAGGTTGTTGTCTAGATGAGTTCACTGCGATGCGTGGCGACGGTCTGCTTATAGGCCGGCGTTGTCGATGTTATCGGATCGGTTGGATCAGGGGATAGAAACCATGGATCTCGCCCCTCGGGCGTGGTAGTGATGTAGATGCCGTGGGGGGCAGCCCTCCCCGCCGTGAACACGGGTATCCGACGAGGCCTCGCCCCCCGATGTATGATGCGATCTGAGGGATGAGGTGATCGGCGTCAACATGTCGAGGCCGCGGTGCTCTTGAAGATGAGGTCGGCCCCTGGGCGGGATTGTCTTGGGCTTCCATCGCGCGGCTGCGTGCATGGCCTACTCGGACAGCCCCTCTTTACGGTGATCGGGGTGCCCCATGAAGTCGGTATGAGATGCGCATGGCGGGCCTCCCCACCGAGAGGCGCACCTAACCTACGAGCGGATCTTGATGCGCACGGAAGATCTGAAGGTGCCGTGGTCGATGCCGTCGGAGAGGTCGGGGCTAGGAAGCGCGGTGGTCGGTGGACGAAGCCTGCGGCGCTCCCCTCGGGCGGGAGGGTCACGGCCCGGGGTGAAGACGTTGGTGGCGCCCGAGCCATTGCTGGCGCAAGGCGGTGCGAACTGCGGGGAAGAGCGTCCGTCGGTGCCCGTCTTTGTCGGAACCGGCACGGCCGGCGGCGGTCGGGAGGCCTCCCACCCCTCCATTGGCGTTGATGAAGCGGATGATCGCGCCGACTCGGAATGCAAAGCCGGCGGCGGAGCCGGAGGGAAGAGATGTCGGTGAGGATGGCCATCTAGTCGATATAGATCCAGCACACACTCCCCTACAGGCACGCCAAGCTGTCAAGCGGATTCTCCAACGGTCCTCTAGGGGCGTCCACGGAGGTAGATCGGTTCGGCGGGCGGTGCGTGAGATCGATATCTAGATGGTAGTTCGAGAGACACGGGGCGCAAGATGTATCGGGTTTGGGCCATCGGCGTGACGTAAAACCCTACGTCCTGCACTCTGTTATATCTGGATGGTTAAAACGGTGTAATGTGTCGAATGATGGGGGGTCCCTACCCACCTTATATAGCCAGGGGGTAGGGTTACAGATCGGAAAGTACGAGCGAGATACGATTTGTTACAAGATTTTCGGGATTGGAATCTATCCTATCGAATCGTATCTTTAGGATATCCTCCAGGCGTCGCGCGGATCATGGGTGGGATGACTTGGACCGCACTCCAAGTCACGGTAGATCTCCAGGAAGTCACGGCCGACCCCTAGGAGGTCACGGTGTAGAGGTCGAGGTCCGGGACTGAGCTCCGAGAGGTCGCGCCCGGTCCGAAGTTGAGCTCCGGGACCTCGTGGATCGAGCTCTACGAGGTCGAGGGCCGAGCTCCATGAGGTCGAGGTACTCCGGGGGGCATCCCCCCACACCAAGCCCAGCCGAGCCTGGCCTGGCGCGCGCACGCCAAGGGTGATGCCGGCCCGGTCCAGTCTTCACGAGGTGGTGCATTAACTCACCTGGAGGGTGGTGCGGGGCGTCAGCACACGGTTCGGTGCACCTAGACGCCAGGGAGAGGCGGTTTCCCTGCCATTTTACACTTAGGTCCCTCTCCCACTTGTATAAGTAGCTCCCCTCTCCTCCTCTCTCAACACACACCACTCTTGGAGTCTCTCTACCTCACACTCCACTCTCTACCTCACTCCTCTACCTCTCTCTACCTCTCTACTTCTTCTTCTTCTTACACTATCTTGGTTAGTACTTGGAGTCGTAGAGCTACAAAGGAGGGCTTGTCTCCTAGAAGAAAGAGCTACTTGGTAATATATCTCAATGGAGCATTCTTCTTGTCACAAGTCCCTATTCTATTCTCATAGCCTTGCAATTGACTTAGAGTATAGTCACATTCATGTTCTATTCTTGATATATGAACTAGAGTATAGTTTGTGTGTCTTGCATATAACATGTTCATACTCGTCCTTCATGGTTCATATTGTTTATATGATTAGAGGTGGGATAATGGTTCGTTGTTCCTTCGGGTTTGCTCATATTCTAATCCGTCCATCCGTAGGGTGGGGACCACTGGGGGGGATATGAGTAGTTTCCTTGTATGCGGGCATGGTGCCGGATCTTGGGAGCCTTCGAATATGACGGCATGACATGACGGTTGAGGGGGTAGGCGGCAGGGTAGTGACAGCCCTGTCCGTCCTTTGTAATCCACCCATGTTCGTATGTTGTGTAGGAGTTCGTAAATGCCTTCGTGGGTAGCAGACTACCTGGGGGGTCTCCCTGTTATCCTAGACCTAACCTTGCTTATATCATGTACTCATGTGACTCTAACTATATTCATTTGTATTGGCTATGATTAGAATTGACCTACTCCATTTAGGAACATTCATTTATTCTTTATCTATTTTCTTTATCCGTTGAGGTAGATCTCAGAGTGTGTGTCACACTATCTGCAAATCATATGTTTACCCCTGTATGATCAAGTTGGTTCATTGTGTATGTATATCCTTGTATTCATAAGTCATGCTAGCTTTCTACATACATGCCTTCCTTTGGGAAAAATATAAATAACGATACCTTGAAAATACTTCTGGGTGAAATGCTACAATGATAGATCCCTGCGCTTGCAGATAAATATCTAATATGCCAAGATCTATCAACCGCTGTTCAACAGGGTCACTATTGGGATCTTTGATCCTAGTAATGATGTTGTGAGTGCGATGGTGTTGGCGTTACGGTGTAATCATCTATTTGGTGGTTGCGCTTAGAATTGTCAACAAGCATTTCTAAGCGCCGTTCTTGGGGAATGGGTTCTAAACCTGTTTCTAGTAATTGCGGCTTAGAAATGCAACATGTCCCAAAAAAAGAAAAGCCCAAAACATAGCAAATGCGGGCCGAGCATCGTTTATGACACAACTTTTCAACACAGGGCCTGCCCACCTGCCGAGGCCCAAGCCAGTAGAGCCCGAGCCGTCGCGGCCAGCGCCCGGCCAGCGCGACCGCGCCAAGCTTTGGCGCCCGGCCCGGCCCGGCCGGCGTGGTGGTTCCCTTTCTTGAAGGGGAGGCGGTGTGTGTGGTTGGTTCCGGTTCGATGCACCTGGGCCAAGGGAGAGGCGGTTTCCCACCTTTTTACACTTTATCCCCTCTCCCACTTGTATAAGTAGCTCCCCCCTCCTCTCACTCTCACACACACCACATCTTGGAGCAACACTCACCTCTCTACCTCACTCTCTCACTCCCCTCTCATTCTTTATTTAGATACTAGACTTGGAGTAGTAGAGCTACAAAGGAGGGCTTGTCTCATAGGAAGAAAAGAGCCATTTGGTAATATATTCTCACTTTGGAGAATTCTTCCTTATTCAAGCCCCTATTCTTTGGTCAAAGTCTTACATTTGATTTAGAGTATAGTTTTGTTCATGATATGATCTTGATATATGAACTAGAGTATAGTTTGTGTATCTTGTACATAACATGTTCATACTTGTTCTTCACGGTTCATATGTCTTACATGATTGGAGGTGGGATAACGGTTCGTCGTTCCTTCGTGTTTGCTCATGTTCTAGCTCGTCCATCCGTAGGGTGGGAGTCTGAGGGGATATGAGTAGTTTCCTTGTATGCGGCGTGGTGCCGGATACAGGAGCCTTCAAATATGACGGCATGCCACGGTTGTGGGGATGGTGGCGGTGGTGACAACCCCTGTCCGTCCTTAGCATTCCCCCACGTTCGTATGTTGTGTAGGAGTTAAGTAAATGCCTCAATGGGTGGCGGAACCCGGTTTGGGGGGTTCTCCACTGTTATCCTAGACCTAACCTTAACTATATCATGTATTCATGTGACTCTAACTATTTTCATTTGTATTGGCTATGACTAGAATTGATCTACTCCATTGAGGAATATTCTTTTATTCTTTCTCTGTTTATTTTATCCTTTGAGGTTGCCTTATGTGTGTGTTCACTATCTGCAAATCACTGTTTACCCCTGTTATGTTCAAGTTGGTCCATTGTGTGCGTATATTCTTGTATTCATACTCCATACTAGATTCTTATACCATGCCTTCCTTTGGGAAAATATAAATAACGATACCACGATAATACTTCGGGTGAAATCTTTGCAAAGATAGATCCGTGCGCTTGCGATAAACATCTATTATGGCCAAGATCTATCAGCCGCCATCCAACAGGGTCGTTATTAGGATCCATGATCCTAGTAACGATGTTGAGGGACGACGGTATAGTGCTCCTATCGCTATGGCTAGGACATTCCACTCCTAGGTGTAGGGGTACGGAATACTGGCCGGCTATCATAGTGACATTGCTGGGAATGGTATTTTAGCCCATTTCTAGTGATGCTGCTATAATACGCCACCACGGCGTTCATAGCGATGTTGCTAGGGATGGACTCATACTCTGTCTTTAGTGATGTCGCTCGTGAACACCAACAACGGCTTCACAGGCGGATCCGCTCTCCTCCAACCCCCCGGCGGCTTCGGGAGGCGAGATCCACCCTCCCCTTCCTCTCCGACCCTAGAGCGACAAGCGGCGGTGGTGGTGAGGGCGGTCTTGGGCGGCTCATCGGCGGGGTGAATCCGGCCTCCTCCACCGAGCTCCTCCAAATCCGCCGGCACGAGGATGACAACGGCCAGAGGGGGCGGCTGGGGGCGTGGGGTGTGCTTCCTCGCGACGGCGGCTAGGGTCCCGATCTAGGCCGGTTAGGGGCTGGATCTAGGCTTTTTTTTTTTTTTTTTTTCGGATTAACTATGGAGGGCAAAAAAACGTCACGGTAAATGGATGGACCATTTACCATGGCCTTATCTCCGTGGCGGTTGCAAAACCGCCATGGTTAATCAAAAAAAAAGACACGCCATGGTTAAGGAATCCTGTAGTAGTGCGGCGTTTGAGCTCCAATTTGCGATCTGTTTCTTGCGTTGGTTTCCCACTAATCCAAGGAACTTATCTTGGTACTTGTTGATGATGGATAATGTCAACTTTTTACTATAAATAAGTAGAACAAATAAGAACAAGAATACTAGAAGATAGCGTATATCTTGATGAATTCCATGAGTTTTATTGCATACCAGTTTTGTAGGATGGATCCGAGGAAAAGCGAGAAAAAGAAGAAATAGAGAAACGAAGAAAAGGACAAAAAAACGGAATGATTAGTATAAATTCCGGGGGCCTAAAGGACAAAAGAAGAAGACTGAAGAAGATGGGGCCCACATCTTGCGACATGTAGGGGCTGGCCGGCCTAGCTGATGGGGCCGCCCGGACTCTGCGTGGTGGCGCCCGTGTCCATCTTCTTGAAAGCTTCTCTAACCGACCTTGAGATCAAATCTAGGCCGTCCAATGAAGTCGGTTTGATCCAACGGCTGAGATTGATCCTATGCGTCTATAAAAGCAAGGCCAGACCACCCCCCTGAAACCCTAATTCAGTACTGAAGATCATTATCTGAGTTCTAGAGATCAAGTCATCTAGAGCCACAAACCCTAGTTCTTTAGAGTAGTTCTAGTTCTAGAGATTAGCTACATAGTAATAGATTAGAGGGAGATTCAAGTCTAAGAAGACTTGGACTTCAAATTACTCAAAAGGTGTTCTATAGGTACATTTTATATCTTTGATATATTTACTCAAGTTTATCTATGACATTGTGCTTCATCTTTATTATATTATCTATTGCAATGTTTATTGTTTGCTTCAATATGTCTAGTAGAGTTAATTATTTATTATAGATTTCATACTTAGGATTGTATAGCCTTCATCTTGTAACGTGCAAGATAGGTGTTATAACTTATGTAAGCATGGTGCTTAGATATGTTATATCTGCAAATGCCCGCTATATGCTTAGTTGCGTGGTAGATCGTAGGGGTGACAACCCTATTGAGTCCTCTGTAATCCTCCCTCCTCATATAGTGAACGGTAGGATGTGTGTCGCATCAAAGGTGAAGATATTAATATTGAATCCTTCTTAATGATGTTCCCTAAGCATGATATGAAGTAATAATGCTAACAATGATAGCTAGATGTTTGCACTAATTAGAGTTAGACAATAGCATGTGATGATAGTTACTCATTAGTAAGTTTTCCTTATATTATTTCATGTGAGTCCTTAGACTAGAATACTTTGTTGAATATTTATTTTATCATTATGATGCTTGATCTCTGCATTTATCATTTATCATTTATCATATATCTTTATCATATTTGTCTTTATTGTGACATTAACCCTATTATTGAGTAGAAGCATTATTCATTATTGGTTTATTACTATTTCATAGTATAGAGGAGTTAGTAATACTATGCATTCTAGTTATAGATAGCCTACCCAGTGGTAGAATATAAATGACAACACAGTAATACTCTAGGTAAAATGCTACAATTGATATAATTATACGTCAAGCCTCTGGAACCTATGTTATTTATTTATTATATTATTCTTTATATTATTTTCTGCCTAGTCTCATAATAATATTTATGCCATGCATATATTTCTAGTTCATAGTTAGGGATGACAACCTAATGTCACAAACTAGAAGTATAGGTAATTGAATCCTAACTAGTTTATTGGTGGCAAAATAATTTTAATACCAACGATGTTTGGTGCCATTGCTATTTTAGAATTGTTGGTGCCGTTGCTATTTTAGTGATATTAAGCTAAGCAGTGTCAACAATACTCTTGTCATCGGTTGGCTTGGATATTTTAGATTCGGGGACTCACTTCTTCTCTATAGGAGTTGGGTGTCCTATTTTTTAGTTTTTTTTTTTCGGCAAGTCTTTTCGGTTCCTTTGTGGTGTCCCGCTGTGTTCGTAGGGGACATCCACCCACTCTTTGGGTCGAGGGCATCACGGTGTTTTCATCTTGCTTTTGGCGGTGATTTTGGGACGGTGGCTGAAAGTTCAGCGAGAAATTTTACACCTCCCATTCACCCCTCCTCACAATTACATTTGTTTCGGTGCTTCATCATCCATGCCCTCATTTGGTGTATCGGTCTTGAGGATGGCCTTGTGCGAGAACATGGCCGTGGAGTGCTTGCTTATGTGGTAGAACATCTCTTGCATGGATAGCCAAACCGGCGGGATGTCACCGCAGCGTTGTACTTGGCGTTATTGGGGATCCACTCCACGAAGTGCGCACTAGTACATAAAAATTTTTGCGTGGCGGGCAAAAAAAAATTTACGTGGCGGGCGGGCCCATCACCATGGTATGGTCACGGTTAATCCCTAATTAGCGTGGCGGAACTTTTGCCAGCCATGGTAAATAAATTAAAAAAAAAAAAGCAAACCGAGCCCACTTGGACCGGATGCAGGCCTACTTGGCCCGATTCTTGTCGTGTGCCGCCGCCGCCCATTTGCATCTAGGGTTTCCTCGCCCGGCGCCGCCGTCCTCGATCCACCCGGCGGAGGATGCGCCCCGAGGCGGATCACCGCCCGGGGTAGCGGATCTGCCGCCGCATGGCGGGATCCGCCAGGGGGTAGCCGAATCCGCCCGCTAGGTGGCGAATCCCACCGCCGCATGAGTCGGATCCGCCCGGGGGTGGCGGATCGACCGCCCAGCGTGGCGGATTAATTTGCCGGTAGCCCGGTTCGCCCGTCGGGGTAGGCCGTATCCACCGCCCCATGGACCTCTCCGCCCGGTGCCACGGAGATGGCCGCTCACCGTTGTGGCTTTGCCATGGTGGAGAGGGAGGAGGCGCATGGATCCGGCATCTCCGTGCACGACCCCGCCGGATCTAGGGTGAGAGAGCGCCGCCGTCGCCCCTTTGGGGACAGAGAGCGCGCCCCGGGCTATGGTGGGGGGAGGGGTGCTCCATCGGCGGGATGAGGAAGGGAGGGAGCGGGGAAGGGAGGGAGGGAGAGGGAGTGCGCCCCGTCGGGGTCCGTCCGCGTGTGAGTGGAGAGGTGGAAACCACTTTGAGTCTCTCGTGGGTGTCTAAGGAAACTTGGTGAGTGTCTATGCAATTGAAACCCTAACTTGATCTATATATATATGAACCCGATATATATTTGGACTCGGTCTTTTCTTGGGCCTTCGGAGTATTAACCATGGCGGGCCTTTATAAGGCGTAACAAAGATGCACTAACAAGATTCTTCTTGATGGAGGACACATGCTGCACACTCTTTAATGTACCGTCTTCCCCGAAGTAAACTTTAGAATATTTATTACCAACACCAAGAACATGAGCTTAGCGACGTTTCCCATCAACAAGAGCGCGGAACCCCAACTTTAGTAGGGAAGAAAACAAAAGAAACATCAGCACACACATGAATATTTGCACCACTATCCATCCACCATAGGTGAATTACAATGAAAGAACAAATGGTAAAAAAGAATTTGCCATACCCGGATATTCCATCTCCAGTTTGATAGTTACAACATTTGCTGATTTCTTGTCACAAGTGAACTTGTCAAAATTCTATCTTGCCCAATGCGATCTTTGCCCGCAGGACAAAGCATCCTCCCTTTCCTAGTTACAACATTTCTTGATTTCTTGTCTGCGTGAACTTGTCGGGCACTATCTTGCCCAATCGCGATCAGCATCACGAGACAAAGCATCCTCCCTTTCCCTTGTTGTTGTTCTTTTTAAAAGCGTATTGTTTTAAAGCAGGCTTATTTGTGTTCTCTTGTTTTGGTTTTCTTCTTGTTAAACTTGCGGAATCCGGAGTTTCTCTTACTGCCATTAAGCGGTAGAGGTCTGCTTCTTTCCATTGTCCTTTGCTCTAGCCCTCTCCTCAGCATCAGTACCAATAGGCTCTTACATTGAACTCCTATCTCTTATGTTTGGGGAGGTAGCAAAAGTCCTTCCAAGAAGGTGGTAGCAAGCGATTATACGCCGACCACAAACTTATCGAGGCAAAGGACAAGGGAAAAAGCTCCCAGTTCCTTAGCTAGTGGCTGAATTTCATAGGCACTGTTCCACCTCTGGTCGGTTCTCAACCATCGCCGCCATCATCTGATTGCTCCATGAGATCTGACTCACTACCCGACATCAGTAACTCAAACTTTCCAACAAGTGCATCCCATAGCTCTTTCCACCTTAGGAAGAATGATATAAGCTTTTACGGAATTTTTCGCATCAAGTGCACTAATCTTTGCACCTCGAAAGAGATTGTCGGCAGCCTTAAACTTAGCCCCATCCTCGGGGAGACAAGTTACTCGGGGCTTGCCACTGGCTGGCATGATAACAAGACATTCTGAGCCACAAGTTTCCATCTTAGCTTTTCCAAATCAAAGTTTTTACCATCAAAAGGATCGAGGGCCTTAACAGCACGGCAAAACCTCCCCGGCAGAAAAATGCCTAGATTTAGGTTTTCGGATTGTTATATAATTAGGCAATTTCCATATCATTTTAATTCCATAAATTAACATTATGATGATGACATATAAAGATTATTAATTATTAAGATCATGGCATCAACCATACCCATGACAATATAAAACATGTGATCAAGAAGCATGTAGAAGCATATGAATAACAAAAGCATGTGAACCCGGGCGCGCTGAAAGAAAGAAGACGGCCCGCCGATGGCGGCGAATCGGGCGTCGCGTAGAAGCGCTCCCACAAAACCTAATTGCGATCCAGGTGCAAGGTCTCGAGCGGCAGGGCTTCGGAGGCACCTGCCCTCTCGGCTCCTCCGTCTTGTATGAGTTACAAGATGGGGAAGACCTTCATTGCTTACGCACGGAATCGAGTTTTACGGGAATATGTGTTGTTCTGTTTGATCAAGAACAAATGGAGGATGGCCAACACCTTTTTATGCTTTTCGACACAGCAAGCCAAGAGGCCATGGTGTAGGCCAAAAGGCCACTATGAGGGGAGCTAAAGTGGAGGCAAGACCAAAGGACACCATGAATGCCACCTTGGGCAAGCCAAAAAGTCTCAACATGAGCAAGCCAAAGGCCTCTATGTGAGGAGCCAAAGACAAAAAGGCCAGCGGGCTAATTCCCTCTAACTCCAATCCGGTACAAATAAGCTAACACCCATAGTTACACACCATAGATGTTATTGATTTACTAAATATATAGATGGGCCAAGCCCATAATAAATCAAAAATCCCACCAAACTCTATGGTTTTGTAACTATGTAATTCTAGAACCACAATTCTTTGATATACCCGGTGTTTCGATGGAAGCTGTTAAGTTGAACATCCATCTAGGACAAGTTTCACTTTCGGTCTGGCGAACAATGGACTAAGCCTTGAATTGGCAGGTTTTGTGTGAGGTGAGGTTCACTCAAGTCCTTTGGTGGTACTAGGCTGCACGAGGCATCCCGTGATTGAGGCATATAAGTCACACTTGAGTGCCTTTCATGAGTATTTAGAGATTACCCAAATCCATAGGCTGTGACCAGCGATGCAGACTCATATAAGGTGTACTCCTCAAAAGATGTTCTATAGGACAACATCTCATCTTCACTCAAGACTCTTGGAATACATTAAGGTAAATACCATCTTGCCTTCTGAATAGGAAAGATATGCATCGCGAAATGAGTTCGGAAAAGGGATCTTTCCTCTCAATCTACTCCTAGCTTGTTTCACCACTCTACTTCACGGGATCTCCAATCACATAGAGCGGAGTTACCACTATAGTAGATTTCCGTGGAGTCTCATACCCGCTTTACCGATGCACTTTCTATCACATTCGTGATAGACCCTTAGTGAATTGATACGCAGTTATTCGACATGTGGATATAATCCACACGTTATAACTCTAGAGGTTTTCAACTTTCGATAGATTTTAATCTTCTTTTAACATGCCTTGTAGACTTCATGTTATACAGGCTACATTAACCTTTGCTTAATCACGATCGATTGTCATAGTTCGTGGAATGGCGGGTATCGGTTTTCAACTACCCGATAAATATAAGAGAGGAAATCCAGGCCACTCGGCCTCGGCCAGCCGGTGTCTAATGCTGCGAGGATTACGCTTCCATTGTAGACATCGTTAAGATAGATGCAGCGCAAGACTTCTAGGAAAGCGACACCACCTCAAGCAAAAACACATATACGCTTGTGCATAAAAGCTCATTAGCATCCCGGAGATCCGTTGGCATCACTATAGCCTTCCATCACTTTTTTGGGTGTCGATTATAATGAATACCATATGTCATAGTACCTATAAGATAACGCAATACTCTCTCAAGAACACGCCCGTTGATCATCTCTTGGTTTTGACACAAAAGCGAAGCTCGGCTTTAACTCCGCGGCATATGAGATGTCGGGCCTATTACACTTTCGCAAGGTACATGGGTAGCCAATGATGGGGAGTATGTCAATTGATCCCTTGCTATTCTCACGATTTTTCCTCAATAGCGCTAGAAGTCATAAGGTGTAGGAGAGCGGGATCACAGTCACTAAATCCAAAAGCGACTTAGTACCTTTTCCACATAATGGGATTGCAATAAAGTTACCCCACCATCCACACCTTCTCTAATAAGCTTGATGTTAAGAATGACATCGGCTTCTCCCAAATCTTTCATTTGAAATTGCTAGGCCAGGGAAGTTTCTTTACTTCCTCAATCACAATGAGATTTGATCCAAAAGATAAGATGTCTTCGGCATAAAGGCACAACACTTGACCTCACCCCGCCCATCTAGATAATACACACCGCATTAACCGACTTCGTTCCTGACAAATCCATTAGGCATGAGTATTATCAAACTTTTCATGCCATTGCTTAGATGCTTGTTTTAGGCCATACAATGATTTTAACAACTTTTTGCACACCTTGTTCTCTTGACCATCACTTAATGAAACAACCACGGCTGATCCATATAGATCTCCTCATCAATTCTCCATTTAGGAAAACATCTTAACATCCATTTGATGAATGATAAGACCATAAGAGAAATTTTGCCATGGCAATCAATGTGTGAATTGTAGTCAATCGAGCAAGCCCCGGTGAATAGGTGTCAAAAATCTTCACACTTTTTTGGTATATCCTTGTACCTGACCTTGTACCTCTCAATTGTACCATCGGGCCTAAGCTTTTCATTGAAGATCCATTTACAACCTATAGGTTACTTGACCATAAGGACGGTCAATGACCTCCCAAGTTCCATTAGACATAAAGAATGCATTTGGATGTAGATATTGGAGACTCTAAATTGAATTGGTCACAATGCCAAATGAAGCCCGACATTGGAAATGGAGTAAATACCAAATTTGTTGTTTGGGCGTAGATGAATTTTGCTAGCTAGAATCGGAGTGACCCGACGGATACCGTTTCTGTTTGGATGTATGGCTCGAGGAATTCACGATCTTCTTCCCCAATCTCCACCTCAAGCACGGGCAGTGGAGGCGGAGGTGGAGAGTGGAGAGCGGCCCCCGAGCCGCTTCCAGCGCGCCGCGGGGCGGAGGGCGGAGGCTAGCCTGACCCGACCTGGATGCCACGAGGCTGCGGCCCAAGAGGCCTGCGAGTGAGCCACGCCCGGCCATAGGGGGAAGAAGGGGAGGAGGTCTTGGCCGCCCGGGAGGAAGGAGGAGATGTGCGCCACCGGACATGTGGAAGAAGGGGATGTGCGCCATCGGCCATGGGGAGAAAAAGGGAAGGTGAGCCGCCCGGCCGTGTGGCCGGATCTTGGAGACTCAACGAGAGGGTAATCGGGTAGTGCAGGACCTCCATTCGGCGGGAGGATGGAGAGCCCTTGAGAGGAGCGACTCTGGCGACGAGGATGAATGGAGGGCCCGAGCCGAGCGAGCAGGCGGCGTCGGTCTTGGAGACGATGAGCGGAGGGCTGGAGATTAGAGGATGTGATTCAGCCAATACGAGGAGTGTCGGCTCGGTATTGTACAGGCCCGCTAGGTGAGGCGAATTCGAGGCGAAAATGAGTAGTGAATTCAGGGCTCCAATGCCATGACCATCCAAACATGTGGAATTGGGCTCTTCCATTTCAATGCCAAAATGCAGGCCTCAATTCGAGACAACCAAATGGGGCCCTAATAATTCATCTTAATCCTTCTTCCTTCCACAGAGTCGACATCAAGAAAGGAATATGCCTCTCTAATGGTGGTTGGCGTGTCTTCCACAAGGTACACTATAAAGTCATCACCAAAAGGATTTAGCAACCCTCTGTCTCTTGCTCTTTTGGTGACTATAGTGTCATCCTCCTCGGGGATGTGCATATGAGAATCCTCGGCATGATCTATAGGAATAGGCAGTTCGTGCTCATGGGGAAATTATAGTCTCATGACTTGTTTCACTAGGTGTATTCTTCATCGGAATTCATTCTCAAAGAATGTAAGCGTCTCTTGATTCCATGATAGTATCAACATACATATCGGGGCACTTTAGATTTTATAATTAAGAATCTATATCAATGTTGTGAAAGGAATAACCAAGAAATACACAATCAACAGGTTTTAGGCCCAAGTTTACTCTTCTTGTTGATTGGCACATTTACTTTAACCAAGCAGCCCCAGATACGTAAATATGAGAGATTTAATCTTCTCTTTTCCCATTCCTCAAATGGTGTGATTTCTTTGTTCTTTGTTGGAACTCTGTTCGGGGACATGACATCTTTGTCAAAGATTGCCTCACCCCACCATTCCTTGCATAATCCCACGATTACTCAACATGGCATTCACCAAATGCATTTAGAGTCGCGGTTTTTCCTTCAGCAATCCCATTGGATTGTGGTGAGAATAGTAGTGTCCTTTCATGAACAATACCATGTTCCCGCTAGAACTCATCGAAAACATTAGAAGTATTCTCCACCTCGATCGGACCTTAGTTTTATTTTCCTCTCAAGTTGGTTCTCCTTCAGCTTTATAGGTCTTATAAAGTAATTAAAGCTTCATCTTTTGATTTTTAAAGAGATACACATAGCAAAATCGCGGGTGGAGTCATCATAAAAGTGAGGAAGTATCTTTTTCTACGCCTTTAGTCAAAATTCCATTCATTTCGCATAAATCGGAATGAACAAGTTCTAGAGGTGCCAAATTCCTCGCCTTAGCGGCCTTGTGAGGCTTGCGGGGTTGTTTTAGTTCAACACACAAAATGGCACTTAGACTTTTGATCAAGTTAAATTTAGAAATTAAATTTAGATTTGCTAGCTCGCATAAAGACAGACCAAAACTTGCATGACGAAGCGTAGATACCATAAATCCAAAACTCATGAAATATCAGAGAATTCACCATTTTATTACACATCATGCAATGATAAATTGGAACAAGCCTCGCAATCATATCCTTCCTGCTTAAGAAGAACCATGTTTCGACCGCAGCATTTATTTGACTCAGAACAACTTTGTGGCCATCGACATAACAAAAGGAATTGCACTAACAAGATTCTTCTTGATGGAGGGCACATCTTTGCAGCTCTTCAATGCTTGTATCTTCCCGAAATGGCCGAATAATTTGTACCAACACCAAGAACATAGTACCGCTGACCCATTTCCCATCAACAAGAGCTTCGGACCTCAGGCACAGTAGGAAGAAAACAAAGAAACATGGCACACACATGAATATTTGCACCGTATCTTCCACCACTCGGGTGAATTACAAAGCCCAGAAGAACAAATGGTAAGAATTACCATTTCGGATGTTCCATCTCAGTTCCGATGTAGTTACAACATTCTTGATTTCTTGTCTGGCGTGAACTTGTCGGGGCACTCTCTTGCCAGTCGCGATCAACGCCATAGACAAAGCATCCTCCCTTCCCTTGTTGTTGTTGTTCTTCTTCTTCTTTTTAAATTGTCTTTGACAGGCTTGTTGTGTTCTCTTGCTTGGTTTTGGTCTTGTTAAACTTGCGGAATCGAGGTTTCTCTTCTACACCATTAGCCGAGTAGAGGTCTCGACACCTTTCCCATTGTCCTTTGCTCTGGCCCTCTCCTCAAACATCAAGGAGTACCAATGTTAGGCTCTTCCACACATTGAACTCACATGTCTCTTATGTTTTAGGGGAGGTTTGCAGAGGTCGACTACAGAAAGGTGATAACTTGGCGATTATCTGCCCGACCACAAACTTGTCGAGGCAAGGACAATGAGCTCAGAGTTCAGACCTTCCAGTGCACTGAATTTCATGAGCCTAATCCCTCGATTCGGGTTCTCAACCATCTTGCAGCTAGTCATGCACATTTGCTCCATGAGATACGGCTCACTGCGACATCGGTAACTTCAAACTTTCCAACAAGTGCATCCCGCGGCTCTTTCCCTGTAGGAAGAATGATATAGCTTTACCACGAGATTTTGCATCTGAGTGCACTAATCATTTGCACCTCGAAAAGAGATTGTCATCGGCACAGGCTTTCAGCATCACTCGGATGACGAGTCTCCCGAGGCTTGCCTGTGCGGCATGTCTACTAAGACATTCACGAGTGAGCCACAATTTCATCTTAGCTTTCCAAATCAAAGAAGTTTTTACCATCAAAAGTTAGGCTATAACCGCAGCTGACAAAACCTCTGACCTTGAGAAAAATGTCACCTAGATTTAGGTTTTGGATTTGTTAGATAATTAGGCAATTTCCATATCATATTAATTCCATAAATTAACAGTATGATGGTGACACATATAAAAGATTACAGTAGTGTGAGATTATGGGATCAACCATATCCATGACAATA